>OX438945.1:7505955-8705955 GCA_949316185.1 Pyrausta nigrata | reverse complement strand
TTCTCTATTGAAATTTGGATGTTTTCTAATTTCAATGGCTTCACGTAGCATTCGAGGAATAAAACGCCGTTCTTTTGCAAGTATTTTAGGTTGGTCAAAACGAATGAAGTGGTTGGGTTTGTCTAAGGCATGTTCACACACTGCAGATTTCATGTTCCGTCTCTGTTTTACGTCAGCTATGTGTTCTTTTATCCGCACGCCTATACTTCGCTTTGTTTGCCCGATGTAGGAGAGGCCACAGTCACACTCCAGCTTGTACACCCCTGCATCTTGAAGAGGTATGTTGCACTTGACAGGTGGTAGGAATTGGTTAATCTTCTTTTGCGGCTTGAAGTAAGTTTTGATTGAAGCACGCTTCAAGATATTCCCAATCTTGTCAGTGACTCCCTTCATGTATGGTAGTCTGCAGGTTGGCGTTCAACTGTCGTAGGCTTGGCACGGGGTCTGCAACGACGTGGTACTGGAAGCTGGTTGTCCCGTAGTACCTTCCTTACATGCTGAAGCTCAGCAGCCAGGTGTCGGTCGTCACAGATGCCCCTCGCTCTCTGAAACAAAGTTTTGCCCACGGTAGCTAACTGTGAAGGATGATGGTGAGACGCACCATTGAGATATTTATCGGTATGGGTGGCTTTTCTAAAGACTGTGTGGCTAAGGGTATGATCCGAATTCCTAGTTAGTAAAATATCTAAGAAAGCTAGTTTACTGTCTGCCTCAATTTCCATAGTAAATTTAATTTTTGGATGTATTGAATTAAGATGATTAGGAAAAGCAGAAACACTATTGGTGGGTAAAATTGTGAAAGTGTCATCTACATACCGCTTATAAAACCTTGGTGATATAGGTGATGTGCTCAGAGCTCGATCCTCAAAATCCTCCATTAATATATCAGCAACAACTGGGGATACCGGAGAGCCCATTGCTACACCATCGGTTTGCAGATAGAACTCATTATCCCACAGTAAATAGCCAGATGTAAGGCAATGTTCCAATAGTTCCGCATATTCTATTAACATGTCTAGTTGAACCAGCTTCCTTTTAGTAATTTCAATGCAGTCCTGTACTGGTAAGCTTGTGAATAGGGACTGTACATCAAAACTAACCATAGTTTCATCATCTGCTAATTGTAAGTTCTTAATTTCGCTGATGAAATGGTAGGAATCCTTCACATACGCCGTTGTTTTTCCCCTTAGCTTTGATAATGTTTTAGCTAAATGCTGAGCCAATCTGTAGGTTGGGGTATCAATTTGACTCACAATGGGACGTAGCGGGATATTAGTCTTATGAATTTTTGGCAACCCATACAATTTCGGTGGTTTTGCACACGTAGGTACTAACTGTTGAACATCTAGACTTAAACTGTCACTGTGTTTTCGTACTAAGTCGCTGGTTTTCTTCAGGATTTTGTTTGTTTGATCTACTTTCACGCGTTTGTAGGTAGATTCGTCCGACAGCAACTGCGACATTTTAAGTTTATAGTCCGATGTATCCATTACGACCGTAGCGTTACCTTTATCTGCGCGTACGATTGTTAGATCTGGTCTAGATTTTAGGTTTTTTAAGGCTAGATATTTTTAAGGCTAAAAAACCCAAAAAAAAAACCTAAAAAAAAAAAAACCTAAAATCTAGACCAGATCTAACAATCGTACGCGCAGATAAAGGTAACGCTACGGTCGTAATGGATACATCGGACTATAAACTTAAAATGTCGCAGTTGCTGTCGGACGAATCTACCTACAAACGCGTGAAAGTAGATCAAACAAACAAAATCCTAAAGAAAACCAGCGACTTAGTAC
Organism: Pyrausta nigrata; assembly: GCA_949316185.1. Classification (NCBI taxonomy): domain Eukaryota; kingdom Metazoa; phylum Arthropoda; class Insecta; order Lepidoptera; family Crambidae; genus Pyrausta; species Pyrausta nigrata. The sequence goes on along the minus strand of OX438945.1, from coordinate 8,704,162 downwards.
GAAAACACAGTGACAGTTTAAGTCTAGATGTTCAACAGTTAGTACCTACGTGTGCAAAACCACCGAAATTGTATGGGTTGCCAAAAATTCATAAGTTTAATATCCCGCTACGTCCCATAGTGAGTCAAATTGATACCCCAACCTACAGATTGGCTCAGCATTTAGCTAAAACATTATCAAAGCTAAGGGGAAAAACAACGGCGTATGTGAAGGATTCCTACCATTTCATCAGCGAAATTAAGAACTTACAATTAGCAGATGATGAAACTATGGTTAGTTTTGATGTACAGTCCCTATTCACAAGCTTACCAGTACAGGACTGCATTGAAATTACTAAAAGGAAGCTGGTTCAACTAGACATGTTAATAGAATATGCGGAACTATTGGAACATTGCCTTACATCTGGCTATTTACTGTGGGATAATGAGTTCTATCTGCAAACCGATGGTGTAGCAATGGGCTCTCCGGTATCCCCAGTTGTTGCTGATATATTAATGGAGGATTTTGAGGATCGAGCTCTGAGCACATCACCTATATCACCAAGGTTTTATAAGCGGTATGTAGATGACACTTTCACAATTTTACCCACCAATAGTGTTTCTGCTTTTCCTAATCATCTTAATTCAATACATCCAAAAATTAAATTTACTATGGAAATTGAGGCAGACAGTAAACTAGCTTTCTTAGATATTTTACTAACTAGGAATTCGGATCATACCCTTAGCCACACAGTCTTTAGAAAAGCCACCCATACCGATAAATATCTCAATGGTGCGTCTCACCATCATCCTTCACAGTTAGCTACCGTGGGCAAAACTTTGTTTCAGAGAGCGAGGGGCATCTGTGACGACCGACACCTGGCTGCTGAGCTTCAGCATGTAAGGAAGGTACTACGGGACAACCAGCTTCCAGTACCACGTCGTTGCAGACCCCGTGCCAAGCCTACGACAGTTGAACGCCAACCTGCAGACTACCATACATGAAGGGAGTCACTGACAAGATTGGGAATATCTTGAAGCGTGCTTCAATCAAAACTTACTTCAAGCCGCAAAAGAAGATTAACCAATTCCTACCACCTGTCAAGTGCAACATACCTCTTCAAGATGCAGGGGTGTACAAGCTGGAGTGTGACTGTGGCCTCTCCTACATCGGGCAAACAAAGCGAAGTATAGGCGTGCGGATAAAAGAACACATAGCTGACGTAAAACATAGACGGAACATGAAATCTGCAGTGTGTGAACATGCCTTAGACAAATCCAACCACTTCATTCGTTTTGACCAACCTAAAATACTTGCAAAAGAACGGCGTTTTATTCCTCGAATGCTACGTGAAGCCATTGAAATTAGAAAACATCCAAATTTCAATAGAGAAGATGGTTGGAAAGTTCCACCGGCATGGGATCCTATTCTAGCAAAAACCAAAGCAACACCTAGCACTGCAAGATCTCAAGACACGGTTAGCTCTTTCTGCGTAAATAGGAACATAAATTAATATTATTGAGTGACGGTAGTTAAAAATTTTCAAAACTTTGTAATGACAAATAATACCTTAGTCTCCCTGTGACCACGATCGCTGTAAGGTGTTCGAAACGTCAGGTTTAAAATAAAATGTAAATAAATCGCGAAGTAATCCGTAAAATTGTGTTTTAATGAGACCTTAATTAGTTTAAAATACGAAAAAACCTATTTTGTGTGTGTTTGAGAGTTTAGGCATTGGATTACACGTGGAGGGCGACAATGATATCACTTCACAGGCCACAATCACTCGAAATGTCTGTAAGGAGTTTCACAGGACACACACGCGGCGAAAGCGCTCTGGTCAGTCTAGTACATGTGTCATAGGGAACGTCTCGATGTCGACTCGATCTCCGGGGTTCTCACGGTACGTTTTAAACAAATAAAAATAAGGCCGGTATGCGTGTGAGTGTGCGCGGCGTAGTAGTAATATAGGGTACACAAACAAATCAAAATATTGTAGTAAACATATCGCCCGCCCTAAACACGTCAAGTGTTTACGAGAAGGTTAGGAAGCCAAGGGAAAGGAAGTTCACTGGACAGGAAGACGAACTAATTTCGTCAAAGATCTTTTTAGGCTACCGGTAGGAGTTTTAACATCTACCACACGAACAACTTGGTCTTGGCCAGGGTATAAATTAATAATGCGTCCACGACGCCACTGCGAAGGGGGAAGGTTGTCATCTTTTATGAGTACTAGCTCACCCACTTTAAGAGGATCACAAGGAGAGGTCCATTTATTTCTAATTTGTAATGTATTTAGGTATTCTAAATGCCATCGAGACCAAAAGTGCTGGGTAGTTTGTTGGATTAGCTGAAACCGTGTAAGGCGATGCAATTTTACGTCTTTATAAGGGTACTCCGGAAGTGCAGTTAAGGGTTGTCCAATTAAGAAATGGCCGGGAGTTAACACTTCGACATCATTAGGGTCCGGAGAAGTGGGCACAATGGGCGTGACTTTAAAACTGCTTCAATTTTAGCAAAAACAGTGGTGAGCTCTTCAAATGTAAGGGGGGTATCGCTTACTACTCGTTTTAGGTGCGATTTCGCCGATTTAACCGCAGCTTCAAAAAGACCTTCCCAATGAGGGCAAACAGGAGGATCGAAAACCCAGGATATGTTCCGCTTTGAAAGCTCAAAACCAATAGCCGCCTGGTTTTGAGACAGGAAACACTCTAACTCTTTCAGGTAATTGTTGGGATCGATGTAATTTCGACCGCAATCGGATCGGATTAGGCGAGGTACACCACGACGCGACACGAATCGGGAAAAGGCCGCAATGAAGGCTTCAGTAGTTAGGTCTGACACAACCTCAAGGTGAACGGCTTTAGTTGAAAGGCAGACAAATACACACAGGTAACTTTTTACTAACCTTTTGTTCCTATAGGCCTGGACTTTGGTAAAAAAGGGTCCTGCAAAATCGGTACCTACACCGTCAAACGGTCTAGCAGCCGTGACGCGGTCTTTAGGTAGGTCACCCATGAAGGGTTGAGGTACAGCCGCCTTGAGACGATAACAGGGAAGGCATTTAAAAATCACATGCTGAATAGCTCTGCGTGCAGACAAGATCCAAAACTCTCTATTTAACATGGCAAGAATTGCATTAACACCAGCATGAGCATTCTCGCGATGGTAATGTGAAATAAGGATGTTTACGAAATTACCATTCTCAGGTAGAAGAAGGGGATGGCGCGCATCAAAGTATAGATCGGAGTTTCGTAATCGACCTCCAACTCGAATCAGGCCTCTGTCATCTAGAAATAAATTCAACTTTCTCAGGGAGTTAGTGATAGGATCGCCACGCCGTAAGCGATCAAGTTCATCAGAAAAGGAGGTAAATTGGGTAAGGAGGTAAAACACCAAAAACAAAAGGGAAGCTCTCCGTTCCTCAGGGCCTAGGTAGGACGTGTAAGATTTTGTTGTAAGAAGACACGATTAGCCTCAAAAGTCTGAAGGAGGTGAGGAGTGGTTTTTAACCAACACAACACGATTTTACTATCCGTCCAACTATGGATTGAAGTCAACACAGACGACCTTTGCAGACAAAGAGCGACGTGATGAAGTAATTTAGAGAGGAGGGTAGCTCCCAACAATTCCAACTTGGGAATTGTTAAACGGGTCCGCACAGGGGCAACTTTAGATTTAGCCATAACAAGATGGACGGAGCAAACACCAGACGGAAGTTCCGCACGTAAATAAACAGCGGCAGCATATCCCAATTCAGAAGCATCACAGAACCCATGTAGGGATAAGGAGGAGGAACCTCTAGGAAGAATATGTCGCGGAATGGCCACTTCACTAACCTTCGCTAGGTCCTGAACAAATGCAGTCCACTCTAAAGACAGGGGTTCATTTAAAGGATCATCCCAGGATAAGCCTGACATCCATAAGCGTTGGATAAATTCCTTAGCCTTAAATACGACGGGAGATATCCAGCCACAAGGGTCATACATACGGGCAATCAAAGATAAAACTTTGCGTTTTGTAATAACTGTATCACGGGTATCACAGGTATAATTGTAGGTAAATGAGTCACTCACAGGATTGTATTGGACACCTAAAATAGCGACAGTCTGAGGATTATCTGGGTCTGAGAATGAATGAGGAAGTTGCAAATGATCCGGAAGCATATCATCTAGGAGCTCGGGCCTGTTACTAATCCACTTACGGAGCTCATAACCACCAGAGGCCATTATTCCTATAAGCTCAGTTTTAAAAGCCCGGGCAGACGCAATAGTATCAGCACCAGTAAGACAATCGTCGACATAAATATCTCTCTCAAGGACTTCAGCAGCTCGAGGGAAGGTAAGTCTCTCTTGTTCAGCGAGCTCAAGAAGGGCACGAATTGCAATGAATAGACTGGAACGAAGACCATAGGTATTGGTATTAAGTTCATAGGCAAGAAGTGGCTGAGAGGGATCCTCACGCCAAAGCACAAGTCGAGTCATATGAAGAAAGGGACATATGGTTTAGGTCAAGGTACTCGCGCATAAAGGAAATATATTTCTCTCGAAAATTAGGATTGGCTTGCAAACGCTTCTCAAGATTATGGAGTCGCCGTAAGGCATTGGTTTTAGAATCACCGAGAGGTGGACGATCATGAAGAAAAGGGAGTCTAACCTATAAATCGACCATCGCTTTCACGAGTGGTAGTTGCTTTAAAAAAGGTTTCACACTCTATATCCAAGGGGTTCGCAACTGGAGATTGGGGGGCCTCTTCGATTTTCCAGAATTTTTCAACTATTTGGGACAGCGAGACTCCAGTCATGGGGGGTTCCAAATCAGTAAATCCTCCTTAAACAGGACCACACAGGACATAACCAAATATCGTCGAGATAGCAGTAAGGCCTTCAGGGGACACAAACAACTCGGACCTTAAAAGGCGACCACTGACGTCAGCTCCAAGAAGTACACTTATAGTACCAGGTTTGTAAAATAAAGGGTCAGCAAGAGGAAGGTGCTTAGTACAGGTAATTACACTTTTAGGTAAGTCTACCTCTGGGAGGGTACCAGCAATCACATCAACAACTATTGCACTGGTAGAGATTTCTGGACAGACAGAATTAACTGGCTTAAATGAAAAGGATACAATGCCCGGGGAATTAATCGCTTGAACATTACCTATTCCACGAACAGGAACTGGAGAAGGAATGATAGGTAAGTTCATGTCGTCAACAACAAGCTCAGTAGTAAGAAGGCAGCCCTGAGCACCAGTGTCACATAAGGCACGCGCTTCCACATAATATCCAGACGAGGTTTTAACATGAATCAAGGCCGTAGGTAAAAGAACGAGAGAATTGCGAGGTAAAGATGTAAAAGCGGGTATGGAAGGGGGGCTATCTAGTCAGAATTGTGGGGCCTCATTGTACTTATGATGAAATGCACGTTCAGCCTGGGTTCTTTGACCTAGAGGGGCATTATAAGTACGGTTACCGTTGGGTGCAGGTGGGGATCGCCCGCCCGAACGGGGAAGTGATGCTCTACGGGAATCACGAGGGGGCGGGGTACGAACACGGTGCCATTCAGTACGTGGGGGTGACACACGGTCCGTTAAGTGACTTTGTGGAGATTGCCGCGGTTGGTTAGAAGCTAAGGCCGGGACGTCTCGGTATGAGCGCTCGCGATCGTAATTCACAGGACCATAACACAGTAACGTGTGATGACTGGAACGACGGCACGTGCGACAGCGATAATCTCGCATGCATTGGGATATGGAGTGTTTATCCAGGCATCGATAGCACAGTCGGGCTTCTTTTACAAAAGTAACACGTTGACGTGTAGGAAGGCGAATAAAATCGGGACACTCGCGTAAGTAATGCGAAGTACTATTACAAAGGTGACGTTTAGATGTCGTCGCAAAGGTAACAAAGGCTCTTGGAGGAGGGGGGGAACGCGCGTTAGGTTTAGTAAAGTAGGGAGGTGATTAGGATTATCGCCATAACGACGTTCGATTTTAACTCTGAAGGCAGTTTAGCATGGCATAAGTGAACTAATAGGTATGACCAATGTTTAACAGGAAGTTCCAATCTCTCTAAGCATCGATAAGTCGAAAGCAGGGGGTTCAGGAACGACACACGTAACCCGGAAAGTTTAGGCGTTATAATAGGGAGCATCATTATTTGAGCTATGTGGGTATCCGCTAAAACACGAAGGTTATGGTACCTACGTTTTAGGAGGTCACGGGCCACGGTGTAATTGCCCGCCTCAATCTTGAGGTGTTGTATTAATCGACGAGGTTCATCCGATAAGGCTCCCACTAAATAGTGTAGCTTCAAAGTCGGGGTAAGGGTAGGCTGGTTGTCCACCACGCTATCAAACTGGTCTATAAAACTGATCCAACTATCGGGACGGCCATCAAACTTAGGTATAGGTAGGTCAGGTAATTTACTAGCCGGGTTATCAATAGCCAGGGATTTATTCTCCTTGAAGGGGGTGCTAGTACGGGACGTCTAAAATTGGTGAGGTCGTATTTCGTCTAACTTAATTTTTAAGTCGTCTCTTTGTTCCTTACTACGCGCATCTCGTTCTTAACTTGCACATATTCTTGTTCATAAATCGCAGGATCGAGATTACCTAACAGCTTGGAACAAGCGGCAGAAAACTTATCGCACACAAGTGGCAGGTCGGAAAGACGCGCTCGCATACGATTGGAGGAAAAGGTCTCAAGAACTCGGTGGGAATCATCAACCCGGTCACTAATATAACGGAGTTCACCTATAGCTTCACGGTATTCAGCTGTATCCGTGTAAAGTACGGCCCTTACGGTCTCGTTGCCGGTTTCGGTATCCGACATTTTATTTACTTTAAATCGCAAGAAACAAGGTAGGTAAATTAAACTCACAAAAGATTCCAATAGGATGCGTAAAGGAACAAATAGTAAGGGACGGCGCAGATGCACCGGGTATGGCAAACGTAACTCGTAAACAACTCGCACGCGGTCACGCGCTAATGGCGTGATCAATAGGGAAACAAAGCGCTCGCGCACCACACTTGCACTCAAAGGGTAGGTAATTAACGCGCTGATCGATTTATTCGACACTTATGTAAAAGGGGTTGTACTCAAATGTTATTAAGGAATTTACTGTAAATAGGTTAGGTATATGACGAGACGTTTTGTTCAAATTACAAAGGTAAGTAGCAAATAAATAACTCTCAATTAAACAAATTACGTTACTAATAAGGGGTCCTAATAAAAAACTACGCTCTGCTACCAGAATGTTTGAGAGTTTAGGCAGTGGATTACACGTGGAGGGCGACAATGATAGGTGGAAAATTAGTCAGGTCTGAGCACTTATAGCTAGGTACTTGCCACATCTCGCTTTCAGTGTTTAGGTATCACTTCACAGGCCACAATCACTCGAAATGTCTGTAAGGAGTTTCACAGGACACACACGCGGCGAAAGCGCTCTGGTCAGTCTAGTACATGTGTCATAGGGAACGTCTCGATGTCGACTCGATCTCCGGGGTTCTCACGGTACGTTTTAAACAAATAAAAATAAGGCAGGTATGCGTGTGAGTGTGCGCGGCGTAGTAGTAATATAGGGTACACAAACAAATCAAAATATTGTAGTAAACAGTATGGGAGCCCTTAAATATTTATTATATTCTGTTTTTAGTATTTGTTGTTATAGCGGCAATTGAAATACATCATCTGTGACAACTGTTAGCTATCACGGTTTATGAGATACAGCCTGGTGACCGATAGACAGACAGCGGAGGCTTAGTAATAGAATAGGGTCCCGTTTTTACCATTCGGGTACGGAACCCTATAAAAATGAATTAAGTGTAAGTACTATCAAAATGGCAGTTCAACAATTCGGTACCTATGTAGGTAAAGTATAAATAAATTGGTTCAATAAACACACCAATTACCTAGCCCCTAAGTGTGAGCTTGTGCTATGGTGACTAGGATAACGGATAGAAATATTTAAATACATACCTATATAAACATCCGTGACTTAGGTACAAATGCTCGTGCTCATCACACAAACATTTGCCCCTTGCGGGATTCGAACCCGCTAGGGGCAAATATGTAGTTGATATTTTTTTCTTGAAGTAAAGACTAAATTAAAAAAGTAATTTGAGTATTTTGACTTTTTATTCAGTACTTATTATGTAATAATTAATTATTGAAAACTTACGAGTATATTGTGACGTTTGACCGTGACGAATTGTGTTTTCCTCATATTTACAGGAACTGGAAGCAAACTTTTTCTGACGACCGTCTTGGTGTAGTTCGCGCCCCGGATTTCTAAACCAGGTGGTTGCGGGTTCGAATCCCGCAAGGAGCAAATGTTTGTGTGATGAGCACGAGCATTTGTACCTAAATCATGGATGTTTATAAACGTATATGTGTATGCGTTGTCCTAGTCACCATAGCACAAGCTCACGCTGTTTAGGGCTAGGTAATTAGTTTGTTGAAATAATTTATTATTACTTATTTCTCGATTGGAAACTCTCACACATGCAAATAGTAAGGACATATGTCGGTTTCCGGTGCGTTTAGAGGGCATATGAAGGATAAATTATACTCCGTATTTTCGTAAAAATAAGCCTTAATCGAATATTCAGTTTCGGACATTTCCGGCCAAAAACAGGCCGCTAACCTTACAATATTATTATGAGTGCTGTCATAAACTCTAATAAATCTCGTTCAGTTAAGCGCTTCCAAAAAATTAAATTTTGAAAAAAAGTTACACGCTTTGCTTGCGACTTTACGTAAGGCTACCTAATCGAACAAGCAAACTAGACGAATAAAACGAAAATACGGATGGAAATTAAAAAGCAATGGTGTTAAAATAAACTCGGGCATTTTATCTAAATTGTAATAACAATATTACTTTTTAATTTCCTTCGATATTTTCGTTGTATTCGTCGTCTTAAATCAATTGACATTCGTCTAGTTAGCTTGGTTGCATAGCAGTTAGTTGCAAACATTCAATGTGTTTTTATTTCAATTCAAATGAACCTGGCTCTTATTGAAAAGTATAGACTTTGAATATAAATAAAACAAGAAATATGAAGTCACTATTTTATTAGGGTCTTATCGCTTTCCTCCAACTCTTGGAGCAGACTTTTGACTGACTTTAGCAGCCTTGGCTTTAGGTGCTGTCTTGCTCTTGGGAGGAGGTGCTGCGGCTTTCTTGGCTGCTTTTGTTGATTTCTTCTGCTCCTTAGCGGCCCTGTAATGAAAAATTGTATGCTGATTAAACTAAATAAAAAAACAAAGGAAATTTTTAACTAAAGTCTGGTTCTTTTTGGTTGGCCCAAGTAATACTAGTTAAAAAAAAAAAAATTGGTCTGTGCCCACTACACCATACCATACATACCCTGACCATGCTAGGCCCGTATAAAAAGTACACATATTATTCTCAACCGTGTGACTAAGTGTTAAAAGAAAAGATACAAAATTGCACCATTCTAGCACTGTCAAAATAACACCATGCTTATATCCTTTAACTCCTCTGTTTATAGTTAAAAATCAAATGTGTATTTTATATGGTCCTAGCACGGTCATGGTATGGTATTGTGTCATATTTTTTTTTAAAACAATTTTATTTGATATGAATATATTAGTGGTTGTTATTTTTGTATGTATTTTATTTTTAAATTAATAATTTTATTTAAAAAGGAATCTCAAGATTGTTTTGTACACAATTAAATGTGCCTTTATGTATTTTATTGCTGATAAAAACTACATATTTTCTAATCATCATTACATATTAAGTGAGGGGATTTTATCAGCACTTTCAGAAAAAATAATACTGGTTCATGCTCTTAATCCGAAATTAAATTTATATTATGGTCATTACTATGCCATGCTGACCACTACTGCTGAAACTACTAGAACATCTAGGCTAATTGATAAGAAATAGCATACACAAAAATTTGCAAAATCATTCTTAGATCATGGAAGCAGAGGTAAGTTCAAATGAAATTATATGGTTTTACAACTTGTACAGCCATCCTAACAAAAACATCATATTATAACACATCTTAAGTCATGTATGATATGGACAGCATATGAGACTATCTATATACTATGATTGCACAAAGCTTTCCTTGATGTGCTTGGTCCTTTTGTAATCCTTCAAGTATCATGTTTTCATACACAATACGCAATCCAAGTCCTTGTGATACTCAACACATTATTTTGAAAATGATTTCAGTACTTACTTAATGGCTTGATCTCTTTGAGCCTTGCGTACTTCAGGCTTCATGTTCCTTTTGGCCATAATGTCACTGAGGGATGCACCAACAATAGCTCGCTGGTACTTCTGAGTCCTTCTTGTGCGCTTTTTGGCTTGTTCTTCCTCTTGGCCTTTCTTAAACTTGCGCCTAGAATAATTAATGACAATTGCTATGACTTTGTATAATCTAGTAATAAGATGAACTAAACATTTCCCCAAAGCATGGGACCCCTCACTTACCGGTAGAGCACAGTCCATGTTACTTTACGAGGATTCCTCCTCATAAGGTGGGCAGCTTCACATTTTGAATTCAGGAATGTGAAAGTCTGAAATAATAAACAAATTGTCAACACTAACCACTAGTGTTAGTTATTCATATTCCTATTTATGCTTTTAAAATATGTTTCAAAATTAATGAACTTCCCAATTTTAGTTAGGAGGCAGTTATTTACAAACTGCCACCAACTTACTAAAATAAATAATACTAAATCAAATTGACACGAGCTTGCATTAACAAAATCGAAGTAGGTAGGTACTTAACACATTGAGTGCCGTGGTGGTCACCGGTGACCCCCAAACAATATATTTCTATTGTGTCTAGTTTCGTGGCAAAGGCTTAAGCTTGGAATTATAATTTATGACTAGACATTCCATCCATACACTCATAACACTAGTGAAACAGACATGTAACAGGTACCTAGTTAGTTAATGATTAACCAACAACCACACCACTTGACTTTTTAAGTTTATACGTCTAAAGGTTATGATATCAAAACAGCAAGGTAAATATTATTTTTTTCAAGTATCGAAGAAAATTGGGTAGGAAGGTCTCGTAGGTTTATTTTTAAAAGTACCTAAATAATTAATTACCTTTCCGTCCACCTTAACCATGGTTTTTCCATGGCCAGGATAAATCTTGTATCCACTGTAGGCGCAAAGACCGATCCTGGAAATATATCACATTGGTTACAAAATAAGCACTTAACTCAAACATTTTAACTTATTAATCATAAAATCACTAAAAATCATTAAGATCAGACACGATTTTTATCAGAAAAAGGCGACCTACTTCATTTTGACTTGTCGACCAAACGGGAAAGAACAAAAATACACTTCTTTTTGGCCAGGGTTACCAAATCACAGAAATATTTACCCATAATCTTAAAAAATATTACTTATTTATAAAGTGATTTTCAGAGTATTTTGGTTTATATATTATTTACTGAAAGTTTAGCCTAATTTAAGAAACCGTATCGAATAAAATTGGTTTACAAGCAGTATTTTTTTTTGTTTTTTTGTCTTGCCTTTTATATTATGGTATGGCTGTGTACACAGATGTTTTTTCCACGTGCAGAGTGACAGCTAACTTGCACTTATTGATGTGGTATCATTCGGTGGTTTCCGCCTGTTTAGAGGTCGCATGATATCAAATAATATAATTATTAAACTAATATAAAATAATATAACTGACAAATTGAACCTACTAAATTATTCACACTACCTATAACTACACGGTAGCTCAATGGGGCTGGCAACTGTCAAAGTATCGCTAATAGCGCAAGGATCAATAACAAAGCTGTTTTTGTATGAAATTGATGAATTTAGACCATTAATGAGGAAATGCACATGCCCATATTGTGTAGTAAATTGGAAAAAAACCTAAAGGTCGCCAGTTTCTTCGAGATAAGAAACTTAAAAAATAGAACGTAAATTATACATACCTGTAGCATTATATAATCTATAATGTAAGTTTATTTTTCGCATTTCATTAATAATTTTTGGTTTGGCCAATAACTTAGTTAGGTATTAGTCTAAGTGTTAGGTATTAATTCTAGTGTTCAGTGACGATAATATGATACGAGGACACCACAAAATATAATGGTTCGTATTTTGGTAAAAATCAACCCCATCTTTTATTTCTGAGTAACTTAAATTGCCAAATAGTGCTTACTCGTAAGAGCGTAAAATCTCCAAATGGTTGTGGAATAAGAATAGGTTATATTTTACTTTACATACTGAATTATTTTGATGATGGGGTTAAATGTATTTACATTAGGTGAGGGGGTTATTAGATTACGCAATATTCAGACAGTAGACTCAGCTTAATGTAATAAGAGCTCTTTCACAGGATGAAAGAGCAAGATGGGGCTAAGACTGTCTTAGTAAGACTTTACCCTCACCAATAATATTCACTGTTTGCCCACCCTTCCGTAAGCCTCACTTGAAATATATCTGTCGTAGTCAAAATTGGGCTTAAAATATCGATATTTATTTACCTATTGATAAAAATCATCAATATTTTTACCTTTTAATTCAATCAGTTTGTAATTGAATGATTTTTTATTCATTCAAAGATCACCCCCTAACTAAAAAAACTACTTCAGATAGTTTCTTTTAGGGTTTCGTACCCAGAGGGAACAAACGGTACCCTATTACTAAGCCTCCGCTGTCTGTCTGTCACTAGACTGTATCTCATAATAGCCCGTGATAGCAAGATACTTGAAATTTTTACAGATAATTACATTATGTATTTCTGTTGCTGCCTACTAACACCAGAATAAAATATATTTTAGGGAAACTAAAAAAGTTCATAATATAATGCCTAATATTTTATCAATAATCGTACGGAACCCTATGTGCGCGAGTCCTACTTCGACTTGCCGGTTTTTTTTAAGTCAGATGGTTTCTGCCCTAAATAGTCGGTACCTAAATACGACGTACGCCTTTTGTCATTCAAAAGGCGTACGTCGTATTTAACTAACTCATGTTAGCATCCGTTATTCAGCTTGTGTAATATCGAGCTTGTCTTGATCTTGATAGACATTTAAGAATATTTAGCACTATAACGAAATATTTTTTCCGTTTAACGCTTGCGAGACATTTCCTTTTTCAGTTACGATAAAATAATGCTTATGGTGTCTTTAACCTCGTCCATTTTGAATGACAAACGGCGTACGTCGTATTTAACTAACTCATGTTAGCATCCGTTATTCAGCCTGTGTAATATCGAGCTTGTCTTGATCTTGATAGACATTTAAGAATATTTAGCACTATAACGAAATATTTTTTCCGTTTAACGCTTGCGAGACATTTCCTTTCTCAGTTACGATAAAATAATGCTTATGGTGTCTTTAACCTCGTCGATGGGTCGACGGCCCTGCTACAGTAATTATAAAAGAAAAAATATTCTTAATTTATTTCCCCCTAAATTTGAGGGAAACCCCCTAAGTAGAAACCCTGTTATTGACATTTTTTTTCTTTTTTCGTCCCTCTTTTGACAGAAGGACAGGCAAGGAACCGCAGGCCCTACAGCCTCCTGTTATGGACAATCGAAAACAGTTCTTTTTATTCACCCGTTCTGGATCGGCAAAGGAACCCCTTTTTATACAGCCAAATCTACAGTACGTACGTAGGTATGTTTTAATGGTTTCAAACGATCACTCATGATGCTCTCAAGCTGAAAAAAATCTTTGGACCACTGTAAACCGGCCACCTGTATAACAAGCTCTGACAGAAACCAAACCACAAATTAGATAGAAAGTCTGACAGTGAGGAGTGACATGTGAAGTCAGTCAAATGTTGAAAAAGCGCGGGAACCTTGATAGTGAAAGGCGCCCAATTTTATAAAATTTAAAGTTTTTTATAATTAGTGTACATTTTTTGTTTATATCGTTGTAAATAGATAGTAAATAGTTTGTTTTATATGTGAAAGTGTTGGAGTCATGGGGGGTAGCAAGAAGCGGAAAAAGGCTGACCCTCCTGATGGGCCTCCGCCAAGTGACTCTTCATCTGACGAAGAAGATGCTTCGTCTAAGTATCAAATTTATAAGGTACCAGGGTACTCTAGAAAGTACCCTGAAAATTGCAAAAAAACGGAATATATAGTTTTCATATCCCACAAAGAAGAAAAGCCATTCACCGACAAAGACCGACTTGCCATTTCTCACGCTATACGCAAGTATTGCGTGACTGGTATACTCCATCTTACATCTATCAACAAGTACAAAATTGGTATAGCTTTTGACTTATCAAACAATGCAAATGTCTTTTTACAGAACAGGAAACTTTTAGATGATCTTGCTCTCAAAGCTTCAATTCCGGTGAGTGACACAGAGGTGACTGGGGTTCTTACCTCAGTACCCACTGATTTATCGAATAAAAAGATTTCAACTTTAATTGGCAGTTCCCGTAATGTCATTCAAGTCCGGCGTTTCATGCGACGAGTGCGGAGTGAGGGTGGTGCGGTCTCGTACCAGCCCACGCAGACTGTCGCGGTGACGTTCGCCTCTACAGAGCTCCCGCAGTACGTATACCTTGACTCGTGGAGACATGAGGTAAGTGTGTACGTACCGCCGGTGAAGCAGTGTTTGCGCTGTTTGAAGTTCGGACATATTGCACAATATTGCAAAAATTCTGAAGTATGTTCCATATGCTCAGGTGCACATAATTTTAAATCTTGTACAGTTGACCAAAAAGATGCCAAATGTATAAACTGTGGTGGCAACCACGTTGCTATTTCTAATTCTTGTCCATAAAAGAAAGCCAAACTAGAAGAAAATAAAATAAAAACTTTTTAAAGAAAATACTTTTCCTCAATTATCAATGAGAAATATTGAAACTCAGTTGGAAAACCTAACAAAATCTGAATTTTTTATGAACATTTTAACAAACGCTGTCACCAAATTAATATTGAACCAAAAAGACAACCCTATAAACTCTACCTCTATTAAAGAAACTTCACACCTTACTCTCCGAAACAGCTCTTCTTTTCCAGTAAATGGATCTTAACATTCTGCAATGGAATGCCCAGAGTATAAATAGCAATAAGATTTTACTTTCAAAATTTTTATATGATAATAACATTCACATAGCAATAATCTCTGAAACTTGGCTTACGCCTATTAAAACTTTTAATATTAAAGGATATATAACTGAAAGAAATGATTTAGGCAACCAACATAATGGAGTAGCTATTTTAATTCACAATAGTATAGATTACAGGAAAATTAATACTTATTCTGATGATTCTTTACAAAACATTTGTGTTAGAATAACTGTACATAATGTAGAAATAAGTATTGTTAGTTTTTATTGCCCTTCGAATTCTACGCCATCTTTTGATAAACTTAAATTTCAATCTCTAATAGATTCAATACCTGAACCAATGATTTTCGCCGGTGATTTTAACGCTCATCACACTCATTGGGGATGTCACACAATAGATTCAAGAGGCAGAGACATTTTAGATATAATTGACAATAGTGATTTGGTATTATTAAATAATGGTCATGTAACAACTGTTGGAACTCTGTCATGGCGTTCAAATGCTTTGGATTTATCATTAGTTTCCTCATCTTTAGCTCTTTCTTGTAACTGGTCCGTCCATACCGATCCTCTTGGCAATAGCTATCATCTTCCTGTAATAATAAAAGTTTTTGTAAATAATAATAATGTAAATAGGGATGTGTTGTATAATAATTGTATCATACATTCTCCAATTTATCCTAACTTTAAAAGTGTGGATTGGAAAATGTATGAGCGAATTGTTGATTTGGAGCTGTCTGACTTTGAAATCGAAAAATATTCTCCGCTAGATGCTTACTCTACTTTCATAAAAATTTTACACACTACTATAAATAAGTGCCTTCCAAACCACTATTTATCTATGTCTTGCCCTACTACTATCAACAGTAGTAGCACTACTACTGGTGCTACTACTTCTACTAATAGTACACCTCATAGGAAATTCAAAAATCCTCCTCTTCCTTGGTGGAACAAAGCATGTACAGATGCTGTTCAAAATTCTAAATCTGCATATGTTAACTTCAAAAACAATCCCTCAGATGAAACATATATTGAATTTAAGTGTTTGCAAGCTTTAAAAAAACTCACCTTGAAAACGGTTAGATCCAATAGCTGGATAGAATTGTGCAACTCCTTTAATCGATGTACTCCCTTGTCGACAATCTGGAATTTTATGAGAAAATTCAATAAAACATATTCCTGGGCTAATAACGATGATAGTTGGGTTTTAGATTTTCTTCGTAAGTACACTCCTGATTATGTAAATAACAAAACAAACATTCCTTCCGTTAGTGGTACAAATTCTATAAATAGTTTCTTGACTGATGCCTTCACAAAAAATTAGTTGATTGCTGCCCTATATTCTAGAAAGGATAGTGCTTTTGGTCTTGATGGTGTTCCTTACATGATGTTGAAAAAGCTTAGCTGTATGGGATTGGACATGTTTCTATTAATATTAAATAATAAATTTTTGGCTAGCTAATGATATACCACATTCTTGGAAGTCTGATTGTATAGTTCCCATATTAAAATCAGATAAGCCGCGATCTAGTCCAGACTCTTATCGCCCTATCGCACTAACATCTTGTGTAGGAAAAGTATTTGAACAGCTATTAAAACAAAGACTAGAATTTTATATAGAAAAAAATAACCTTTTACCATCTAATCAATACGGCTTTCGTAGGGGTATGTCTGCTCGTGAAAGTATTTGTCAATTACAGAGCTTGATATTCAAAGTAGTTTAAATAATAATTATTTTTTGATGTCTGTGTTCTTTGATGTTTCTGGAGCCTTTAATAATGTAAATGTTGATATTTTGGGCAATGAACTACTTTCTATTGGGATTCCAACCAAAGTGGTTCATTGGGTTCAAAAATTTTTAACAGAAAAGGAAATCTTTGTTAAATATAATGGTTTGTTATATGGTCCAAGATTTGCTTCAGTTGGTACAAACCAAGGTGGTATTTTGTCTCCATTAATTTTTATTCTTTATATTCGCCGTTTGAACTTGGTCTTGGGTTCTGATGTTAAAAATTTTCAATTTGCTGATGACTTAGTAGTTTACACATCTGGTAAAAGTTTGGCTCATGTTACAACTCTTATTAATAAGTCGTTGGAAGGTTTGTTTTTTTATTTCTCATACTTAAATCTTAAAGTTAATGCTTCAAAATCAAAACTGTTAGTATTCGGAAATGTTTGCAGTTCTACCCCTGTTATTGTCTACAATCAAGTTTCTATTCCTGTTTCTTATGAAGCTGAAGTTAAGTTTTTAGGAGTAACTTTCACTGAAAACCTTCCCTGGAAAAAAGATATTGATTTAATAGCTTCAAAAGCCTTCAATATTTTGAAATCATTATGTAGAACATCTTGGGGAGCCGATCCCAAGGTACTGTTGATGTTGTACAAATCTTTAATTCGAAGTCATTTTGAATATGGTTTCCTTTGTTTTGCTAATGACAGTAGGCTGGTTGATGTCTTAGAAAAAATTCAAAATAAAAGCTTGAGACTTATAACTGGAGCATTTAAAAGCACTCCCATAAATGCAATGCAAGTTGAATGTAGACTTCCTCCCTTAAGTATAAGGTTCTCATATTTAAAAGAGAGATTCATATTGAAACTATACAGTAAAATTAATAATCACCTGTTTCTAAACTTAAAACTTGCTCCACCTCCTCCCATACGTAATTCTCTTTACATATTGCAGGGCTTGATACAATTCATAAATTTTCTTGAAACTTTGCAAATACATAGGTCTTCTGTTCTGCCATGTTATGTTAGAGTCTTTCAAAGTCACTTTTCTGCAATCAACATTATTATTGATCATAATTTGTTCTCAAAAGAAGATGTTTATAGTAAATTCTCTGAATTTGATGATTGTAGATTCGTATTTACTGATGGGTCCAAAAATGAGTCTGCTGTTTCTTTTGCTGTTTTTGATAGTTTGTTAAATACTGGAACTGGTTATAAAATTAATTCAAACACAAGCATATTCACAGCTGAGGTTGTGGCTATTCTTGCCGCTTTGAAACACATAAAACACAAAAATAGTGGTTGTCTTAAATGGGTAATAGTCAGTGATATTAAGAGTGTTTTGGAAAATCTAAAAAATAATAAATTTAATGCTAACACTAACTATTTGATTGTTGCAATCAAACAGTTATGGTTGGAATTAATATCAATAAATAATTTCAATATTTCTTTTATGTGGGTACCGTCTCATGTTGGTGTCATAGGTAATGAGAGAGCTGACTTTTTAGCTAGAACTATAACAAATTGTGCTACAATAGTCCCCGATTCTAGCAGTACTCTAGATGTCCATTTACCTTGTTCTGATATTGTTCCTCTTTTAAAGAAAAGGTCCATTGACAGGAAAAAACAATATAATCATATAGTTCAAATTGAAAAGAAAGGTTTGTGGTATGATGAGTGTAATGCCCAAATTGGAGTTATGCCTTGTTTCTGCAAAGGTGACACCTATTTAAACAGGAAATTTTACACTTCTATTCTGAGGCTACGTTTTGGACACTGTAATTTGAAATTTCATCTTTTCCGCTTGAAAATGGTGGATAGCTCACATTGTGATTATTGTGATATTGCGGTAGAGCAAACTCTATCACACATATTCTTTGTTTGCTCGGCCTTTGGCATTCAGCGCCTTGTGCTTATGGACGAGCTGATTAAAATTTATGGCAAGCCTGATTTGGTGCCGCGCTCCATTCAAGCTCTTCTTGTAAATAGCCTGACTTACATACCTCTCTAAAAATTTGTTCTCTGTTCGGTTTGCAGAATCTAATGTTTTTTTGTAAATATGTATAAATCTAGGTGTTGTTTAATCGTTGTAAATACTTTGAATTGCTCAAATCAAAATACTTTCTTGCTTATTGTTTTTTGTAATCGCTTGTGCTTGTTGATAACACTGTTGATAATTTTTGAATTTGACATTGACGTTTGATCTAAGCGTTTGATACGTTGCTTTGTTCCTGCTATGATTTATTGATTCCACATGGATTTTTTGTAGTTGTGCTCTATTGGAAGTTGATATTATATAAAAAAATGGATTTAAGTATCTAAAAAACATTAAATGACTGAATTCTCGGATTAAGACATGCTTACAATACTAAAGACTTAACTTTCCCTAAATGTACTAGAGAAATTGGACGCAGTTTAGCAATAAGGATCCAAACCACACAATGTTGCATTTGAGATAATGAAGAATAAACTTCAAGCTTTATTTGCGCAGTAATGGATTGCTTGCGCTTAAGTTGTTATTAAGAGAAAATCTTTAAAAAAAAAGCGTTTTTTTATGCATACATTTTTTTATCAATTTGGGCTTATATGTATTGAGATATTAAGGTAAAAGCTGGTTTGGATCCTTTTTGATAAACGCCATTTTTCATTATACTATTCTCATAATTCATTTCCCAAAAACAATCCAGTGGAGTGTATTATTTAATAATAAGGGATTTATATAATAAAACAACCCATTAATTGTAATTAATCATTATTTATGTTAACTTAAACCATATTGTTTACTTCTTAAAATAAGATAGGAACATCAAAATGAACAATTATTGCATACCGCTTAATTTTCTTCTTGTTCTTGATTTTCAATATTGAAATCCGGTTCACCCCCAAAACCGTCAATATCGTCTTGAAGAGTACTGTTACCTTGAAGAGAATTATAAAAATCTAAACAGTCTTTTGGAATAAACTCAAAAAGCGATTTTAAATCATCCAATTTGGCCTGAGGAATTTCTTTTCCACTTGGCCATAGTAAAGTGAAATCATTTTGTGTTAATTCTAAAGACTTTCCCTTAATTTTCTTTTCAATATTTAATTCTTGATGTTTTTCGTTTTGTGTTTTCATGAATATGGTGTGCATGTATTCTTTTTTCAGTAAAATTTCTTTTGTTTGCAGCCAATTTACTTTTTCCTTGTTCACGCAGATCTTTCTATTAACTATGTTTTTTTCTATTTTCTTTGTGCTAAAAAAGTCTTCTTTTGCCATTCTTTGTACTTGTATTGGATTCTTTTTCTTGCTCCTTTTTATAACCGCAATATATTCATCAGCTGTGTAAATTCTCTCATGATACTTTAGTTGTGTTTCAATTTTTGAGAAGTCGGTGTCGTTGGGCAAGAATGTGTGACCTGACTCTAGATACTTGAGAGTTATTGTTTTTAATGACTGGTGTTGGTTTAATATAGCCTTCAGCATGAGCACAATTTTTATATTCCGGTTTTGACCACCGCAGCAGTCGCTCCACAAAACCAAGTGTTGTACTTTTGAATTTAGTTTATTTTTTATATATTTTATCAAGCACGACCCAACTTCTTGCGCCCCTCGGCCTGCTTCACCCTCAATCCATACATAACAGTGTGCACTCTCGTCTGAACCCGCATGTATGCCACAATTATAAAGCCAGAGTTGGCGTTTATAAAAAACTATGCTGGTGGGGATACGAGGCAGTGGTAGTGTCTTTTCTAAATCAAATGTTAGACATTCAAAATCTTCGTCTGTTTTTGCCTTCAACAAATCTTTTTTCATATTCTCTCTTAAATCTTCAGCTCTTTTTAAGTGTTTTAATCTTTCTTCTTTCAGTTTTTCTTGTCCTTCATCAGTACAGTTCTTAATTTTATTATTAAATGCATCACACCTACTGCAAGTATCTTTTTTCAGGCTTTTGCAACGTAAATTAAAGTTAGTAAAAAAAAATTTTTTTAATGTGTTAAATGAAACGGGGGCTTTTGCAGCTTCACAAACTTCTTTATGTTTTTCTAAATACAGCTCATAAAGTTTTTGGTTAGTCATTTCTAGCTTCAGATACTGACAGCCACTGTTTTGGTCCCTCCTGTAATGAGACTCGTATTTGGGCAATGAGTCAATAAAGTCTTTAACGAATTCAACGTCTTCTTTTTGAGTTTTATTCCAACCACCTACAGACTGTCCCCTTTCATCATTGATGCATTTGTCGTTGCGAAATTTTCTTAAACTTATATCTACTTTTTTAGGCGTGATTTGAAAATTATTCACGAACATATTTCTACAAACTTCAACATTAGCAATTTTATATGTTCTCGTGAACTCTCTAGGTTTCTTATTGCCACTCTTATTTCCATGAACAACAGTGTATGATCTTTTTTTTGGAGTTTCCTTTACGCAATTAACAATATATAAAAGCTGAGCTGTATAAGATCCTAATGCCAAATACCTTTGGAATTCCACTTCTCTTTTTTCTTTTGAAATTAATTGATGACATTTTTTACTGCATGAACAAGTATAATCACGAAACACTAAGGAATTGACGTATTTAGTTTTACCCTGATATGGTAGATTTTCGTATTTTCTCTGTTTTCTCTCACGTAATGTATAATCCTGGTATTTACGTTTACGTCCCTTTTTGGGGCGACCTGCTGAAGTTACTGAATCTAAGCATTCATTTGTTGATAAAAGGCTTTCTGATTCATTACTTGTTTGAGTAGTTTCGTCGTTAGTTGAGTCATTAGCATCGGCATCGGGAATCAAAGATGTGTTAATTTCTTTTTCAGTTTCATTGTGCGCAAATGCAACAGCTTTTATTTTTCTAGATCTTACTAAAGTCTCCTGATCGCTCGAGTCTTCCTCACTGTTTGGTATAAAATTTGGATCATTATCAGAGTCACTGGCTAGGTCGTGTAGTTCCTTAGAGTGAGTATTCTGCCGTAAAGTTTTGTTTAATTGTTCGGGCTCCATTTCTGACACATCATTATTCGCTATGCTCGTTTCAGACCCGTTTTCAAGAAAAGATTCACTTAAGGTCTGATAAATTTCAAAGGTAAGTGGAGACATCGGACGCAGTGGTAATGAGTTTCTTTCTCTATGTTCGCAATCAGAAGCATCTATTTTTGAAGTAGCTTTTTTTGTAGCCACCAATGGAGTTAGTGGCGAATATGTTGGCGCTATAGGTGACTGGAAATCGCATTGTTGTTCCTCATCTAACAAAGCTATAGTTTTGGCTGAAATGCAAATTAATATGCTAAACTGAAAGCCTATCCTATGCTTAAATAAATGAATGAATTAAAAACGAAACAAAAATGAAATCTTAGCATTACCACTTTGTAAATCATCAGCATTTGGTTTAATGTTGCATACTGATATCAGTCCAGGCAGTGAATTAAAACATTTATCAGGAGCCAAAGTAATATTAGTACTAGATTATAAAGTAAGATCAGTGTTATCTAAAACAAAATATAATCTGATTATTGCAAGCAAGTAAGCACAAAATACGTAGAAGAAGTCACGCCCAAAAGTTATTGGAAATCGAACATTACATTTGTAATGTTGTTATAACTTATAAACCAGTCAATCGGAAAATCATTGGGGGACCTCTCTCCCAATGATTTTCCGATTGACCGGTTGAAAGCGGCTTGGAATAAATGAACATGCTAAATGAAAGCCCACCCTACGTCTAATTAAATGAATAAGTTCAAGAAAAATAAAAATGAAAGTTGAGCATATTACTATTAGCATTTGGCTTACAGTTGAATATCGTCACCATTTCAGGCAATAAATTAAAATCCTCATCAGAAAGCAACGTAATATTCAAACTAGATGGCAAAGTAGTGCAATCATCAACTGAAATAAAATAATTACACATCATTGCTACAAAGCCGTAGATCAGATTATGCATAAAAAGTAAATAATTACAAAAATGAATTAAGTTGCAATTTTATTATAACCTCAAAACTTACCATCTTGTTTTGAATCGTTGTTTTTATTTGAATCACTTAAAGCACTGAAAATTCGGTCTACTCTCTTCATTTTTACACATTAAAACACTATTTACAAATAAAACTTATATTCAACGAAATTTATTAATGAATACCATCTATTGCTATCAATATGCACAAAATGGAGTCGCAAATGACAGTGTTGCAAGTGTTTAATTTTTATTTTATTTTATATATGGTAGTTTTTTAAAGTATAATATTTATCATGTTTATAATGAAGTTAAATAATAAAATATATTGAAAAAACTATAGGGATCGTTATAATGATTTAAAACACACCATATTTTCAAGAAATATAAATCCTCAAAAAGAATCCAAGTCACCTGGATCGTTTTTGTGATTTTATCGTTAAACTCTTTTCAACTCAAGTAATTTACCAAAAAGGATCCAAGTATTCTGGATCGTTTTCGTGATTTAACTTACTAACTCTTTTCAAGTAAAAGTAATTTGTCAAAAAGGATTCAAGTGTTTTGGATCGTTTTCGTGATTTAATTTTAAGATTTGTATCTTTCACCAGTTTTTTCACTATAATGATTCACAGAGATTGGTTCATTTTTGTGAAACTAAAATATGCACCCATTGTATATGTGGGATGGTAACTTACCTTTAAAATAACCATAAATATTGATCTTTTACTTTGACACTTTTTGCTACATGGTAATATAGACCTTAATGACCACTTTGGTATACTTCACTCATTTTCGACGACCTTGTGGGATGGATCCTTTTTGCTAAACTACGTCCAATTACCAACCTATGACATTGTACTCTTACTGGATTTTACGTGTATTTTGTTATAGTTCACAAGATGAACTTATAATTACATTCGTAATGATCAAAGCCATGGATTTAAGACATTAAAAATACTGAAGACAAATTTCCCTAAATTGACTAAAGAAATGAAAAACTTATGACAAGGCAGCATGGTCATTGACCTTAGCCTGTTCCAAACGGAACAAAAAAAAACAAAAAAAAAAAACAGTCAAATGTCAATATGGACTGCACCACAATTTTTGATACTCTACCTAATTTCTAACCTTACTTTACCATTGATTGATACCGTGCATTACTTTTGTGTAAAAATAAATTGAATTTATACATACCTACTTATTCACGTAAGTGAATTAAGGTACTTCAATGATTTGCCCTGACTTTTTAGAATTTCAGGTAGTATGTTTTTATGTACCTTGATCATCTTTTAAATATTAATAATACATTCTAACGTTTACCTTTAAGTTGTATTTGCTTTTACTCGTATAAATTGGTAGTATTAACATTCCACGATTCTTTAAACAAATCCCAAATCATAATTTACTCTATAATGTCTTTTTTTGTATCTTAGGATAACCTGAAGAAAATGAGAGTCCTCGATGATAAAATTGTTTATGCTCTTAACACCTCCATACCAACAGAATCGTTTAGAAGTAAGGTGAATGCTACATCTGCATGTCAAGATTTGTATACCCAGATACATAAAGGTCACACTGATAGAGAGCAGGTGATAAAAAACTGTATTGTTGCAACTGCAGAAACAGTGAAGAAACTTAAATCTGCAAAAGATGAAAAACCGGAAGATTTTGAATTACTTAAAAATTTAAAAGCTGAACAAAAAAAAGTAATGTATCTTGTTACATATTTTACCTATTAATTTTTTACTTAATATATTTTTATAAAAGTAACTTTTTGTTTCAGTTACGCCTTTTACAGACTGAGTTAAGTGTAGAAGAAGTCATAAGAGAGAAAACTACAAAGTTGTTTGTTGAAAAGTGTCGATCATATTTTAAGCCAGAAGAATTATGAAGACTGAAAATGAATGTAATTGCTTTTGGCATTTTTAGTGTATATAATATAAATAGTATCTAGATGTCATTACACTTTTTATGGTTTATTAAAATGAGCTTCAAGTGATCAACATGCAGTAATATTAGATTTCAAAATTATTAATCCATCCATATCATATGCATTCATTATTTTGGTAATAGGTATTAAATGCAATTAAAAAAGGTATTAATTCACTAAAATATCAACATCCTTCAGTCTACAAATCTCATGAGGCCAGAAAAAAACCACACAATCAATTAACAACAATATTTATTATAATAGTGGTTTCTAAAGTTTTAAAATCTACAATAATCACAATAAATTATCACTTACACTGTACTAAATAAATGTTACTTAGAAGGTTCTGATTGCTTGTACTCTTCTTGATATTGTTTGTGCCAGTCCAAATTCATTTTATGGACAGATTCTCCTCTTTTGGCTGCTGCTTTACCAGACAATATTGCACCAAAGCTTGCAAGTGCTGTCAGTAGTATGAGAATGTTAGAAAGCTTAATTCTTGCTTCACTACGTGCTCTATCTATGAGATCACCACTGGAATTGAAAACTGTTGATTTAATTTTTTTGCACACGGTTGTTATAGGTCGTGTGAATGATAAGACTAAAGTTACATAAGACTACAGAATAAATAATAGAACAAGAGTAAGACTGAAGGAGGTACCTACCTACACCAATACGCTTTGTTATTGTCAAAATAACCATGAAATTACTGTTGCAAAGGCTTAAAAAATTGTGTAAGATAGGTAGCTAGCTACCTTATGATAAATTATTTACAGCATGTGATACATACGAAACAAGCTTGGGAATTTCTTCACGGGTTTTAAATTTTTTGGTCCATACCAATATGTACTTTTGCAACTCCGTTGGTTTATATCTAGCAGACATTGGTCTATTTGCATTAGATTCAGATGATGGTTGACACATATTTCTCTTCCAGACAGCTGAATACGCATAAGAACGCAATAATGCGTATCTGTTCATTCTGTTCATTCTATTCTACAATGGTTTTATAACAACACCAAGTGAGTCACGATATTTTATGTCTGGAACTTTTTGCCAGTGCACACCACAAATTAGAAAGCATATGTCTAAAGTAGTGTTGCCGCTCAATAGTCCACTATCGATATTCTATCAATAGACTATCAATAGTTGGGCAAAAGCAATAGTATCGATTGCCCCATCGATACTGTCGATAGTATCGATAGCCCCGTGAGTGTCAATACTATTCACAAGCATCAATACTATCGATAGTATCGATACTATCGAAGCTTATATCGAATGCACTATCGATACTATCGAAGCTTAATATCGAAAGCACTATCGAGAGTATCGATAGTATCGATACTATAGCTACTGGGTATTGCAATAACAATCGATAGTATCGATACTATCGATAGTTTGGTCCTATCGATAGTGACCTTTCCATCAATAGTATTGCTATATACAATACGAGCATGACTTGTCTAGTAGATGACAAACGATACTATCGATAGTATCGATACTATCGATAGTATCGATACTATCGATAGTAATTTTGATATTGATCTTCAATACTATCGATATTATTGCAGTATATTAATACTATTTTACCAAACTTAGCAATCGATAGTATCGATAGGCCTATCGATATTATAAATGATTTCCGAGGTCAACTAAAGATAGTTCGGCAACACTAAAAAACAGATTTGACACGGGCATTTGAAGGACGTCATGTTAGAGAAATGTCAAAAGTTTCCTGTAATACCACGTTATAGCTGCTCAGCGCTAGTGTGCAGTATTATGGCATTATGGCGTCGTTGTTTTTTTTAAGCCAAAAATAGGTTATACAACAAACTGTACCCATAACGTCGATTCAAATACCGCGTCGGTTCGGAATAACGGTAAATGCAACCATAAACAAATTCTCGCTTATCTATTATACAGGGTGTACCAAAAAGGCGAAATAATATTTAAGGGTATGTATGTATGTAAGGTGAACATTAAGTAGTAAAAGTTTTAGTTAAAAATAAACAACTTTTTTTTTCCCATACTAAGTAAATAAATTGTTTTTTTACCGAAAGTGTTGACAACCCTGAATCTGCGGTCATCGTTAGCGACCCCCCGCCCGCAACCCTCGCCCGCCGCACGATCAGCTGATGCGCGGGCGCTGCGCGCCGCGACGCGCTGCTTTCTTACAGCCCGCCCACTCAAAACTACCTAAGCACCTACCTATCTTAGCTTTGATGGGAATGGAACTGAATGATAACAACGATAATCAGATTAATGCATTTATTTGCAAAATTATTTAGAGACAATAAAAAATAATCAGGCAGATACATTTCTTTTTTAAAACTATGTACAGAAAACAGTAATTAATGTTTAGGACAATAACACCAACTATGACTTTTACTTACATTTACAAAGAATAACACATTAATTTGCTGTACCTCATAATTTTACCCAGCAAATAATTAAACAAGTTCATACAATGTAACTAATAGGTATGAAGTAGGTAATGATTTGATGGTAAATAACTAGTACTCACTGTAAAAATCTACACAACATAACTACGACATAATTTGCTAACCAGTAATATTTTTATTGTAATAAACAAACATCAAATTTATTTCTTTGTATGATCTGTTTTGTGTTACATACTACCAACACTTTGTGCACATAGCTTCACTACAAACGTAATGACTTTTAGGAAGTTCGCCTTATTATCAATTTAAAAAAGCCTTCATATTATTATTTTTTTACAAAAATGGCTCAAAATGTCTGCTACCGTGCTCAATGCAAGCAGCGACTCTGCGGTTCATCGATATCCTCACGTTTTGCAGCATCTGAGGCGTAATGGCTTGAAAGGCTAGGTGTATTTTATTTCGCATTTCGTCAGCACTATTGCACTCCCCTGCGTACACTCGGTTTTTCACGTAAACTGTTTCACAAAAAAAAGTCCATAGCGGTAAGGTCGGGCGAACGGGCAGGTCACTGCACTGGACCCCCTCTGCCAATCCACTGAGCAGCATGTCGTCCATCGAGATATTCCCGGACACGGCGTGCGTAGTGCGCTGGTGCACCGTCGTGCACCACAGGTTCCTGAAGCAGGTGTACGAAGATAAACGCCGTTGCTCTGCAAGGGGCCTGCCGTCGATGAACCGCTGACGATACAACTCGCGAGCACCATTGATGCTCCCGAAAGAAGCGCCCACGCATAAAATCTTTTCATAGTATTCAGTATTTGAATACGAAGAATGTTCTTCACGAGACATACTGATCGAAATCGGAGATCGAAATTGAGAAAATTTGGATAGCGACTGCGCAACGAGAACGAATACGAGCAACTAAAAAAAGTAGAAAGTTGTAGAAAAAAAGTAGGGACATTTCGCAGGGTTCGATGTAAGTAATGGAAAAAACCCTTAACCTAAATTAAAGTTTCACTACTATTTTAAAGAAAGTAGGAATATCAAAACTTATTTTAAGTTAAACAACCAAATAACTAAAGTTATCAAATACACTTTTTTTAATTAAAACATTTTCGTAAATGTCTTAAATTTTATTTGTTCGAATATGCGGATCCCGTAATATTTTTAATGATTTCCGGGAGGCGGGGCTAAGGCGTGGGTGATAGTCCAGTGACAGGATATTATTGGCTAAACGCATCGTTGCAATTTTTTCGGAACGATTACTGATTGGTTCGGTGCGCTTTGACTTTTGACTTAAAGGCGCCGCAGTCCACGTGGACTGCATTGTTTGGTCAATGAAAAAAAGTGCAGAGGAGCCACTGAGTTAAAACTATTGGTAGAAATTGTATTATTATTTTTAGTTGTCGATCTAACTTATTATTTTTATTTCTTAATTATTATTTCTAAGTCTGAACGAATAAAATAACCAACCCAAAACAATAGCGTAGCAGATTTATTCAGACGAAGTAACAAACGAAGTATCTGCCGCTAGATGGCGATATGTGCCATTAGTTCGCGGTAGTGTCCGATATCACCCGGTAGGTCAAGTAGTCGCGGTAATTTTGTCATAATTATTGGTGGTGGTAACGGTAGAGCGAATGAATGAAATTCATTAAGGATGTTGATCAGTACTAAGTCATGCAGCACCAGAATTTCGAATAAAGCCCATCTTACGACTTTAAACGCTTCATGATATCTCATAATCTCAAATATCGTCTTAAAGTTGTTTTATTAGGTAATGTTCAATAATCAATTCTTCACCAGTAATAACATCTTAGCGTTGCAACACAGTGAGAAACCGAAACACCTAAAACGACTAATTTATTGTTTATTAAATTAATTCAATGATCATTGAAAAGATCACTGCACATTTTATGAAAGTTTCACATCTGTTTCCTACTTAATCTCGATTTATGAGTTTGTTTACACCTAACAGCTGATATTTAAGGTTGTCACCGATAAGTTTTTGTTAAAACTTTAGCATCAATTTACTTAGTAATTTATACTCGCACGAGTTTGTGGCTTTGCATAGGAACTAAACATTTATTACTCTACACGTCCTTTAAATTTTATTTCGCCTTTTTGATACACCCAGTATAATCTGTGCCTACACAGGTGGTTTAGGCGGTTGCACCATTACCTTAATGTTACATTAACAAACAGCAAAAATCTGTCATGCTCGATACGGAAATCACCAGTTATAGTTAAGGCCGATAAAATCCCGTTCAGTATTGGTGACTGTGATAAGTAGTAAGGAAGCTGAAATGTACCTACTAATAATCGAATAAGTGTTTTTTTGTTATTTACATGTTTTATTTAAAAATGACGAGATAAAATTACTTTGCGTATAATCGATAGCGTTCAATTATGAAAATTTAACCATTCCTAAACATGTACCTCGGTTAAAACATAGGCTTCCAAATAGATACAATATTTCATGGTCTGCATTCAAGGAGACTGTTGAGCAAAATCTTCATTCTATTCCAAATATATCACTAGGCAATGAGCCTGTTTGTGCTGATGCCTTGGCCCGCTTGTTGATTGATTCAGGAATTCTATAGTGATCAGAACACTTAGTTCATATAATAAAACCTTCTCATCAGTTGACATGTTTCATCTGTCTAAAGAAGCTTTCAAAAAGGGTATTTTAAGTGTGCTTGAGCCATTGTCTGGTCTTCAAAATGACCCATAGTCTTGGTGTTTTTGATGCGCTGATTTTGTTTCTTTTTCTTATTTTAGTTATTTTTTTAGTTAAGTTGTAAAAACTGTTTCGATTAGTTTATATTTCGCGCACACACGCACTTACAAATTTTTCGTAACCTAAGTGTCACTATTACATCCAATTTTATAAAATTAATTCATTTTTGGCTGTAAGTTTAGCAAGTTAGTCTAGTTTAATGTTAAGAAAGAGCTGTGAATTTTATTAATAAATAAATAAAAATGGTATAAAAAAACAAAGCTTTTCCTGTAAAAAAGCCTTCCCATAAAATTCCGTCAACAACTTGGTGGGCAAAGAATGCTCACTGGCTATTAAAAAAAGAAAAACAGCTGAGCATAAATATCAATATTGTATGTCTATTGAAAATTTTATTGAATTAAATAATATTAGTGCTGCTACTCGTAGACTCTTCAAAAAGAAAAAGTTCGATAGTTGAAGAAAGTTTTGCTCATCAATCTCCCCTTCTACACCATCTACGATTGTCTGGCAAAATATTCGCCGGTTCAAATCAGCCATATCTGACTAATCTCGCCCATCATTTCCTTTGGATATCGCTAGTGAGTTTCTAGATAAGCTTGCCCCTCCATGGGTCCCAGAAAAATTGGACCTTATTACAGCTCCTGCAGATTCAGCCTCATCAAGCTTTGATTCTCCTTTCACACTGCTTGAACTGAAGGGCATAGTTCAAAACCTTTCCGATTCTTCACCAGGTCACGATGGAATACCATACTCTTTCTTTTTTGATATGAATGATCGGGTTCTTTCTTATTTTTTAGATATTATTAATTCTGTTGTGATCTCGGGTAACATTCCCCCTTCATGGAAGTTGCAAATAGTGCTGCCAGTCCCTAAACCTAACAAGTCCCTTTCTGATCCCTCTTCATATCGACCAATAGTACTTTCCTCTGTGTTAATTAAATTTGCTGAACACTTGATTAAAACCCGTCTGGTTCCTTGAAAGTAATGGCCCACTGGCAGATAGCCAGTTTGGTTTCAGGAAAGGCAAAAGCCCCCAAGGTTCTGTACAGCCCCTTGCTAAATAATGTTTATACCCATGATCTAGCTCCATCCCTTCTAGATAGTAATACCAAAATTTTGCAATATGCAGATTATTTGTTGTTGTATAATGTTAATAAATCTGTAATAGTAGCTGCCTCATCTTTAACTACTTCACTTTTAGAGTAGTTAAAGATGAGGCAGCTTTTACTTCAAGATTTAAAATTCAGATTAAGAACCACCAGTTCAAGTGTTTTATGACAATAATGTCTCAAAACTCAAAACTTACCGCTCGTCCCCATTGTGAGTATCTTGTAGATAAATGTGATAAGCTGCTTAATTTACTGAGATGTTTATCTGGAGTATGGTGGGGTGCTCACGCTGTTTCATTGTAGTCTTGATTCATTAGTTACTCATATTAATATCCGATTCATCGCCCTCGACAAACAAGACCCGAACATTCGTTTTATATTCAACGAATTGCTAAATTCTGAGTTTGATGGTTTCCATTGCATTTACACAGACGCTTCCAAGCATTCACCTTATGAAGCTACTGGTGTAGGAGTATTCCACACCCAGTATAATATTGTTCAAAAAATTAGGTTACCACCAGAAAGCTCTGTCTTTACAGGTGAATGCTTTGGAATTTTATAAGCTATTGAATACGTCAGAATATTGCATTTGAAGAAAACAGTTATATTTACTGACTCTATGAGCGCCTTACAAGCTTTGAAAAAGTTCTTCTTTAAATTTAAAACCTAGTTTCCAGTTATTTATGACATTAGAAAAGCTTACCAAGATTGTACTATAAGGGGCCTCAATATTTGTCTTTCCTGGGTTCCGGGGCATTCGGGAATCAAAGGCAATGAAATAGCTGACTGACTAGCAAATGAGGCAATTTCATCTGGAGATATATTTTCGTACAAGAATTACTCACATGATATTTTTCATTATCTAAGATCTCTCTGCTTGACTCTTGGCAATCGGAGTGGGAAATTAGCAGTCGACATAAAGGTAGACAGTTTGCTAAAATTCAATCGATGACCTCAGTTAAACCTTGGTTTTTTAAGGCTAAGTTTGGCAAATTATCAACATCAGTTATTAGTCGCTTAAGATTGGGCCATGTTTGTAGTCCATCCCATCTTGCCAGACTTGGCCTTGTTGATGATGATGGCTGTGAGTGCGGTACAGATATTGGAGATATTAAGCTCAATTCCAATGTCTAAGATTAAAATTAAGTTCAGTCTCTCTCTTTCTTTATCAAACAAACGAAAAGAGACAGACTACAATAGTTTAGAAATGTCAAATTAAGTGATGCGATTTCTTACGTATTTGTACAGGTTTTTGCGTGTTTTCGTCTAACTTTAGTCGTCAACGAATGACATCCCTACTAAATTGTCTATGGGTTCTCTAATTTCCTTAGCAACGGAAAGCTGTTTAGTCTGACGTTTCTAAATTAATATAGTCTGTCTCTTTTCGTTTGTTTGGCAGAGAAAGAGACGGACTGAACCTTAATTTAGTTTTAGACAGGGCGTATTGGAATTGAGCCCCCATATAATTTTTGCTTGTCCGAGGTATAGCCGCGCCTTGTTCTATGCTGAACTTGTTTCTCTACAAACTCAATTCCCTTCCTCTATTATTTCCCTTCTTTCCACAAATGACCCCTGTATATATAATTGTATAGCTTCCTTTATTCTATCTAATAATATAAAATTGTAATAATAATGTATACATATTATTGTATGTAACTTAATTGTATATCGATGGCTTAGAGCACGCATGTACTAATTACAAAAATTGCGATTTTTACTTTTTTACTGACAACTGTATTAACTGACGTGCTCTACCGTTTGCACTTACCCACGTGTTGATATTCCATCTCTTTTTATCAAAAACCCAGTGTCACTGTTGTATCAAGTAACATTCGGTTATGACCAAAAGTATTTAAAATCCTTTATTTTTACTAATCTGGTACAAAATTTCCATAAGTGATAAGCATTCCCTCATGCGGTAATGTTAGCGCTCAGGAATATTAAGTACATTTACGTCATGTAATCTTACATATTACAGACAATCCAAATGTTGTAAGTGCAGTTATTACAAAAACAAATCTAATAATTGCAACCCTTTTAAGTGCACAAATATGCTAAGTCGCTATGATACAAAAAATAACTATGTTTAAAAAATTATCGAAAATCACATATTTATTTATTTATTTTTTGTTTTGATTCTTGAAATGCTCAAGTATACTAATGTCATGTTAAGTTAGGTGTGCTTTCAATAATCGTTTTGGTGCGTAATTTCTGTACGGGCCGGAGTGATCGGACGACGTGGATCCGTTCTGGAAGCCAATTAGCGAGTGTGTATATATGTTCGTTTTCTGACTCTCGCGGCCAGTGGAAAGCGCGGGGAGGGTACGTATTTTAGTATCTTGCCATTGGCAGCACTGACAGTACTGGACTAGCTCCATGCGCCGGTAGCCTCTAACGTTCGGCGCCCAGCTTGGTTACCGGCCACTTTCCTTGACCAGGCTCTTATTGCGGTCTCCTCAAGGGCAAGCCTCTCTGCCTCAATCTCACGCGGTGCGGGTCGTTGCTCTTGGGCCCTTTGGTCTTCTCGCCAAACGACCACAGCGTCAAGGTCCCAAGGCAGACACCCGGCTAGCGCTATGACTGCATCGGTTGAGATCGTGCGATATCCGCGAATCACTCGCACCGCCATGACCCTCTGTGCCCTCCGCAGCTGTGTGGTATTGGGCGGCGACATAGTATCGAACCATACTGGAGCCCCGTACAGAGCCATGGACCGGATGACACCCATGTATAGTCGCCGACACAGCGCGGAGGGCCCTGCTACATTTGGCAGAAGATAGCTGACGCCTCCCTCCGTGGCCAAAAGTTTAGGCACTAGGCATAGATATTTGAGGGTCTTTCCGATTTCTATCTGGACTCCTCCGACCGTGATGTGAGACCCTGCGGGCGGTGCTCGTCAAGGCCCGTGGAAACACACGGCCTTAGATTTTTCGAGTGCCACCTCCAGTCCTAGCTCTCGAATCCGCTGAACTACAGTTGCGACGCCCACATTTGCACGAGTAGAAGCTTCCGCCAGATTGGCGCCGCGCGCTGTTACAAGTGTGTCATCTGCGTAGCACGTCAAGCTGACGCCACCTTTCAGCTTCAGCTTTCCGGCTTCGTCCAGTAACACTATAGGGCGGTAACCTGATGGAGAGTCTGGTGGCCTACCTTCTTTCCTAAGGAGGACAAGTCTCCCACTCTTCCACAGATTCGGAAACCGACCCTGCTCGCAGCAGGCACTGAAAAGTTTCCGCAGGCGTTCCCCAAGGCTTCCTCGTATAGAACCCACACCTTTGGCATCCGGCACACCATCTGGCCCGGGCGCCTTATTTTTAGCCCTGAGTTTAAGCATAGCTACGCCAAGCTCCCCTTCTGAGACCGGCTCTGGGGCCTCTGTTGAGGGTAAGGGGTGAGGTGCCATCAATGGTGGGTTATGTTCCGGTCTGGCTGGGAAAAGGGCTCCTACAATCCTGGCCAACAACGCTGGTTCTAGGCTTTCTGCGACTGGAGGCGTCCAAGAGCGAAGCTTTCCCCTGGCTGTACGGTAGGGACGCCCCAAGGATCCCTGTTGAGGGTCTCCAGGAGCTCCTTCCTTTCAAGGCCTTTTTTGACTGTCCGTACGCTTCGTAGAGTGGGATGTCAAGAGCTATATCGCGCTGCTGCCTACGGCGATGCCCTAAAACTTCACGATTCGCTGCTATGCATGCTCACCGTAGCCGTGCAATCTCCTCTGACCACCAGTAGACGGCGCGTTTCGGTGGCATGGGCTTAGACCGGGGCATGGCCGCGTCACATATGTGAGACATGGCCTCCTTCCACCATTGAGCCTCTTTGTCTACATTGACCGAACCTGCAGGTATGGGCAGCCAGGCTTTAACTAAAGCAGCTTCTTCAACCATTTCTCTATCCAGGCATTTAACTTTCCAGCGTGAAAAAAGAGTTGGGTTAGGCGTTCTCGGTGTGGCTGTGGAATGCGCTGTTGCAACATCAAATGTTATGTAGTGGTGGTCTGACATTGATTCTGTATCTGCACGTACTGCCCAGCCGCTAATGCGAGCGGCGACAGCAGGGCTTGCGAACGATAGGTACAAAATTGATTCACCCTGCGGCCGCACACATGGAGCTACTATTCCGCGGTTTAGAATCACAAGTCCTAGTGCTGTTGCCCACTCTAATACGATTCCGCCTCTTGCATCAGTTGCAGGGGAGCCCCAGGCTGTCTACTTCACGTTGAAGTCTCCACAAATTAAAGCGAGCTGCTGCAGAACGGCACCTGGTCTGTCCAGATCGGCTTCGAGTGTAGCAGTATTTCGGCTGGGAGGGCAGTACACCCCTACTAGAAACAGCCCCCACACTGAGCTACTACGATCCGTCAGGTAGACGGCCAAGGTCACTAGCTAGAGCTGAAGGCCAAGGTTGGCCTTCAGCTCTAGCTGGAGCCCACCAGATACGATAATGGCCACCAGCCCCTTGTGATCAGCTACCCAATCGCTACGACGAGTAGCATGTTATGTGTTGTAGTAGCATGTCCTGAGCAGCAATACAATAGTTCACATTCGCCTAAATAACACGAAGAGCCATCTTAGCCCACAGAGGTGCTAGAGTCCTTCTCTACCGTGTTTTCACTCGGCTGTGGCTTACTAGCTGGGCTCCTAATGCCGGCACGATTGCTCCTCTTCTGTTGATAGCAGTGCATGCTACCCAGCATGTGATCTGCTTGCTTACAGGTTGCCGTGCACAGTGGGCAGTGCAGCGCAGCAGTGCAGCCGTGTCGAGTGTGGCCAGACTAACCGCAGCGGTAACAAAGATCGCTGCAGTCCACTTCAGCCTGGCACTGCGCTCCTATGTGGCCGCTATCAAGGCAGCGGAAACACCGAAGTGGTTTCGGTGCTAATACTGTGACTTGGGCTGACACCCACCCTACCAGGCCACACGCAGCTCCTATTACAGGCCACACGCTGTATAAATTTATACGAGTATAACATTTTTATTTTGATAAGTACCTGTTTCTCTACTAGAATACTAACCCCGCCTCACTTAGTACATACGTGCATTCAAATGTCAAAATTTAAGGGTTCAAATGTACTAATTAGAACATGTGTGCTCTAAGCCATCGATATAAGATGTGATCCAAATTTCATTTCTCTGTTATTTTTATACCATCTACCTTTTCCTAATCTCCTGATCCCTGTAACTCCTTTTTTTCCAAATTCCGTATGTAGGTCTTTAAAACTATTCTCGTTTCCCCGTTTTTACTCGATATTGGCGGAGAGCTACCCACTCGTTGCCATATTACAGCTCAGGAGCGCTTTTAAAGGAAAAAAATATATAAACGTCATCGCGTCAGTCGAGCAGTGTCGTTTGTGTCGTTTTTATCTGTCATCCATCCATCTGTGATTCTTTTTTTTTACTGTCTGCTGCCTTCTTACTTCATACTCTTTATAATTTGTGTGCTGCCTGGTCTGTGCTGTCTTTAGACATACTCTTACTAATCTGTGCTCTTGTGTGAATGACGTGATCGTGGTTATAGTTGATGAAATAAATTGATCTTTACTATAAAAATATTTGTGAAATATTTTAAAAGTGCACGGGTTCTTTTAAGTTTTCAAAACATTTATCACAAACAGTAAGTGTACTTGGGTTGCGTTAAAAAGTTATCGGCTGGACCCGGTTGTCTTTCAACAATTTATGAAGCTTTGCTTTCCTTATAGTTTCAGATTTTCTTACACAGAATTTTAAAATGTTTGCTAGTTAAATAAATAGGTACTTAGCTGCATGTTAAATCCTCTTCAGAGATTTATCAATCTGCTAGGAGAAAGTAGGTATTTTATGTCGGAAATTTTGTGGAGCACAGATGATCAAATTTGTCTTTTCGTCACCTTACCGCATAAAAAAACTAAAACAAACAAATGCTGCAGATGTCTGGGGGTCACAAACATCGGTATAAGAATGTGGGGCTAAGTGCGGATGAGCTACGACGTCGGCGAGAAGAGGAGGGTGTGCAACTTCGTAAACAAAAACGTGAACAACAACTTTTCAAACGTAGAAACGTGAACCTTCCTCCTCCAAATGCACCTGATATAGCTCTACAAGTAAGAATATGTACAAAAGAATGTAAATTAAAATAAAATAATGTTAAACAAAATATCTAACAAGCATAATTATTGTTTTTAAGTGATAAGCATTCACTTTGCAATCTAAATACAATATAAATATATAATAAATATAAATATATGTTGAGGGTACAATCCCAATAACATTGATGAAAGCAACGCGGCATTACAGCGTTAAGAAGCACTTGAAAATTTCGACAGGCTCTGCCAACGCCAGGGTGGCCGAGAGGTTAGGCAATCGCCCGGTATGCGAGGAACGCGGGTTCGATTCCCGCCTCTGGTGGTCGTTTTTTTTCAAGTGCAATAATATATTTATCTAACAAGCATTTTTTCAGGATGATGTGAATATATCTTCAACTGATGACATTACTCCAGCAATGGTAGCAGCTCTCTATGGGGACAATCCTCAAGAGCAAGTAATGGTTACACAAAAGTTCCGAAAGCTTCTCAGCCGAGAACCTAATCCCCCTATTGATGAAGTCATACGAACAGGGATTGTACCAAAATTTGTAGAATTCCTCACCAGCAGTTCCAATCCAACACTGCAGGTGATTTGAGATTTTTGAATGACTTGTAACAATTTTACTTGATTGAAGCATAATAATCTGCTGTATTTTTGGTATATGACTAATTGACCTGTTTTTGCACAGTTTGAAGCAGCATGGGCATTGACAAACATTGCATCTGGGTCTTCGGAGCAGACTCAGGTGGTGGTGGAGTGTGGTGCTGTGCAAGTGCTTGTAGAGCTCGTAGCAAGTGGTGCTAGTGATGATGTGCGCGAGCAAGCAGTGTGGGCTCTGGGAAATGTAGCAGGAGACTCACCTCGCTGTCGTGACACAGTGCTAGCTGCTGGTGTCCTTCCACCCCTAATAGAGTAATCTTTATTCTTTTAAAAATGATGTGTAATAATTTGTAATAAGTACTGCGAGAATTACTGCATCTCTGTTTGTATATTTTCAGGATTCTAAATAAATATACAAGACTCTCAATGACTAGAAATGCGGTATGGACACTCTCTAATTTGTGCAGAGGTAAAAATCCTCCTACGAACTTTGAATCAGTTGCTCCAGGTAAGTCTGTACTTGTATTTCAATAAATATGAAATAATTTATGCAGATACATTATTACTAAGAACTTTGTGTTTTTATTTAGGAATACCAGTATTAGCGCGGCTTTTACACCACACTGATGCGGATGTGCTTAGCGATGCCTGCTGGGCACTTTCTTACTTATCTGATGGACCAAATGAAAAAATACAGGCAGTAATTGATGCTGGTGTTTGTAGAAGGCTCGTGGAATTGCTTATGTAAGTGCCTAACCCTGTCAAGTTATCATACTTTTCCCCTAAGATCCCAATAATATTTGTGGATTTCTTTAGATTAAAAGTATTAAACATAATTACTTTTATAAGATTTTATAAACTAAGCTCACTTGCTCACACAAAATAAGCAGAAATAAAGATTAAAGAAGGATATTTATATTCCTTTTAAAACTAATAGAGATTTATGGAAAAGGACTTCCACAACCCATTATGAATCTGGAGTGCTGTGAATGGGGATGTTATAGGGCAAAAGTCCCCAAATGATGATGATGTCCTCCTAGCCGATTTCGACAGATCAGGCGCAAGACCAACGGCTTAACGTGCTTTCCGAGGCACGGGTGTTAACACCACCAATTTCCTGACTCCGGAGCTTGTCTGAGTAATTTCAAGACAGAAAAACTCAAACTCTCGGCCCGACCCGGGATTCGAACCCGGGACCTCGTGGATAGTACCCAGCGTGCTGACCACTAGACCAACGAGGCAGTCGTCCAAATACCCATTGTTTGGAATCTTCAATAGTGTGATAGCAGAGCGGAGAAAACTTCACTTCTCATTGCACCTGTGAGGTTGTGAGATAGATCCTTGCCTGTACCACTGAGTTCCTATAAAAACTTAAGTACAGTCTTTTTTCAAAGATATCACTGTGTAACCATGAAGGAAAACATTGTGAGGAAACCTGCACACTGAAAAAGCGCGGGAAAGGTCGGGTTGTGTTGACGTCTTTCTTGGTTTTTATTTCATTTTTATTGCTAAAAGTAGTTAAAACAAGATCAGAATTAGTGTATGTATTTATTTTAAGTTGTTATTTGTATTTATCTATTAGTGTATCACATTTTCTTCGCATAATTGGTAAGTTTTAACATTTGTTCATTGCTCTCATGAGCGTCCCTGATGACCCTGGTGGGCTTGTCCCCAAGGCGTCGAACTTTGTTACTGTTTCGTATGATAATGTAAATAGGGAAAATGATGGTTCTTTGGCGGATACGGACGGATGGACGGATGGCTCTGAGTGCACCGTAAACGGCAGTACCAAAAAGCGTAAAATTGTCTCGCGTAAAATTTGTAAACACTGTAATAAAAAACGGAGACATCATAAATCAGGTAAAGTAAATGAAATTGATTGTCAATGCGAATGTTTATCTGACAAGAATTCAATGGATCTGAATCCAGTTGACTCTTACCTTGATAGCACCCCCTCCTCAGTACCTATGAGTTCAGTTACAATGACTGATGAACCTTCCCGGCAACCTATTGGTAGGCCTGTTTATCTTGCATCGGATTTGTCACCATATGTTGTTCACATACAAAAGGAGCAGTCTGCACTAAATGATAATGTTACTATGCACCCTGTGTCATTCGGCCATTTCTTAAAAAAGAATGGTATTCATAATGTGATTAACGGCAGCTTAAAAAAAGTTGGAAGGAATCGATTGTCTGTTGCTTTCACATCTCATGAGAATGCTAATGCGTTTTTAAATAACAATATCTTGGCTCTTCACAAATACAAGGCTTTTATCCCGGCTTCTAATGTCACCCGCATGGGTGTAGTCCGTGGAGTTCCTGTGGATTGGTCCGATGAAGACGTAATTAGCATTATTTCTGTGCCAGTAGGGTGTGGTAACATTGTCAAAGCTAGATGTCTGAAAAGAAAAAATGTGGTCAATGGTAAGTCAGAATTTGTTCCTATTGAAACAATTGATGGGCAGGTATTACCAAAAAGGGTCTTTATGTGCTTCACATCCTTACATGTTGATATACCCAACGATTCAATGTTTCCAGTGCTGTAGGTATGGACACATCAAGAGTCAGTGTAGGTCAACTCCTCGCTGTTTCAGGTGTGGTCAGGGCCATTCTGGGGATAACTGTTCTATACATGAGGATGATCTGGTGTGCTGTTTATGCTCTGGGTTTCATTTTGCAACAAGCAAAAAATGTCTCGAATTCCTAAGACAAAAAAATATTAAGGAAACAATGGCAAAGGATTGTGTCACCTATGCTGAAGCAAATAAGTTACATCCACCCATTACCAAGTCTTATGCTGATGTTTTGGTGACATCTCCGTCCCTTTCTCAACAGCATCGATTAAACGTGCCTAGGTATGATTCACTATCTAACCCCTCAAACAAAAATTCACATAAGAAAACTGTTTTTTTGAAACCTAAAACTCCCTCCCTAAAAACTAATAAAGGATATGACCGTGATAGTCATAGTAATCTTGTCAAGGATTATAATAGTCCTTTTGGTCCGAGTCAGTCAGTTTTAGAAAATAATAATGTTCCAAACAACTCAGTTTCTGAGTTTCTGAAAGAGTTAATTATCAACCTTATTAACCTTCTAGCACAGTCCAATTTGCTTAGTTCACCGTCCAACGTTGCCGCTCCTATTAAGAATCTTTTAGCCCGTTTTAATTCACAAGATGGCGGAGCTGTCCTCTGTGCTCTAGTGGAATTGCCGTAGCATTTCCACTAAAAAGTGTGAGTTATTTTTTTTGATAAATAAGTATTGCCCGTTCGTTATTGCGATTCAGGAGACGTGGCTGCAGCCCGCCTCCATATTTAGAGTCTCTGGCTTTTCTTGTATTAGAGAAGACAGAGCAGATAATTATGCTGGTGTTGCCCTTTTTATTCATAATTCTTTTTCTTTTACTAATATTCAGATACCGCATCATAGCAATGATTTATCTATTGTTGCTGCCATTGTAAATAATATTACTTATGTATCAATTTATATACCACACCCTTCATCAGCAATTTATGATGAGATAGAGAATATTATATGTGCCCTTCCAAAACCTATAATAATTTGTGGTGACTTTAATGCCCACCATCATTCATGGGGCAGCTCAAGATCTGATTATTATGGTAGTAGAATTTTAGATATTATTGATAATGAAAATTTATGTATTTTAAACACTGGGGCTCCAACTCGCCGAACTCCTCCTAGCCAGCTTGTAAGTGCTCCAGATTTAACTATCTGTTCTCCTACTTTAGCTTCCTCGTTGACTTGGTCTACTTTATCACCAACCCATGGGAGTGACAATTTCCCAATTTATATAACTTTTCCTTCTTTTTTTAAACCTTTACCTCCCCGGCCTCCTCGAATGAAATTTAAATTAGCTAATGCTGACTGGCAGCTGTTTAAAGAAAAAGTAGATAAAAAAGTTTCATCTTTACCTTTGTTAGCTGAAGATAATCAATTGTTATATGCTGAAGCTCTAGCTACCCTTCTTTCAGACTCCGCCAAAGAAGTATTTCCTGTAAAATCGAAGCGTAGTGTAAATCTTCCTTGTCCACCCTGGTGGGACAGTGAATGTACCCTGGCAGTAAAAAAAAGAAAAGAGGTCGAGAAAAAATATTGTAATAACTCTACTGACGAAAATTTCAATATTCTTTCAGATATCCAAAAAAGTACACGAAAGTTACTCAAGCAAAAAAAATGGGAAGGATGGAGAGCTTTTTGTGCGTCTATCTCTCCTGATACTCCTCCATCATTAGTTTGGTCTAATATCAGAAGATTTAGATCTGCCTCTAAGGAAACTAGTCCTCTTTTTCTCCAAGAACATGTGGTTGATCAGTTTTTAGATAAACTTGCTCCTCCTTTTGTTCCGTTAGATAACATTGTTCCAATCGTTTCTTCACCGTCTAATGTGCGTTTTCCGACTCTATCTGCTCCTTTCAATCTAAATGAATTAAAGGGTATTCTATCTTCAGTCAAAGACTCTTCTCCGGGTAGTGATGGGATTCCGTATTCATTCCTTTGCCATTTAAGTGATCTCAGTTTAAATTATTATTTATCTCTTGTTAACTCCATTATGATTTCTGGAGCTGTACCCCCTTCCTGGAGATCGCCGGATATAATTCCAATACTGAAACCCAATAAATCCTCAGGCGATCCTAACTCATACAGGCCAATTGCTCTTTCCTCAGTTTTGATGAAAATTGCTGAACACTTAATAAAAAACCGTTTAGAATGGTTTGTTGAAAGTAGAGGTTTGCTCTGTAATAATCAGTATGGTTTTAGGAAAGGTCGAAGCACTTCCGATAGTTTAGGAATATTTACCTGTGACATTCGTTTAGCTTTCTCCTCTAATCATTCACTTCTAGCGGCCTTTTTAGATATTACAGCAGCATATGATCAGGTGCTGTTGCCTCTTCTTAAAAATAAACTCATTGTTTTGGACGTGCCTATTGTATTAATAAATTTCATTATGAGTATTCTATCTGAACGTTCAATAAATATTTTTTGTGGGGAGTCTACAAAGTCTAGATTAGTATGGAGAGGCTTACCCCAGGGTTTCGTGTTAAGTCCATTATTATTTAACATTAATACATATGATTTTTGGCTACTTTAAATAATAGTGTTAACTTTTTGCATTATGCAGATGATCTAGTTATGTACATTTCTGGTGCTAATATACAAAAGTTATGCATTTCACTTTCTTCTGCTTTAAGTCTTCTTAAGTCATGGCTTGATAACAATGGTTAAGTCTTTCAGTCACTAAAAGTTCGGTTGTTTTGTTCTCGAGAATGCGGTGCCCACCGACTATTACCGTTTACTATGATAGTTTATTACTTCCCGTTCAAAAAGAAGCAAAATTTTTAGGCTTGATTCTGGATGCTAAATTAACCGGTCTTCCACACATGTATTATTTGGTTGCTAAGTGTGAAAAAGTATTGAATATTCTTAGGTGTTTAGCAGGAGTTTGGTGGGGTGCCCATCCATTCAGCCTAAAGCTTGTATATAATGCCATTATCAGGAGCGTTCTCGATTACGGGTCTTTTTTTTTGGAACCCTGTAGTGTTATGGGATTGCGTAAATTAGATGTTGTTAAATCTAAAGGTTTGCGAATTGTTACGGGAGCAATGCGATCAAGTCCTAACAATGCATTGCAAGTTGAGTGTGCTGAACCACCCCTTCATCTACGACGTCAGTACTTAAGTGACAAGTACATATTCCGTGCCCTGCAGTTCCGCAATCACCCTCTTTTCTCAAAATTACAGCAGCTATCACAGTATGTAGAAAATGACCCATACTGGGCTCATAAAAATCCTCCATGTTTAGTTATATAGGTCTTTGTATTTACCTCTATTTTGTTCCTCTTTCGAGTCCTTGATTATTAGTCCTGATATTTGTTTTGATTTAGATATTCCTAAATATGGTAGTTCTGCTTTGTGTAGCTTCAATTATTCTCTAGAGGTTAATTATTGGCAGGATTGGCATCACCTGTATTGTGACGCTTCGAAACACTCTTCGGAAGGTAATGTAGGTATCGGCGTGTATCACCGTCAGTATCAAATCCATCAAAAGATTAAGTTTCCTCCCGAAACATCCGTATTTACAGGAGAATGTTTTGGCTTACTTAAATCATTGGAATATATATTGCTTATGAATCTTAATGTTCTTAAAAATCTTAATGAATATGGGACGAATGTTAGGCCACCTGATTCGACACGACAATTTTATTAAAACGATAATAGAAGGAAGAATAGAAGAAAAAAGGAAGCGAGGAAGACCAAGAATAAGCTACATGCAGCAAATAAAAGAAAAGATAAATGTCGGGTCGTATCAGGTTAAGGGAAGGGCGGAAAGCAGAGAGGAATGGAAAAAACTCCACCGACAAGAGCCTAGCTCTTAAATTTGATGATGATGAATCTTAATAAAACAATTGTATTCTCAGACTCAAAAAGCGCTTTACAAGCCTTAGCCAAATTCCCATTTAAATCAAATACTAGTTTTCCTATAGTCATTGAAAGTAGAGAATTGCTTGTTAAATGTTTGTCTAAAGATTTCTAAGTTGTTTTTGCTTGGATTCCTTCCCATACTGGCATCCCAGGAAATGAGATGGCTGATAGGTTGGCGAATGATGCAGTGGTGTGTGGTGACATTTTTCCTTACAAGAATTTTTCCCATGATTTAGCCACTTTGCCGAAGTCATATCTGCGTAAGTCTTGGGACGAAGAATGGGATAGCAGTAGCCGAATCAAGGGCAAGAATTATAAGAAAATACAACCTTGCATTCCGGTGAAACCCTGGTTCTTTCGAACAACGCTAGATAAGTGGGCTACCTCTAGTATAATCCGCATGAGACTAGGGGCCCACTTGTACCCCAGCACATTTAGCTCGTCTAAAAATTGTAAATAGTGATATGTGTGAGTGTGGTAATGAAGTGGGTGATATCAATCATATTCTTTTTTCCTGCCTGAAATATGACCGCTCCTTTTTTATTTCATCACTGATTTCCCTCCGTATTCCATTTCCTACTTGTATTAATAGTCTTTTATGTACAAATGACCATTCTGTATACAGGCTGTGGCGTAAATAGTGGTCCAAAGCAAAGGTGTGGATACACTGTACACTGAAGCACCACATACCAGTATTAAAAAAAAAATTATGTACAGGGTTTTCAAAAAAAAAAATTTTTTTTAATTTTTTTAGAA
The DNA here is from genome assembly GCA_949316185.1 of Pyrausta nigrata. Lineage (NCBI taxonomy): Eukaryota > Metazoa > Arthropoda > Insecta > Lepidoptera > Crambidae > Pyrausta > Pyrausta nigrata. The sequence goes on along the minus strand of OX438945.1, from coordinate 8,659,444 downwards.
ATCGTTACCTTGCCTTACAAATTTGGTTATAATTTCCAAAAATGACGGTTTTTTTTTATCCATTTTTTTTATTATTATTGCTGATCACTTGTACTTAGTACTCCATTCGTTTTTTTTTTACAAACTGAATTTAATAAAAAAAATTAAGTTTCTTTCAAAATTCAATACTCACTGCTAGCAAATCGTTTGACTTTCAATGCTTTTGGTGCAAAAAAAATGTACCACACTGTCAGTGCCCATTGTTTAAAAAAAATGCCCATCTTTTGCAGATTCTAAAATGGTGCAACAATAAGTGTTACGACTTACAGGAAAAAAGTTATTGCTTTTCGAAACAAAAAGGAGCCCAATTCAGAAAAACAATTTATTTGAAGTTCAAGGGTTTACAAGGGTTGTAATTTTTTTCTGTGTGGTCCAAAGCAAAGGTGTGGATACACTGTACACTGAAGCACCACATACCAGTATTTAAAAAAAAATTATGTACAGGGTTTTCAAAAAAAAATTTTTTTTTAATTTTTTTAGAAATCGTTACCTTGCCTTACAAATTTGGTTATATTTTCCAAAAATGACGGTTTTTTTTTATCCATTTTTTTATTATTATTGCTGATCACTTGTACTTAGTACTCCATTCGTTTTTTTTTTTACAAACTGAATTTAATAAAAAAAACCCTGAAAACCCTGTACATAATTTTTTTTTAAATACTGGTATGTGGTGCTTCAGTGTACAGTGTATCCACACCTTTGCTTTGGACCACACAGAAAAAAATTACAACCCTTGTAAACCCTTGAACTTCAAATAAATTGTTTTTCTGAATTGGGCTCCTTTTTGTTTCGAAAAGCAATAACTTTTTTCCTGTAAGTCGTAACACTTATTGTTGCACCATTTTAGAATCTGCAAAAGATGGGCATTTTTTTTAAACAATGGGCACTGACAGTGTGGTACATTTTTTTTGCACCAAAAGCATTGAAAGTCAAACGATTTGCTAGCAGTGAGTATTGAATTTTGAAAGAAACTTAATTTTTTTTATTAAATTCAGTTTGTAAAAAAAAAACGAATGGAGTACTAAGTACAAGTGATCAGCAATAATAATAAAAAAAATGGATAAAAAAAACCGTCATTTTTGGAAATTATAACCAAATTTGTAAGGCAAGGTAACGATTTCTAAAAAAATTAAAAAAAAATTTTTTTTTTTATAACCCTGTACATAATTTTTTTTTAAATACTGGTATGTGGTGCTTCAGTGTACAGTGTATCCACACCTTTGCTTTGGACCACACAGAAAAAAATTACAACCCTTGTAAACCCTTGAACTTCAAATAAATTGTTTTTCTGAATTGGGCTCCTTTTTGTTTCGAAAAGCAATAACTTTTTTCCTGTAAGTCGTAACACTTATTGTTGCACCATTTTAGAATCTGCAAAAGATGGGCATTTTTTTTAAACAATGGGCACTGACAGTGTGGTACATTTTTTTTGCACCAAAAGCATTGAAAGTCAAACGATTTGCTAGCAGTGAGTATTGAATTTTGAAAGAAACTTATTTTTTTTTATTAAATTCAGTTTGTAAAAAAAAAACGAATGGAGTACTAAGTACAAGTGATCAGCAATAATAATAAAAAAAATGGATAAAAAAAAACCGTCATTTTTGGAAATTATAACCAAATTTGTAAGGCAAGGTAACGATTTCTAAAAAAATTAAAAAAAATTTTTTTTTTTGAAAACCCTGTACATATTTTTTTTTAAATACTGGTATGTGGTGCTTCAGTGTACAGTGTATCCACACCTTTGCTTTGGACCACTATTTACGCCACACCCTGTATAAGTGTATTTCTATGTTTTTACTTAAAAATGATGTTAAGATTGATTATCTATTTTTATTTATTGTATACTTTTCGACCTAAACATAGTTTACCCCTATAATATCCTTGTCCTACGTCCATCACTTTTTCGGATCTTTTCCTTTAAAGCCATCCGTTATTCATAAAATCATTCCTTTCCTTACCTTTTACCCGTCCGTGGCAATGCACAATCCGTGCAAGCCAGTATACAAAAAAAAAAAAACCTGCACACTAGTTGGCTAGTGTGCGAAATGAAGAAGACACTGGCAAACCACTTCATTAAAAAAATGCAAAAAGTTTTTGTATGTGTTTCACTCCTCATAATGCTCACGATCTTTAGTCATTGTATACCTACAACTATGAAGAATGAAAAAGGGTTCTCGAAAAGAGGAACCCGGTAATTCGTTTTTCAAAATTAATCAAGTACATAGACAGCCGAGTTTTTGAAACATTACCAGTTTGCTCACCCACACAGACTGTTATTTTGACTATAAAAGTTTGATTCGACTATGCACAATTTTGCAGGCATAACAAATCGACGGTGGTTTCGGCTGCGTTGCGGGCTGTGGGCAACATAGTGACGGGCAACGATGAACAGACGCAGGCGGTGTTGAACTGCAACCCCCTGCCCAACCTGCTCGCGCTACTGCGCTCGAACACCGAGGCGCTGCGCAAAGAGGCCTGCTGGACGCTCTCCAACATCACGGCTGGCAACGCCGTGCAGATACAGGTAAGTGCGGCTCAAACACTGAAATGTCAGCGGTGTTAAAGATTTTATTATTATTTTTAGGGTTCCGTACCCAAAGGGTACACGGGACCCTATTACTAAGCCTCCGCTGTGTCTATCTGTTTGTCGCCAAGCTGTATCTCATAAACCGTGATAGCTAGACAGTTGAAATTTTCACAAATGATGTATTATAGTATAAAAACGTGATTTTTAGTCGTTTTTTGATCGATATTAATAATGGCAGCAGGTAGACCCTTGAAATGTTCACAAAATATTAATATATATTTACTTTAAAAATAAATAATTAAATTAAAATAATAATAATATTTAAGGGCTCCCATACAAAATTGTTTATTTTTCGTATTGAAAACTAATGGTACGGAACCCTTCATGCGCGAGTGTGACTCGCACTTGGCCGATTTTTTTGAGCACCGCGGTGCTCGTTTTGACGGAACGGTGTTAAAACGTCGCATCGACGAACACCGTGCTAAAAACTTCTATAAAACTTCACCTCTTTACATTACGGTTGAAAATCAAATGTATGTATTTTTACCCGATTGCGACAGAAGGAGGGTAATGTTTCGAGCTGATGTCTACTTTTTTGGCACATTCTACAGCCCGAACAGCTGGACCGATTTTGAAATGTGAGGTGTCACTGAATTTGTCAAAATTGTGGTAGCAAATTGTGCAAATAAAAAAAAGGGGGGCCCTCCCCCCTTAAGGTAAAACGGGGTAAGAATAACAATATGGGTATTATATGAAATCGAGTGAAAAGACCATTTCAAAAATATAATGATTATTGCAGTCGGGTATTTTGTTTTATAAATAATTACGCATTACTTGATTACGCACAGTATTGGTATGGTATAGTGGGCCCACCCTAATGGTAGCTTTATGATATATGCATTATTATGTCTTCTGTGAAATATTGTAAACTTAGATCTTAATATTTTAAGCTTAAAGATTTTTTAACACTTACATTGTTATTTTATATTGTAACATTTTGCTTTTGCCTTTGCAGGCAGTTATAGACGCAAATATATTCCCGATTTTAATCGAGATTTTAAGACAAGCCGAATTTAAAACGAGAAAAGAAGCTGCCTGGGCGATAACTAATGCTACCAGTGGAGGTACTCACGCCCAAATTAGGTAAATATTTTTACATACACACCTTAAAAAGTTTGATATTTGAATACCTACATAAAATAATTATTCAATTTTTTTCAGGTATCTAGTTGAACAAGGTTGTATTCCACCTTTATGTGACTTATTAACTTTAACGGACGTAAAAACTATTCAAGTTGCCCTTAATGGATTAGACAATATTTTAAAAGCTGGTCAACAATCGGACCAACGGGACAATCCATATGCAGCAGCCATTGAAGAGTGTTTTGGTAAGAACATTATTAATTTTTATTTATTTATTTCAATATAAGTCTGCTTACATAAATCATAATGTAATCACTCATTAAGTACTACTAATTAAATATTCACATAGCACTGTTAATTTATACATTTAATAGTATTGTTAAGTACTTACTTGATTTAAAAAAGCCTTGCTATCAACATATTTGAACTCATTTTCAGTAGTTTGTGGAGTAAGTTTACGAGTATAACTGAATTGAAAATGGAAAAACTTTATAAAGGCTATCACAGAATTCTGTCTGGAAAGAAGCGTAAATATTCGTCGTAATTTTTCATGTACCTATCATGTTTGCACACACAATAAGCAATTATTTACTATCAGGACGTCTGTGTCCTTTGATACCCTAAGCGTTAAAATCGTGAAATAGATCAAAAATGGTAGTCCTTTACTAACTAACCATATGGTTAATTAAATTATTAGGTTGTGGCTTCATTATGCCGTTCATCCATTGCAGGTTTGGACAAAATAGAGTTTTTACAATCGCACCAGAATCTCGACATTTACCAGAAGTCGTTCGAGATTATCGAGAACTTCTTCGGGTCGGAGGAGGAAGACGGGCGACTCGCGCCGGCCGTGTCGTCCAGCACCGACCAGTACCACTTCGGCGCCGACCAGGCCGTGCCCATGGGCGGATACCAGTTCTAACGCGCCGTTGCCGCCCCGCTTATAGCTCGCTCGTTGTGCAGTGAGTATCCTAAGGTCCACTTGCGCTCGAAATCGCTTACTTCCATACTCAGAGACGTTAATCATTCAGCAGTCCTTTTCTATTTCATTGACAAGGAAAGTGACAGAACGATACTTAATTAATAATTATTATAGATTCAATTTAATTGACGTTTCTGAGTGCAGCAGTAAGGCCCACTTGCACAAGTCACCTACTTGTCTATTCATTCTTTTAAATAGTTGCCGAGTCATCACTCGGTTCTGTAGGTGTACTATTTGGTATTCTGTGGTTTTACTATATTTAGCTACCGGTGTAGCTGTACCACTTTGTCCTTGAATGGGGCGGGACCTATTTCCGTTTGGACCAAAAGGTGTTTGCCAAATAACAATATTCCAAATGATATTGAAGTATCTCCTAGAAAGTGGTCCATCACCCTAAGGCTTAAAATCATTCGCGCGTCAAGCGTCAACTTGATGCTTCGATAACGATTTTCGGATTGTTTTTCAGTGAAATTAAATGAAAATGTCTAAAAAGTTTGTGCAAAAAAGTGTTCTAACTTATGCACGCAGTACAGATTTCAATGAGCCTTGTCTAAAATTAAATTTAAGTTCAGTTTCTAGTTTTCGCTGCTAACCAAACGAAAAGAGACAGACTATAATAATTTAAAAACTTTTGACTAAACAGCTAGGGAAATTACAGGATCCATAGAAAATTTAGAAGGGGTGTCATTCGATGACTAAAGTATGACAGACAAAAACACGAAAAAAATACGTAAGAAATCGAAAGTTTCATCGGATAGCCTAATTTGTCGTTTCTGAATTATTGTAATCTGCCTCTTTTCAGAAGTTTAGCGGAGAAAGAGGGAACGGAAAGGGGAGATAAAAAGACCGAACTTAAATTTAATCTAAGACATTGGAATCGAGCCCAATGTCATACTAGGTTATAGCCTGACCAAAAATATATGGGACCTCGACATGTTGCGGAAAACAACTGGAACTAATTTCTTTTACTGGCAACCGAAACTACGAATCGTCATTCATGTCATTGTCATGTCATTAATTGTCATAATAATTAGTGTCAAAGTGATATTTTTATGTGTTAAAAACGCCGAGAACTATTCGCTGTCGTAAAAGAAAAGTGGTTTAACATGTGTTGTAGTAATTTTTGACAAGAAAATCTACCTAATCAACAAAATTTATTTAAATGAATTACCAACTCAGTTGTCATATCACCATTTTTGGTACGTCATATAGTGCGAACAGTGAGAAATGGCTACTGATGGCATCGGAGAATATTGTAATAACGAATTTGAAAATTATAATTATTTATACTTGTTTTGTGTTTTTATTGTCTTTATTTCAACCCTGCTAAGATATTTAAATAAAATAGTTTGTAAAAATTTCTATTTTTCACATACAATATTTAAAATGATAAATAATATCATTTAAAAGAACATTCGGTAATTATACTTCTACCCGGCTGTGGTTTAGCAAAAATAATTTCAATTTGGTCCAGATTTCAAGGCCTGTGTTAAGAAGAGTCACTGACTTTAACAAGTACCTATTTAATTTGCAAATGTTCCGTCTTGTTCTTGTGTCGTAAAATCTGTTATCAGACTTGGAAATGTAACATAAATGTAAATATAGAAAATAGTTTTTTTATGTTTAGTTGCCAATCTACGCTGGTATGATTATATCGTGTGTTGTCATATAAAGAGGATTCGAAGCGCCCTTAATTTAGGTCCCATATATTCCGGGTCAGGCTATAAGTTGGTTACTTTTTTCTCTTTACAATGAATAGCTGCTATTCATTTATTTATTTGCTCCAATTACCTTTATGATATTGGTATCGCAATTTGACTGACAATCCCGAGTTACTTCACATCTTTGCCACATCGTGTGCTGCGATCGATTTGACGATCCCAACAAACGCACTTTGCACGGTATGGTTTGGCTAGTCTGTAGTTAAATGATTATCCCTCATCATCCTGTACATACAACTGTTTGATGTGCATAAAGCGTAGTTTTGGCTTCGTCATATTTTTTACTCAGAGTAGTATATCTTAATTTGTTTCAGATGTCAATAATTCGCCGAAGTACTGACTTCATTTACACAGCCAGTTCCCTGAACAAAATATTTACACTAGAGTGTAATACAGAGGAAACTCTATTTATCTAATAATGAATCCATTGAATCCGTAAATATATATAAATACTACTTAACTATAATAAATAAGGGCAAATAAAAAGTTGATAAATTAAATAGAACACTTTGTCAAATTTAACCTGTATTTTTTTATAACAGTAGATCGTCAACAGTAATCACTTAATATAGGTAAAACAATAAAAAATTATGCTTGTGTCAAAGAAATTACCGTTTATCAGAATCTCGATTGGCTCGTATTCATGAAAATGTATTCTGCACCATGATAGATAATAAGTAACCTATTATTATAGATTTATGTAACATATTATTATTATGTTCTAAGTTTTGGTGCAAAGGGTGCAATATATTTCAAAATATAAATCTCATTCCTAAAGAAATAAATCATTTGACTTGATACATGTGACTTAGTAAAAAATTTACTGACAAAACATTTGCCGTGCCGATATTAAAATAAGAAAGCATACTACCGCGAGTAGTAAGTAGTACCGCGTAGATATTATTATGTAAATATATAAATAATAATCTACCTTACCGAATAAAGTTCACGGACATTTCCTTATTACTTTGGATCTTAATAATACATCTAATATCTTAACCTTGGATCTTAAATTTAAATAAAAAAATATTTTAAGTTTTTACACATTATTTTGGAATATGAAACTGTTCGTAACTTTCATTCCGCTGATCGTAGTTAGTAATTTGTAGAAAGCATTTCGTTGTTGAGATCGGCCAAAAAGATATCCATTCCATTACCCGGACGGCAAGTCAACTCGGATCGAGATGAAAATATATAGAAAAATTAGAGCCCTATATGCCATGAATGTGCCCTTAAAAAAATATCAGTGCCCATTAAGGTCTCAGAGTAATTTAGGAAAATAAGATGCAGCTGGAGTAATGTCTGAAAACGTTACCCCAACGGCATGATTTTTTCCTATTGGTCTTAGCCAGATTTAAAGTAGCTTAAAAGGTAGCTTAAATATGTGCCCTCTCTTGGCCGAACAGCGGCATTTGTGCCCCTTGTGGATTTTGTGTAATTGAAAATGCCGCTGGAGTAACGTTTGGCGGATTTCTGTATCTGCGGAACGGCTGGACGAACAGATATGATTTTTTGTGAGCTGGTGTGTTTTAATATGTGCCGAATGTGCCCCAGAAATTATTTCAAAAAAAATGCAAAATTGTAAAACCCTATATCTAATTTTCGTCGAAATAAATCAATTTTCTGTGAAAGTTGTTATGCTTATTTCAACCCTCAAAAAGGAGCATTTAAACAACATAATAACTTGTAATAATTTGCCAAAAAATAGAGCCCATATTCAAATATAAGGTCATTAAATTTCAGCTTTCTACACCTTATAATAAACAGTTAATAATTATTAAAACAATGTAACGTGAATTTTTTGACAATGATCCGACCAAATACGAAAGGTAGGTAAAAAGCGGACGTTAGGAACATTTACCTTACCTACTTAATATGTCTATCAGATTTTCATGTGTGTGTACAGTGGTGCGGAAAACCTGTTTTAGTAAATTTATTATTGTGTGCTATTATCAGTTAATATTTCATTTTTTACTATTGTTAGGCTGCACTTAGTAAGGATGTTTATCGTCATGTCTGAAAGTTAATCTATTACAAAAGAAAAATACATTAATTTATATTATTTATAGGTTATGGATCGCAGTAGATTTTCGAGCCCAAAAATTGGAAATCTTGATTTTCTGCTGAAATCTACAATCATAGATAATATCTAAGTCACGACGTGACAAAAATGCCTAGATTTAAAAAAAAAAGTTTACCTTTCGCCGGAAAATGAGCGGAAAAAAAACGAAAAACCCCATAGTAATTTCTAGGTGAAGTTACATGTTATTTGTGGTTATGAAATGTATTTAGCGATAAAAGTACTACATTTTACATGTTGTTTCATAATTTTAACCTTTATACTTTTGGTGATATTTAAATTTTTATATATATTTAAATTTATTTATTATACTAAAGGGGTCAACAATGTCTTACCATTATCTATTACGACTCAGACAGACAGCGGAGGCATAGTGGTACGGTCTCGTTTTTACCCTTTAGGTACGGAACCCTAAAAAAGGTTTACGTAATCTTCCCCGCCCCCGTCACAGTGATCATTTCGCTAACCTTAGCTAACCTTGAAAATAGTCAATACTGCAAGTAGGTAGTCATATCGAGAATATCGACAGTGTAGCCGTTTTTATTAATAATAGTTATAAAATTTCTTAGATATCGGTAGCATGTATATTAAGTTAGAATTTGGCGATAGTATTAAAAAAATATATAATACATTTATTTTAATTGTTTTTTCTCGATACTACTTATGTTATCAAGGTATGGTATTACTGATAGTATTGCGTCAATCTTTATAATACATCGACGAGGTTGGCAAATGCAAAAAATAATATTTATTGTTCAATTTCTATCGCACACTAAAACTTGTTTCCGTGACTGTACCTGACATCAAAAATTACAAGACTACCAATTTAAATATGCTGGCTCGAAGTACTGAATGGCCGCTTTTTAACTACCTTTCGTATTTGGTCGGATAATTGTCAAAAAAATATCGTTACATTGTTTTATTTATTAACGGCTTATTATAACGTGTAGAAAGCTGAAATTTAGTGTGCGTATATTTGAATATGGGCTCTATTTTTTGGAAAATTATTACAAGTTATTATGTTGTTTAAATGTTCCTTTTTGAAGGTTGAAATAAGCATAACAACTTTCACAGAAAAATTGATTTATTTCGACGAAAATTAGATATAGGGTTTTACAATTTTGTCAGATGATACGTATACCTAATAGGCATAGGCACTGAAATCATAGCGCACTATTTTGTATAGTTCAAGAGCTAGAGCCTATTTTAGATTTTCAGAAAATCTTTTCCTATTGATACACTTAGAATTTTTTTGAAATAATTTCTGGGGCACATTCGGCACATATTAAAACACACCAGCTCACAAAAAATCATATCTGTTCGTCCAGCCGTTCTGCAGATACAGAAATCCGCCAAACGTTACTCCAGCGGCATTTTCAATTACACAAAATCCACAAGGGGCACAAATGCCGCTGTTCGGCCAAGAGAGGGCACATATTTAAGCTACCTTTTAAGCTACTTTAAATCTGGCTAAGACCAATAGGAAAAAATCATGCCGTTGGGGTAACGTTTTCAGACATTACTCCAGCGGCATCTTATTTTCTTAGATTACTCTGAGACCTTAATGGGCACAGATTTTTTTAAGGGCACATTCATGGCATATAGGGCTCTAATTTTTCTGTATATTTTCATCGGGATCCGAGTTGACATGCCGTCCGGGTAATGGACAAGTAGCTGGATACTTCGATAGAATATGTACATACATAGATGTATAGTCAAGGAATTTCATTCCCGAACAGTTTCGTGAAAATATCGCAAAACACAGTGCAATAAGGTCGAAAATTCCAGAGTTATGTGTCAGATGTAGCGATAGGCAAGGGAAAGAAAAAATTGGAATGGAAAAGAAAAATACGGGAAAATATGGGATAATAAAACTGAAAGATTAGGAAATATTCCAATTCCACGGGAAAAAACTCAAACCCCTTTATTCTAGAGAAGTAACCCAGTTTGATACCTCTACGCGCTTTATATCATGCTTGTTTCATGCTACGTGAGATGGGATAGTCTCAAATTGACAAAAGTTTGTTTACAGATCCGTAAAAGTGAACGCGCATTAATCCGCGCCGCACTACCCGCCGGAGCCGCACGCGCCGGCACAGATAGGTGCGCGAATTTGCATACTATAATGCGCGTTCACCCTCTGGGTGCGTTTAACGTGTTTGATTTCGACTATGTGAACGTTTTGGAATTGGCTCGTCTCCTAACATCGAAATATTCTAGTTACGACGCCGCGTCGTCATAGGAACACACATGCGCAAATAGTAGTTCCTATGATACTAGTGTTTGCTGTACGATGTTCACCCTTGTGGGTCGCAAATTAAATTCCTTGACTGTGCATGTGTAAAATATTTTTTGAGGGATTCTGATTTTCGGACTTTTTATTGAAACTGATTTTATAGCGCAGTGCTTAAAACTTTTTTATCCAATAATGTATAATGATTATTGATAAATATTTATTTTCTTGAAACTTGCAATTATGGTCTAGATACAATCGAGTTTCCACTGTAGTATTTTGCACCCATTTTGTATTACATAGGTGATTTTATTATTATTTATATCTATGAATTTATTAACAAAGAACGCTCCTTATATTTTGCTATTGTAGATAACAGCATATCTAGTTCATTTGTGTTGTAGTTAAAATTATATTTTGTTGTCCTTCATGTCATTCTTTGTTACTTATGAAATTAAACTTGTATATTGTTACGTGAAGGTTTTTTTAAAATAAATTGTGCTAGCAACATTTCCCGCTAGCTCTGCTAGCATGTCAGTGCGAGCAAGCGCAACGGCCATATCCGAGGGCTCAAGGCATTTTAGTCGTGCGGATTTGCTCATTCACGCGGAATTGATACAAAATTTGTGATGCGGATGCCTAGCACCCGCGACAGCGCAGTGACATGTAAAATATTCTTTGACATCACAGATTATGTATCTCAAATCCGCATAACTCTAAAAAAACACCATTAGTGCGGGATTTTTTTTACGAGCTCATCTTTGTCCGTTTGACGAGTATGGAATTTGGTCACAGCGTCAAAAAGGTTTAGTAGAAATTGGACCTATTCGCAAAATGACCTGCAGTCGTTTTTGGGCTTATTCGCGAAATCCCTCATTCTAAAAAATGCTCTATTCGCAAAATACCTTATTATGCTTGGACTTATTCGCTGAAAGACTTATTCTTAAAAGGACAAATTCTTGAAATAACTTATATTTATGTAAGTGTTCGCTAATGGTAAAAAATATGTATTTTTGTTTTTTGATCATAAACAGTAAATTTTGAGTAACCAGTAACGTAAAATTATTCATGTAAATATAATGCTACAAGTTTTTGCAGAAAAAAAAGAAAAAATACATGTAAATTATTTATCTTTTAATAATCGAAATCAACAACATTTCATTTCATTTCAAATAAAATATAAAGGAACTTTTAGTACGCGCATGTAATGTTATTTAATTTTAATGTGTATTTTTTTTAAATTTATCGTCATAACATTAACATGATATCAAAATTCTATAAATTCAAACTATTTATAAAATACTAATTATTGGCTTTATGCCGAAAACATAAAAAAATGCTTATAAATAATTTATTACCTTATAGTTACCAATTTGCTGTTAAACTTAAAGCTAATAGGAATTTTTAAAAGTCAGTCATTATAAGAATAGGTAATTTCACGAATAAGGCATTGTAGGAATGAGTCTTTTGCAGAATGAGGTATTATGCGAAAAGGTCTATTTAAGAATAAGTCATTTCGAGAATAGGTGGTTTTTTTTTCTTTATCTACTAAACCGTCAAAATTTAAGCGGTATCATCTGCCGCAGTGGGTAGCGGCAACTTACTAAAGGTACACTAAAAATGTATGTACGGCCAAGACGGCGACAACCTTGCAGCTCGAGCACCGTCGCAAGACTGCTACCGGCTGCGGTCACAAAAACCGCTATGGTTTCAACAGCGCTTTATGTGTGCACCAATTGGGATACCTCTTCTGGCACCCGGTAGCAGATACCGCTCAAATTTGAACAGGTCTTGTAACATTAACGTACCTATGAGAAGGTTGATATACCTTTATCACTAATATGTATTAACATTCTAGACAGGATATTTTCCTTGTGTAGTTCCTCCCAGAAGTGCATCCGCTCTTGAAAAGGGTTTCTGCCTTTGGTCAGCTCAGTTCCTATGCTGAGATAGTTCAATTTATCTTTGTTTTCAACAGGATCCCATCTTATCTGTAGCAGTGGATCATCTTCATCTGGTGTTGGATTTCTAAAAACGTTATGAATATTATTAAGTTACATAGGGCACAATAACTGCATAGTGGTAGTGTTTTTTAGGGTTCCTTACTTCAAATGGAATCATTATAGGATCACTTTGCTGTCCGCCTGTCTGTCAAACCATTTTTAGGGTTCCGTACCCAAAGGGTAAGAATGGGACCCTATTATTAATAGGCCACCGCTGTCTGTCACCAGGCTGTATCTCATGAACCGTAATAGCTAGACAGTTGAAATTCACAGATGATGTAATTCTGTTGCCGATATAACACCAAATACTATAGGGTAATTTCTGTAGACCTAGGCAAGAAGGAAGGTCTTACAACAGCACAAGTAAAGGAAAATATCCGAAAACCACAAATTCGTGGTTAATCGTCGAAAAAACCTTTGTTCTGAGCCTCAGAGCGCGAATCCGACTCGCGCTTGCCCGGTTTTTTTATTCTGGTACTTATTAAAACTTTAACTTACCCGCATTTTGCAAAGTTTGTCCACATTTTAATAACCCTCCGCCGAGTCATGTTTGATTCGCGGCTTCCGGATGTTTCCGTTTCAGGAAATTTGATCTTGAATAAGAATGGTATTTCTGAGCTGTGACCTAAGCCACTTAGGAATTTAAATTCTGAGGGCATTGCCCAATCTGATGGACAGTTTATCACGTAATAATAAACAGGGCATTCTGGTGCAAATTCAGCATGCGACCTCACCGTTTTGTTTACATAATATAAAAAATAATAATCACTGATTAGCTGCAAATACTGGGCTTTAGTGTTTTCAGTCAGTTTCTCATTGCCTCCTAAGTAGAATTTCAAGAGCTTATAGCCAATGTTTTTGGATATTTTTGTATCATCTAGTGATAAAGATCTAGGAACTACTAAACACACATTTTCATTATATCTGTTAAAATCGTCATAAAAGTCTTTTTGGACATGTTCCAATACAGCTCCTTCTATGTTGTTAGTTCCAATTATTAAAGGTACTTTGTTGAAATTGCCAGATTTAATTATTGCTATTGGATTTTTTGTAAGAAATGCCGGTAAACCTTCCAGATCTTCTTCTATGCATGGTTTGAAAGTACAGTTAAAAATATCTCTGGTATCTAATAAAAATAACTTTTTCTCAAGTTCTGTGAATGCGACCATGATATCTTCAGCGGGAAGCAATCTAAGTTCTTCTATAATCTCAATATCATTTGTTTTTACTATGCCCAATTTTTCACACAACTCCATAACATGTTGCGCTGGATTTTTATCAAGTGACCAGTTATTTAAGGCTGTAGAGCTTTGCGCAATGGCTTTGTGGAACAAACCAGTAGCCATTGGAGACAGCATTAGTAAATGGACAGCAGAACCACCCGAGCTGCTTCCAAATATCGTAACATTATTAGGATCTCCTCCAAATTTATGTATGTTCATTTGTACCCATTTTAGTGCACTCACCACATCCTTTAGGCCACAGTTACCAGGTGCTGAAAACTCATTAATAGAAAGGAATCCGAATGGACCTAACCTGAAGCCACATCTTACAAATACTACTCCATGGTCATTTAGAAGTGATGGATCTAATCGATCATCTATACTAACTGCGAAAATGTATGTTCCAATCCAGAACATGACTGGTAAAAGTTTGTTAGGTTTTATATCTGGCGTAGAGATCTCTATGTAAAGACAATCTTCTGAGCCATCAATCCGTAAAAAGTTGTCCAATTGGTCAGTTTTGTTATAATGAAGTGGTAATGGCGCATCTTGTGTGCAGTCGATTTCTCCTGTCCAAGGTGCTACTGGCGTTGGGGGCTGAAATTTATGTCATGTACATTTATTAGTTATGGTTTTGTTCAAAGAATTTAGAAGGTTTTTACAAAAATTGTGTCGAGCCCTACCGCTAAACATGAAACATTGATAGCGTTCACGATTGCACTTCAAAAGCAATGACATGAATTGTAATTTTCTATTATTTTAATAGCTATTTTGTTTATTGACATTAATTTTCTTTCCTGAACTGACTGACTTGACTTGACCTGCTGGCAATCTGGCATATCTACATGCTTAGTTACATATCAGTATTTTATAAATAGCTAGTTTTGGTAGTGTGTGTACGTGCATACCTCTACCATACGAGGATATCGATAATCGGTTATTAATTTAATTAATATTATCACACAACACCCGAGACAAACACTACAGGTGGTCAGTGTCAGTAATCAAAAGTGATTTGATTTGGACAAATTAAATTCACCCAAGTAATTTACCGAAAAGCATTGTTTTACACATGCAACATAGTAGGTAGCTAAACTAGGATGTAAATATGCGATATAATTTTTGCGATTTTTCTATCCCACATTCCCACTTTGTTAAACCCTTACTTAGTGACCTCCTATACTAGGTAGTATTTATTTGCTACTTCACACACAGAATTAAGCGCATGCGGTGCGGCATCTTATGCAATTTATATAATACGGGCGATATTTCAACGTAAATGTATCCTTCCTGATTTGATGTGTTACCGCCTTTACTTGGCACTGCTGCAAGTAGGCTTGATTTTTAATTCAACAGATTAAAAAAAAAACGGCCAAGTGCGAGTCCGAGAGGGTTCCGTACCATTATTATCCGTTATCCTAGTCACCATAGCACAAGCTCACGCTTAGTTTGGGGCTTCTTCTTCTTCTTTTGGGACTAGGTAATTGGTGTGTTTGTTGAAACAATTTATTATTATTATTACCTATAATACAATAGTAGACTTATGACCTTTATTTAGTTTTAAATACGAAAAAAAACTATGGCAGCCACCCTTAATTTTTTTAAAGTATTTATAATTAAATAAATATATATATTATATATAAATAAATATGCAATTGAATATTCTGTGATTGTTTCATTATTAATATCCAGCAAAAAATAACACGTTTGTTGTATGTATATTAATTTTATTCTGGTTTTAGTATTTGTTGTTATAGTGGCCACCGAAACACATCATTTGTTAAGTTTCAACTGTCTAGCTATCACGGTTCATGAAGATACGGCCTGGTGGTGACAGACAGACAGACAGACAGCGAAGTCTTAGTAATAGGGTCCCGTTTTACCCTTTGGGTACGAAGAAACCCTAAAAATGTAGGATACATAGCACAATCTGTGACAATGGGTTGAATGCGAAATTACGAGTGTCAGGCTCGGGCTAAGGGCACGGGTAAGGGGAACTAACTAAGGGGCTACCTGAACCACAGAATAAGTACTAGTACTTCGTACAGAAGTATGACTTTGCAATGGAATTCAAAGAAATATCTACCTACTCAATGTTGTCAATGATATGGTGTAATTCAGTTCGCCTCAGACTCAAGCACATTTTCGTGTAGACACCTACAAAAATACATTGCAAGATAATTTTATTCTTATAACTCTGGAATATGATTCATAATACACTAAACCTATTCAGTGACGTACTATCACGCAACGTGATAGGGTTAGTCAACCCTAACCCTTGTGGCAGTCGCCACAAGAAGCTACTTACGCCATCTAGCGCATCTTTCTAGGACTTTATTCACGCTCGTCCAACCAGCAAGCTAGTGTCGCGCACCGCCGGTAAATAAAACGCGGGAGCGTGTCGCTGCCGGCTAGCGACACCCAACTTGTTTAGGCCCTTACCTAGGGCACACCTAGGGGTCGCCACGCGTAGGCACGTTTTTGCTACGCGGGAAGATACACAGGCCTGCCTGAACCTACCTCTATCTACTTAGCGCAGCGCAGACACTAAACTTGTGAAATCGGAATCCATTTATACCTGTACAGGTTTAATATTAATACTATACTACTGACTGAGCGACAAGGGGTGTTCTCTTGAGTTAATCGACCATCAGCGCCATCTAGTTTGTAGTAGTCGAAGTAGCGTGGTACGAGTGCTGATGGTGTGTGACTGGTCAGGGTGTTGTGGTATCACCATTGTGTCTGATTTCCGTAACAAAGTGCTTTAGCTAAGTAGGTACTTAATTTGGGATCAGAACAATGTTTTCAATATTTATTTATTTATAATTGTTATAAATCTTGCATAATTATATAATAAATAGTGCATAAGTTTATTACATTATATTTGATTATGTTTAACCTACGCTACATATATTGTGCCTACTCTGTGTAAAGTAAAGAATACCTACATTTTTTCAATAAAAAGTTAATTCATTGTATAATAGGTATTGGCGCAGAGTTGGCTGCCTTTTTGTAGAAGAAATGATATATTTTTTTCACTTACATGAAATGTTTATTGAAAATCCATTTTATTCAACAATTTTATGCCATTTTTCTGGCAGAACCAGCAGAATAGATTAGAATAGAAAATATTTATTTGGCACAACACAACACTCAATACAGAGAAAAGAAAAATACAGCATACGAAAATTAAAAAATTGTTTTGAACCTGAGGCCATGAAATAGTATTAAGGATAAAAAAAAAAGTTTTTGCAATATTTGTCTATTGTTTTTAGGACAACCTGAAGACCAGCAATATGGGGTATTATTATGTATGTTCCATTTTAATAGAAATAGTACATCCAGAAATACAGGTGTCCCCTTTACCACATATGTCTCCATACAATAAGAGGTTATGGTGACTGAATGTTGACACAAAAAAGGCTGCAATACATAAAATATTTGTTTCTTAATTTCATTCAGTCAAAATTCTAGGTACCTACCTAGCAAAGAATATATGTTACCTACCTAAGCTTGGTTGGAGGACTTCAGTTTAAGTTTTATTGAAAAAAATATTTAGTAAATACTTACTCTAAATCTCAGTGGTCCTAATGGAGGCTGCGCATATGGAATTTTCTTAAATTTGTAGTATTTTCCCCCATTCTGTGTATCAATATATCCTCGAATTAATCCATCTACAATTTCTACAGTATATGTATTTTTTTGTTCCATTTTCTCTGATGACAGGGGCAATCAAATATTATATTTTATTTTCAAAAGTTTAAAGGTTAAAACAAATTGCACACTTTGAATGTTACATAAAGCTGCGCTACTGATAACGACCAAGATTTAAGACAGTAATTATTATCAATGTAGAAACATTGGCCTATATGTAAAATATATGTCGTTGTGTAGAGAATAGAAAAGGGCTGAATCGTTCTTCAACATTTTATCTTTACATGTTACATGTATTGTTCTTGTATAATTTGGAATCTAATACTTTACTTATAGTAGGGAATAAATGCAGAAGAAGTAAGTCAGCGGCACGCACTAAGGCACTAATTAATTAAATTGATAAAAACCAGCTAGTGAGCTAGAGTCAGCTGTTTGTTTGTGATAAGCTGATGATAACATACACACGTCTACTGACCACAGATTAGTAAGAGTATGTCTAAAGACAGATAGGAAACGGCCCTTTTTGGGCGCCTGAGTTAGTGGAAAATTTTGACAGCATGCGCTAGACCGATGACAGCTGTTTTTTTTGATCATGGCTTCTCTGGCACAGATGATATCTTTGCTCACTAAATTAACGTTATCGTTATTGAATAGGTATTTAATAACGGTACTTACTATACAGTTATATTATTTTTGGCTCAGGAAAAGGGTTTGTCACACTGGATGCGTTCTGCGATCAGGTCAAAGTAATTTCAGCCCACACTAAGAATGAGCAACATTGACCTGACCGCAGAACGCATCTAGTGTGACAAATCCTGAAAATAAAACAGTTAGAAACACTGGAAAAACTTGTATTGTTAAAAGATACAATAAAAATATAATGCAGAACGGAATTGCTAAGACGTATCATAAATATTCAAAGTTTACAATAATTATGTATACGTAGAGTGCAATTGGAGAACTATAATAACTAACCTACATTAAATAAGACTAAAACTACATTTAGTAGAGTGACGGCTGACATAATTACTGTACACTCACACCTAACACAAACCGTTACAGATTTCATCATAAGTTCCAAAGTTTTAATTTTATAGCTTACCGTTTAATTGTGAGAAAAAATGTACAATGTAGTTTTATTTATCCCTCGCAACGTTGTTTACAAACAATCAATTGCTATCTCGATTGGATTCAACTGATAACTGCATCTGAAGTATTATAAAAACAAACCATACAACGACTAAACTTCGGTAGAGTTCTCTCGCACTCTTGTCTACCTACTAACCACTTTAAAGCATAAAATACTAACACAACAACGGGCGTATTTTTAAATAAAAGACGACGCTAGGTGAAAAACATTTTTGCTCTTTTAAGGTGCGAGAGACCTCGACAGTACATAGATCTAAGATTAAGAGACAGACAGACACACTTTGCATTTATAATATTATTGTGGATAGAGACCTATTTGTTCAATATTGTACAATTTATTAACTTACTAAAAATATTAACTATTTTAGCCAAATAAATTATACAGACTGTCTCAAAAAATAGTGTCAAGCTAAGCCAAGAATTTAGTTACAGTCGAGCCGAATCCTATAGTTACGTATGACGTTTGTCAATTTTTTACTTTCAATTTTCTAGCATTAAAAATGATAATAATATTAGGAAACAATTTGTGTAGGTTAGAGTTGTTATAATGTATATCTTTTGTTTGTAATTAGTTGGTATTTCTGAATTTTGATTTGAAAAGATGGCGACGTAAAAAGGTTTTAGCGACCTGTGGTTGAGCTGACATACGTAACTTTAGGATTCGGCTCGACTGTTATAAACTTAAATCAGTATCAACATTAAAGAAAACTATTTGCAACAAAAAATACATAAAGGTTTAGTTAAAACTATAGGCTAATAACAATGCCAAAATCACACAGTACACCATACTAGTAATTTTAGAATACTTCGATGTATGTATATTCGATACATGTATATTGCACACTGATTATGATTAACTGGCATGGAAGAGAAATTATTATAAAAACGAACATAAGTTTGAAAAAATATAAAACAAACATGCCATACAACAACAAACATGCATTAGCTAAACTCCTATTAATTTATACATGCGGAATACATACAAATGAGTAACGAGACGAAAAGGATATTATGATAATGATGAGTCCGAGAATCATGTGTATGTATATATATATATATATATATATATATATATATATATATATATATATATATGCATCATCATAATATCCTTCAGGTTTTGTGAAAGTTACAATAAGTGTACAATTGTGTGTACGTACGATTGATGATAATATTTATTTTGTTTTCAATTCATTGACCTTGTATTTGTTTGAAATTAATGCTACAATCTATTGCTTACCAACACAAATATCTTAAACCTCACCTTGTCTGCTTTGACCTAAATATGTTAGATTATATACTACTAATACTAAGGCTAATTTTTTTTTGGAAATTCTTGTGTCTATTGAAAATTTTCTTCCTACAACTAGCATACAAAACCACCCTGTATAAAATACAACTACATGTTTAGAATTGAACAACCAAATTCTACAATTATTACCCAAACAATAGTTGTGGTCACGGGTGATTGTGATCACCTTCCTGATCACATCTGCAAGACATTGGATAATTCAACACCACAAAATCAAAAATGACCAAGACTAGTTAAATTATTCATGAAAATTAAGAAAAATATATACCGTCAGGGCCAGAATTTCTTGTATAACAAGGTGATGCATATGAATGATCATTTCTCACATCTGCAAAGATTCATTTTATTTGTTCAATCTTTAGAACTTTCTATTTTATTATGATTATTTCAGATCAAGCGGGCAAGTATGGCATGTTTCACACAATATGAAAAGTAATTTGATGAATAAATTTATGGCAGCACATTACACCTCTGTAGCTTCTTTAGTATGTGTAGATAAGTTAGCTTACATTATTTGTATTGGTACCTTTTTCATACTATTTCACTGAATATAAAAAGTTCTTGAACTACTCACATAGTGAAGGAAATGGTTTGGTTGGCTGCCTCGAAAGAATTTCTGCTGGTGTAAACAATGTTGGACCACAAATCAATAGCCTTCTGTTGTTCTGTATATATTTTTCTTCAAAATAAAGTTGGCAAACCTATAAAATAAACATACACAGGATGTGAGTGCTATGACTGTAAAATAGTGAATAGAGAATAACAAGATGATCTTCTGTTCATCAGGATTATTGAAAAAGCTTTCTTAGTATAATTTACCAGGTGTGTTATGATACTACACAGGATCTTTCTTCGCTTTAGAGGCAGGTGTATCAATTTCTAGGTATTTCATAGATATCATGTGTATCGATAAATGTAAACTTTAGAACTAACCTTGCAGTGAATAAGCTGATCTTTAGTGAGTGATGCTAGTTCGGGAACAATAGGAATAAGATATTCCATCCAAATTGCTCGCAATCGATCAGTACGAGGCAACCGAAACGTCCTGATGGACTTCCTCTTGTTGGATGGGCACTCCGGAATCACGCAGAATCTCGGCATATCTGAAAGATAAAAGATCAAACAAAAGAGATTTGGTTAATAACAATTAAAACAATTTGCAAGAACTTAATAGAAAATGCAAATAAATAAACGGCCGAATTCGAAAACTCAATGTCAGATAGGGCTGCCAACAACTAAATATGTTTTTCCCTAAGCATTCAAAAATATACCGCTCCAGAGTAACCAAAGTCATCTAAAAGATGATGAAATTGTATGTATTGTCTTCTTAATAGTGCATTAAGGGTCATTAAATAATAAAATAAAATAGTCAAAGCTTGTTTTTGATGTAATACACCATTATTTGCAAGCAGTTCAATGATGATACCGACAGTTGAGTTAAGTATGTCAAAAGTTACTATAATTATCTTAAAATTGTTGTGTTTTACATTTTTATTTACAAAATTCATATTATTCCTTAAATATTTTCTCTACTAAATTCCCCTTCCACCGTTATAATTACCCTAATATTCAGGGAGATTATACCTAAAGGGGTAACCCTCATTGAAAATACTTTTTTAGTTCTGAACTTTATCACCAGATGTCGTATCGCTACATAGTCTGTGCGAAATAGTGGATCCTGATTTTTGCATAGATTATAATGCGCTGCCCACTAACTCTATGTCATCTCTATGGCCGTTTCCACCCCGTGCTACTGACTGACTGGACTGACATTAATTAACTGACATATTTCAGGGTTCCGTACTCCGATGTCAACAAGGAAATATCTGTCTGTCTGAGCCTCATACAAACAGACATGGCGAAACTTTATTTTTAGGCACTGAGGGCTTAGTGCGACTGTGCGAGTTTTCTTTTGTCTGTCACACGCGCTCACGATCGACTGTGTCGTAAATTTCTATAGAAAAAACAGGTTTCGCAAACGTGCCGGACAGGGGCGCTGACCAAATTTTCGTCACACGGACATGAAAAAACTCGCACTAGGCCCTCTGCCCGCTGTTTAGCTCAGAGACCTTTGGTACTAGAGAACTGTTTATGTTTAAAATCACATTGGCGCCAGCGGCGGCGTGTAGGCGGAGCTTATCTATTTGGATAGGTTATTAATTTCGGGCACCAATCAATAAACGGTAGCAAAAAGTAAAAAAAGCACTTAGCACTTGCTACCTGTGAATACGGAACGCTACTTTGCGTGTGGCCCGTCACACACTTGGCCGTTTTTTATTCATCCATTCTGGGTAGGCAAAGGAACTAGGTCTACACAGCCATATATAAAAATTTATAGCCTCCCTAGAAATATATGGGATCTGAATTAAGGTTTTTCGATCGATTATTCGATCAAATCCTCTTTATATGACATAACTCGGTATAATCATACCAGGGTAGATTGGCAACTGAACATAAAAAAAGATTTTTTATGTTTACATTTATGTTAAATTTTAAAACCTGATTACTGATTTAACGATTCAAGAACAAGGCAGAAGATTCACAAGTTGAGTAGGTAGGGCAGACAGGTAAGCAGACTGAGTACTATAATGAGAATAAGAGATGGGCCGAGTACTCAGCTAATACGCGGTACTCAGCGTCAGCGTACTCGGCGGGTTTACGGCCGAATAACTCCATTTAAGTAAAGCAATATACGAGGGTCAAACTGAAAGTTCTTAGAACTGGCCACTTATAAACAATATAATAAAAAAAATATTCTAAAATTTGAAAATAGAACTCTTTGCCAATATTACTGAGTATATATTTCATTCATTTGTCATTTGTTTTACGACTTGGCGGCAAATTGAAAATTGTCTGTGTCACGTCAAAATGAATTTAACACGAGAAAATTTTCGTGCAATGATTTTTTATGACTTTCGATGTCATTTAAGTCAACAAGAAAGTTATGATAGACTACGATTGGCCTTTCACGATGAAGCCCCATCTCGTGCGACTGTTTACAACTGGTTTAATGAGTTTAAACGTGGTCGCACTAATCTCACTGATGATGTACGTGAGGGACGGCCTTCTACGGCGACGACTGAAAATAACATCTGTGTTGTGCGGCGTATGATAGAGACTGACAAAAGAGTGACCTATCAGCAGATTCGGACAAGCTTAGGCATCGGTATGAGTCAAGTGCACAAAATCCTCCACGAACATTTAGCGGTCAGGAAGCTTTGCGCCCGGTGGATACCTCATAATTTGACTAAGGCTCAAAAACTCCATCGTGTGGATTGGTGCCGTAAAATGATTGAAAGATTTAACGGAGGTGACTCAAATGCTGTGTTCGACATACTAACAGGTGACGAAAGCTGGATTTACTGTTATGATCCTGAAACCAAAAGACAATCTGCTCAGTGGGTGTTTCCTTTCGAGGAGTTGCCAACTAAAGTGAAGAGAGATCGAAGTGCGGGAAAAAAAATGGTGGCCTCGTTCTTTGGAAGGATAGGTCATTTCGCAACAATTGTGTTAGAGGATCAAGAAACAGTTTCTGCAGAATGGTACACTTCCAATTGTTTGCCACTTGTCTTGGAAAAAGTTCGAGAGAAACGACCTCGCAGTAGGATCCTCCTTCACCACGACAACGCCTCGTCGCACACCGCCAAGCGAACGATCGACTATTTGGCGACATCAAACGTTGAATTACTGGGTCACCCGCCGTATAGCCCCGACCTCGCGCCTTGTGATTTTTATTTATTTCCAAAAATTAAAGAAAAACTTAAAGGACAGCGGTTTATGAATGCTGAAGAAGCGGTGGCTGCGTATCGCGATGCCATTGAAGAGACCCCTAAGGACGAGTGGGCAAAGTGGTTTTCCCAGTGGTTCCATCGCATGCAGCGGTGTATTGACGTCAATGGACAATATTTTGAAAAGATATAATAAAACTAATAACTGGCTAATGTAATCAGTTTTTGATTTTCTAAGAACTTTCAGTTTGACCCTCGTACTCTCTTCCAATATTAAATTAAATCAAATTTCGCTCATAAAATTTAATCGACTGTGTCATCCGGTGGGACTCGAACCCACGTCCCTTCGCTATCCGGGCGAGTGCTCCTACCAACTGAGCTACGGATGACGTCAGTCTGTCGACGAATTTTTGCAAGTGCTTGCTACGCCAGTGAGCCGGCGTTCGATTTCATTAATACTTGGGGAATGTACCCGCATGTATCCAATGGAAATATTTTAATAAATATTTTACCATCAGTTAAGATGACATCAGCTTAACTTATAATTATTTTTATAACTTAAGCAATTATTTTGCAAGTTTTTACTTAATTAAATCAAATTTCGCTCACATAAATTTATCGACTGTGTCATCCAGTGGGACTCGAAACCACGTCCCTTCGCTATCCGGGCGAGTGCTCTTACCAACTGAGCTACGGAGGACTTTAGTCAGTCGACGAATTTTTGCAAGTGCTTGATACGCCAAATAAAATAATTATCTAATTTAAGATGTTCTTATAATATTCCGTAGATAGGTGATGTATACACCGCCACAACTGGCAGGTATGACCCTATATAAGGCTGGCATTAGGTACGCAAAAGGACGCCATTAGGTACAGGGTGGCTGCAATTGGAGCCAAGAGGCATTTTTTTATTTCGATTTTTTTATTAATTTTATATTGAGTTTATATTATTTGTATTTTATTACATTACAATATTAATAAAAAAAAACTGTTTATAAAAAAACATCATTCGAATTTGAAGAGTAGTTACAATTCTAATCTATGATTTTTTGAAGTTGAAAAAGGGACTAAAAGGCTGTTATTCGGGGCGTTCACCCTACAGGTCGTCTCACGGCTATGCTACATGGAGGGAAAGTATCATAAATATTGCAGATAGACTGCAATATTTAAAATACTTTTACTGAAATAATACTTCATTTGGATTTGAAAAATATTTTTATTGCATTAAAAGTTTTTTTAAATTATCACCTCACTATTATCACGATCAAAAGGGTCAATCGGAAGGATTATTTTACACCGCATAGCAACATATTAAATAAAAAGATCATCAAATACCTTTAATAAAAAAATGTTACATTTTGCTTACAATTAAATCAATTCAGCTAGCAAATACTCAAAATGTGTCTCAAGTGGTCAAGCACTCAGTTCACCCATTAGTAGGTAAGGGGCTGAGGCCCATGGCAAAAGCAAAAGTAAGCAAAGTATGCCAGTTTTAATGAAATGAAAAAATATTTATTTGGTACAGGTAGGTAGATCACTTATATATATTATAGATAGAACCAAAACGCCTTGGCTACATATTTTTTGTGAAAATAAATTTTACTCGGGTAATTTTAGCTAATTTTTAAGTGTTCAGTGTTGGCAATAATCGCACTCTAGTAAACTTGTTAAACATATTCTTTTCTGAACTCATTTATGAACACTAATAAGTTTCGAGAAATAGTGCCCAATAGGTTGGATGGAAACTTACTATACTCAAAATAATAGATGTTTATTTCATTTTTGATGGGTCGACTTCGCGGTCGTAGAAATCTCTCAATAATTCTTTATCCATTACAGCTTCATCGCAATATTTTAATTTCTTAATCATGTCTCTTCTTAGTTCGTCTTCGTCATTTGCCAACATTTCTTTAAAGTCAACAGTGCCAATCATATTCGCGAAAAATTTTCTGTTATTGGTAAACTTGGGCGCAAATCCAACTGTTGTTTTTGAAGGGTAGTTAATGAAGTTCTGAATATTATCCGTTAGGAACCTGAAAACCATGAGTATTTTATTCAGCGGAAAAAAAACAGGAAACGTGGAGAAAATATCAATACTGACTTACTGTTGATTGGGCATAACTGATGAAACACAATTTTTAAATAATGTGATAAAACTCAATACTACACTTTCAGCGTTTTTATATGCCTCCTCAGATCTGTAAACAAAATATTTGAAGGTTAGTAGATATTTGCCCATATAAATAAAAAAGTTAGTAAATTTAGTTTTTAAGAAAAGAGTCAGAGAAATTTGGTACTTCACTTTTGACTTGCGTTACAGATAGAACAAATAGCTGCTATTATAACTGTAACAGCGGTAAAATACTTCAACAACATATTTTTGTAATCTCTTCAATTAATTGCGAAGGACCGAAGTTTCTGTTGTGTAATTAACATATTTTTAAAAGACACTTTTTTATGTAGGTAACGCCAAATGCGTTCAAGAACAACAATTTCGATGGGCACATGTGTTTTAGAAATTAAACCATAAATAATACATTTCATAACACTAAAAATAAATTGAATTTCGATTTGTTATGTGAATAAACTTAAAATAACCGCCTAGATCGATAAGCAAAAACGTTATGCAGCGGGTAGTACGGACCAGCCAGATACAATACAACAAAAGTTTTTTGCCGTTTTAGAAACTGAAGGTTATAATAATAATATTCAGTGGCGCATTTACCAAAAGGCTGAGTAGGCTGGGGCAGCAATTTAAGGGGGCGGCAAATTTGACTAGAGTCTCGAAAATTTATCAGAAATTAAAATCTTTAGTATAACTTGAATAGACTTGGCAATAAATTTAATACAGTTCTAGGTCAACTCTAGTTAGAGTGCCGATCTCTGTAACCTGCTCCGAAACATCGCTTAACTTGATTTCTCAGCAAGGTATACCAAAAATCTTTTCAGTTCCAGCGCACCACGCTTTTACAATCAAATATTATAATTCAAAACACATAGATTACACTTCAGCCCAGAAATAAAGACAACTTGAACGATCCGTAATTTATTTTTGACTTTTACGTGCACCTATAAAAGCGTGTCTTTTAGTGTTTTTTAAACTATAAATTTTTTGTTTTGACTTTTCTTGTATTCGTAATGAAAAGCACAGTGTTTTCCTCGGGATAAAGACTTATTTAGTCCCTCGAACTATTGGCGCTTAAATCCCGTCTCGAGACTAAATAAGTTACTTTCATCTCAACAATCAAGGGTAACAATGTACTATTTCATCTCTTCTGTTCGTAAAGTTGAACAATGTGTAGATAGCCGGGTGAAAAAAAAACTCTCTCCCTCCTTGGTGGAAATTAATTAAGTTTTGATTGCTACTGTCAGTCACGGAGTCCTAGATAATTGAGTCACATCCACATCATATACATACTAACAAAAACATACATTTGAACTTAGCTATACCATGCTATACATTAAACGACGTATGTATGAGTGTTTATTACAATCGTCTATATAAAAAAAAGTTGTCGGGGTGCGTTGCACTTGCCGTCAGCGACGACCGCACGCCAAAGACCTTGTACTTTAGCGCCTCTCGCGGACTAAGTGAAACACCAAAATGCGTATAATCAAAAAGAACGCACCTTCGATTGCACCACAAAAAAAAAGAAATGCACTATTTCTTTCCTCACAGTCGAAATGAAAAATAGTATGTTTAACTCCGGTGAAAGCACCCATTTCACTCTCGAGCTATTGGCCAGAATCTTCTCGAGTGAAATGGGTTGCTTTCTCCCCTTGTATAAAAATATACTACTTATTGCCTCGTAGGAAGTGTGAAAAGTAGAGTATTCTTCTTGGGGATAAAGATTCGTCTTGGGCGAACTTAAATCCCTCGCTGATCTCAGAATTCTACTTAACTCCTGTTAACTCGCTGCGGTCGGGAGTTAACTCACGGATTCTTCGTTACGCTCGGGATTCAAAATGACGCCCGTGACGTTATTTTACCCTCTTGTTGAATAATCTACTATTAAGGTTTGTAAGCATTCCTGCATCTTCTGCCCGTACCTGGCTACGCAAGCAAGAGCTTAAGTAAGTTGTAGCATGGTTTAAGAGTAGGTAATGTTGTATGTAGTGCAGGAATGAAACGTCACGAGAAGTCTTCAGGGAAGATATCAGGGAAGCCGATAAACTCGGAAAATCATTTCTCAAGTGACTTTCAATTTGGATCCCCTCGCGACTGCCGCGTCGCTAAATCGAACGATCGTTCCCAAACTTTCATTTTGACATCAGTGAGATATATTCATTCCCTAAATTTAATTCAGTTCCAGTATAAATACATTGGTAATAATCTTACCTAATTCTATTAATTGAGGAGATGGGCTGGTTGATATAATGTGCAGCGTAGTAAGGTGGTTAATGATATAAGTAATCATAGGAAGTCGATCGCCATCAAAAAGTCATCAGCGATAAAATAATGTGCAAATGAATTTTTACGCCCCGTTTATCCAAATTCTGGACTACATGTTAACAAACAATTAAGTCTTTAAAAGTTCGTATAAAATACGTTTATAAAAAAAACTACAGGAGTTGTAAACTAATCACTTGTATATAATATAGGTATGCCGTATTCGTTGCAGAATGTCTCTACTTAACCACGTATTACACTATCCTATTTACCAGATAATACCGAACACTAGCAACCCTGCCCTGTCTACTAGAGGAATTAAACGAAAGGTTTCGACACTTCAATATAAATATATGAAATAAATCAGGAGGACATCGGTGTAATCTTTCCCAGAAGGTACCAGACCAAGCGACTGATATGTAATAAAATATTCTTCCAGGTTTTTTTGTGTCTGTCAAACAAAATGTCTTTTTTGTTACGATTAGTTATAAAACCGCTATTTTATCATCATTTTAGACCTTATGTATACATAAGGAATTTCTTGTAAGAATTTAAAGTCACCATCCAACGTTAATTATAAAAATCTTGTTATTTTGACTGATTCCAAAAGCGCACTCCATGAGGGCCTTATCATACTGGCGGGTTTCGAGCGTTTTCAAAGCGGAGCGGATGCGTAGCGAATTCACTGCGGGTGCGCGGCGAAGACGTCGCCGTCGCGCACCGAACACGTTGCGGTCGCGCAACGTTTCCGTTACCGGTGCGCGGCGTACGATACATACAGTAACATAAATGATTCCGACGAGGAATCACTTCTGTTAGCTTTATTACTTCAAAGAAGCAAGAAACGTAAACGAATACATCGTCGAATTTGGGAGGATCCGTTATCAGGCAATTGACTGAAAAAGGGCGACTACTACTATGTGCTGTTTTGCAAATGAATCAAAAAATTATAATGATCCAAAAAAAATTCGTTCCTACTTACTAATGGCAAAACCTACATTTTATGAGTTGTTACACCTAATACAAACGGGCATAACATAATATCCTGTTTAGTGTGAAGGATTTTAGCATAAATCAGGGTTTTAGCATATGATCAGGGTGAATGGCTATTAAAAATGTCCAAACAAAGTTAAGTTTATTCGGTAAGACTATAAAATAGCGTCCACGGAGCTATTCGCAGCGAAAACGTTGCACGACCGCAATGTGATCGCTGCGCGGCCGAGACGTCTTCGCTACGCATCCGCTCCGTTTTGAAAACGCTCGCAACCCGCCAGTTTGATAAGGCCTTAAGAGGAAACGCGGTCACGTGGTATTTGAAGAATAGGTATTGTTGCTGTTTCGATGCGATCTCTGGTAGCCGCCCAAGCAAGAAAGGGACAAATGAGCTCAGACCGATAAATCTTTCCTAAACAGCATTTCGAAGTCCCCTATTTCCTCGTCCAAAATTTGACAAATAATAATATTTTCTGAAAAGGTGGGACTATGCTCCTTAGCGAGCGTCTGAAAGTTGAGGTTAGCGTAGGTTGAGCATAGTTATCGACGCGTTGCTCAGGTTGCGTGAGCTTGCGGAGAGTGCGGTGTCCCGCGGCGAGGTGCTGTTGGCGGTGTCCCTCGACATTGCCAACGCGTTCAACACCCTGCCGTGGGCGAGCATCAGGCGGGCCCTCGAGTATCACGGGGTGCCCGCCTACCTGCAAGCAGTGATCGCCGATTACCTGAGCGATCGCGAGGTGATGTGCGTCACCCCGAGAGGAGTGGTTCGCAGGCAGTCGTCGTGTGGCGTTCCGCAGGCGTCGGTTCTAGGACCACTCCTGTGGAACATTGGCTACGACTGGGTCCTCCGCGGCAGTCTTACTACGGGGGTGGGCGTAACCTGTTACGCCGACGACACCCTCGTCACTGCCAGCGAACCCTCAAATACTTGGGGCTGACGCTGGACCCCCGCTGGAGTTTCCGCGCCCACTTTGATCGGTTGGCGCCGAGACTCCTGCGGGTGGCCGGAGCGCTCGGCACGTTAATGCCGAACTTGGGTGGGCCCTCTTCATTCAGCCGGCGTTTGTACATGGGCGTCGTGCGGTCCATGGCCCTGTACGGGGCACCGGTGTGGTACGACGCCATGTCGGATCACAACGCCATGCTGATGAGGAGGGCGCAGCGCCACTTGGCCATACGGGAAATCCGCGGCTACCGCACGGTCTCGGCGGATGCCTCCCTCGCGTTGGCCGGGAGCATGCCATGGGATCTCCATGCACTGGTCCTCGCCGCTCTTTATCAGTGGCGGGGAGACCAGAGGTCCCAGGGGCAAAGGCCTGCACCACGTGAGGTCGAGGCGGAGCGGGCTCGGTTGGAGCAGTCCGCCGTGGAGCGGTGGCAGGATCGCCTGGCCGTCAGCCAAGCCGGTCGACGCACCTGTCAGGCCCTCCAGCCTGTGCTGGAGGAGTGGATGCGTCGTGGGCACGGTCGCCTGTCCTACAGGCTGACCCAAATGCTGACTGGCCACGGCTGTTTTGGGGCGTACCTCGCCCAGATTGGTCGCGAGTTGACCGGGCGGTGTCACCATTGTGACGGCCGCGAGGAGGATACCACGCAACACACCCTCGAGTCGTGCCCGGCCTGGGCGAGGGAGCGCGAGGACCTCATCGCGGTAGTCGGAGGTGATTTGTCACTCGCTGCCATCGTGGCGAGGATGGCCGGATCCAGGGAGGCGTTTGCGGCTGTGCAAACCTTCTGCGAGAGCGTGCTCCTGCAGAAGGAGGAGGCGGAGAGGGTGCGAGAGGCTTCGGCTGACGCCCCGATGATCCGCCGCCGACGCACAAGCCGCTGGAGGGGACGCTTTGCTCTCCTCCTGCCGCCTCCCTGAAGGACCCCGGGTGTACTTGGTGCGGGGTACCGATACGCCCACACGGGGTCGCAGCGGCGCGTGTGTGTTCCCGCGCGTCGTTGCTTGTACCGAGGAGGGGGCTGCTCTCCCCTCCTCGAAGCCGGGCGGGGCCCTGTCAACTTCGTGGGCCGCAGCTGGGAGCGAGTGCGTGGTGGCATAGCGTCGGCTGAAACCCATGCACTCGCACCGACAACAGCACCGGAGGACGCCGTCAGGTTTTTAGTGGGTTGGAGCCCCACATAACCCCCTCCACCATCCCCGCTGGCGGAGGGGGGTATGCACCGCATTTTCCTGACGCTAAAAAAAAAAGGTTGAGCATAGTTGTGGTAAATGTCGATTTTATGGTAAAAAAATATTTTGCCTTTAGCTATTATCCAGGGAGATAACAGGGGACTACGTTTGTATGGAGAAATGGCGCCTGGTCTTTTTGAGATTTCTTTTTGCAGCTAAATCTTCGTAAGTTGTACTTTTATGCGTAAAATTATCAGTTTTGTAATTTCTGTACGTACTGAAAATTACGAAAATGCTAGTGTAATGTGTGTGTAATGCCAAAGTGTAAAATTTACGTTATGTTAATTATGCCTTAAAAGGACATTGCCTTTATTGGACCAACTGTTGCCCAGGCATAAATATTTTCAGTTGGTTCCTTATGTATGCTAAACACACAAAAAATATTTAAAAAAATATCCGTCCCGGAGATATTTAAAAATAAAAATAGTTTCCTGCTTAAGATTATTTTGGAGATATAACAAATTATTCATTACTATTTATCTAGAATTATGTTGTTGCTTTGCTCCAGAATAATAGTTATGCGGACGACCCTTTCTCGTGCAGCTTTAATCATACATGTTGTATTTACAGCGGTCAAATATTACGGATTGATTCATATAAATGTACGTAAGTAATATGTTAATCTATGATGATATAGTTACAACAAACGCATAAGTAGTCGCTTAAGGTCGAGTCATCGAGCGGCGAAAGGAGAGGAAGGCGCGGATATTATCATTTTTCTCGCATTCCGGCGCGATGCGGGAGGTTTGCATTTTGAAATGACGTTTGAAATAAATTTCCGCCACCGCCGGCGGCGCCGGGGGCATTCGATTGGAACATTGGCCCGATAATAATTAATTCCTTCAAACCGCTTCCGATTTTCGAGTTTCTAGCACGCTACTTATAGATCCCATGCTTGTTTATTTCCGTTCGTGAAACGATTTGGGCTTGTTATGGGTTTTATCGGCAGGGACGGCGAACGAAAATATGTGGTTAGTTTTTGCTAGACAAGTCAAATAAATACTATATGTGTATACAGGGTATTATATTAAATCTTAGTTAGATCATGATCTCAGCGTTTCATAACCAAAACCTAATGTTACTGTTCACTGTTTATTACAATTGATTTAACGAGTAGGTAGGCACAGTCCGGACTGGCCTAGAGGGTAACTCGTAGATAATCAATAGTAGAAATATAAAAGTTGTTTGCGCAAGGTAACTTTTCAGTTATACCCGGCCCGGCGAACGTTGATCCCTATGACAGTTCATGTTAGTGATGGGTCGTGTCGATGTAACTTAACTTTTTTATAACTTAAATGATTATAATAAAATAATAAATAAATTGTTCCAACAAACACACCAATCACCTAGCCTCATACTAAGCGTGAGCTTGTGCTATGGTGACTAGGATAACGGATAGACATACTTAAATAAACATCCATGACTTAGGTACAAATGCTCGGGCTCCTCACACAAACATTTTCCCCTTGCGGGATTCGAACCCGCAACCGCCTGGTTTAGAAGTCCGTGGCGCGAACCACTACACCAAGACGGTCGTCAACGGTCGATTATAGATCATGTACACTCGTTTCCACTATCGACATTTGTTTATCGATATTTTTCCCGCACTAGTCGATATCTTCCAAATGAAGTAACTTTTGCAGGACATAAACGTAAAGTCTGATTGAGATAATTTCTTGGAAATGTTAAGAATTGTTATAATTCCGACAGAATATCATTGTAATAACATGTATCTACCGAAACTAAATTAATGACATTTTTAGAAGCCTCCAATTCGATTCTAATGTACCGGTGACGCCACTACAATGTTGTGTCGTAGGAATAACTGTCAATGTCATAGGGATCAAGGTTCGCCGGGCCAGTATAGGTGCAAAATTTTAAAAATAAAATCTAGGGAAAAATACACCATAATATAATTCATGCCAAAAATTAAGTGGCTTGATATAAAAGACAGTGTTAATAGATATTTGACAACCGTATTCCCCCCTTTACCCCTGTAACCAAATGTAGTATTTTTGAAGACCCCCCCTGAAACGGTCACGTAGTATGGGTACGTTCAGTTTATTAAGGAACGTAAAGTATAGTATATCTAGTATAGTTTGTTATGTACGAAAGTGTTTTCCGCTTTGATATTATTTTGTATTCCTATTGAGAAAATGTAATAATATTATGTGACTTCTTAAGATAGATGCCCTTTTAGATATGTACGAGAAGTATTGCAGACAATTAGTGGTGATTGGGACGAGCTGCCAATCGCAGGCGGGCCTGACACTGCGTCGTGCGCGCTGCTAGGGCACCAGTAATTAGACGCCCTGTCTTCGTCCACAAAATAATAAAATTCCAAAGATATTATTATACAAAAAATACGTAGTAAATGAGTACTATAACTAAACTTAGCTCATAGAAGGTATTTATCAAGAATAAATTAATTAAATAAAATTTACGGTATTACCCTAGTTACCTATGTATTCTAAAAGGCACAAATGTTACATACGTACTAAAATTATAATGCCTAAATACTTACTCGTAGTATTATAATTAGTAATTGCTTAGATACTGTATCAGGTCAGGTCAGTGGAACTGAACACTAAAACAGGCTAATTTAATTCATTCGTGGAAAAATACGCACGGCAATGTCAGCATAGACCTAAGTACAAGTACATACAACATTCCTGAATCCTGATTGGCACTTGGACCAATTATCTTTCACTTGGCGATTTAATAAATTACAAACTCATTGGTGCGATTTATTGAAGGCGGGTGGCTTTTTTGGAATTGATTTTTATTTAACCTTTTTTATTGATAGGTACACCTATTGTTCATACTTCGTAGCACAATACCGCCACTCCTATTTGATGAGGATTGATTGATTAGATTACTACTTCTATCTTCAGCTCAGCACCATACAATTATGACTCCTGGAATAAAACGCTTGAATAACAATATATACTACAGCAAAAACGGTACCTATACGTGCTTATAAAATCTTTAGAAAAACATCACTTTCTCCAGGATCCCATCATCAGTATCAGATCCTGACTTGATATTCCATTTAAAAAAGGAATTTTGAAAATCAGTCCACGATTGACGGAGAAATCGGTAAATATACATACAGTCGAACATAAAACCTTCTCATTAAAGTCGGTTAAAAAGTCAATGCATTAAAGTCATTGTAGCATGCGAATTCATTCGTCATTGTTGCGTTATTTCTGTAATGACTTTAAGTTTGGATATTTTGAAAAGTAAAATAAATTGTTTGTTGTTTGTTGAACCTACCTACCCCCAAACCTAGCCCCAAACTAAGCGTGAGCTTGTGCTATGGCGACTAGGATAACGGATAGACATACTTATTACGTTATACATCTATGATTTAGGTACAAATGCTCGTGCTCATCTCACAAACATTTGCCCCTTGCGGGATTCGAACCCGCAACCTCTGGTTTTGTAGTCCGGAGCGCGGACCACTGCACTAAGACGGTCGTTAAAGTAGATTGTATTCGAAAAATATGATTATAAAAGATATTTGCGATAAAGTCGTATCTTTAGTGGTTCTCTAGTAGATCTTATTTATAAAATTTGGCAACTGACTGGAAAGTAATAATACTTATGTTCAAAGAAATGCTTATCAGGACTCAGATCAGGACAAACCGTTTTTATTATGGTGGAGTTTTTGAATTAGCTTGGACAAAATCATCCAATATGTATATATTTTGTCCAATAATACAAACTATACTATTTACCACATAATTTGGAAAGGGTACCCAATAACTTTTCGCGTCGCTTTTTATCATTGCTATGATGATCGCCGAAAGACAATAGTTGGATCTTAACAAGAAGGTATGGTAGGT
Source organism: Pyrausta nigrata (assembly GCA_949316185.1). Lineage (NCBI taxonomy): Eukaryota > Metazoa > Arthropoda > Insecta > Lepidoptera > Crambidae > Pyrausta > Pyrausta nigrata. Next base: position 8,624,240 of record OX438945.1, on the reverse strand, counting down.
ACCACTAAATATTTAAAGTACCTAAACTTAATAATCTAAATAACGTTTACCATTCCGAAAACCACCAAGCGAGGACTGGTAAATGATTTGTGTTGTGAATATTTAGGTGGAATATGTTAGGTATTTTAGTCTATTTTGGGTTAGGGACCGGAATCCACAGGGCTTACGGCCTTATCGAATTCTTAGCTTTGACCAAATAACAGTAGGGCAACCATTTTTGAGATAGGTACTGTGTTATTTATGCACAAATTATGTATATAATTATGTGAAAAATCGGAGTGACGTTATTTCACGTTATGTCCGTGTTTGTCCACCATCGCAATGGTCCACATGGGACTAACAAGGCATATTCCACCCTCATAAAAATATCTAGGTAGGTAGGTTTTAACAACATTGTGTTTGAGTGGACATAAAGCCTTAACCATATACTTACCTACCTATAGGTAGATACGCAGCATAAGGTGATTACAATCGCTAATATGTGAAGCAAATGGCTAAGTAGGTACCTACAACACATCAAATTAATCACTACTAAGCTGTGATAAGGGCGAATACTTATTCAACGAAAATGGTGTAGTTGGACGTTTTGTCCACTGTACGAAGGTGCTGGTAACTAAGTAACTTTCTGTTTTATTATGATGAGCTACTGACCCGTTTGGTGTGAAATTTAAAAAATAAAATCAAGTCTACATGTCGCATGAGGTGCATTTGGCGGCATCGCTTTGGTAGTGTCAAAGTTAGGCAACCCACGGCGCGGTCGTGATTGGATGGGTGACCATTCCGACCATTTAAGTGACGTCCATGACAAGCATATCTCCGTGCTTCGGAAGACACGTTAAGCAGTTGGACCCGGCTAATATCTATTTGCTTGATAACATCTGACGGTAAGGTTGGTCACTTGCCTTATAGACACCCCTCTACCAATCCGCACTGAGCCCGCGATGCTTTCCATTAGTTAAGGATTTTTTAATTAGGTTCATAAGTTTACCCAACCTAGGTTAGCTCTCTATAATACTAGCATAAGTTAGATAATATCATGATAATGTGTCAGACGAATAGGAATAAGGTTCCCGTAATAAAAGTTTACCTAGGTACGTAATGGTAAAAGGCATGCTTGCTTTGATAAACGAAAAAAACAATTAAACTAAATACTTTAGAACTCTTATAGCGGACGGCTTTTCGCTCCTCCATAATTAAATTGAAAGTGAACCAGTGGCGAAGCTGGAGTAATGTTACTTTGATTTAGGAGAATTAATTAATGTTTAATTTTACTTTAATAGGAATGAGAGGATATAATGGACATAATAATCTACCGTTGTAATTGTGTGTACATACAACGACTACACGTACCATACATGTATGAATCAATGTACCAATGACTTTTTCTAAGTTATGTACATTATTGACGTTGGAGTTAAAAATTCAGATTTTTGTGCGCCGGGTGATTATGGAAGACGTCCAAACAGGTTTCAGTTGCGCACACGCAGCTCTGGCTTTATTGATCCGGGCTTCTACATCAGCATCTGCTCCCCCTATTGGATCTACGAAGCTCCCGAGGTAGGTAAATCGCTGCACCTGGAAGAGAAGGCCGGGCCGCCCTTGTACCACCTGGAGGCGCTCAGTTGAGAAAGAGGCTGCATCAACTGGTCTCGGCTCTAAGGACCTGGAAGCTACCGCGCAAGATAGGGAGCAGTGGAAATCCCTTCTTCGAGCCCTATGTCCCTGATGAGGGACAACAGGATTGCATCATCATCATCATCATCATAATCATGTCATACAGTCGACAAAATTGAATCATGACCCACTTTGCCGATTATTCCTTTGTATTCATTAATGTAGTAAGGTTTTATTCGCTGTCATGCATGTTGCACATTGTACGTTTTAAATATGAATAAAAATGCGTCATTACGGGTTAGAGATCTATGCAAGTTTAACCTTTATTGTCACTGCACTAGACATGTTTTAGATAAACCAGTCTTAATATGAATTTAAAATAAGTCCATAATCCAAACTCTTTTCACTACGAAGAAAAATGTATTATAATTTTAAAAATAAAAAACGTCGTGTGTCAGATGTCAAGCATATCTAGTAAGTCTGAAATTTTATAAAAATCTAAGTCAATATCTACAAACAAACCGTATAATGGCCAATTCGGCAGAACAAAAAGCTAAGAATAAGTCAGAACCTGGATCAGACGGCATGCTAAAGAGGGTACCCTCGAAGACAAACGACGACATAATCATGGCGTTCGTTGAATCACGAACCAACAGAGAGCGAAAATGCAACACTATTACGAATGACATCTTTACAGACGAGAAATCATTTCGCTCTTCTCAACATGGTCGCTTAACTTCGTGGCGTTACGATAACACGCGATACACAGAGGATCACGTTGTGCCCAACCAATTATCCGGCTGAATTTCAGCTAACATGTGTGCCTGGATGGACGCCGGAAGTGTCGGAGAAATTGTTCAAAGGACTTGTCCTCTTTTTGTATGGAGGCTGGTTTTTTATTCTAAGATATCACCAACCACTAATAAACCTATATTTATCTTTAAGCTAAAAATATGAAATATGTAACCATAGAAATCTGAATTTTAAACGCCTCCATTTTTGAGAAAAAAAATGTTTTGTAACAGGCATCATCCATTGATCACTTACTTGTATTTCCTGGCTGTATGGCTATGTACCATTGTCTTTCCACTGGTGGATAAATACTATTAGGTACTACCACAGATAATATAATAGGTACTACTGTCAATGGAATGTCAACTTTGCTGTCAATTTTTTTTCATGCGTTAATTGACATAGGCGAAGGTGCGGTTTCTGTACAGACAAAGAGAAAAATTAATTTCAATCTTTCTCTAAATCGGAGGCCTTAAAAAATATATTAATTATGCAGAAAGGCTAGTTTTTGTGAACTCTTCAATATAATATTTGGTTTATTCTGGTTAGAAATATTGACGAATAAAAAACCATTAATGGACAAGTCTTTTCTCCTCATCAGAACACTATTAACTATGTCAATTTATTGGAAGAATCAATGTTACCGACTTTGCGAACAGTTTACTTGCGTGAAGAAGTGCCAGTATTTTTCTTTTGGTCATGATAACTGTCCAGTGCATACTGCCAGAATTGTCTCGAATTGGTTTACCCAGCATGAAGATGAATTCACTCGTATACCATGGCCGTCTAGGTCTTCAGATCTTAATCGAATAGAAAATTAGTGGGTTTGGATTGGGGAAGTGACATTTGTAGTCGTCTATTCGGGTCACTTTTCACTTTACCAATTTAATGCCACTTGTTAAATATATACCTAAAATAAATATTATATTCTTCAACTAAGTATACTGTTTTATTTCATCATGGCTAACAAGTTCCAGTGGAACTTTTATGAAGAAACTGGTTCCTGATACAGACTTGGCGCCCGGCTGTGCCGAATCTCGAATATCTACCTACCTACCTGTGTGTTGCATTGCAACCCTTACCTAAGTTCTCGCCGATTTTCATACAAACTTATTCGTACAGATAGCGATCATAGCCTTGTCAGTAACTGTCAGTGTCTAATAAAATGATAACAGTTCGTTTCTAGGAAATGTATGTTCAAGCTAATTTCAACCTACTTGTAACAAACTCTTCTCAAGGTTCCTCTGAACAGGGTCACGGAGGTTAGATGGCAGTGACCACTCCGCTCCACTGTAATTGCCTGATCTGCCATATCTTGGATCATGGTTCAAAGCGGACCCTGGGCTCTCACGTGCGAGTGCCCAACCAGGATAACGCTAGGATGATGATGACATGTTTATTTTTTTTTGTTTGTGATGCTCCTATTAACAATGTTTATTTATTTCTTATTATAATTTGTTTAAGTAACCGGCAATATTTATAGAATGCCTGGCGCGTGCAGGCAATGTATACATATTATCTTACATAGGTACTTTGCCTAAGCAATGTATACAATATCTAGACATTGTACTCGTATATGTGTATGCCTGCTGGTGCACCGGCAATGTGTAAAATAAATACATTTTGGGTCCAAGTGTGTTTTTTTTTCAAAAATCAACGACATTGAGCCCCGGCCCGAAGACCGGCTCCTTCAAAACACCATATAAATACATCGATAAGTAATTAAATTATTTTTAACACATGGCCCAGTGCCTACATAGTCCATAGCCTCCATAGTTAAACTAAATGTTATTACCTCCCTTGGGAACGTAATTAATTGAAAATTGAAATAAGAATGTGTAATACAAAACTTGGAAATCTTGCAATTAACAGATGCACATGGCGGCACAAAGAGAGCGTTTGTCTGCCAAACCTGCGAGCTTCTATAGACGCATGCTACGGCCACACTATCTTACCACCTACCGACTGTTTACCGCTGTGATTATGACTACAATTACTGCCGAAGGTGGTTACACTACAGTATACTTACATATGCTAATAAAATGGACAATTACATATAGCCATGTTTTAAGATTGAGGATTTTATTTTTAAATTTCTTATCTATGGTTGTACTTGGAATTGATAATATTATTTAAATCGACGCTAAGATGGATGTTAAAACTGCGGCGGTAATGTAGTAATGACTCTCAGCTACTACTCCATAATTTACATTTTAAGGCTTAATCAAGACTTAAAAGAAGATGTTTCTGATTGGAGTGCTTCCAAAAGCTCGAGCACTGTTTTATTTGACCACTCCATGTCGGTGGGCTTACTCGACACGTGTGTTTCTGTTGAGCTCATACAGCACACTCAATAACAGTAGTATGATCACTTTTTTTTAAAATACCGCGGTAATTGTCTTTAATGTGCAAGAAAACGGAGCCCACCTATCTACCCTCATATGCCATATTGATTGAAATTTTATTTAAAAGTAAGTTAATTGTTTTTGCATTAAAAAATTGATCGTCCGTGTCGTCCAGTGGGACTTGAAAAAAAAATGACATTTCAAAATTTTGGCCATAATTCGAGGTGTTGCTTGAAATATGCCCTAGTTAGTAGGTACGGTGTGTGGCCGTAGCATTAAAAGTCCTGAATTTACATAGTATAGCCTGACCAGAAATATATGGGACCTGAATTAAGGGCGCTTCAAATCTACTTTATATGACAACACTTTGTATAATCATACCAGCGTATATTGGCAACTGAACATAAAAAACATATTTTTTATATGTTTACATTCATGTTATTTTTTTAAACCTGCTGCCTAATGATAACAGATTATACGATAAAAGCACACGACAGAACACCCGCAAATTGAGTACTTACTAAATTCATTAACTCTTTGCAATATTGGCCTTAAATTTTGGACCAAAACACAATAACTTTTGCAAAACCAATAACGTGTACAAGAAACATTAATTCATTGTTTTTCTAAATGATAATATTTACAATTTTATCATAAAATTTAAGTAATGTACAGGAAACCATTAAAAACTACAAACTATTTTAGTTAAAATATCCAAGTAGGTTTGAAATAAAGAAAATAAAGCTCAAAATAAATATTCATTAAAATCGTTATTAAAATATTCTCCGTATCCACCAGTAGCCAATTTTCACTATTCGCACTATATGACGTACCAAAAACTCGTTATGACAACTATATCAGTAATTAATTTAAAGAAACTGTCAAAAGTCAAAAGTCAAAAATAATTTATTCAATTTAGGACAGAAAATGCCACTTATGAACGTCAAAAATTTTAAAATCAGTATAATATTGGCCCTTAGGGGGCCCGAACATGTCTCCTTATCTTTTGGGCCCTACTAGTGCTTCGAGACAAAACACAGACAATCAGGCAAGTGCTGAGAAGAAGCACCGGAACAAACTCAGTCACCACTAGCTGCCATAAAAAAGTAAAAAAAAATACAATAAAATGGTAGGTACATCAGTTTGGTGCAGGCTGGATTGTCCATACATTGTCGTCATCAAGATAGTCTTGAATTTTATAATACCCTTTAGACATGAGGGTAGTTTTGACATGCGACTTAAACCTATTAATAGGTAGTTCGACAATATTGTGTGGTATATTGTTAAAAAATTTAATACAATTTCCCAAAAATGAATTAATTGTTTTGGCCAATCTAAAGTCTGGAACGACAAGTTTGTTTTTGTTTCTTGTATTATAAGGATGAATATCACTTTTTTCGTGAAAAGATCTAAATTTTTGCGTACGTACATGATATTATCAAAAATGTATTGAGAGGCCACAGTAAGTATATTAATTTCCTTAAAGAGTTCTCTTAGGGATTCGCGCGGACTCAGTTTGTAAATGTCACGAATGGCTCTTTTCTGTAAGATAAAGATAGTATTGATGTCCGCAGCAGAACCCCACAAGAGAAGACCATAAGACATAATACTGTGAAAGTAACTAAAATAAACAAGCCTTGCCGATTCAACGTCAGTAAGATGTCTTATTTTTCTAACCGCAAAGGCAGCTGAAGCAAGTCTCCCAGCCAGAGTGTCAACATGTCGTCCCCATTGCAACCTCGAATCCAATGTAATGCCCAGAAACACAGTGGACTTAGATAGATCTAGTTTCTCACCATTTAGTAAAATTTCTGTGTTACCTTGCTTCACGTTGGGCATGGTGAATTTAACACATTTGGTTTTTCTTGTATTGAGAAGCAAGTTGTTGCTTGTAAACCAATTTAACACCTTAGAGAGAGCCCTGCCTACATCGTCAAATATTTCTTCCCCTATTTTTGATTTGAAGATTAAAGAAGTATCATCAGCAAACAGAACAATCTCACAGGAGTCTTTGGAATAGAAAGGAAGGTCATTAATATAGATAAGAAATAGCAACGTTCCCAAAATTGAGCCCTGGGGCACTCCCATTTGAAGAGGGGCACCAGAGGAGTTAGTACCATTAACATTAACTGTTTGTAATCTGCCTGAGAGGTAAGATTTTAACAATTTTAATGCATTATTTGACACACCGTAATGCTCTAGCTTAATAATTAGTGTTTTGTGGTCAACACAATCAAACGCCTTCGATAAATCACAGAATACACCTATCGCATCATGTTTATCTTCATAAGCATCTAAAATGTGTTTGACAAGTGCCACCCCAGCATCAGTTGTATTTTTACCTTTAGAGAAACCAAACTGTTTTTTGTGGAGTAAATTGTTAAGTTTAAAATGGGAGAGCAGTTGGTTAAATATGAGTTTTTCAAAAATTTTGCTAAATGCAGGTAGTATGGAAATCGGCCTAAAGTTACTCGGGTCACTTTTCTCTCCTGACTTAAATAAAGGTATAATCTTACTATATTTCATTAAAGTGGGAAATTTACCTTGATCAATACATTCATTAAATATATGTGCTAAGTGATATGCTACGAGAGGTAAAATGGGTTTTATTATGTCAGTTGATATGCCCCATATATCCTCAGTTTTTTTCTGTTTTAGTTCTTTAAAAGTTTTAGCTACCATTATAGGATCAATATGAATAAAATCAAATGAGCAGTTACACCTGTCAACACTAGATTCCAGTAGTGATTTTGCATGTAGAGGACATGAATTAAGTTGTTTAGTTGTTTTAATAGGTATATTACAGAAGTAATCTTCAAAGGCGCCTGCCACTTCATTATCAGATTTAATATTCTTATCATTAATTTTAAGTGTAAATGTGTGATCACGTGGTTTAGTTTTACAAGTTTCTTTGTTTATAATATTCCAGGTCTCTTCGATTTTATTACTCGATCTGTTTATTTTATCTCGTATGAAATTAGATTTAGCTACCATACAGACCTTTTTAAATAATTTTGAGTATTTTTTAACATATTCAACAAACGGTGGATCATTATTCCTGTTGACTTTTTGATTATATAATTCAAACATTTTTCTCCTACTGATATATATACCTGATGTAGCCCAGTCACTGAATTTCGGTTTGTTATTATTTATCACTAATTCCTTTTTAGGAAAATTGTTGGCAAATTCATTTTTGCCTACTTCAAACAATTTTTCATATGAGTGGTCAACATTGACGTTAACAAAAGGTAAAATCGGGATTTTGTCACGTATGCAAGCTTTAAATTTTTCTTTGCGAGAATCAGTGACAGGTCTATATTGAATTACACTTTTAGATTGAACAAAATGTTGTTTAAACGTAACTAACTGTCCGCAATGATCAGATTTCACAAAATTTACTATAGAGCTTTTTATCACTACAGAGTTACAGAAAATGTTGTCCAAGCAAGTAGCTGTTGTAGCAGTAATTCTAGTTGGTTCAGCAAATACAGGCAATAAATTAAAGGAATTAAAAAGACTTAAAATCCTTACTCGATAGGTATGTTCTTCATCTATAGTATCGACATTGAAATCTCCACATACAACTACTTCCTTTTTTTTATTAAATAATTTTCTGAGTACTTCTTCCATTATGGACTCAAATAATTAAAAATTACTAGTTGGGGGTCTATAAACACAAACAATAATGTGGTCGTCCAGCTCTGCACAAGATATCTCAATAGTTCGTTCTACAGAGAGAGAAACAATATCTTTGCGCTCCTTGCATTTTAGATTGTTATTGATTAATATTAGTGACCCGCCGTGAATGGCCGCCTCCCTCGAGAACGAACTAATAAGACTATAATTATCTAAAGATAACATTACTTCATGATTTCTGAACCAGTGCTCGGTAACACAGAGAACATGAATATTCATTTGATTTAAAAATAATTCTAATTCCAAGTCCTTTCCAGATAAGCCTTGGATATTCTGATGTACTATATTAAACTGATTAGTTATTTTTATGTCTGCTAGATTTGTTAAGCAAGATTAATCCTCTATTGTCTGAGTATGTAATTTAAATTATTGCTAATTGGAACTGATTCCAATGATTGAATATTCATGTCAACATTCTGCTCAATAAAAGCAGATTTGGTAGCCAAGTTCTTGGCTGAATAATCAAAATAAAATGATAGCGACATTGCTATCTATTTTTAAGATAATTATTGATAGAACAATTATCTCTTGTCAAGTAAACATTATGTTTAAAATAACTATTTATGTCAATTAAGTGTAATTTTTCCGTATTATAAAATGTCAAATTATGAAGTCGCAAGTTAATTTTATATCTCAATTGATTTTCTTCATCTGGCAATCCTCTACTATAGGGAAATGTAAACAAAACAATTTTTATTACATTTAATATTTGCAAGCTGTCAAAATATGTCATTAGTTTTTTGCTGTTCACATTTCCTCTATTTCCTATGAAAATGATTAACATCGTATTTTCTTTAAATTCAAAGGTAAGTATTTTGTCAATTATTTGTGAATAGGTAGCTCGAGGCATACAATAGTTAATCACGCTTTGTCCCGAATAGTTTGACAATAGGTGGCCCATGTTTTTTCCAATCTGGTCACTAAACATAACTATGTTACTTTTAGATTTTTTGAAAGTATTTTGAGAACTATTGGGATGAGTGCATGATAGGTTAAGAGGGCACTTGGTACTTGTTGATTCACTAATGAGTTGAGATGACTCATACCCAGGCATATCATTTATTGGGCTGTTTGAAATTGGGCCTAAGTAATTGCAACAATCTCCAGATGCTATGATATTTGTCAATGCCTGAATGTGTTCACCACACTCTTTTTTAGTACAATTATAGGTCTCGGTCATTATTTTCAATGATTGTCTAAGTTCCCTTAATTCACTTTCTAATTTTTTAATATCAGTTTCATATTTACATACATTATTTTCTAGCATTAAAGAATACATGTCTAGCTCGTCACCAAGTTGCCTTCTCTCATTTATGTATTTTACTTTAGAAAATAAACAACTTTGTTTCTTAATTAATTTTTTTGTCCATTTAATGTAACGATTAATTCTAACATATTTTTTGAACTTATTTTTACTGCACCTAGCAATCCTTTTAGGAGGTGAATCGCTGGTTAAGTCAATAGTCAAAATTGGCTGATTACTAGGTGCAGCCGATGTCAGGCTGGGCGCACTACCAACCAACCTGTTAAATAAATCCGTGTTTTGGCTGTTTATGTGGTCCTGTTTTTCCATCTCCAGTTGGTTGATATGCTCATGAGCCTCACCAAGGTCTTGCTGAAGAGTAGATATACGCTTGAGATTTTGCTCATACTCCTCACAGCAATCACCAAACCCATCTATCACGGATTGCAATTGGTCACGTTCGTTTATAAGTAGGTTATAGTTGGTGTGCAGCTCAGCCATCTCTTTCCTGAGTTTGGTGTTTCTATCAAACTCACCCAACATTTCTCTCTCATTGTCATCTCTTTCCCTATACAGTCGTTCAATCAACTCCTTGGCCGCCTGTAGTTCACTCAAAGCCAGTTTGAGTTTATTAGACTCCTGGCGAGCACAAGCCTTGCGAGTAAGCATCTTAATGTTCAAAAGAATCAAAACCGAACGTAAGCCAAAGTGTTGTTCGACCAACTAGAGGTTATTGCAAATGTAAACAATATAACCTCAACGCGATTAAAACAAGTTCGAAGCACATAAATATTAAAAAAGGTATAAAAATAGGCGTATGTACGTGGTATAAGCCGTATTTACGCAGTTATTTTTGTAAAATAAGGAGACGACAATGATTTACAAGTTTAAATTTTGCAATTTCACTGACGGTTATTACCGGCGTAGCACTTAACACTAATTGTACCTTATTTATACACTGATTTATTACACAAACACATAAATGCAATGATTGTTATGATTTTTGACCGGATTTCGGCCTTTAACACACTGTAAAATTAAATAAATTGGATTTTTTTAAGGGACAAACAGTGATCAGATGTTGTCGTTAGTGTTGCCAGAAGAAGAAAAAAAATGTGTGGTGATCACATAGACTTTCTTGTCAAAAAACTGGTTAGGCTATACCTATAAAAATCTACAGCTATGCATGTAAGGTATGCAGTCGCCTTATTAACGATTTTTTAAATATTAATTTATAAAAAAAAGAATAAGTTTATTAACTTTATTAGCGTAGAGATTATGAAAAAAGAACTGAAGCTTAAAAAGAGCCCTAACCTGTAAAATTACGTTAGCTAAAGCACATAAAATTGTTGTTTATGGTAGTACTAGCACTTTGTTTATGAAATCAGGCTTAATTGAGTCACGCGTTGAACGTAGAGCCGGTTCGAATTAACTAAACATAGGGTAGCATGGCTGAAATATTTATAGGGCCTGCCAATTACGAATTCGTACGACAGCTGCGCTCTAATGGAGTATTTTGTAGTCGCTCTAGCTTCAAATGAACAGGCCAAGGCGCAGATGTGCCGCGCTACGTTGCGTCGTCGACGACCTTACGATTGCCGAGTCCAAGGCACGAGAGGCGGTGATACTTCGTTGCATTGCTCTACTTACTCTCTACGTCTAACTGGGTCAGATTGCTGCAAACTCTCATTTCCATTTTCTTTCCCATAACGGATACCTACCGGATAATTTCCAGGGAATAATCGTGCAATCCTGTGTTCCTCTTAGGAGGGTTTCAAAGTCTGAAATCCTCATAAGAATCTACCAAATTTAATAACGCCGTGAAAAGGTAACATGCAGACCGATTTATTTTCGCATTTGTTGTAATAGATTAGCATTAGCTAAGTAGTGATTAATGCTGAAGTGTAACTACACTACAGTATACTTACAACATAAGCCAATAAAATGGACAATTACATTTAGCCATGTTTTAAGATTGAAGTTTTTATTTTTAAATTTCTTATCTATGGTTGTACTTGGAATTGATAATATTATTTAAATCGACGCCAAGATGGATGTTAAAACTGCGGCGGTAATGTACTAATGACTCTCAGCTACTACTCCATAATTTACATTTTAAGGCTTAATCAAGACTTAAAAGAAGATGTTTCTGATTGGAGGAGTGGAAGACCACGGCATGGAATATGAAATAGTACTTATCTACAGTGTGGTACGGTCAGTGATAGGATTAAACAGATTTTTACCCACGCGCACTGCCCGCCGCGGCTTGTAGCATGCGCCAAGTTTCAAGGAATCGCGGCCTCCAGTCGTCGTCTTCAAGTGCTTTCTTGCATGTAATTTTAATTTTATTTTGACTTGAATAATAAAATTCCCTCGTAAATTAAGCATAATTTAAATTGTATTCCACAATAGTTCAATTACTTACATGTATTTAGAAAAGTTAAATTAGAGTGTTACCTTATATTGTTTAAAGAATACGAGTAAGTAGATTCGAATTAAGTGTAGTTATTGTAGTTCAATTTAGATCATTAGGTTCTAATTTGATCTTAGGCAACATATGTAAATGTATAAAAGGTTAAATAGTTCTGCAAACATATTTATATTATTACATATGTATTCCATATATTCACTCCTCATATTTAAGGTGAGGCCTGCAGCAGTGGCCCTTACTTGTTTTGAGATCCGTCTGCTGTGAAAAGCAGACGGATCTAAAAACAAGTAAGGGCCACTTATTCATTTCGACATCTGGACCGATTTTAATAATTTCTAACTGATGTTAAGAATCTACCTTTTTTTGTGGTGTTACCTTAAGTGTTAACGAACATCGTGAGAGTTTACAACTTGCATAGTTTTTGAAGTGGGTAACAGTTTGAATTTTTTTTTGTAACCACTTGAATTTACCCAACTTTTTAAACGAAGTTTTAAGTCATTTCAACTGTGAATTCGTGCGCGAGTAAATAAATTTTGCTAAGTTTGAGTGTGAATAAACATTTTCAAAGATTAGGAATCGGTTACACGAGGACCAAAAATTCTCTAGGAAACGTGTAGTGCGAATTCCGTTGACAAGAGCGCATCGTGCAAACCGTTTATCTTTCGCAAGACAACACCAGGACTGGGTCAGAAATGATTGGAGCACGTATGGTTCACTGATGAGTGCAAAGTAATTTTTTTTAGGGACGATCGTCGCATTAGAGTTTGAAGACGAGAGGGTGAGCAATTTTCGGATGCCTGCATCCATGAAAGTGACAGATTAGGGGGTCCCAATGTAATGGTGTGGGGCGGAATCTCGATGTCCGGTCGAACCGAGCTCGCAGTTCTCCATGAAGGTACGGTAACGGCTCAACAACACATTGAACAGGTCATAAGACCCCATGTGGTGCCATTTGCACAAAAAATTGGTGCAGGATTTAAATTAATGCACGACAATGCTCGCGCTCATACAGCAAGAGCCACCCGAGAAGCCCTAGAGAAAGCTGGTATTTTTGTGGTAGGTTTTACCATGGCCCGCCAATAGTCCGGACCTTAACCTAATCAAGCACATGTGGGATTTATTAAAACGAAGTGTCCGAAATACAAACCAACCTGTGCATAACGAAAGACAGCTCATTAATGTGCTGAAAACAAGCTGGGAACAAATTGCACAAGAAACAGTTCGCCACTTGGTAGAGAGTATGCCCTCTAGTCTTCGAAAATGCATTCTCAAAAGAGGAGGGCATACACGGTACTAAAAAAGTAAAAAAATGAGAAAAAATAAGATTGTTTTTTTTTTTTTTATGTAGTGTATTTTAAGCCAAAATTCCTTTATTTTCACAAAAACCTAACATTTAAAATTTCAAATTTGTCTTCGTTGATTTTAATGTTAAAACATTAAAAAATAATCAATAAATTAAGTTCAATAACTTATCAACCCCTAAATATAATACATTTATTGGAAAACTAAAAAAACGTGGTGGCCCCTAATTTGTTTTGACAAGTATATATAAGCTGACTTTACTATATTATTCCATACTAATATCATTAAGATTGAATAGTCAAACATTGAGGTTGATGCATTCACAATAGAGACAATAGATCTATTAATCAAACTAAGGTATTTTACATAAACTGTCCGGGCTGTTGAAAATATTTATTTTATTTGTGTTCACCGTCGTCGGTGCCCTCGAGACCGCTGAGCTGTCTCGATGAACATGAATCAGAGCGCGGGCGGTTGGGCCGTGGGCGACCGCACAGCGAACCAGACTCAAGATTCGCTGCTTTCTCTGTTATCTGAATTCACGTTTGGAGCAGCAGACTGTGTATTTCTAGACGACCGCAAACGGTGATGCTAAAGGTTGTTTGTGATTTAATGCTAAATGTTTGATACCTACGTATTGTTATCTACTTAGTCAAAAAAGTATTTGTGATTCTGATTGTTCGGATCAATTCAACCCTAAGTGATTATTAGATAGAATGTGGACAAGAGGCGGTCCTTTACTAAATTGTGATAGATTATTATTGGGTGTTATTACTTGTTTAAATATGGAAATGTTTTGAAAAATAACATAATTATTCTGCGTCTGCAGTAAATCCTGATTTCACGAGTAATTCCAATTTCATTTTACAAATTAGAAATTATGTACCTAAATTAAAATCATGGTGACACGTAATACGGTACGAAAATATTTGTCTGATAGGTAAACATAATGACAAAATCCATACAAAAATACCCGAGTTTCAAACCCGTAAATTATTAAATTAGGTTTTAAGTAATAGTCAAACAAAAAAAAAAAAACGTCAATGTATGGTCTGGATCAAAGTCTGAATTTTAAAATAATTACGTCGTGCGAGCTTCTTATTGACTTTTATTTTCCGAAGCCTGAACTGTTTTGCACCCCTGTGCATGGGGATAAACCATACGCACGCGCATTTAATACAGTAAATAAGGTTTTCAAAATCAGCTGTTTTGGTATCCAAGGACGCCATTCTGTGTTTTACCGTTGCCTAGCACCTGCTTTCTAACAACCAATGAAATGCATCGGACTGGTTTGGGCTGTCTAGCGCATGCATCTTGGCGACCAATGATACCATCGGAGTGATCGGCTGCCTGGCAACGTCTTTGTGTTTTGACTTACTCTGCTGTCAATTGTGTATTTTGTAATTATTGTGTTTTGTACGTTTATTTTGTCTTTTTTTCCTCTTTTGTATGCTCTTTAAGGATTGTATATAGTAAGTATAACTAGTTTTAATAATCCTGTTTTGGCGCCTTTCATAATACTATGTCACAGTCTTCTGGCAGTACTGGTGATGCTAATTTGGTACAATGCCCTTATTGCTCATTTCCGCGATTCTTTAGAGGTAATAGAGGTCTAAAAATTCACATTGGTAAATCCCATAAACTAATAGACAATGAAATTACCGCTTCTTCACAAGATTTATCAAATCAACCTCTTTGGCAATTACTCGGTAATCTCAAAAATTCATTACCCGTAATAAAAAGAATACCACGAAGTGCTCGTCAACAAGTTGCTTCCTCTCTTTCTCAGTGCGTTGACCGTGTAATAAATGAAAATTCTACTGATAGCTGGTCAGATCTTTTAACGTTTGCTTACAGAATTTTAAGTGTCACCCAAACTCAAAACAACAGCCTAGATAGATCCCTTACCCAAAAAATCGAAGAAAACTGCCGATTTAATAATCCCTCCTTTTCGGTCTCAAAATTCTAATCATTCCTTGAAATTAATAGAATCAAAAATAAGCGATGGTGATCTTAGGGGTGCCTCTAACCTACTTTTTAGCAGTGATGTCATTGCTCCCTTCTGCCAGGAGACTTTTCTTGCTTTGGAAAATAAACACCCACCTTCAGCCACTTCTCTGCATTTACCTGTGCCTCCTGCTCCAAATGATTCGCATCTCTTGGTTAGAGAGGATGATGTTCTTGCAGCCATATTTTCATTTAAGAGTGGGTCTGCTAGTGGTTTAGATGGTTTGTCTCCACAATATCTCAAAGATTTGCTTTCACCCTCTGTAGGAGACACAGGTAGGACATTATTGCAAAATTTAACCTTGCTTTTTAATTTAATGCTTGCGGGTAAAGTAAATGGGGAAATTACAAGCATTCTATACGGTGCCAACCTCGTGGCTCTTAAGAAAAAAGATGGCGGAATCCGTCCCATCGCAGTTGGGTCCACTTTTCGCCGGATAGTCTCTAAACTGTGCTGTAAATCTGTTAAAAATTATTTGTCTACCGAATTTCAGCCGATCCAGCTTGGTTTTGGCGTCAATGGCGGTTGCGAAGCAGCTGTCCATGCCGTTCCAACCTTTCTGAAGCAAGACGCAGGGGAAGTGGTTTTGAAGGTGGATGTAATAAACGCTTTCAACTCGGTGGATAGAGGAGCAATGTTATCACAGATCCTTAATAGAGTTCCAGATATATATAAATATTTATGGCAATGCTACTCTCAGCCATCAAAGCTCCTTTACAAAAACAAGCTCCTCTCTTCATCGGTTGGCTGCCAGCAAGGCGATCCCCTTGGGCCCGCTATTTTTAGTTTAGTTATTCATCCCATTATTTCCTCTCTTACTTCTAAATTAAATATTTGGTATTTAGATGATGGTACCATTGGTGGTGATGTTTCAACTGTTCTCTCTGATTTAGAACAGCTTATTTTGAAATTCAAAGATATTGGCCTTAATCTAAATTTTTCTAAGTGTGAGCTTTTTATTCCTGATTCAAAATTCTCTCATCTTGAGAAACACAATTTAATTTTAGATTTTTCTACCCTTGCACCCAACATCAAAATTGAAAACAAATCATCCCTACGTCTCCTTGGTGCCCCAATTTTTGAGGAAGCTTTTTCTTTTTTCATACAAGAACAAATTACTAAATTTGAACAGTCATCTGAAAAACTCTTCCAAATTAATCCCCACATGGCTTTATATATCATTAGATTTTGTACTTTTGCACCCAAGTTTACCTTCTTTCTTACGTTCTACTCATTTTTGGCTCTTTTCAAATTTACTAGACAATACAGACAACCTTTTGCAGGTAACTTTAGGCAAAATCCTAAATATAAAATTTTCGGGCCAGTCATGGACTCAAGCCACTCTCCCCATCCGTTTTGGTGGTCTTGGTACGAGAAAGGTGTCCAGTACCGCTCTACCAGCATTTCTTTCTTGCGCTCATGCTACGTCCAAACTCTTTATTGACATTCTGCGTCCTTCATTAGGAGCAGTGGAGTTGGCGTATCTGGCGGAGGCGAAAAGTGCATGGTCAATGGCGTGCCCTGGGACAGACCTCCCTTCGTTACCATCCTCCCAACGGATGTGGGATGAGCCTCTCTGCTTGAGTGTTCAGAGGGAGCTTTTGGCTCACTCTGAGAACGCAGCAGAGCGTGCTTGCTTGCTGGCAGCTTTTCGGATAGAGTCTGGCTATTGGTTACAGGCACGACCTGCAGCTAATATTGGGACTCTCTTCGATAGGGTCATCCTTTCCATTGCTGTAAGTTTAAGAATTGGCGCCAACACAAATCAGCCCCATCGCTGCCGATGCGGAGATCTTGTAAATGAATTGGGGCATCATGGTCTCTCTTGCCTATTTACGAGGGTCAAACTGAAAGTTCTTAGAACTGGCCACTTATAAACAATATAATAAAAAAAATATTCTAAAATTTGAAAATAGAACTCTTTGCCAATATTACTGAGTATATATTTCATTCATTTGTCATTTGTTTTACGACTTGGCGGCAAATTGAAAATTGTCTGTGTCACGTCAAAATGAATTTAACACGAGAAAATTTTCGTGCAATGATTTTTTATGACTTTCGATGTCATTTAAGTCAACAAGAAAGTTATGATAGACTACGATTGGCCTTTCACGATGAAGCCCCATCTCGTGTGACTGTTTACAACTGGTTTAATGAGTTTAAACGTGGTCGCACTAATCTCACTGATGATGTACGTGAGGGACGGCCTTCTACGGCGACGACTGAAAATAACATCTGTGTTGTGCGGCGTATGATAGAGACTGACAAAAGAGTGACCTATCAGCAGATTCGGACAAGCTTAGGCATCGGTATGAGTCAAGTGCACAAAATCCTCCACGAACATTTAGCGGTCAGGAAGCTTTGCGCCCGGTGGATACCTCATAATTTGACTAAGGCTCAAAAACTCCATCGTGTGGATTGGTGCCGTAAAATGATTGAAAGATTTAACGGAGGTGACTCAAATGCTGTGTTCGACATACTAACAGGTGACGAAAGCTGGATTTACTGTTATGATCCTGAAACCAAAAGACAATCTGCTCAGTGGGTGTTTCCTTTCGAGGAGTTGCCAACTAAAGTGAAGAGAGATCGAAGTGCGGGAAAAAAAATGGTGGCCTCGTTCTTTGGAAGGATAGGTCATTTCGCAACAATTGTGTTAGAGGATCAAAAAACAGTTTCTGCAGAATGGTACACTACCAATTGTTTGCCACTTGTCTTGGAAAAAGTTCGAGAGAAACGACCTCGCAGTAGGATCCTCCTTCACCACGACAACGCCTCGTCGCACACCGCCAAGCGAACGATCGACTATTTGGCGACATCAAACGTTGAATTACTGGGTCACCCGCCGTATAGCCCCGACCTCGCGCCTTGTGATTTTTATTTATTTCCAAAAATTAAAGAAAAACTTAAAGGAAAGCGGTTTATGAATGCTGAAGAAGCGGTGGCTGCGTATCGCGATGCCATTGAAGAGACCCCTAAGGACGAGTGGGCAAAGTGCTTTTCCCAGTGGTTCCATCGCATGCAGCGGTGTATTGACGTCAATGGACAATATTTTGAAAAGATATAATAAAACTAATAACTGGCTAATGTAATCAGTTTTTGATTTTCTAAGAACTTTCAGTTTGACCCTCGTAGCGCTGGCAGGGTCTCCCGCCACGCGAGCATCAATGACGTCATCCGCAGAGCTCTTGTCGCCTCCAATGTGCCGGCTGTGCTAGAGCCACCTGGCATTTTTCGTGATGACGGCAAGAGACCTGACGGAATGACGCTCATTCCCTGGAAGCGGGGACTTTTCCTTGTATGGGATGCCACATGCGTGGAAACGCTCGCGCCGTCCCATGTAAGTGGTACTTCTTCCGCTGCTGGCGCGGCGGCAGACTCTGCAGAATGCCTTAAAAGGCGCAAATATGCAGCCCTCAATGATAGCTACATATTTGTGCCTTTTGGCGTAGAGACCATGGGCTCTTGGGGTCCCTGTGCCCTTAGTTTTTACAAAGATCTCTGCAAAAGGCTAACTGATTCTACTGGTGATCAAAAGGCTGGCAGCTACCTTGGGCAAAGAATCAGTATTGCTATCCAGAGGGGCAATGCTGCCAGCCTATTGGGCACCATTCCTTTCGGCACTGCTGGGGCTGATGCTTTTTATATTTTGTAAATATATATATATATTTTTACATTACTTTTAGTTAAGTTTTAGGTTATTGTATTAGTTTTAATGTATATTTAATAAATTATTTTTGTTTGTGTTCAATAAAGTTACTATTTACTAGTGAGGTTTTAAGTTTATTTATTTTTATTTCATGTATGTCTTTGTTTTTCTTTTCTTTTATTCAATAAACCTGATCTTACTCAACCCGTAAAGCTATCGGGAAATTAAATATATATGCCATACATACCATCGAGACAATTTGTCTTAAAATATTTCGTATCAAGTATCTAGGTGTTTACCTGGGAAAACGATATTATGTCATTTTTCTATTTTAAATGCCACCCTTACCTTACGCTTTTTGTATTGTCGTACCTGAAAGTCCGCTAAACATTAAGAAATGTACTTCTATTCGACCAGTGAAAAATCAATCCTTCCATCTGCAGTGCGATTCTCTAAAATTAATGTCAAAATCCCGCAGCGGTTCCCGCGGCGGGCTTATGATTTGGTATTCTGTAAAATTTATTGTCAACTTTGACGCTAATGTATGAGATGACATAAGCATTCGTATGAGATGACATTAGCATTCGAGTCCGCCAATTTAAGGGCAAGGTAAACGTACCATACATCGGTATGATAAGGTGCTTGCATACTACTTTAATCTTATACCATTAAACGATCAATTCTTGTATATATATCTTGTATACTTATCTAATATCTTAAAAGAAAGTCGTGTTAGTTACATCACTTATAAGAACTCAAGGATGGCTTGACCAATTAGTATAAATTGCTGGACCAAAATTTGTGTTTTTGTGATTTGTCTTCGTCTTCGGAATGGGATAATAGGTTCAAATATGATATTTATCAATAAAACAAATATTAATAGAAAGTGAATAAAAACCCTAAAGTGCCCCCGAGACGATCAATCGCGATTATAATTTTTTACGTTATTGATGGACCAAATGATGTTTCAATAGAATGTGCGAATGATCGAGCTTCAATTGACGCGTCAATTGCTGGCCGCCATTCTCTCATTAACCTTCAATCACGTAGTTGCAAATGACTAGCTAAATTATTCTTCGGTCCCCCCCGAAACCTTAAGGTTTTTGTTCGCTTTCCATAAATATTTGTTTTATTGATAAATGTTATATTTTAATACTTATTAGGTATTCTATTCTGGACTATCTATTCTATTATTTCTATTCTAGAAATTCGTCCAGCCGTTCTTGAGTTGTAAGTGGTGTAACTCACACGACTTTATTTTAAATACATATACTATATAAGAAGATACTACAGATAGATACATTTGTGATCTCGAAAACGGCTCTAATTATTTCGCTGTAATTTGGTATGTGGTTTTCGGGGGTGAAAAATCGATCAGTTTAGTCTAATGTTTGGGAAAACACGTGTTTTCTAGTTTTCATGCGGTTTTTGCTAGGTCGCTAATTTGCACGGGACCAAAGGGCGTGGCTGGTGACAGCCTTCGGTCGTGGTGGTCGGTGACCCATCTGCGCGAAGATGTATACTGCAAACTATAACGAAGTTCCGTACTTTTACCCTACTCGATAAACCAAATATGTCACAAATAAGAAGCTCACTTCGATCTTCACTTCGACGTTCACTTCACCTGTGATTATTTTGGTATTCTGTAACATTTGTCAGTTGCTGCGGATGTCAAATTTACGATGTCGACTAGAGAGCCCCCACAATTTTGAATATTAGTCGAGTTTTATCGATTGTAAGTTTTTATCGTACAAATGTTGGCGTAGGCTTAAGGAACATAAGGCAACTTTACGTACTCAACTAAAAAAAAATAATTTGTAGCATAATTTGTTACCTCCTTTAATTCTTTCTTCAATTTTTTTAAATATGTCAAGCCTCAAACCTATGTTATTTGAAGTTGTCAATTTGTGATAAGTGTTTTTAATAGTACCTAGGTATAAAAATTAAGTCATTTGTAAAAGCTAAGTTCGATATTTAGTCAGAGTTTATCCATCGTCGATTCAAGTAGAAACTGGTTGCGCCCATGGAAAGAAACCCAGCTTTAGCGATAAGGGTTTCTTAAAATCTTAAACCGCTAGAAAACGAAGCCGACTACCATGGCAAATAGTGATAAGGCTAAGGTAAGTATCTATCTAGTGATAGTGCATTTAAAGAGAGGTAGATAGGTCATTAGCATGCGGAAATTGAGTGCCTCAAATTATATAATTTGCACAGTTTTGTATTTAAATATGACATTTGACACGCACGCAAAAGAACGTGTGCTCGGAGCATCAAATTCGAATCGCCGCGCAGTACGAGATGACAGGTCTACCTCTTTCTGAAACAAATACACTGTCAGTGTTAGTATCGTATTTATTACATGTCAGAATCAATTGAAATTCTCTGAAACAAACTATATAAAATGTGATACGAACGAAATGTGATAGTCTTGTTTGGTTACTTTGCAACATTAATCAATATCTAAGTATATTAAAATGTATTATGCCAGCTTAATATATACCTATACCTTGGAACGGGTTTTCAGTTTTTAATTTTTTCATCCCTTGCACTATAAACTTCCCTTAAACTCATTCCTTTCCTTGTCCATTCTTGTCGCTCATGCAGCCATTTTTATTCCTCTATCTTCTAAACGGCCCAGCATTTCAATCCGTACAGAAGGGCAGGACTTTTCTAAAGAGTTTTGCGATTTTACATCAAAAAGTTTAACGAGTTTACATTAAAACTGTATTCTTTATACATCATTTCGTCAGTTGGCAGTTGTTACTGCTCCATCATCTAAACGGCGAAAGGAATGCTCTACGTTCACTGAGAGATCTTTCCCGTAGAGTGTAAGAACAATAGTCGGAGATGCAAAGATCCAACGCCTTCACCCAAAAGAGAATGAATGCGGGCGGAAACTGTGACTCTAATCAGGAAATCGAGGAGGCTGTAATGAACATGAGCTTTAAAATGTATGGTTTACGACATTTATGTTCCTTCGGTGATTTTAAAAATTTTCTACCTAACTAACAGGGGAAGGAAGAAGGAGGGCCACCACTCGTTATTTGGTATCTTTTTAATATTAATAGTAAATTTAACAGAGAAACATAAAAAGATGAAAATGGCAATTGCATATTTTTGTTTTAAGAGCTTATTACTTTTGTATAAAGTCAAAGAATATGAAACAAAAAGTACAACAATAAAGCGCATTTTATGCTTCTTTCCACGTTTCTTACCATTGTTTTGAAAGAGATTTTCAAAATATGCATATAATGCGATGTATTGTTGTACTTTTTATATTTGTTATTTTTTGGGCTAAAAAAACCTGGCTCAGACAGCCAGAAATTCAGCTTTTCGGGCACTTCGGATTAGGTGGGTTTCAGAGTCCCGTTTCTTATAAAAAGCATGGTGACGCATTATGTGACGGCATATTAGTTTCATCCATTTTGGTGTAACAGTTTTTGAGATGTCTTGAATAACGTGTGGTCAGACAGCCTGATATCCGGTCGTCTAAACCAAGTTGTTTTACTCAATATTTCACTAAATATCACATTTTTGAACTAATCTATGCTGGCTGTCTGAGCCAGCTACTTACTGCTTACAACTTTTGTTTGCCGGTATATTGCCATAACAAACCACAATTCGTATTAAACATTGCCGTCACTTAAGATTAGTTGAGATATCAGCTACGTAGAACACCTGGAAGTAGTAGAACTGGCTGACTCAGACACCCAGCATCCACTATCTGAGGCATCAATATTTTTAAAATAGCTCCTAAACGCGTGGGTAAAGATGGTTCGAATCTGCCATCACTAACGTGTCACTATAGTAAAATTCATAAAGATTAGTCTAAAATATGATATTTCGTGAAATATTGAAAAAACTACTTGTCTCAGACGACCAAATAGCAGGCTGTCTCACCTCACGTTTTTCATGTGAACTTGAAAACTGTTACACCAAAATGGATGACCAGATGCCGTCACATAATGCGTCACTTCCTGGAAGTTGAGATCCAGAGTGCCCAAAAAAGTGAATTTCTGGCTGTCTGAGCCAGGTTTTTTTATTTTTATTTTCAAAGAAACTATTGCGTCTCAAACGATGACACCTCGGTATATTGCCATCACCTACGATTCGCTATTAGTCTAGATATGCGAGATCTCTCTAGGACTTTGGTTTAGACGGCCGGATGTACCTACACAATTTAAGCTACTGTATGGGACAGATGCGTAACTTCATCCACTAAAAAAATAAAAGCTTTTGCAGATTATTTAAAAAGATAAAATATGTTTACTTTAATGAAGTTTTATTTATTACTCTAACCAAAGAGTTGTACAGAAAATTTAGGGTCAATAATGCTCAAAATAGGTAGGTTAGTTATGTCCCCAAGTTTGCCATTTCACTCTATCCTACCCATTAGTACAGCTACGCATTACAATGTATAATTATTGTTTCGTTGCATTTTTAACAGTAACAAAACTATTAAAATTATTCACTTGCTTTGCACAAGATGTGGCCTAGGCGGCTAGACAGATCAAATGTCGATTACATATTGACTCAGCTCTTTTAAACTCATTGTAAACATGTTATTGTAGTCAAGACTTTTTGCAAGCCGTGTTCATCTTGCAATTACATGTTATGATTATTCTGCTTTCTTAACCAAGTGTATACAGATTGTTCTAGAACTCAACGTCAAGCTGAAACGGGGTGACAGGATTGATTGTAATCATCATGAGAAAAATAGGAAAAAAAACTATCCCATGCAGTTTGAAAATATGGGCATTTAAGAAAAACCTAGAATAGTCAAATTGTAACCATTTTCGGTTATTAACTGTGTAAAATGGGTTAGCAAAAATCGGGTTACCTGTAATTTTTATTATTTACTCGTTTTTTTAGTATGAAACGAACAATTTACTAATACTAACTAATAATTTTATTTAATTTCGCTGAAAACTAATCCGAATATCGTTACGTTATTGAACCATCAGTTGCCATAATTTTACAGATCTCAAGTCCAAAATAACTATGTAGTCATCGCGAATAGCGGCAACAGAAATACATCATCGGTGAAAATTTCAACTACTTATTACGGTTCATGAGATACAGCCAGTAATAGGGTCTATCTATAGGCTATAGTATAGGTTTAGTAATAGGGCCCCGTTTTTACCCTTTGGGTAAGGAACCCTAAAAATGTAGTTTTTGAAGTTTTTGTTTGTGTGTTAGTATGTGTTTGAGTGTTATGTATGTATCTTGGGTCTTGAACGTTATAGACTCGAAATCTGAATAACTTAATATTCTGTGAATATTTCAAGCGTCTACCTCGTTGCCGTTATTAACATAGAGCAATACACACCGAATAACACGTTGATTGTATGGGAGAAGCATAGATAAAATAAGTCAAAATTTCGTACACATGAAGTTGTAACAAATTGGGATTCTCTTGTTTTTAGGGTTCCATAGCCGAATAGCAAAACACGGAACCCTTATAGTTTCGTCAAGTCTATCTGTCTGTCTGTCCGTCCGTCCGTATGTCACAGCCATTTTATTCAGAAACTATTAGCATTACACAGTTGAAACTTGGTAGGTAAATGTATCCTGTTAACCACTTTACGATTCTTATACAAAAAATATATTTAAGGGGGGGGGGGGGGGGCTCCCATACATGAAACGAAAAGCAAAAAAACAATTTGTCAAAGCTATGCGTGTGGGGGTGTCTATGGATAGGTCTTTTAAAATGGCAACGAGGTTCCCAAAACCATTTTCCTCTAAAAGTCTAATGTTTGAGAGATAGACGCTTCCAAAGTGATAAAATGGGCGTCTCCCCCCCCATCTAACTTTTGAACTAAGCAAGTGTAAATTTTGAAAAAAATACTTGATGTTGATCGTAACAAACTCTTTCAACGAAAATTGGTTTGAACGAGATCGAACTAGTAGTTTTTGAGATAAAGCACATTTTCAACAACCGCAAACATAACTTTGTTCTTCATACAAACACTATGAATAACAGTTATATTTGCTGTCAACAAAATATTGCGGTATTTTGACTAAGTGGAAGTAAGCGGATCCTAATTCAGATAAAGTTGGCACAAAACCCTTAGTGCGCGAGTCCGACTCGCATTTGGCCGGTTTTTACGCCTAAATTTCTTGAATTCTAAAATTTCGAAGCCATCAATCAATCAACAATTGTGCCGAAAACCTGTAATCGATACAAATCGACTAGCATTTTGCTAAGCGAGTAGTCTCTAGTCGCAACACGCTCAGCCAAATGCCAAATCAAACTGACATATCGAATCGAGTGCGGGGATCCAAGTCGAGTTGCGTGTTCGTGTTTTGAGTTTTACAGAATCGCAAAGCTGCTTTTTATTATTTTTCTGAAAAACTAAGCGTCTGCCTCGCCTTGTAACTAAATATACAAGAACTAAAGTGTAAACTAAAAGCGAGATAATTTGTTTCCAATGAACTGTAAAGTGCAATGGAACGTAAATTTTGTTGAGGTTTTAGGGATCCAAGTAATGTGAAAGGGTCTGTAGTAAGGATTGTTATTTATTTTACAATTTACGGGATTTTGCGAATTGTCTCTCTTTAATAAAACAACAGGTGGGTCGTAATAGCTATTCTAAATTTTTGTTTCTCATCTTCGATCATCATTCGCTTGCTTGATCCTGTCTATTTTTAAATTAGGTACTGGTGTAATTTTAACTTATATCTTATATTTAATCATTTAAGCTAGGCTGGTTTACTTAAAAAAAGTTATTATCAGGTACTAGGCATTTATATTATGTTCTACACAAGGTCCAACTTTTATAAAACTGAGCAAAAAATGTAATCACGTTTCTAAAAATACATGAGTTCTTTTATAATATTAAGTAGTGTGTAATTATGTACCATTACTTTCCTAAAAGTTTAAGACTTGGTACCATTTTTTCCAAATAAGTGCCTGCTGGTCTTTTATGCAAACTCAGTCAGCTATTCAAATGGCACGGTTAGAGCGATAGTAGGTATCAGTTTTCACACCATTAGTTTTCAGCTATGAGTTTGGTGTAATTTGTAAAATATGTCTCAAAGATATGGTTCGGTTTTCTTAAACAGAGATGCAGTGAAGTAAAACTTATTGGCGATCAGTTTTTACTTTATAGGGAGGATGTAGATCGTCTTTGTACTATGTGGAGTCTGTTAAAATGTCTGATAAAATGCGTAACTGTTTTATTATACCTAGTAACAAAGAGGCTTCTTTAACAGCCACTTCAATCGAACTCGCTTATCCTAAATCAGCCATCACTTAAGATATTCTACGCTCGTTATAAATATCCATACCTTACTTATAAATGCGAAAGTTAAGATGAAATTTAGTTTGAGTCCCGGGATATTTTTATGCCAGTAACTTGGATGATTATGATTGATTTATCGAAGGCCAGAAATCATCTTTAAGGGGGTAAAAGGGGGGATCAAAAATTATATAAGGCCGACATTTGCGCGGCCAAAGTCGCATGGAGCCGCTAGTTCTTTATAATGACATCCAAAACACTAGTGCTACGAGTAAGTAATGCTCATCTCACAAACACTACTCGTATAATAACTTTATAACTAACGTACCCACTCAAGATTTTAGTTGAAAGATATCCAAGTTTCTCGAAGTGACTTCGGCCAAAAAACTAATCTCCGTCCGGACACTTAAGTAGAAATATTGCTTACGGACAGAAAGCTGAGCAATATTTCTGTATCGTGCGTGATTCTCTAATCCGCAACTTTACGGATCGGGCCAGGTACGTTGCGTGTTACTTACGTAACGTTCGTTTTTCTATCGGATTTCAGTTCAATCTAATCTCATAAAGGGCGGGGGCATCCGCTTCGAGACACAATATTTCACTTTTTATGATGTAGGTGGCATCCCGAGCGCCGTAAAAAATATAAAGAGAAAGAAAGTGTTGCGGAGTTTTTACGACGCCTTTAATAGTGTCGCAGCGCTAGTTGGGAGGCTTTTTATAATGAAAAGTGTGACACATAGTTTTCTGCTTTGCAATGCTATTTTAAGGTACAATTTTAATGAATGTTGCATACTTTGAAAAAATGACAGTATTAAGACACTTTTTAGATTGTATCATAAGTTTTTGATTTAGTTTTAAAGTATGTCTGATTTAGTTTTAAAGTATATACGAGAAAATATTGCTTTCGGATCCAAATGCTACAAAAGAAAAGACAGTAATCCATAGATAAATGATTTCACTTTCTTAAGACACGTTAATTATTATTTATTATGAGTTTAATATTTATAAGTAGGTATATAAGACGTGCAAACTTTTAAAAGTTTTATGGTTAGGAACTTTTGTCCTCCTAGCCGAATTTCGACTACAGTGGCCAATCTCAACGGAGATAAGTCGACTGCGCGAGAGACATTATAGTGCACAAGTGTGTGCGCATTACACAGGCACTCTCTGTTTCTTTACTCTCATAATTCGGTGAGACGGCAGTCCGAGATGACCGTAGAGAGATCAGGCGCACCGGACTGACTTCAGAGCTGAGCTGTGAGTTATTTTAAGACAGAAAAACACAACACTTTCGGCCCGACCCGGGACCTCGAGTACCCAGCGTGCTGACCACTGGACCAACGAGGCAGTTGTAGCTATATCTATATTTTAAAGATTTTGTATTTACAGAAATTAAACATTTACTAGTCCTAGATTGCGAGATGTTAGCCTCGTTAGGAAATGGGGTTTCAGATTTCAGTAGCCGCCTCAGCGTGAAGCTTGACGTAATGGCTGCCGATGTAGATGCTCTACAGAGATTCGTGTGAGTAAGCACTTGGCCTACATCCTACATTGCTGCTGTTTCAGCGCACAACGCAGTCATGATTTACAAAGCAACCAACGTGCATTTGTCCGTGCCAAACCGGCATCCCGTCGGACTTTAACCTCTATGTCAGGGAAACCTTCGTCTTAAATTCGAAGATATAGCGTCGAGAATTATTTTGGTACACTTTTAGTATTACACGAGGCACACAATCTGTCGGGCAATAAGTCACGACTGTCAATACAACGACAGAATATAAAACATTAGTTCTCCGGGGCGAGCTCTCATATTTCAAGGAGGCGTGTGCGTACATTTTGAATCATGCCAGCTATGATTGATTAAAGTGTCGACCTTTACTAAATCTGGGTCCCTGTAACCGACCAACGACGATAACCATTTCCAGGTTGCAGCACTTCAATCAGTGCTTCTATTTTATCTAGAAATAAGTAAAAAAGGTATCCATGTGACTAAGTATATCTAGTCTAGTATACAGTATGTTGTTATGGTCAACAGCTTCCGACTCAGGGCTGGTAGTATTCATAACACTGATGCAAAAAAATATTTAAAAAATAAATATATAAACAATTTGGACTTCTTCATACAATGTTCGCCGATCATTGACAGATTTTGTATGAAGAAGTCCAAAAATATTTTTGATTTTAATTTTTTTTAATTTTTTTTGGCATCAGTGTTATGGATACTACCAGCCCTGAGTCGTAAGCTTTTGACCAAAACAACAGCCTGTGTATCTCTAGTTAGGTAAAAATTATAATAAGTATGATCGTACCTACAATTACAAATTGCTTTTCTTAAAACCAACTGGAAACAACACAAAGAAACGTAAAAGGGTTTGTTATTAAACCGCCTGTTGAGTTAATAGAAACGTAATACAGAGAGTAAAACGAACTCAGTTTGCGCAATTAAGACAGCGATTGCGTGTTATCGTTTGCGGAATAAAAAGTGCGGCTGTTGTTACGGAGTGGAGAGGCAACCGCAGCGAGGTTAATGAGAATGGGCGTCATTTCGAATCGCGCCTCATGGGCCGAGGTGGAGCGAGTAATAAAGTTTTACGCCACGACCCTTATTACGGTTCCCACGGCTCGCCCGCGCCCGCCCGCGCGGCCGGACAGCGCGATTAACAATGCGTAAACTGATTTAGTCGCTAGATTTGTGGCGCTTCGTACTCCCCTTATACAGGATTACGTTACGTTTGACGACTAATTACGTGTAATACGCCTGTCCTCTCACAATTTCTAATTCTGCTTTCTACCAACATAATTTAAACAGTTGGGATAATTAGTTGTTGCCTTCACTATGATTTTACGATATACCCTTTTGTGGAGTGATTTTATGCTTAGAATTAAATATTTTGTAATTATTTGATCATGAAAATATTTCAAAAGAAAATAAGAACACTATTTACAAATAAATACGATTGGAAATTAACACTTATTTTTGATAAACATTCAATCATTTCTAATATCAGATTAAAAAATCTGCTAAAATAGCTAAAATGTAAGTTAACGTGGTACGTTAACGATTGATGGTGCCACCTACCCTATTTTCGTGCGAACATAAACTCACCTCCAACCCAAGCTTTTAAAGCTTGATTTTTTAAACTTGCCTCAAGGGGCCTTAGACATAAGGTATATGATGTTAATTTTAACTTGACAGCTCAACGGATTCCTGAGAAAAGGGGTATTGACTGACAGAGGCTGACTGACCGGCAACAAAGTGATTTTATGGATTTTTCCGATTTTTCTTTTGGGGTACGGAATCCTAAAAATAAAGGATCCATGTACAATAACAGTATTTTTCATACTACAAGTCAATTATAATCAGGAAACGAGATCAAAAAGTAGAGCGGTGTCGGTAGCGATAAAATAACAGTTTTTCCTTTGCTACGAAAAGCCGTAACGACTACGAGTTTATCGTAGCAAAGCGCCTACCTGTGCTCGTTACTAATTACGCTGTTTCATTTCTTAACTAGTTGTAATTTGCGGAGTGACGATGAAATTGGTGCAATTTTGCAAATTACCTGGACCTAGGTAACAAAGTAGGGCTCCGTGGGCGAATGCCAAGGGGCCGGTTCATTAGACCAGGAGCCAGGCACACGGACACGCGCCGCGTCAGCAACTCGCCCTCGTTACCCTAATGACAGCGATTTTGTGCCGGGTAAGGTGCACTTTTAGTTCCCGGAACAGTTTACTGTTACCGGTCGCTAATGGCGCAATGCTTCGGTTTGTTCCACGTCTATTTTGTTGCTTAATCACTACCTAACTAAAATGAGCGTTTTACGTTACTGGACTGGGGAAGTAGTGTTGTTTTTCTTTTCTACTTTCAGAGTAAGACTTATTGCCGTACTAAGAGACGCCAATTAAAGTTAATCCTTCATTAGCCGTCCTTTTCCATTTTATTGACAAAGAAAGTGACAGAACGAGACTTAATTATAGATTAAATTTAATTGACGTCTCTAATTGCGGCGTCTCTAATCTCTAGTCCGTTTCAAAAAGTAAGTTCTGGGGAGTTATTTTTTGGTAAAAAACATTATCAAAACTAAACAAAAACAGTAATTTTCTTTTAATTTTACTAAACATTGTATGTAAACATTTTTCAAACACTATAACCATAATAACGAACTACTTTACAATAACATGTACGTTGAAACAAAGTTAAGGCTCAGAATTTTTCAGGTCAATGAATTTACGATTTTCGAAAAATTAGTTTTCTTGTTAGAGTACCTACTTATGTAAAGGTTTTTCCTTTTTATTCGGTTTACCGCGAAAACCCGCCATTTCCTGACTATGATTTATCTTGCGGTCTCTAAGCTGAGGGTCACTTTAATAAATGTATTCGGGGAAGGTGCTCACAGAAATAGATGGGAATGTTCCGAATGCAATAACCTAATATACGGGAGATATATCCGCTCACCCTGAATTAATTATTTCTTAATATTCTCTACTGCAACTGCCACTGCCACTTATGAGATTAACTTTAGCTTAGTCATTCGAGTTTTATTAGGCAATACTCAAATAAGTACTGTTTTAATTAAAATATGAAGCAAACATAAGAGCTTTGAAAAGAAAAGTATTATGAACGTGACGTGAGAAAGATCTAAGCCGGCACCTTTTTCAAACGAATTTACCTATTTACTCGAATGTGTTCGCGAGAAGTCATAAATTTGGCATTAGGCTGAAATAAGTACACGTAACATACGGACGGAAGGTAGTTGATATACGACGTTTTCGTTCTGAAAACATTCAGGAAGGGACAAGAAAAGTTCAAATAACCCAAATTAAGGATCGCAATAAAGAGACCCTTCGAAAAACCTTGTGGGAGCAATTCATGAAAATGCTAGTCGAACGTTTCAGTAAAGATGTTCGAAACAGTATAAAGAAAGGGTTGGATAAAAAGGTAGACTTCAGCGCTGACCGTTAGTTCATTGCCTTTGTCCAGATAAGGGAGCGTTCGCGGGACAGATGCCTCCAGCCAGACACGGCGGCCGCTGCTATTGGCAACTACACATTCTTCTTGTGTTTCTTTAGTGCCCTTTGCTGAAGCGTATTTTTCTTTGAACTGACTCATTCTAAACGACAATAATTTGATTACCGCTAGGTAGATCGTTTTTCAATAAATAAACAATTTACATGGGAAAAAGCACAATACCGAAAAATGGGTGAAACGTCACTGGCTAGTGAAACACTAGTATAATTAAAACGACGCGACGAACAGAACAATACAACAGCACCCAAGACGGACAACCAACCAATCTATAAGAAATAAAGATTTATTGTCTTGAAATACACACTTATGTTTTTTTTAAATAATATCACATGTCAAATCATTTATTACTAAATAATATTAAAAACATTTCAATAATAAAAATCTCAATCTACTTAAGTTGTATTTGTCTACAGCAGTATCAAAAAGTATGAGAGAGATTTTCCTCTTCCAATAAAAGTGTGTTTTCTTCACTACTTCTATACAAAAGTTTGAAAAGGCTATAAACTCATAAAAGTATGAGACCAATCCGTAACATTTTCCGTCTACTAGCTTCATAATGTAATATAAAGTCCGTAAGCTATTCAGCAATAATAACTTATCGTTTAAATCATGCTATCCTGCCGGGAGAGCCCAACGGGGAGCAATCTCTGCTAGAGAGCAACCGAAAATATTACGTACACTTACAAATACTTGCGTCCTCAAAATAACGTATTAGGGAGCGCCGAGTATGACATAAATAGTGGCGGTGTGGAAGTCAGTAGACTATATAAAAATAAGGTTGAGGGTATAGCGCGGCAGCAGGGCGCCGGCGCCGCGGCTCGCGCCCTCGGTCCACACAGTTCGCGGCCAGACCCGCTGGCGCCAGCCGTGCCGCCGGCCGCGCTTCTTGACTCCGCTACCCGTCGCCGGTCGACCGAACGGCGAAACGATCTGACACCCGAGCGCCACCGACACTCGACACACGCACGGTGACGGCACGGTGCACTCTCACGTGCTGCCCACACGCGTTCGCCTGCACCCGGCGCCGACTGCGATTCTGATTCCACGCACGACCGCTGAACGAGCATGAGTGATAGCTACCCATCCACTACCGCGACAACTTAAGTGCCAGTGTTGGTGTGAAGTTACAACTATGCTTTATAACCGTAGAACGCAATACTTTTGTGCACTCGTGAATCGCCAAAACTCGTCTAAATCATGTCAAATGCAGTTCCATTTGGTTCTTAATCCAGCCTAAAACAAGAACAACAAACAGTGTCGATCATGGCTTTATCTCTCAAACAGTGTTTACTTTTAATTATTGTATCGTCGTTGCAAGTAACTAATCTAGCTTCGACGTGTCCAGAAATATGTTCGTGCAGTAATAATGTCACATTATGTCAAAGATGTTCATATAATTTAACACTGCGAGAATATTCAAGAGTGTTTCGTGTAGTGTTATGCTGTAATGAAGACACACAGTTGGAAGCTTGGCAGAAGTATGGAAATAAAACTCTCTCAGAAGTTTCAGTGCATTACCCTAGAACATGCAATAGTAGCGTTGTAGATTTTGATATGCCACTGATGGACACACATTCCCTCATAATTAGAAATAACAATATTATCAAAATAAACATCAGTATAAAGACACAGAACGTGCAAGAAATTGATTTGTCTTTAAATAAGTTACAAATCGTTAAGAAAGGGATTTTCAACAAATTCATTAATCTTAGAAAGCTTGTTCTTAGTAAAAATAGAATCATAAGTGTGTTAGAAGAATCTTTCAGTGGATTAACCAAGCTGGAATCCTTGGATTTGTCTGAAAATAATTTGACCATTTTAGCAAATGTATTTACACCTCTGAAAAATCTACAACATTTAAATCTTAGCAGGAACAATATAGAGTTCATCCACGAGAATTATTTCAACAACTGGTTACTGCAACATTTAGACGTGTCACACAATAACTTAAGGAAATTAGCACCAGGAGCATTGCAGCTATTGCCTAACTTGGCGCGGCTCCTGCTGACCGACAACCCGCACCTGGGGCTCACTCAGTTAGACACGCAACTACTAGTGGGCACCGGCCGGAGGCTGCAGCAGATCGATGCGTCCAGGACCGGCCTGTACCAGGTCCCGGAAGCTTTCACACACTCTGTACGGTTTCTGTCATTAGTGGGAAATAGAATATCTTCAGTTCGCTGCGGTGATTTAGATAGTTATCCATTGCTGCAATCATTAGATTTTTCCGATAATAAGATCGTATCTGTCGAAGATGACTCTTTGGGTCGACTAGAAATGCTTCTATTTTTGAACTTGAACAAAAACCTCCTAACGAGCGTTCCAAAATCTTTACCGGATGAACTTAAATATTTATCAATAAACAATAACTTAATTAGAAATCTTTCTATACCAGATTTTAAAAACCTGCCAAATCTTCGTATTTTGTTATTGCAAAATAATAATATACGATACATAGAAGACCATGTGTTTGACGATTTGCTTTCGCTGGAAATGTTAGACCTGTCGAATAATCCCGTTCAATCGTTCTCGCCGAGCACTTTTGATGGGCCACTTTCACTGCGCGATCTAAGGCTCTGTTATTTAAATCTATCGGTTCCAGAAAAGGACGGGTCATTCCCTATGTCGAACCCAGAAAGCGTCCAAATGTTACACCTGCAATCCAGCCCTGGATTAGCTCGACAGTTGCTGGCGGACTCGGCCGCATTAGCTGCCTTTTCGCATCTGCAGTACTTAGACCTCAGAATGAATAACCTTACCGAAATAAGGAATGACCTACTTTTTTATTTGGTTCAACTAAAGACGCTTAGATTGCAAGGAAATAAAATTAACTGCAGTTCTGAAATGTGGCTAAAGGACTGGATGACTTGGAATGAAAGCTTGTCTAAAGGAGAAACTTGTTATTATTCGACATCTGAAACTAAAGCTGATGTAACAAAGTACAACTGTTCTTTTCCGGAAACGTTTACAATAAGTGAGAGTTTACCACCGGTAAATCTTTATAGCACAGAAATGATAAACAAATTACTGCGATATTATGGATATCTCAATAACAAAACAGAAAGGGCTTCTAAACATGAAAAATCCGATTATTCAGACAAAATTAACGTTTTATCATACAATACAAACAAGCCGTTAAAGGTAAACCAAAAAAACTACATGTTACAATCATTAATGGAAAAAGACGATAATATGACAACGCTGAGAAACGATAATAAAATACCACTCACAGAACTTTTTAACGAAAGCACTGCTGCCAAAGTCAGAGAATCAACTAAAGTTTTAGAACAAAATAAAGCTCAAAACGATCAATACAATATTGATCACAAGTTCTTGGATATTGAACCGTATGTTTACGTACCTACAAAAAACTCTGAAAAGTTAAATCAAGATGATATCAGCCAGGCTCGACATAAAAACAAGTCCGGTAAACGATTAAATACACCGACTAAGGTAGTAAACAAAATGAGTACAGATGAATTACTTAAAAATGCATCTAAGTTAAGCATTCAATCAGTTGATTCTCATAAATCAGAAAATGATACAATTGAGGCTTATTCATCGAATTTGAATCATAAGAAAACAGAATACTCTCGTTACCAATCCACACATACAAGTTACGCTCAATACCTTGGTACTGGTATTGTTTCCTCTCTAATAGTGATGTCCTTGATTCTATGGGCAAGTTTTAGATTGAGGTATAGAAGAAGACGAGTGCCAGTTGTCAATACAGAGCCTGAGGACCAAATAGAGGTGTCCAATATATCCGGAGGGGTCCTCTGGTGACACTTAAGAGCAGCCGATCCTACACCCTTCGAATACGACTCACTTTTGACGTAGCACTAATGTGAGTATATCACAGATTACATTATAATATTTCAGAATGTTTTACCAATTGTTAGAGTATCCAATAAACTATAGTTCAATTATAATATAGGCCTCTTCGAGCACAGTTATAATTACATATTTGAAGACGTTAGGATAAAAATAAACATTTGTTTTTACAATTTAAAAATTCAACGAAAACAAAGATTTGTCATCTGTAAATATACCATTGTTTGTGGCATCTTGATTGATACCAGTAATAAACAGTATTTCAAACGAGAATCTAGTAGATGTTGTTTTATGTAGGCTATAAATACCCCGTTGTTTGTTTCAGTTCGAAGCGGTCGGCTGCTTGATGGAGGGTCGGTGTATGTGATATATGGACGTGCGTATTTTTTTATGAAATAAGTACAAATAGAGCGATTAGCTGGACTGCAGATGCTGTATGTTGCCCATTTCTAATCTGTAAATAAATTGTTTCGTTACTTATTTCATGACCATAGAAATATAAATATTTTTGTGCAAAGTCGTAGACATTGTGATTACTATTTAACATTTTTATTTAAAGATATAGGTAAGTGTAGTAGTAATACATGCCCTCGAGCCATTGTTGCTGGCCAATTATAACTAAGACGACAAGCAATAATACATTTCAATGTATTTATATTGATTCAGTTGACAGCAAAAATGGCTATCAAGAAATTGGGTGTGTATTTTCTATAATGGTAACTATGCCAAAACTTTTGCAAAGAGCATTCGGGTTACTCTCGAACTATTTGCTTTATCAGTTTGTGTTAGGTTTTGTGTTTGTATTTATAATTTACATTTTCCTTAACACATTTAAGTATTTCCATCAAACAAAAGAAATAATCACTGTACTTACTTATTTTAGCTAGGTATTATATTATGTAGTCTTTAATATTTTTAACACTCACGGTGTTCTTTTTTATTTATATAAGTTTAAATAAGAAACCGAAAATTGCGAATTCTTGGTTTCTTATTTATACTTATACGAGTATATTATAATATGTTTTGATATTTTCGCTATATTAAAAATTATTTAAATATAGCGAAAATATCAAAACATATTATAATATTATAAGTATAAATAAGAAACCAAGAATTCGCAATTTTTGGTTTCTTATTTAAACTTATATAAATAAGAAAGAACACTGTGCTATCATACATATTCTATGTATGATACGTTCTAAAACTTATTGAAACCGGTCATGTATACTTCGAGAGTAACCCCACAGATCAAGTCTTCCCTGTTAACCCTTTGTAACTATTAACATAATGATATTGCTAATTATCGTGTAGAGTGCCCGATACAAGTGCCAAACGTTGTTTCCATCGCCAACTTGTTAACAATGCTGTTGATTTAAAGCGCATCTGTGTTTAGTCTGAAAAACCATTTGAAAGTCTATTTAATTTGGTTCATAATAATGACGCTGACATAAATCTAGAAAATGGACCGGGTACCTTAAGTTTTGCAGAAATGTCTTCTTTAGTAGTTACTCTATTTTATTTTGAATAACAGATACAAATAGGAGTGTAATTGTGTAACTGGTATAATTCAATAGTTTATTTACATTCAATGTTTGACATTACATAACAATATCAATACATTCATTCATCATCCTGAAACTAAGGTTGTAAACTTGATATATAACATTTTGAGAACAATGATGTGTAGATATATGTTTTTACGTGAATTGTAGTTTATGATGTACAAACGGATAGTCAAGATTTATTAAATAAATAGCATGAAATTGTGAAAAATAATTTTTATTGGATATTCTAAAAGCCACATCACAAAAAATAATTTGAGTAAAGTTCGTAAGAATAATTTCAGAATATGTCAAATAAAAGGAAATATTCACTTTCTTGTGAAATAGAATAAGGTCGTGAAAATGTAGCGAGTGAACCGAAAATAATTTTCTTTACGACTTAGCTAAAGAAAATCGTGTTCACTTAAAAAGAAAAGAAGTGAACGTAGATAATGATTTTTCAATATTTGTATTGACAGGGAAAATAAGGGGCCGCCTACGCCCTTATATGCCTGCAGGGTGTTTGGATTGGTTTGGCACAGATAAATTTGGGAAATACTACCGCTTTATTAATTTTTTGATGATTACCTACATTTTAATAATAGGTACCTACATTTTTAAATGTAAGTATTATCTGTTTCACTTAATACAAAGGTTCATGCTATATATTATTACTATGAAGCTTAGAAAAATTAAATTTAGTTTTTACCTAAAGTTGGTTACCCATGTGAACTACGAAAACAGCTTTAATTGCGTGAGACATAGAGGCGGTCTCAAGGTTAAGGTGGGGTAGTCTGGCGTGTGGTCGTGTGTATACTTTTCGACACTGCCTAGGGATATTTTGGATATAATAATACTATGTTGTGTATATCCCTAGACAGTGTTCATGTGTGTATATATATACATAGGTAGGTAATAGCCTAGCACGCAGAAAAGTGTCAGTAATACTATGCAATATTCTGACAAATACTAGAAAATATTAAAATAACAATATGAAATACAAAACAATGAAATTAAATACGAAAAAGTAAAATTCCAACAAATGCTTATTATGATTTTACATTATTGTCTATTATTGCACCTTAAACGTTTTCAGAATTCCGCAATTTATTAATTACTTTAATGTATATTAGCGTTTGCCCGCGACTTCGTCCGCACATGTCAAAATGACGAATTTTCCATGCAAACTTCCACTCCCCTTTTAACCCCCTTACAAATGTATAATGCTAGTAAGTAGTATGGTCTGCCGGCTGTGCGTTGATATGTCAGTCAGTTAGTCGTTCAGTTTTCTTTTTTATACATTTATTTACTAGTGGTTCCTCGCGACTTCGCCCGCAAGGGTTGGATTTTCCATATAACCTTTCATACCCCATTTCACCCCCTTAATGTTTTTATATCACGACAAAATGGAGCCTATGTCCTTTCCAGGGTCTCTTACTGTCTTCATACTAAATTTCATCTCAATCGGTTCAGTGGTTTAAGCGTCAAGAGGTAACAGACAGACAAACAGACACCCTTTCGCAATATTTCTTTATAATATTAGTTTGGATTTGTAAATTTTTTAGATAGATATTATATGATATGCAGGGTGTCCGGGTTTCAACTAGCACTACTTTAAGGGCCCTTTATTTATCAAATTTTAAAGACATGATCCTAGTAATTTTTTTTTCGACAAATTAAAAAAAAAACTGAAAAATTGCATTTTTGGGTTTAGTTTTGTAATAGGTTTAAAAAACCATTAAACTGTTTTAAATTTTTAGCAAGATTTATTTAAAAAAAAAACCTTTGACGGTTGATAATTTTGAATCGATCTTTATGTCACTTGATACGTCATAGCGTTGCCTTCCAAAAGAATCATTTTCATTACCTTTAAGACCTCCAGATATTAAAATAATAAAAATAATTAAAATGGCTGCCATTTCAAGAGGGGGGAGTTAGACCCCCATCATGGGGGTTTTTTGTCGATAACATTTGATGATCTAATAGCCCATAAATTTACGCCAGTCGATACACACTGTATATTTATTGTATTCATTTAGGTCTTTTTAAGAATGTGCATTGATTTCAAAAGTTAAAATTTCTACGAGATTAAGTACTCGTAGTATCTAATTTGAGTTCATTCAGTTCAAAGAGATATTTCTCTTGGGAATGGTAATTACAGAGGTTGAAGTCCGAGCC
The DNA here is from genome assembly GCA_949316185.1 of Pyrausta nigrata. Taxonomy (NCBI): domain Eukaryota; kingdom Metazoa; phylum Arthropoda; class Insecta; order Lepidoptera; family Crambidae; genus Pyrausta; species Pyrausta nigrata. Next base: position 8,585,340 of record OX438945.1, on the reverse strand, counting down.
AAGCTTAGGTTCTCTTCACTGGTCCCCTAGTAAGACTTAAAAGCCAACGCTGTTTATGTACAGTCGGCAGCATGTCAAGGTATACGTACATTAAATAAATAAATTGTTACAACAAACACACCAATTACCTAGCCCCAAACTAAGCGTGAGCTTGTGCTATGGTGACTAGGATAACGGAGAAATACTTAAATACATATTAACATCCATGACTTAGGTACAAAATGCTTGTGCTCATCACACAAACATTTGCCCCTTGCGGGATTCGAACCCGCAACCGCCTGGTTTACACCAAGAGAGTCGTCAATGGAACCCTTAGAACAGGTTGTTGTACATTCATCACAAAGTAACTTGGTACGAACGAATACAACTTTTGTTACCTAGGGAGTAGCGGCTGTCTCAAGGTCAACATTTATAGTCTGACTTTTGGCCGTGTTACCTATGTTTTAAAGCCTTTATTCTGCATTCCTAAAAGTGGATCAGGGGAATACTTATACCTACCTAAGTATATAGAGTTGGCCAATCTTATCAAGATCTACGAGATTTGGAACGATGCGATGGCTCGCATTATCACATGGACGGCTAGTAGAGGCATCTAAGAGAGTAAGGCACCGTGTTTCTCAGGTAACGTATCCTTTTAATATTTAAGTCCGCTTACGGTGGCCGCAACTTTGCGGAATAGCGGACATTAGGCGAGACGTACGACCGGCGACTGCGTAGCGAGGGGAACGTGAAAATGTTAACAAGGTTATTCCAGATTCTATAGTGAAATGTAAACAGCCCTCTAGCTGTTATGAATCGTGGTGCACAAAACAAACAGTCGGGTGGCGTCTATGTCTCGATTAAATATTGATATTGGGGTCCGCTCCCTCCCAGCCTACTCAGTGATAGATATTCAATTATTTAATTTTGTTAATTTAGGCGCAATGCCTTTAACCTTTAGTAATTGGGATGAGTCTCTTATTTTAATTTTTAGTCGGGAGTATACATTTAAAGTTACATAAAGTAAATTAGACAAATAGCCAAAGAAGATGCAATTAAAATTTAAAATAGCAAAGACACCGGTTGCATGGTCCAACTTAATAAATCATAATTGTCGTGGACAAAGGTCGTTAATCCTGGTCGGCTTTAATTACCAACCCCTATTTAATCCTTGGCTCCAATGAAAGCATTTAATTAAAATCGTAGCAGTAAATACGTCAACGTAGTTTTGCCTCGCCTCGGCCTGTGTAGAGCATTAACAGAACAGGTGACTACTGTAGTGTTCCTTACTGTTACTTATTCAAATGTAGTTACTTACTATTCTTTGTGCCCTACTTATCGCGTAAATTATCAAAATCAGAAAAAAAACGTAAGCTGGTCACGTCTGTGGCGCTGACATTAGGTATCTATTCTAAAAGAAAAACAATAAACCATACAGAATACCGGGTTTGGAATAGCAATAATATTTATTAGGCAAAGAAATCGTGAAAACACATATTTATAAAGATGATCCTAAACAAACAAAACAAAAGACAAACTAAAAAAAGGTTTTACGCTAAAAATATGTGCATTTTTGCACACATAATATTATATTTTAAAGTCAATCTAAACAAAGTTACTGTAAAGGCATTGAGTATTTGCGTAAAAAGTGTAGATTGCGAGTACATACGGGCATCCATTACATGTATCTTTATAAAAACAAACCTTTTAAAAGTGGTTTTAGAGTACATACTAGATACTTTACTCATATACTATTTATAAGAGCCGATTGTTTTGTGGAATACTTAAGCTTGAACTACAAAAACAGTTTTTATTACCTAGGGAATAGAGACGGTCTCAAGGTCAAAGTGGGGTACTCTGACATGCGGTCGTGTATACATAACTAATTCTTGTCGGTCTTCTTTGATACTACAATAATTGTTGGTTAGTTAACATTGTTTTTGTCTTTGTTTAAAGTTTGTGCCCGCCCTTTATATCGATTTGAGTATCGTTAGAATCACGAGATTACGGGCCGCGGGCCACAATGTTGCGGCTGCGGTCGGTCAGCGCCTCTGAATTATTCATCCGCAACTATGGCAGTGGCAATTCATTCTTTTGTTACCCTCCGTATAATTTTATATCTTGTTACCTACCAATTTCTCATCTCTGACCTCTCACTTTGTGACTGCGTTCGACTAGGATGCCAATTAACTTGTTCGGTAGCGGCGTGGCGATGCAATTTTTCTTGGTTGTGCGAGACTTTTTCATGGCCTTAAAGCTCATTCACACGAGGACGATTCGCGATTTTTGGCGATTCGTCTTTTTTCACGATTCTTCTTCTTTTTCTGACGACGGCAATGCTTTTTGAATGCCCAAGTTCACACGGATCACGAATCGTGAAAAATGACGATACGTCTTAAATCTAGTATCGTGTTTTTAAAAATCACGAATGGTCAAAATACACGGATTTTTGACCAAATTCAATTAAAATATTTTGACGAATCGTGAAAAAACACGATTCCGTATGCAATGTGAACGTCCATCCGTCATGACGTATCCTGTATTTTGACGAATCGTCAATGACGGATCCCGTGTGAATGAGCCCTTATTTACGTGGCGTTAAATTTTTCCCCTGTCTATTACGCGCGTCCATCTTTATTCATATAGATAATTTTAAACTTTTAGTTCCGCAGCAACAGTAAGTGAGCAATAAATTGAAACGAAACCCAAATCTACTGGTGATATGCAGAATGTAACCTGTGCTATATTTGAGGCCAGCCTCGCGAAAGAGGCTAGCAATTGACTGCCCTGAATAATTCATCTCGGCTCTGGCTGTCACCGCCTTTCTTCGTCGGATTCTCGTGCTGACTGTGCGTTTATTTAGTTCTGTAGCTGTAAAGAAATGAGAGCCTTTCTTTCTACATACTTTACATTCGGACAAAACTTTTTAAGACACTTAAAAGGTGTATAGTCCGACAAGTTCAAGCGCGACCTTCCAGCGGTCGCCAGATGTGTGGGGGGCGAGACACGCTAGACGTCAGCGGGTGACGGGTGATGTTGCGGGTAATGGATTTGCTTTACAATCGCGTGTGATTGGCGCTTCCTCGCCCCCCGCACGTCTTGTGGAGTGCACGGAGGGTCGCGCAAGTACTTGTCGGAGATAGTGAACCACGCCGCATCGTCGGTGTTAACTTTGCCCTCTTACTTTTAAAACCTGCTGTGCTAAATAGATGTACCAGTAGGTAGCTATTTTAAAAACGAAGGTGTTTGAGAGTTTAGGCAGTGGATTACACGTGGAGGGCGACAATGATAGGTGGAAAATAGGTAAAGTCAGAGTGCTTATCGCTAGGTACTTGCCACATCAGTTTTCCGGGGTTTTTGGTGTCACTTCACACACTTCACAGGCCACAATCACTCGAAATGTCTGTAAGGAGCTTCACAGGATACACACGCGGCGAAAGCGCTCTGGTCGGTCTAGTACATGTGTCATAGGTAACGTCTCGGTGTCGACTGGGGCTCCGGGGTTCTCACGGTACGTTTTTAAACAAATAAAAACAAGGCAGGTACGCGTGCGAGTGCGCGCGGCGCAGTATCAATAGGGAACACAAACAAATCAAAATATTGTAGTAAACATATCGCCCGCCCTAAACACGTCAAGTGTTTACGAGAAGGTTAGGAAGCTAAGGAAAGGAAGTTCACTGGACAGGAAGACGAACTAATTTCGTCAACGATCTCTTTAGGCTACCGGTAGGAGTTTTAACATCTACCACACGAACAACTTGGTCTTGGCCAGGGTATAAATCAATAATGCGTCCACGACGCCACTGCAAAGGGGGAAGGTTGTCATCTTTTATGAGTACTAGCTCACCCACTATAGGAGGATCACAAGGAGAGGTCCATTTATTTCTAATTTGTAATGTATTTAAGTATTCTAAATGCCAACGAGACCAAAAGTGCTGGGTAATTTGTTGGATTAGCTGAAACCGTGTAAGGCGATGCAATTTTACGTCTTTATAAGGGTACTCCGGAAGTGCAGTTAAGGGTTGTCCAATTAAGAAATGGCCGGGAGTTAACACTTCGACATCATTAGGGTCCGGAGAAAGTGGGCACAATGGGCGTGAATTTAAAACTGCTTCAATTTTAGCAAAAACAGTGGTCAGCTCTTCAAACGTAAGGGGGGTATCGCCTACTACTCGTTTTAGGTGCGATTTCGCCGATTTAACCGCAGCTTCAAAAAGACCGCCCCAATGAGGGCAAACAGGAGGATCGAAAACCCAGGATATGTTCCGCTTTGAAAGCTCAGAACCAATAGCCGCCTGGTTTTGAGACAGGAAACACTCTAACTCTTTAAGGTAATTGTTGGCACCGATGTAATTTCGACCGCAATCGGATCGGATTAGGCGAGGTACACCACGACGCGACACGAATCGGGAAAAGGCCGCAATAAAGGCTTCAGTAGCTAGGTCCGACACAACCCCAAGGTGAACGGCTTTAGTAGAAAGGCAGACAAATACACACAGGTATCTTTTCACTAACCTTTTGTTCCTATAGGCCTGGACTTTGGTAAAAAAAGGGTCCTGCAAAATCGGTACCTACACCGTCAAACGGTCTAGCAGCCGAGACGCGGTCTTTAGGTAGGTCACCCATGAAGGGTTGAGATACAGCCGCTAGGAGACGATAACAGGGAAGGCATTTAAAAATCACATGCTGAATAGCTCTGCGTGCCGACAAGATCCAAAACTCTCTATTTAACATGGCAAGAATTGCATTAACACCAGCATGAGCATTATCGCGATGGTAATGTGAAATAAGGATGTTCACGAAATTACCATTCTTAGGCAGAAGAAGGGGATGGCGCGCATCAAAGGATAGATCGGAGTTTCGCAATCGACCTCCAACTCGAATCAGGCCTCTGTCATCTAGAAATAAATTCAACTTTCTCAGGGAGTTAGTGATAGGATCGCCACGCCGTAAGCGATCAAGTTCATCAGAAAAGGAGGTAAATTGAACAATTTTCACTAAAAACAAAAGGGAATCTCTCCGTTCCTCAGGGCCTAGGTAGGACGTGTAAGATTTAGGAAATAAAAACCGCCTTAGGTAACAAGTCACGTTTATTAGCTTGTTCAAAGAACTATACCGCTCTAATAAGAATGAGGAATCCGGGGTAGGAACATCGGCAGAGACTACTAAACAACGTAGTCCAGGGAGATCACTACTTGGGTTAGGTTCCGAAATACCGGGCCAGTTGTCAGGAGACTGCGTCAACCACAAAGGTGAAAACCAAAGGGAGTAGTCGATCAGTCGGGTGTCTGACATACCTCTCGATGCACAGTCACTAGGGTTCATGTAGCCTGGGACGTGCCTCCATTCACTAGATGTAGGACTATTATTAATCTGGGAGACACGATTAGCCTCAAAAGTCTGAAGGAGGTGAGGAGTGGTTTTTAACCAACACAACACGATTTTACTATCCGTCCAACTATGGATTGAAGTCAACACAGACGACCTTTGCAGACAAAGAGCGACGTGATGAAGTAATTTAGAGAGGAGGGTAGCTCCCAACAATTCCAACTTGGGAATTGTTAAACGGGTCCGAACAGGGGCAACTTTAGATTTAGCCATAACAAGATGGACGGAGCAAACACCAGACGGAAGTTCCGCACGTAAATAAACAGCGGCAGCATATCCCAATTCAGAAGCATCACAGAACCCATGTAGGGATAAGGAGGAGGAACCTCTGGGAAGAATGTGTCGGGGAATGGCCACTTCACTAACCTTCGCTAGGTCCTGAACAAATGCAGTCCACTCTAAAGACAGGGGTTCATTTAAAGGATCATCCCAGGATAAGCCTGACATCCATAAGCGTTGGATAAATTCCTTAGCCTTAAATACGACGGGAGATATCCAGCCACAAGGATCATACATACGGGCAATCAAAGATAAAACTTTGCGTTTTGTAATAACTGCATCACGGGTATCACAGGTATAATTGTAGGTAAATGAGTCACTCACAGGATTGTACTGCACACCTAAAATAGCGACAGTCTGAGGATTATCTGGGTCTGAGAATGAATGAGGAAGTTGCAAATGATCCGGGGGCATATCCTCCAGGAGCTCGGGCCTGTTACTAATCCACTTACGGAGTTCATAACCACCAGATGCCATTATTCCTATAAGCTCAGTTTTCAAAGCCCGGGCAGACGCAATAGTATCAGCACCAGTAAGACAATCGTCGACATAAATATCTCTCTCAAGGACTTCAGCAGCTCGAGGGAAGGTAACTCTCTCTTGTTCAGCGAGCTCAAGAAGGGCACGAATTGCAATGAATGGACTGGAACGAATTGCAATGAATGGACTGGAACGAAGACCATAGGTATTGGTATTAAGTTCATAGGCAAGAAGTGGCTGAGAGGGATCCTCACGCCAAAGCACAAGTTGGTACCTTCTATCATCAGGATGTACCCAAGTCATACGAAACATCATACGAATATCTGTTACAAACACTACCTCGTGCCTGCGGAAATTTAGGAGGATGTGAGAAATATCTTGCTGAAGCTTAGGGCCTGTATGTAAACATTGATTCAGGGACACTTTAGAGGACGTAGGACTACTACCATCAAACACAACACGTATTTTGTCACTAACAGACTTAAAAATTCCATGATGAGGGATAAAATAATGTTCCCGGGTCGAGTCATATGATGAAAGGGAGATATGGTTTAGGTCAAGGTACTCGCGCATAAAGGAAATGTATTTCTCTCGAAAATTAGGATTGGCTTGCAAACGCTTCTCAAGATTATGGAATCGCCGTAAGGCATTGGTTTTAGAATCACCGAGAGGTGGACGATCATGAAGAAAAGGGAGTCTAACCATAAATCGACCATCGCTTTCACGAGTGGTAGTTGCTTTAAAAAAGGTTTACACTCTATATCCAAGGGGTTCGCAACTGGAGATTGGGGGGCCTCTTCGATTTTCCAGAATTTTTCAACTATTTGGGACAGCGAGACTCCAGTCATGGGGGGTTTCAAATCAGTAAATCCTCCTTAAACAGGACCACACAGGACATAACCAAATATCGTCGAGATAGCAGTAAGGCCATCAGGGGACACAAACAACTCGGACCTTAAAAGGCGACCAATGACGTCAGCTCCAAGAAGTACACTTATAGTACCAGGTTTGTAAAATAAAGGGTCAGCAAGAGGGAGGTGCTTAGTACAGGTAATTACACTTTTAGGTAAGTCTACCTCTGGGAGGGTACCAGCAATCACATCAACAACTATTGCACTGGTTGAGATTTCTGGAAAGGCAGAATTAACTGGCTTAAATGAAAAGGATACAATGCCCGGGGAATTAATTGCTTGAACATTACCTATTCCACGAACAGGAACTGGAGAAGGAATGATAGGTAAGTTCATGTGGTCAACAACAAGCTCAGTAGTAAGAAGGCAGCCCTGAGCACCAGTGTCACATAAGGCACGCGCTTCCACATAATATCCAGACGAGGTTTTAACATGAATCAAGGCCGTAGGTAAAAGAACGAGAGAATTGCGAGGTAAAGATGTAAAAGCGGGTATGGAAGGGGGGCTGCTATCTAGTCAGCACTGTGGGGCCTCATTGTACTTATGATGAAATGCACGTTCATCCTGGGTTCTTTGACCTAGAGGGGCATTATAGGTACGGTTACCGTTGGGTGCAGGTGGGGATCGCCCGCCCGAACGGGGAGGTGATGCTCTACGGGAATCACGAGGGGGCGGGGTACGAACACGGTGCCATTCAGTACGTGGGGGTGACACACGGTCCGTTAAGTGACTTTGTGGGGATTGCCGCGGTTGGTTGGAAGCTAAGGCCGGGACGTCTCGGTATGAGCGCTCGCGATCGTAATTCACAGGAGACGAGTCATTATAACACAGTAACGTGTGATGACTGGAACGACGGCACGTGCGACAGCGATAATCTCGCGTGCATTGGGATATGGAGTGTCTATCCAGGCATCGATAGCACAGTCGGGCTTCTTTTACAAAAGTAACACGTTGACGTGTAGGAAGGCGAAGAAATTCGGGACAGTCGCGTAAGTAATGCGAAGTACTATTACAAAGGTGACATTTAGATGTCGTCGCAAAGGTAACAAAGGCTCTCGCAGGAGGTGGGGAACGCGCGTTAGGTTTAGGCAAACGAGGGGAGCTCACAGTAGGGGGGGTAGTAGTGTCAACGACAGAAGCACTATCTACATTGTTGTGGTGCCTACATTCATCCTCAAGAAAGGTAATAAGATGATCAAAAGTAGGGAGGTGATTAGGATTATCGCCATAACGACGTTCAAATCTCGATTTTAACTCTGAAGGCAGTTTAGCAAGGCATAAGTGAACTAATAGGTACGACCAATGTTTAACAGGAAGTTCCAATCTTTCTAAGCATCGATAAGTGGAAAGCAGGGGGTTCAGGAACGACACACGTAACCCGGAAAGTTTAGGCGTTATAATAGGGAGCATCATTATTTGAGCAATGTGGGTATCCGCTAAAACACGCAGGTTATGGTACCTACGTTTTAGGAGGTCACGGGCCACGGTGTAATTGCCCGCCTCAATCTTGAGGTGTTGTATTAATCGACGAGGTTCATCCGATAAGGCTCCCACTAAATAGTGTAGCTTCAAAGTCGGGGTAAGGGTAGGCTGGTTGTCCACCACGCTATCAAACTGGTCTATAAAACTGATCCAACTATCGGGACGGCCATCAAACTTAGGTATAGGTAGGTCAGGTAATTTACTAGCCGGGTTATCAATAGCCAGGGATTTATTCTCCTTGAAGGGGGTGCTAGTACGGGACGTCTCAAATTGGTGAGGTCGTATTTCGTCTAACTTAATTTTTAAGTCGTCTACTTTGTCCCTTACTACGCGTATCTCGTTCTTAACTTGCACATATTCTTGTTCATAAATAGCAGGATCGAGATTACCTAACAGCTTGGAACAAGCGGCGGAAAACTTGTCGCACATAAGTGGCAGGTCGGAAAGACGCGCTCGCATACGATTGGAGGAAAAGGTCTCAAGAACTCGGTGGGAATCATCAACCCAGTCACTAATATAACGGAGTTCACCAATAGCTTCACGGTATTCAGCTGTATCCGTGTAAAGTACGGCCCTTACGGTCTCGTTGCCGGTTTCGGTATCCGACATTTTATTTACTTTAAATCGCAAGAAACAAGGTAGGTAAATTAAACTCACAAAAGATTTCAATACGATGCGTAAAGGAACAAATAGTAAGGGACGGCACCGGCTATGGCAAACGTAACTCGTAAACAACTTGCACGCGGTCACGCGGTAATGGCGTGATCAATAGGGAAACAAAGCGCTCGCGCACCTCACTTGCACTTAAAGGGTAGGTAATTAACGCGCTAATCGATTTAATCGACACTTATGTAAAAGGGGTTGTACTCGAATGTTATTAAGGAATTTACTGTAAATAGGTTAGGTATATGACGAGACGCTTTCTTCAAATTACAAAGGAAGGCAGCAAATAAATAACTCTCAATTAAACAAATTACGTTACTAATAAGGGGTCCTAATAAGAAACTACGCTCTGCTACCAAAATGTTTGAGAGTTTAGGCAGTGGATTACACGTAGAGGGTAACAATGATAGGTGGAAAATAGGTAAAGTCAGAGTGCTTATCGCTAGGTACTTGCCACATCAGTTTTCCGGGGTTTTTGGTGTCACTTCACACACTTCACAGGCCACAATCACTCGAAATGTCTGTAAGGAGCTTCACAGGATACACACGCGGCGAAAGCGCTCTGGTCAGTCTAGTACATGTGTCATAGGTAACGTCTCGGTGTCGACTGGGGCTCCGGGGTTCTCACGGTACGTTTTTAAACAAATAAAAACAAGGCAGGTACGCGTGCGAGTGCGCGCGGCGCAGTATTAATAGAGAACACAAACAAATCAAAATATTGTAGTAAACAGAAGGTGTAACTGTAGAAGAATCACATAAGTAACTGCTGTTACAAACTTCTTAAGAGTCTTCGTCTTTGTATCTTTTACGGACTTCGTACAAAGATTGGAACGGACTGTTTTAAAAATATGCTGTCTCTTAATTAAGCTTAACTCTAACAACTGGATTATTCAAACGTAAGTAGTTGAGTTGAATGATACGATAGGTTTAAGTAAATAGGTACTGCTGCCTACACTTGCATAATATTATAACGATACTCATATAATCCAACTTTACGAACTGAATCCATTGGATTTCTAAGAATCCTAACCTAAGTAAGAGGCAAACCTCTATGGCACATAGGTATTCTTTCTGTTTAGATTAGAAGTATATATTTGCGGAAAAATCTTATTTCCCTTGCCAATTCCCAAAACCATCGCTATCTAATTTTATTGACTATTGTTCCAGTTATTTATGATTCGGTGAATTGTGTTTTGATCAGACAATGGCTAAGGGCGCCCCTATCTTTGGTAATTGTGTTAATAAATCAGATTTCTTTTGTTATCACTGTTTTGTGACCCTTTGTCGTTTATTGGCATCACAAGATTGTCGCAAATCCCTGACAATGTTAAGTAGATTTTCTGTGATCCTAGCAAAAATATTTCAATTTGAAGTAAGAAATCTAGCAAGTCATGGAAAAGTTTTGGAGAGTCTTTTGCTCAGGATAGGGACAGTAACGTCGACAAAAAAGTAGTTAAAAATTGTGGGAGCATCATTATAACGGTACGGAAAGCCTGCAGAAGGAAGGGTGACTGCTCTTTACAGCTGTTGCCTTTGATCTAAAGAAGCAAAGATAAAGCGCCGTTTTTAGCAATGAAAGGACAAAACTTGTAAGATTAGCCTCGTACCCCTCTTCCTGTGCCAAGATGACACGCTTATTTCATAGGAATTCAGTCGAATAAAGGTTTTCAACGGGACGTTTTTGGCTTCATGTTATTATGAGGCACGTTCTGTCAAATTGTTATGTAGTTAGCTTCACCAGTAAATTTCAACCACATAAAGATCTATGAAGAATTTTCGTTGATTATGCTGTTAAAAACAATACACTCTTTTTTTGGGCAATCGTAAAAAAGGTGTCTGTTCCTAAACTTGCGAAAGTAAAATTCTGTCGAAAACATACACAACAATTGTTATGTACCTAACAGATTCATGCTGTGATTTTTTTAGTTGGCTAGCTTGTTTCAAACTACAAGTCGTCCCTCTAAGTTAGTAAGAACTGCGTAATGAATAGCAGTTTGTCAAGATAAGCGTCGCTGGGTCAATTTCGAAAGTTTGCACTGTGCTGGGCCAAGTTGCTCTTGTGCCGTCGTTATTGTACTCGAGAACTCGTGATTTTACATCCCTTTTATCTAGTCTAGCCCATCCATTGAGCACGTAACCTATAGAAGCGAAGTAAGTGCGATTTTTCTCCGAAACTTATCAGTGCTTGGTACTGACACGAAAAGTGTCGAATTCAGTGTGTATTTTGTAATCGATATTATAGAATATGAGATATTTCGGTTTTTAACGTAAATAACAATATTTTAAGCAGCACATATATTTTAAAACATGTAAAGAAATAAGTGAATTTGTTTGACAAAAAAAGTCCGAATGTGTTGAAGAAAAAACGGAGGCATTCAGTGCCAAAGGATTTTGACGGAATTTTTCCGAAAGAAAATTAATGACATTTCGTATCTATATGTTATGTGCTCGGTGAGCCCACCAGATGCCGATATCTATCTGGTGGGCTAGACTCCCTGACTTAGCAGTTTGGACCGACGTTTAAACAGCTCTCCTTGGTAGCTTAGCTTAGCTTGCGGAGCGTACAGAGTCCGGATGTTTTCCTACTGTTAAATACATCGATCGGGTTAATCGCTACTTAATGAAATAGGCTTACTGATTTTTTTAATAAAGCATCTTCCTGTGTTTCGTCGTTGAGTGCCTGAACCATCTGAGTGGGTTTGCTTCTCCGCCTAGAGTCAAAAGCAATATCATTAAATAAAACGTTTTCCAATTTGTATGTACTAGCAGATTCATTTAGATTTTACATTATTTTTCACTCGCTCTTTACAGGGGCGACGTTCAGTTACATGTTTTTGCTTGATGCTGACCTTCTTAGCTACTGTACAGTAGGCAACTTCTTATGTTATTAGGAAGTATGTTTAAATGTTGGGTTTGAAGGTATATTGTTACCTTCAAACCCAACATTTAAACATACTTCTGAGCTGAGAAGTTTAGCAAACTAATACAATTAGAGGGGGCCGGACGATGTAAGTACCTATGCGTGCTATCCGTCCACCCCGCTGCTTGCGATGCTGACCAAAGTCTGTAAAATAATCATTTTACATAATAATGTACTAACTTAATAAAGTTATATACCATACATTCTACATTATAGGGTTTTTGAAAAACACTAATAACCTCTTAGGGCGGATTCCGGTGTGGAATATTCGTCATGAGATCAAAATCGAAATTGTGAAAAAAATATATATCTTCCCCATACTTAATTGCTGGTCCCGTGATATCTGTTTAATAGAAAACAGTTTTTTAAAATTCTATGTTAGTTACGTAGTTAAAGTTGAGCACAAGTTGTTTATTTGAGCATCAGAATCGGCCCTTTACGTACTAGAAATGTTTTCGTAAAACTGTCGAGTGACGAAATTTATTTGACACAGGAGTCCATTAGATGTAAAACTGCTGGTTTTGTTAATAATAATAATTTATTGCCAGATAAGTCAAAGGATATTAGATAAAATAAATTTTTTTAGTACATTTTTTTATTGCCTCGTAGGAAGTGTGAAAAGCAGAGTATTCTCCTCGGGGATAAAGATGTCTTCGTCTTAGGTGAGCTTAAATCCCTCTCCACACTCAGGATTCTACTTTTACTTCCTCGCTATGCTCGAGAGTAAACACTAAACACCCTCGCTGAGCTCGGGAGTTAACTCTCGATTCCTTCGTTACGCTCGAGATTCAAGATGACGCCCGTGACGTAAGACATCACGTTACCCCCTTGCTGAATAATCTACCGTCTAGGGTTCCGTACCTCGAAAGGAATAAAGAAACCTTAGAGGAAGGATCACTTTGTTTGCAATTGAAGTGCCTGAAACGGCATAATAAAGATGCCTAAGGCATACGGAGGCTCAAGGCATAATCTTCTATCTTCTCAAAGAAGTATAAAAAATATTGCGAAACATTGACTGAAACATGTACTTGCTGTTGTTTCTCTATAGGCTTTGTAGAGGTACCTTTATCTCAGATCAATTTGATAATAACGAAACAGGAGTTGAATCCAGGAAATTCCGGTAAGCTTCGCTAATTAGATTAGTTGGCAAGTTAGGCCGCTGGCCGGCCTGATAACTGACCAAGATGCTCACTTGCGGCCGCTGTTACCAAACTATTCCCTCTGTTCCTAAGTATTATCTAAAACTTATAATTATATTAGAAAATCGATACTACTGATTGTATTGTCTCCAATAACAGGTTCAGTTATAGTTTTAAGTAAATTTGGACCCGACTTTTGTTTTTAACTCAAAGTGTTACTTAACATCACTGGGAAAATCAGCAATAGCAAACCTAAAGGTAAATTCAGCTTTTCCAAGACTATTTGAATAGTTTTGGTTGAGATATTCGAATTGTGCTCTGCATTCCTTTCTCATGTTAAAAACCACGATTCTTAACATTCGATCTAATATTCTATCGTTGGATTTTCGAGAGAACTTTCTCACATTTTTATTGTGGCTGTTTTATTTGTATGAGTTTTTTGTATCTGAAACCTCAGTTTGTAACAAACTATTAGTCTATCTATTAAACCTACGCCCACTTAGCTTGAACGTGATAAATCTATAAAGTTGTCTGATTTGTAGTAAAAAGTTTCCATCAAATAAGGCACTGTAATATTAATGGAAAATGTGTCTAAAAATATCCAGAAGACTTCACAATATTAGAAAATTTTAAATTGCTTTTTAATCTTTTAAGAGCAACGTCTTGTTGTTTGATTTTCGTCACGTTTCGTTTACTCAAAAGCATACAAGTACCTATTACATTTTCGAATATTGGTAAATAAAAATAAATGATCGAGTGTTTGCTGATGCGTAGGTATCGATCGTGACTGGTGTAGGTAGCTGGGATTTAAAGACCTAACATGATTTTGCAACCAGAGCATATACATATGCCCATTTCTTTCACTACACGCGTGTTGCTCAATCTATTTGGGACCCTTTTGTGAAAAAGGCAGCCTCTCTGAATACGAAGCAGTCTGAACTTAGATAACCCAGAGCGTCACCTTTAACGTACGAGTGCCTACCTTACTCTGCATACACTAACATTTATATAAGTCTAGGTTAAATCGAATAAGATTAAATCTCGAATCCTCTATGTAACTAATGTGAATTTAGTGATTAGTATTTGACTGGATGCAAATACAGTATAATATACAAGTATATCCAATAGCATTTCTTTGTTTGTAATTTTTTATTTAATTTACTCGTCAATTTTATATTAAAACAAAGTGGTAGAGTAACCACTTATGATTATCATTACAATATAAAACATAGCGCGTTCAGAGCTCGAACCAATACAACAAGATTAGGTGTATGAAGACAATGAAATTAGTAAATATAAATTTATATTGATCGTTATATGGCAAATGAAATGTTGATATTTATGAAAATATGACAAGAACACTGCATTAAAACATTGTCAAGCTATAAAATAATAAATACAGGTACTTTTCTTGGTTAAACAATATGACCAATCGTTGATCTACTCGTCGCAATTAACAGTTAAACAGAGACGCATGTGTTGCGGTTGGTAAAGAAAATAATTTGCGTGCACGTTGTAGATTAGGTGGTGCGCGAGAAGCATACTTTATCCTCGAATAATTTGTGTGAGTTAATGAAAGTCACGTTTTAATTAATTGGGGTGTGTGTAACGAGCGATGGCGGGCAGGGGAACAAGCGTGTATCACCACACGTCGCACTAAGGGTTTATACACACGGGACCGTTATGGACGATACGTCTAAAACACGGTACGTCATGAGGGATACACGTTTACAATGCGGAATCGTTATTTTTCACGATTCCTCAAAATATTCAAATTGATTTCACATACATGATTCAGAGTTCAGTCTTGGATGAACTTTCGAACATGCCGACACAAAAATATAACGATTCGTGTTTTTTTGACGACTGTGATACGTGTTTTAAAACTTTGCTGTTATTTTCCGCGATTCGTGATGCGTGTGAACACATGCTTTTAAAATGCATTACCGCTCTCAAAAATAAACAAAACGTAAAAAAGACGATACGTCAAAAACACAAATCGTCCTCGTGTGAATGAGTACTTAGGCTGCGTTTCCACTGCTTTAGCAAGTTGCGTTACGAGGAAATTATGTTTCGAATTTAAAGTCATTGACTTCAAATTTGAAACATAATTTCCTTAAAACTGTACCTTCTACTAAGAAGGTAGTTCGATGGAAATTACCATGGGAGCCTTACAAATAAATCTGGTTGATATATTTTTTTACCTACGCAGTAGATCTCATCCCCTGGTGGAGACGCAGACTTTTCCAATGAGCTGCGGTGCTCAGCGTCATCGATGCGTTGGGTCTCGAGAAGAACTAAATATCATACGGTTTATTTGTAACAAAAATATCCAGCATGTATAAATATATATGGTGTCGTAGACGTAGGTCTCGAGGTGAAATGAATGCTGTTGTGACAGAATTCCGTAAATAAAGATGCTGCATTGGACCCAGTGCTTAACCTAAATTTCATTTTCCAAGCTATGCTAAAATTATAATTGTAAAATATCGTACCGACTCGAAAAATCTTCCTATTTCTTGATTAAAATTACGTAGACTATCTTACCTATAGACACCCTCTGTCTATGATTAGGTAAATGGTAACTTCATTCTGTATTTATAATATTTGTTTATATCAGGTACACAATCAGAATTAAATTCAATGTATAATCATATATACAAAATATATTGTAAATTGAGCTTGTAGAGAAGTTGTTTGCAAAGTTTGTTCAGTGATTGTTGGCTGTAGCAAAGTCGGCCGAGGTGTCAAACGTCGGTGATGTTCCAGGCACAGCCCGACAACTTCGCCGAGTTGCTCTTGTCCGCCCCCGCTTGACGTCGGAATTTTAAATAGGCGCCAGGTGAACGAGTTTATTCGTAAACACTTAAATATTTAAGATATAACTCTCTAAGATTTCTTATTACGAAGTCTCGCTGCGATATTTGAAACACACTTCGAAAGCGGAGACCGCGTTACCTAAGTTTTGATTAGGTAAAGTACTAAACAAATGTTTCAACTTTTCGGTGCTTAGTTATACATAATAAATAGGGGATAACTTTTGTTTTTGGAACTTTGAACTCCGTTGATGTTTTAATGAGTTTTCCATGTGTATTGTACGATTCAATAATTAACAGAGCGAAAAATTTTAAAAAGTTGTTTCTTTTTGGCAGAATACGAGCCAAACAGCAGCATTAAATAACGCGATATCTGTAGGGAAATGCGACGAGATAACATCGTTGCGCGGTGCCAAATTACACCCTTGTTGCGTTTTACAATAACCGCGGGGCTGCCGCCGCCCGTCGCGCCGCTTGCTGTGCCGCTCGCCGCTCGTTATGTAACGCAAATATACTTTTAAGTCCATTGATACTTCAACTCTGGCTTACACAAATTCCAGAAAACAGATATACGGAGCTACAACCTTGGGCATCAAGTAAGAATGCCGTATATTTTTAAGATATTTTCGAACAACATCCTTATTTATTTAGGGAAGATAAGTACTAAATAGAGAATAGTACGTATTTGCTTAGTAACCTCTAATGGTAAATATAGTCAGCGCTTTGCGCGTAAATAATTTGATGACTACTATCATCGTTACCTACGTATTACTGGTAGCATAGAGAAAATAAAAACTGGGCTGGGGTGAGGAGTATATGGTTAACTATTAATTTTCCACTTGTTATAAATGCAGTAGAATGAGCCAGCATTTAC
This sequence comes from Pyrausta nigrata, assembly GCA_949316185.1. Lineage (NCBI taxonomy): Eukaryota > Metazoa > Arthropoda > Insecta > Lepidoptera > Crambidae > Pyrausta > Pyrausta nigrata. The sequence continues at coordinate 8,568,409 of OX438945.1, read as the reverse complement.
AGACTAGCAATTTGCTCGTAAAGATAGTTTAAATAAATCTTCATTAAGTTAAACCCGGACCGTACTCATATTTTCAAACGGGACGTTTTAACGTTTTTACAGGTTTCCGTAAGCGGGTGCGAGTACGAATAATAGTGTGCGGAAAAAATTAAGCAACTCAAGGCGGATAAAAATAAAAAGGCGTATTTTATTTCTGGTAAGTAAATATATTATTTGCACTTAGTTATACTGCATGTCGAAAGTGGTTAACGTTTCTTAAGTTTTACCTTTGTCGACGTAAATTGGTAATCATCGTTTAGCATTGATTTGTAGTAATGGATTTAATAAACATAGTTTTTTTAAATGTTGTAACACTCACAGTGTTATTTTTACTTTTTATAAGTTTAAATATCATGCCAAAAATTCGCACACGGGCAGGATTTGAAACCTTTGGCTAACAGGGCCAGAAATGGCAGTTTGAACATCTGTTATAATAAGTTATATAATAATATGTTGATTGGTAGAAAAATCCTTACGGCATTAAATCTGCCATTTTACTTCTCTGTTTGTGCAATAAAGTAAAAGTAAAGTTAGTAGGTATATATAGATCACACTGCTGGGTAAAGGTTTCACCTCAACTATGAGGAGGTACGAGCCATAGTCCACGCGGGCTCAGTGCGGATTGGTGGAGGGGTGTCTGTAAGGCAAGTGACCAAACTTAGTGTCAGATGTTGTCAAGCCGCCCTAGGGCCTCTAGGCTTAACGACTAATATCAACAGATATTAGCCGGGACCAACTGCTTTACGTGCCTTCGGAAGCACGGAGATGCTTGTAATAAAGAATATATTTTAATTTAGTTTTACATTGTGTTGTGTGTAAAATATATAAATAAATAAATTTATTTGTATATATTTTTTTGATATTTAATTGGGTGAAAACACTTACCTGTATAATACATTTTAATATAACTTATTTAAAAAAAAGTTTCTGTGCTTTATTTTTCGGAACTAATTGATGATACTCTTAAAGGACTTGTCCTATTTTTGTATGGAGGCTGTTTTTTTATTCCAAGATATCACCAACCACCAATAAACTATATTTATCTTTAAGCTACAAAAATATGAAACACGTAACCATAGAAATCTGAATTTTAAACGCCTCAATTTTTGAGAAAATATATGTTTTGTAATGAGGCATCATCCATTGATCATTACTTGTATATCCTGGCTGTATGGCTACGTACCTTTGCCTTTCCACTGGTGGATAAATACTACTACTTAGGTACTACCACAGATTATATAATTAGTACTACTGTCAATGGAATCACAATTTTGCTGTAAAGGACTTGTCCATTAATGGTTTTTTATTCGTCAATATTTCTAACCAGAATAAACTAAATATTATATGAAAGAGTTTACAAAAACTAGCATTTCTGCATAATTAATATATTTTTTAAGGCCTCTGATTTAGAGAAAAATTGATATAAATTTTTCTCTTTGTCTGTACATAAACCGCACCTTCGCCTATATCAATTAACGCATGAAAAAAAATTGACAGCAAAATTGACATTCCATTGACAGTAGTACCTATTATATAATCTGTGGTAGTACCTAGTAGTTTTATCCAACAGTGGAAAGGCAATGGTACATAGCCATACAGCCAGGAAATACAAGTAAGTGATCAATGGATGATGCCTGTTACAAAACATATTTTTTCTCGAAAATGGAGGCGTTTAAAATTATGATTTCTATGGTTACGTGTTTCATATTTTTGTAGCTTAAAGATAAATATAGGTTTATTAGTGGTTGGTGATATCTTAGAATAAAAAACCAGCCTCCATACAAAAAGAGGACAAGTCCTTTTTTTTCATGCGTTAATTGGTATAGGCGAAGGTTTATGTACAGACAAAGAGAAAAATTAAATTAAATTTTTCTCCAAATCTGAGGCCTTAAAAGATATATAAAAAATGCAGAAAGGCTAGTTTTTGTGAACTCTTTCATATAATATTTAGTTTATTCTGGTTAGAAATATTGACGAATAAAAAACCATTAATGGACAATTCCTTTAAGTAATAAGCATGATCTGGATGTTCTGGTTTTCGTGTTTTCTTATTACACATTTCATGATTTCTGTTTTACAATTATATTTTGTTTTTTATTTGTTGACATAGGGTTGAATTCTTAGATCTTGCCGTTCAACGGGTAATGAGATTGTTTTAATTCGGCCAACTTCCCCGCGGATCGTGCGGGCCATCCTTTTAACTTGCTAATCAGCTTATCCGCCCTCACGGATTTGTATACGAAACGGTACATTTAAATTTTCCCTCTGTCACACGCTTTAATTGATACATGCCTAAAATACCCTCTACAAACAAAATAGATTTTGTTACACCTGCTGCTCGTTTACATCCATCAGAGATTTTTGCGTTCCTGGTGGAGCATACACATTACACACAATTTTAAATTTAATACTTTTCGCAGTGTTGCCCTATATAAGGCTGCCACGACACGCACAAAAAAACTGCTGATGTACCAAATAAATGCCGTTCTTGTATTTTTCCTCCATTGAGTTTTACGATTTCAACCAAAGACTTGCATGCTTGCATGTTTTACGTGCAAGCTCCCCAAATGGTCTGAGCATAAAATATCAATTTATTTATTTACTATCCCTTCTTTGGTCATGGATATCCTTATTGTTGTCAATAAATGTTTGTAAACAAACCCACCAAAAGAACATTACCCGAAAAATAATTCTGGACATAATTTTGGCAAACGGGTACCTAATTAATCCTCATTTCCATCAGCTTGAATAAGAATCGTTCATGATGTGTAGCTCACACATATTCTAGCGAAGTAAATCAGATCTCCCAAAAGAAACGCAAGAAAAGTATCACATTTACCTACGTAAGAATGTAGTGGTGGCACAGAATACTAAATATGGTAGTGGTTGGAGCCGCGATGGCACTTACGCCGCCCGGCTGGGCTCGGCGGAGTAGCGGTATTGAGCCAGAAAGTGCTCTACGCCCTTGAAAGCTTCGTCAGCCTCTATGAAGCGTTTAGAGGGTGCATAAAACACGCGTAAAATGCGCCACCTCGTATTAATCTTACCCGTTGCCTTTGTACCCAAAAAGGGGGATACAGCTAGACGAAAATATCGTTTTTAAAAAGCCTTTTTGTGTCATAAAAACTCGCCGTGAAAACTGATTCCTTGTTAGGATAAGGGTCATTTGTTGAGAGGGTTTGGCTAGATTTTTATCGTTACCATTTTGTATTAGTTTTATGAAAACTTTGAGTTTTCATTTATGGTTACTGTAAAGTAGGTATAAGTATAAGTATACTTTAACTATAAGTATAAAATTATGCTGATGAAAAGACATGGTTCTTGGTGCAAAATCAAGCTAAGTGGGTCATGATGAGGCGCACGTCTGCACTCCACAAATGAGCGGGGCCTCACGTGACACGCGCGCCCAAGGCCGCCTGAACAAATACTAAAAATTTAATTAAAATCTACCGTTTTTAGGGTTCCGCAATCCACAAAGAAACCACCTGTTTTGCCATGTCTTTTTGAAAAATAATAATTTCTAGGGTATAAAGTTATGTATAGGTACGACTACTTAAGCTAACTGACTTTGTTAACTACAGAAAAAAAATATTTTTTGTACAATTTACATACCAAATTGATGGAACATTAGAGAAAAATATTGAAAAAATGTAAATTGAATCGGATTTCGTTGAATCGGATACTGTTATGGGGTGATACGTAGGTTGTAACGATATTAATGGTAGAGCGACAAGGCTTTCACTTTAAATGGTAATGCGATACTATCTCTCGAGTATTATCTGCATTAAGTAGATACAAAATACGAAACATTAACATAAAGTAAGAAAGTTTTTTTTACTCATTTTTGTAAAATATACTTTTTGTTGATACTTTGATATAAGGCGCAAGACAGCTTGCTACCTTATGGCAGTTTAACAAGAGCGACATCGACTTTTAATTTAATTTTAAATTATGTAAATTTTGGGTCGATTTAAGTATTTATTTTTATGTAGGTTTTTATTTATATATTATATATAGCTTTAATTTATACCGTTTAATATTGATATAAAGTTTATTTGTTTCGTTAATTGTTTATTCAATGAAAAATCTTAAGCACTGAAAGCGAAGTTACCTTTCTTTCATCATGCACACACGCTCTTTTTTTACCTAGAACACGCACTTCTTGTTTTTGTTTGCACGTGTTCGCTAGTCTTATGGATATCGCTTTATCTAGAAAAATAGCCTTGTCTGATCAAAACACCCTTCCCCTTTCACTGCAAATTGCTTATGAAGGCTCAAAATAATAAGTTTTCAGAATGCTTGTATAAACTAAACGCAACAATGCATGCTGTAATTAGTTTAGCAATAAACAGTATATCGAAGACAAAAATGGAATTGGGTAATAACATAGTATTTTCTTAGAAAGTCAGCCACGCAGTTTGTGCTATTTTGGCTTGTACCTTCTGAATTACTACTACTAAGTACTACTAGGTCTTTATTAGGCGTAAACAAAGAGTAGTTAAATGGCATTTTTATTTAATCAAATCTCAAAGATATTTATATACTTAAGTTTAAATAAGAAACCAAAAATTCGTGTACAGGTAGGATTTGAACCTACGACCTTTAGCTAGGTCGCCTACCCATGTACGAATTTTTAGTTTCTTATTTAAACTTAATAAATAAGAAAGAACACTGTGTGTTAAAAAATATTTAAAACTATCTTGACTCCACCTCAAAAAAAATTTAATCCGTTTTTCTGATTCGTTATTGTGTTAAGAATAGTAAAATTGTGGTGTGTGATCTAAATACACCTGAATTCTATTCGACTTGATGAGAAGATTATTGGATAAGCAATTTTTTGAATAATAAATTATTGCTTCTATAACTGCTCCAAAACCTACCACAATAAGTTGAGATAAAAAGAATTTACCACTTCGATAGAATGAGTATTAAAGCACATTTACAGCGCTTATCACTTTAAAATTGAGTGAGTCTTTTCCACTGCGATGAATGTAAATCACGTCATTGAATGAACTATATTGGACGTTGCTCCATTGAATGCAGTTGGTGCATGGTAAGCACAATGCTTCCCGTTCAATGCACTCGCTATTGAATCAGTATTCGATTGTCCCAAAGTTCGAGCTTTTTACATATATTTCGAGGGTAAACTTCGTTACCATTTGCTGAGAGGCGTTGTTCCATAAAACCCAAATATTTTTCAGCAACAATTCAATTTAAATGAGACAGAATAATCTTTATTGAAGTTAAATATTTCCGTGTAGTAAATGCATATCTTTTAGTGGATGTAAATTCAGGCCACCATTCAACACGGCATATTAAAAGTACCTAATTTAAGTGATCGTTTTACAAAAGTACTTATTTGTAATTCAATGGTTTCAATTTAGTGATTGTTGGTTAGTGTTGGTCACCGAGCACATAACCTTAAAACCCCATGGCACTGAATATCTCCGTTTTGTCTTCATATTTTGTCAAATAAATTCACTTATTTCTATACAGGGTTAATTGTAATTATCTGAACACCTCTTGCAGGCAGCCTCTCAACATCAATCCCAACAACATTTGTTCTACGACTTTTTAAAAATCTTGATAAATAACACAAAAAAATTTTTGTTCCCTCTGTTATTTGCTACTCTGTATGATATACCTAAAATAACAACGCCGAGACGCCCCTACCTCGCCCCTCCTGCATTCATTCAACGTTTCGGTACTAACACCACCGCCACCCCGCGTCCCGCTGCACGTGGAGATTATTTTGTCTACGCAAGGTGCGTAAGTAGAGTAACGCATGGGTAGAGTCAAAAAATAATTGTTGTATGGGAAAACTTAAATTTTAAAAACTATTAATTCCATGAAACCATGGCTAACCCCCGGAGCTCTGAAGTGTATAAGGCTCCGAAATAAAATGCAACTTAAGCTCCGAAAGGATCCATATAATACAATATTGGTAATCACGTACAAACGGTTTCGCAATTACTGCTCCAATCTTATTAAAAAACACAAACGCTGTTACTATAGTGATCAAATCAAAAAATTCACAACTAACCCGCGCAAATTCTGGAGTGCGGTAAACGAAATCACCCAGTATAAACCACCCAAGACTAATAATGTAGCATTGTTGGACCTGAAACCGTCACCTGTAGATTCAGTTAATTATGTAAACAACTACTTCGCTAGTATAGGAGCAAACCTGGCGGACATCATTGCCAAACAATCGGGACAAAAAAGTCATGGTATTGCTCCCCTTACACCAGCTGGTTTAAATCTCCCTTCATCTTTTGTTCTGTTTGACACAGACGTCAGGGAAGTTGAGTCCACCTTGCTTAGTCTGGATTCAGGAAGCGCTCCAGGCTGGGACGGTATCAGCACTGCATTTCTTAAATATGCAAAAGATATCGCTGTTCCCCATATTTGTACTCTTGTAAACCTCTGCTTCAGTACTGGTATTTTCCCCAGCTCTCTAAAAAGGTCCATTGTAACCCCTGTGTACAAGAGTGGGGACAGAGGGGATGTTGGCAACTACAGACCTATCTCTGTCCTTTCTTCAGTTTCCAATCGTTGAAAAACTTTTAAACAGAAGACTAACTGAGTACTTAGATAAATTTAATATTCTATCTCACTCACAATATGGCTTCAGAAGGGGATTATCAACGCAAAATGCCATTATAGATCTTACCACCACTATAACTAGACACGTTGACCAGGGTGACAAAAGTCTCACTGTCTTTATAGATCTGAAGAAGGCCTTTGACACTGTCTCTGTTCCCATTCTTCTACACAGGTTGGAAAGCATAGGCGTTAGGGGGATTCCACTCACGATTTTTGCTAGCTATCTCTAAAACAGGACACAGGAAGTGAAGATAGATGCTTTCCACAGTGAAAAAGTGAACATCACTTTCGGAGTTCCGCAGGGAAGCGTCCTTGGCCCGACTCTCTTTTTAATATATATTAATGAGCTATGTAACTTGAAGGATGTCGGGGGAAGGATATTTTTCTATGCGGACGACACACAGTGTGGTATGAAACCCTATTTTGTTGCATGTAGTTTTTATTTGTGAAACTGTTAGTTAACATCATTTCAAGCACTGCAGTTCAAACCCGGTTTCGATACGAGTTGTAGTTTTGAAGAAAAAAAATACCAAAGTTTACTTATATCCGAATGTCCGAAAATGAAAAAAAAAAACTTTAAAAATAAACTAAAATATTTGGTGCTGTTATACATTATTGTAATAAATGTCCCTATATTAACATATTATGTCACCAATTTGTGGCACTTAACTCTCAGTAGAAAGCGAAATATAATTTATTTTCGTATTTTTGGTTTTTATTTTTTTCTCTATCAGTAACATCGTATTAGGCCGCCATATTTGTCCAGGCAAATATTTATATCTTCTTTTATATACAGTATTAAAATCATGACCTAACTCTTTGTTAAACAGAAGTTGTGATCAATTTTATACTAGCGTCAGGGCTGTCAACTTCGTATATCCGACTCTTGTATCAAAAAATAATAATGTAAAAAATATTTACAATTTAGTTGTTAAAATTCTTCCTATTTGGTAATTGTAACAGATTCATCAGAATAATCATTAATGGCTGGATCTTCGTCGCCAACAGGTTTCAGCAGAGATAATGCTTCTTTTTTTTATTTGAAATGGGTTTGCTCTTGACTCTAGACTAAGCCATTACTTTCTGATGGTAAAGGAATCTTTTGCTTTCTTTTTTCTCTCTTTCATGTTGAAATCTGACACAATAGGGTCAGACGAGACGAGACCAAAGCCCTGTGAAATAAATCCGACATGGTAGTTTCACGACACGTTTTTCGGGTATGATGTTACCATTCGAATCGCTAAAACTTATTACGTGACTCTGCCGACTGTTCGGAATACGTACCGACTGGTAAATTTAATGAGTATTATTTTTGCCCTATGTATCACAATTTTATGTATAGTAACCGACATCGAGTGCCATTTGTATACGCCAACGTACTTGTATGCCAAGTTTGTGGAAAATGTAGCAAATTTTTCGAACGTACAGATCGTCTATCAACCACTGTTCAATATTTAGAATTTTCGCAAAAGTTTCGCGGTATTTATCCGAAAAAGCAGGGCCTTATCGTCATTTGTTGTCCCTGAGTTGGGACGTTCCACATCCAATAAAAGACCCATTTGCTCTCTAATTTGGGCTTGAATATTTTTTTTGCGCTCCTCGACCAAGGCACCCACACTGGTTTGACCAAAAAGGCCCCGTCCCATCCGTATATGACGTGGTGTCATAAGCTTCACTTCAGACTAGATTGCCTGAAGCTACTGGAGCTCCCACGCCATGACCAGGCTGACATCCGTAAGAGACATTAATCAACTTAAGTTTATACATAATACTAGAGAGTCTTGATAGATTCCGTAGAAAATTGCGAGATGAGCTATCGCAGCGCTGCTAGTACATATAAGGTTGCTAGCAGAGTTGCGTCGCTTATTTTACATACTTTTCTCAACCACTTTGTTAATATCTAAAGTAATATGTGGTAAATGGTGTCCGTGTTGGTGAAAATATTAGTACATAAGCACATGTAATAAACATTTATTTTATTTACATATTGTCATTGTTTTTTTGAATAAATTAAAAAGTAAAATCTGTAACAAATCTATAAAAATGTTTAGTTCGCAGTGACAACCCTTAGGTCCGAAAATTTCGGATATAAGTTAATTATAAATTACTACCGTTTAACAAAGGGTTAGGTCCTGATTTTAATTCTGTGTATAGAAGAGGGTATATACATTCGCTGAGATAAATATCTCGGCCTAATACGATGTTTTTATGCGAAAAAATAATTAATACCAAAAATATGAAAAATTATCATAATTGGCTTTCCATTGACATTTGAGTGCCGCAAATTTGTGACATGATATGTTTATATGAGAGCATTTATAAGGATTAAGTTTAACGATAACAAATATTCCTATTTTTTTTTAAATATTTTTTTTCAATTTCGAAGTGTCGTTTTTATGTAAAGTTTAGTAATTTTTTTCTTTAAAACTACAACTCGTATCGAAACCGGGTTTGGACTGCAGTGCTTGAAATGATGTAAACTAACAGTTTCATAAATAAAAACTACATGCAACAAAAAAGGGTTTCATACCACACTGTGCGACACTGCCATCGTCTTTACCGATCGTACCTGGGACGCGGTCCGTGCGCGTGCTGAGAGGGGGCTATATAAAATTTCAAACTGGCTTAAAGAAAACCTCCTAACGCTGAACATTCTTAAAACTAACTTTATCTGTTTCTATCCTTCTGCAAGAACTCAACCTAAATAATAAGTCAGCCTATTAGATCCCACTGCTGGGAAAAGGCCTCACCTCAACTATGAGGAGGAACGAGCCATACTTCACCACGCGGGCTCAGTGCGGATTGGTGGAGGGGTGTATGTAAGGCAAGTGACAAACCTTACTGTCAGAAGTTATCAAGCCGCCCTAGGGCCTCTGACTAGGCTTAACGACTAATACCACAGATATTAGCTGGGACCAACTGCTTAACGTGCCTTCCGAAGCACGGAGATGCTTGTCATGGACGTCACTTAAATGGTCGGAATGGTCACCCATCCAATCACGACCGCGCCGTGGGTTGCTAAACTTTTGGTATCACTACCAAAGCGCTGCCGCCACTGCGCCACAAGCACCTCAACCTAAAGATAGCTTCAAAATAAAAATGCATACCTGCCTAAGCCCTAGATAAATGGACTCAGATTGCTGCTGTACTGATATTGATAGAGTTGATCAAACCAAGTATCTCGGCATAATTTTAGACCAACGCCTGAGCTGGCACCCGCACCTGGAACTGTTAATAGGTCGAACAAGAAAACTCATCTGGGTCTTCAAGTCTCTAAGACTGTTAATGTCGGTTAAACTCAAAACCAAAATCTACATAGCCCTGGCCCAATCTATGCTTGCCTACTGCATCTCGGTATGGGGTGGTTCCGACAAGACACGGATGCTTGGCTTGGAGAAAGCTCAGCGTTCTCTTATAAAGGTTATTTACTCAAAACCTTACCGGTTTCCTACTGATTTACTCTATAGAATAAGTGGCCTCCTCACTGTCAGAAAAATGTACATTCTTATTTTTTTATTTTTTTTTATTTTATTGGAAAACAAACAGCTTTTAACAATGCAATATAAGTTACAAAACAATGAACATTTAGCCTATAGTTTTCACATATATGTAGCTTAAAGAAAATACAAATCATATTATGTATCTTGATTGACAAGTGATAGGAACTAAATTCACAAGATAACAATGGACAGCAACCAAAGTCGTTTATGTATTACAAAAAGTACCATAAAAGTGTTATACCTATAGCTGCGGTCAGTGACATCAGTCAGTTGGGCCCATGAAATCACTCGCAATCAGTTTTTTTACCGTATTAGGGGAGGTGCAAAACAAATCAACATGCGGGTGAGCGCTCATTAACTTGTTGAGCCTTTCAGCTACCCTGCAAAAGTACGAGTTTTTACGATAGTTGGTGTGACACAGAGGCAAGTGCATGCAAGGACGTACTCGATTGGGTTTTAAGGGAACCCTGAGATATATATGGTTCAGAAGCGCAGAGTTGTCGATGTGACCATTTGCAATGTTCATTAAATATATAATATCCGCGATGTCTCTGCGTAATTCAAGAGGGAGGAAATGGTGGCGCCTGCAGCGTGCGTGATTATCTGCGTCACGTTTCTTGGTTTTGTACTGTAAGTACCTTAAAAATCTATTTTGTATGGATTCGATTCGATCAACATATGTTTTATACTGAGGATTTCATATCTGAGATGCATACTCAAGGATACTACGGACGTATGAGCAGTATAAGATTTTAATAGGCTTGAGACTTGAGAAGCGTTTACATGATCTCATTATAAAACCTAGGGCCTTCGACGCCTTCCTGACAATAAAGTCTACGTGACTGTCAAATATCATTTTCGAGTCATGGATCACACCCAAATCCCTTATATGATCTACATATTTTAAAACACTTCCTTTAATAGTATAATTGAATGCAACTGGATTAATTTTTCTAGTAAATGTAATAGCTTGACATTTAGAAACGTTTAAGTCAAGTTTGTTTCGCTCGCAATAATCTTCAAACCTTAATAAGTCCTGCTGCAGCAATTCAGAATCCTGAGTGTTGTTAATTTGTTTAAGGATTTTCATGTCATCAGCAAAGAGGAGAAATTCAGAATGATGGAAACACTTATCGATATCATTAAGACTACAAATAGAAGAGGACCAAGGAGCGATCCCTGGGGCACACCGGAAGGAACAGTCATCCATTTGGACTTGAATCCGTTCAGGATAACCACCTGAGATCTGTTAGCGACATAGGACTCAAACCACCTCAGAAGATTGCCATGAACGAACGAAACGAACGCCTTGCTATAGTCAGTAAAAATAGCATCAACCTGGCCACCAGAATCCATAGAAGACGTGATGATTTCGTTGGATAAAATAAGGTTAGAAACAGTAGATCGCCGCTTTAGAAATCCATGCTGTTGCAGCAGAAATGAAGGTGCAAGCGGTGAGTACAACTGCTGATAGACTAACCTTTCAAACACCTTTGAAAATATGCAGAGTTTGGAAATGGGCCGATAATTTTTTATGTTGCTTTTATTGCCATTCTTATGGATAGGACTTATAAAAGCCGATTTCCAAATGGTAGGAACTATACCTTCCTGGAGTGATCTTCGAAATAAAATACAAAGAGGTACAACTAAGCTGTCCGCACAGCTTACTATGAAACAAGCCGGTATTTCATCGGGTCCAGCACCTTTGGTAAGGTCTAGGGACTTAAGCAACTTGAGTACTGTGTCCCTGTCGACTTCAATGTCACTTATACTACAGATTGTATTAGAGCAAGAGTAAGTGTTGACAGGAGCGCACACCGTGTTATGTGTAGGTTCCAAAAAAGTTGAGTGAAAGTAAGTAGTAAATAAGTCACATATAGCTTTCCCTGTATCAGCAGAAGTATCATTACAGGTCATAGTAGATGGAAAAGAGCCATAACTATTATTTAATGTTTTTATGTATGACCAAAAAGATTTTGGATTATTGGTAATTGATCTTTCAGTTTTAAGTATGTAGGCGTCATAACATTCTTTTTCTACAGCTTTAGCTCGTTTCCTTAAGAGAGAAAATGTTTGGTAATCACATAAATTTTTGTATGTTTTGTATTTACGAAAGTATTTGTTTTTCTCCCTAAGAATTTTAATTAAAGCTGGACTAAACCAAGGCGGTGTTTTTCGAGCAGTGGTGGTCTTGACAGGCACATATTTATCACGTAAGCTGTATATCTTATCATAGAATAACTTAGTGGCTTCTTCGAGCGGTATTCCATACATACAATCCAGCCAAGGTATGTCATCCAACGACATCGATATAGCTAGATAGTCCGCAGCATGGTATAGGTACTTAAGTCTAGGTTTCGAGTGAAGGCGAAACAGAAACTATTACCGATATTTCAAGCGCTGGGTGGTTGGGGTCCTCAGGCACCAGTGGATCGTCACACCGTAACAACGACAGTTCCAATAATGAGCTAGAGAGAACCAAATCTAAAACCCGACCGTTCACGTTGAGATTATCATTAGATTGGATCAAATTGCACAGTAAAACAGCGTCAAAAAAGTCAACCTGGTGTTCCCCAGATATTCCCGTCGGTGACAGATTTTCCCGATCACGTATCCAACTTACGTAAGGAAGATTAAAATCACCCATTAAAATAAACCTATCATCGGGACATGAGTTATTCGCATTAACCATTGTTTCAGTAAAATTTATAAGTTGAGTCGCAAACGAGTTGCCATTATTTTCAGAACACAAGTATAATATACAAATGTGTATTTTTGTTTTATTGTTTATTACAACAGTTAACCGTAAGTCCTCGGCGGTACTGCCCCATTCCGGGCGCTCGACCACAGTCAACTCGCGACGAACAGCTAGGAGGACACCACCACCAAGCGCCTGACCCAGCCTTTCATAGTCCCTATCTCGCCTCCACACCAAGTAACGATCGTCAAAAAGCTCCTGGTTTTGTATTCCATCTAACAGCCATGTCTCATTGATAGCGATAATGTCATAAGAATTTAGACAGATACTGCTTTTAAAAACACTAGTTTTAGTTCGTAGTCCTCGAGTTTTCTGGTAGTAAATTTTAAGTTGACTTAGCTCGGTAAATAAAAGAAACAATAAAGACAAATGCAAAACACGTTATTAAATGAAAGACTGGAATCCATAAGCGCAACAGGTAAACACCAATAAAACGCGCAAACAGCTCAAAACCGCAACCATCACTCCCGTTTGAATCAAAGCGCAGATCATTAATTTTTACAAATGTAGTTAACTTTGAATGCAGTGGTAAGAAAAAGCAGGTATTCGTAAATATACCTTCTGCGCGATTAACAAGCAAATCTCGCTTTAATGCGCGTAAACATCGAACGAATATAAACCTTACTGACAGGGTGTCAGTGTGCAATATGACGCATGCAGTTACCACCGTATCACACATAATACTTACGAGGGTTGGCACGAATGTACAAGATACCGCCCGTCTAAAGCGCAAACGCATGTCAGCGGCGCCCAACTCACTGGGCCGCAAATAATAACACAATATCAAGCTCAATAGTACCGTACAACACTCATAGTAAATATAACTTATTGATAGTGATAAAATTACACACACTTTTATTTTATTTTTAAGAGGTCCTTTTCGGATTTTATTATAAAGATTGGAGACGTGGGGGACTTCCGGGCCATTATCTTGCGGTGTTTGACCCAAATAAATTGAAAATTAGACTCCTTGGCCTTGGATTTCGCCTTAGATAAAAAGTTTTTGTTATGCACCGTGAGATGGTCGTTGACATAAATTTGACCCTCTGCAGGAAAGCCCAATGAACCAGGATTGACGGTTTTTAGCTTGCGGGATGCTGCGGTAAAGTCTTATTTTAAGTACCTGTTATTGAAGCACATTATGATAGGCTTAGGTACGTCAGGGTTTCGTGAGGGGATTCTGGAAATGAAATTAATGTCTTCTTTTTTAAGGGGACATTCAACTGCCCTGGCTAAGCTAAGAGCGATATCAAACAAGTTTTCATTTTTAGTAGTAGGGATTCCCTTAATTTCAACGTTGTTTGATCGCGACCATTGTTCCCTCTCGTTTAATTCCTGATTTATTTTGGATATCTCCGCTTGTAACATTGGGATGACTATAGTACTTTCTTCAACATCCTTGATTCGTTTGTCCAACGCTTTGAGATTGTCCGTAAAACCACTAATCATCTCATGCGCCATATCTAGTGAAGACTGCAGGTTGGTGATCTCTGCCTTGATGCTTTTGACGTCTTCAACAAGTGCAGCTAAGGGAGCCAGCCTATGGAGGATGACTTTAAGGTCTTGATGCAAACCTTCCAATGAGAGCTGAGGTTGTGGAGACAGAGGAAGCGGCTTAGGAGAATTGTCCTGGTTTTTACAACCCGGGCAACGCCAGCTATTTTTCCGATCTCCCAGCTTTCTGTATCCCTGTTCGGTGACACCAGAGCACGCAAAATCGAAGTGCCGCTTACATACGCTGCACAAGGCACCGTCGGTAAACCGGGTTTTACAGCTTGCGCACGTGTGCATGGTCGATAGGTTTATTCGAAGTGTCACAAAAAAGAATAAAAATATTAATGCGGCTACAACCGTTTGTAGTATTGTGGTTGGGAACCTCTGGCTAAGCAGCTGCGCGACGAACGAGAATAGCTGAAACGGACAAGTGTTATCGCAGAGGACAACGACGCGACTCTTAACGTGGTATTACTTTGTCATAAATCGCTAACTTATGTTGACCAAACCCACAAAAGGAGAAGGAATAATGTAGCTCCTGCCGTTGTTACACATACAGCTTTTGCTAGGAGGCAATACATAGGCCAGTCCGCTTATGTCTACAATTAAATTAATAATATATTAGGAATATACCCAATGTTGACGTACACTTGCAAGAGAATCCTTATCTCATGGTTAGGTTCACTTTGCTACGATGAAGTAGAGGGTCTTCTAGTAAGAGTTAGTTAACTTACTACAAATTAAAAAAGGATCTGTATGTAGATTCTCAGCTCTGATCCCAAGGAACATAATCCGTAGGGCATACAGGTACTTCTTACAAATACCTAAAAGCACATTCACCCATGTGCGCATATAAACGCACAAGCATACACATACATACATACAAGATCACACACACACACACACATTGCACTATTAACTAGTTATTAAATGGTTGCTTATTTACCTACCTACCAGTTAAATTTATCTATAATCTAAGATAGTCGTAAGGGAAGTTGCGAGTCATACCCAATACAAGTGTCTTAGACAACTTACTGGGTAGACTCGGCCACATATTGTAACAAAGGTTTTAGAAATAAAAGATTTTTTTATTTTTTATTAATTTTGAAAAGTCGTAGAACAAATGTTGTTGAGATTGTTGTGGAAAAGCTGCCTGCAAGGTGTCCAGCTAATTTAAATTAACCCTGTATAAAGGTGTGGTTTGAAAGAATATTATTTATGACCGAAACCCAAATATCTCATATTTCATATTATAGATTAAAAAATATACCCACTAGACACTTTTCGTAATAATACTAAGCACTGATGACTTTCGAAAAAAAATCGCCCTTATTGCACCTTTAGTCGGCTACGTGCTCGATAGTGTTGGTGTTACGATGCCCTAAAAAAAATTTTTATCGACCGCTTTCAAGGTGTTGAACGGCCAAGACCATGAAATGTAAGGGGTATTTGAATTCGTAGGAAAAGTGGGTAAAAAGAACCCAAATTACCATTTTCTTTAAGTCTGAATTTGGCATTTAAATTGGATGTGGGACATTTCTTTTTAATTGATTGCTATTTTCAATTGACTAACGTAGAATGTAACTTTATTTGATGACATAAAACTATATTAAACTTTATTAAAATATTTTAATTAAAAAAAAATAATTCCCTTTCGAAACTTTAACTGGTGTAAGATATTATACGAAGTGAACCTTCTCTTTTTAGGGTCATGTCTTTATTTGTCTGTCTGTTTATGTGTCCGCGGCCTTGGTCAAAGACTCTTTGTACTAGAAAGCTGTAATTTAGTATAAATAATGTATGCTAATCACGCAAAGCAACAACAGTAGAATAATATCCTGAATAATATATTTTTGTCTCGGGATGAAGTATAGGGATGACAATATTATTTTTATCTAACCTTTGCAACGTAAGGTTTACCGTATTTTTATCTAACCTTTACCCCACCCCTAACAAACAAACGACTACTTTTGGGTGCATTTTTTAAAATCCTAAGCGACTCCTAAGCAGGGAAATTAACTAAGCGTTTTATTTAGTAAAATAAGTTGTTATTTCAAAACTAATAAGGTACCTACGAGGAAGTCAATTAAGTATTTTCGTAAAGGTTATGTGTACACATTCTTAAACTTAAAATTATCATGGAAAATACAGGCCACTCGCAGAAACGGATTAAGAGTATTTGAAAAATAAAAATATATATAAATCTTCTCTAATACGTACTTAGAATATTTTTTACATTTAAAATAAATTTTGGGAGTTCAGTAACTTTATAGGATTAAAGAATAAATCATGGTGATGATGGGAGGAGCCATGGAGCATCATAACAGAAATAGATCAAGCTCACATAAAATGTTGTTTGGTTTTTAGCTGTACACATTCATAAAGAACAGATTTAACAAAAGTTTTTATTTGGTAGCCTTTCTGTGTGCAAAATATGTAAGTACCTCTAACCCTTCGAAACAAAGCGGCTCAAAAACATTCAGCAAAAGTGGAAATAAATCTTCATGATGTGTGGAAACTTAATAATTCGTAGCTCCGCGGGTGCCGGTGTCCGTTACATGGGCGCTCCCGCCGGACGTCTCTGGAATATTAACTTAGAATGGGATAAAAATGGCGGCAGGGGCCGTCCCCGGCTCAGGTGACACTGGAATTTGACGTTGGTAATTTGATGCCTTTATCCGGGTCAGCTTCCACACAAATAACGGATAGACACAGAAATGACGCTGAATGTGCCCCGGGGACAATCGGTGTGTTTTGCATAAGTCGTCAATGTTTAGTCCGTTTAAAAAATACGATGAACTTTGCCTCGCGCCGACCCTGGCAATATTGGACACGTTCCAGCGAACCTAATATCGTTCGATTTCGGACATGTCGATTTTCAGTTTAAACAGTAACTATTGTAATGTCGAAACTAGAATTGCAATCGACACACAAATGAATAAAACGAACATCTGTCTGCAATACCTTTTAATTGAATTCGGCCGACACATCTAGCCAATATTCGAAAGCGAATGAATACCTCCTCTAGTTTATTTTAAACGTTATATACCCGAGCTTATCTTAGCAAGTTTGTGTCAAAAAGAAGGTTTTTAATTAGTCCACAAAGTTTAAAACGAGGGCGGCGTAAAATTTTTACGACGATGCGAATTTTAAGCGGAGGACAGCGATCTTATGAATGAATGGCGGAAGAAAGCAATAAAAGTAATTAGGGAGAAACGAGTGAAACTTGGCCGCGGTCTCGCATTAGGTGGACTTAGTGCCTGCTGCGCGGAAAACTTGTGGCAATTAATGTAACTGAGTGTATTGGCGGGGGCGCTTCGGCTGCGGAGTGAGCACCGCTGATGCTCCACAAGACGCTATTTTGTTTTACGACTTTTTTAGTGAAATCGATACGGGTTTAAGTAGTTAGTAAGGAAATTTTTATTATATTTTTTTGTCATTTCCTTTCTCGGGACCATGGGGCCCCGGACCTTTGGAAGGCGTGGCGTATGGCGCTGAAGCCAACACGCTGAAGGCCTTTAGACAGCATTAATCTTAAAGTGTTTTAACACAAGTCAATGGTTATCTTGAGAAAAAGAACGTATCACAGAGAACTTTGTAATATATGCACGTATTTATTATAATCCTTGATAGGTTTAATTTGCTTGAAGTTTTCTGCATATTATGTGTGGAAGTTATAAATATTCACATTCACGTTGCAATTTTGAAAATTTATTTCATCAAAAGTTTGAGTTTGTCTATTGCAATCAGGTACTCGTACATGCCATAGTAGAACACGAAAACAAAAAAGCTTGTTCTGAAGCTTTATATATAACACATAGTTTGAGACCAAGCATTTGGTGTTGTAGGAAGTATACATCAAGTTTTTGTATGATTGCGGCGAGCAGAAATATCTTGAAGAACTCTCACAGCGAACATAAAAATCTCGGTCCACCCTTTAATAAATTGAATATTCTGGACGCGATTTACAAATGTAATATTGGGCGAGTTATATAAAACTTTCTTAAATTTTCGCCTCTGAAATATCTCATGCATAATTCAATACCAATAAATCGAATTTCGTTTATTGAAACATACACTGCCTATTTATATTTTTTTCAAGCGCAAAGAAAGTTTTCGTTAAATATAAACAGGGATTTATCATATCTCATAATCGGGCTTGTTTTGTTTGGTCTAAGCTCGAATAAATCCCACCTGCCCTTGTACTTGTTACCTGCGAGAACATTTTTTCTTTAGCATTTAGGAAATTTTATTAGACGCGAGAGGCCCTCATCGTTTCGGATCAACGATAATCCCATTACATTTCCAGTTTCGGCAATTTGAGTGCTCCGCTCTATCGCAATAAAAAGTTATTATGAAGCGCAGGTGAGCCAGGCCCCTCCGAAGGTACGACTCGCCTAAACGCGCTGGGACTTGGGAGCGTTCTCTCACTTAATACTTATCCACTTCCGTTTTATACTTCAATCATTGTAACAAGATTATCGATTTGATAGCTTTTTCTTGTTCATTGAGCACTGATAGATTAATCGGTTTAGTGTTCTTATAAAGTAATTTTGCATTGTGTTCTAATTGTATTGCAAGAGCTAATCTAATCCTAGTGTTAAATAATAAAATGTATACAATATTAGAATACCCATCACCATTGCCCTTGCTCTATTGAAAAAATAGATCTAATGAGCCAAGCTAATGCCTAAAAGCATTATTGTAGCATCTTAACTAGGATCCTTCTTAGGATCCTAACTAGGTAGCTACCAAACTAAGAAACCAATCGGATCTCGTATCGTAGCTTACTTAGGATCTGATCCTAGTTAGATCTTAGTTAGGATATAATAACTGCTTAAGCACAGCCTAGCTACATTTCTATTTTACTACAATATCTGTTATTTTCTAATCTTATAATGCAATATAAATGTAATGGTATACTACGAGAGAGGAAGCAAAATACAATAAAGGGTCGTAGAGGCGAAAATCCTCTTGGCGACAAAAGTAAATCTCGAGGATCTAGTGAGTCAGCACCCGACAAGAAGTATTCGTAAGCATGCTGTGATCCTGCGCCGATCTCCAGATAAACCGGCTGTCCACCCACTGCGTGATTTATATCCAGTCCGGACATTAGCCTGTACGTAATGCTTAAACCCTCCACGAGACCGCTCTTACAACGCTCCATTACCTATTTACTCTTGAATATGTAGGTTTTGTACGCGAACGTCAATTACGAAGTATTTGTATTATGGGTCCAATCAATAGATATTTTTTTCAATCAGGTCAAAATATTATTGATTGCAAAAATAAGCAAAGAATTTCAGTTCTTCAATTACAATCATTTGGTTTTTGTAAGTACACTGCTTAAATATTTTAAGTTTAAATATTAGGTAGTTTTAGTACCTAATGTTTGAAATTGAAGAACTGAAATTATTTTTGAAACAATGGGCTTCTTTGTAGGGTTCCGTACCAAAAAGAAAATTAACCCCGATAGGATTGCTTTGTTGTTCGTCTGTCCGTCAAGCCCCTTTTCCTTATAGGAACGCGTGAAGGTATCAAGTTAAAGTTAACATCAAATACAGTATAGCTGCGATCCCTTGAATCTGTGAAAAATTCTAGCTTCTTAGTTAACGCAATTGGCCGTTTTAGCCATGTTTTCTAACATTTCGCAGGGGAATCAAAACCTATAGGGCAAAGTCGGCAGCACGCCAGGTCATCCATTAGTACTACGAAAAAAGCTTTTATTTGGCATGAAATAGAGGTCAAAGTGGTATAGTCTGACGTGTGGCCATGTGTACTTCCCATAGACCTAGCTAGAATCATGTTTGGTAAGAAGGGAGGTATTACAGCACAACATAAGGAAAAGTCTAAAAACCGCGTGGTTACATCTTAGAAAAAAAAAAACATTTTTGCGAAACCCCTCAATGCACGAATCCGAATCGTACTTACCCGGTTTTTAAAAGTTAGTGTACCTACGTATGTAACACATAAAATATTCTAACCTAGTGTTCGCTCCAAATGTTACCGCAAAGATATAACATTTTCTCCGTCAAGCTACATAAGGCACGTGACGTCCCGCGAAATGCCAGGTTTTATGTGAAGGATGGTCTATGATGAGCAAAAAGCGTGAGTGGAATCCCCCTAACGCCTATGCTTTCCAACCTGTGTAGAAGAATGGGAACAGAGACAGTGTCAAAGGCCTTCTTCAGATCTATAAAACCGAAGTAAAGTATCTCGGAAACCGCAAATATCGGCTTTCTGTACATTCACAACGAAAGTCTTAAATTAACATCCCGCGACACAACAATCATAGAACGATTATAAAATACACAAAACTTGCGAAAGATTTATCAAACTATTTTATTTAACTTTTTGCTAGCTATCTCCAAAACAGGACACAGGAAGTGAAGATAGATGCTTTCCACAGTGAAAAGTGAACATCACTTTCGGAGTTCCGCAGGGAAGCGTCCTTGGCCCGACTCTCTTTTTAATATATATTAATGAGCTATGTAACTTGAAGGATGTCGGGGGAAGGATATTTTCCTATGCGGACGACACTGCCATCGTCTTTACCGATCGTACCTGGGACGCGGTCCGTGCGCGTGCTGAGAGGGGGCTATATAAAATTTCAAACTGGCTTAAAGAAAACCTCCTAACGCTGAACATTCTTAAAACTAACTTTATCTGTTTCTCTCCTTCTGCAAGAACTCAACCTAAAGATAGCTTCAAAATAAAAATGCATACCTGCCTAAGCCCTAGATAAATGGACTCAGATTGCTACTGAGGGGTTTCGCAAAAATGTTTTTTTTTCTAAGATGTAAGAAAAAAAAATTTTGCGAAACCCCTCAGTGCACGAATCCGAATCGTACTTACCCGGTTTTTAAAAGTTAGTGTACCTACGTATGTAACACACAAAATATTCTGACCTAGTGTTCGCTCCAAATGTTACCGTAAAGATATAACATTTTCTCCGTCAAGCTACATAAGGCACGTGACGTCCCGCGAAATGCCAGGTTTTATGTGAAGGATGGTCATCATAAACCACAGTCAAATATCGCGCTAAGAAGCACACAAATAAACGATTTGCAAACGAGTTTTGTCTCTTTGCTTAAAAAAACAATTACACGTTTTGTTTGATTTATTAAAATGGTTAATTAAATAAAATAGTTTGATAAATCTTTCGCAAGTTTTGTGTATTTTATAATCGTTCTATGATTGATGTGTCGCGGGATGTTAATTTAAGACTTTCGTTGTGAATGTACAGAAAGCCGATATTTGCGGTTTCTGAGATACTTTACTTCGGTTTATACGGGATGGCCCTGTGAATCATGGATCAAAAGAAACAGGGATTTGAACCGAAAACTAAAATTTGTTTAATAAATTAGCTACAAACATCTATGTGTTACACTTAATTTTAATTGTTATAACCCATTAACAGCCAACGCGAAACTAATAACAATGTACTGAGACTGGAACTTAAAATGAAGACAGAGAGCTTAATTATAAAACAAAAACATGTTTTTATGAAACAGTATATTTTTATATAAATCAGTATTTACGATGTTTTACTAAAAAGGGCATTTTTATAAAATACAAAAGCAGCCCTAATATTTTGTAGAGTGAATTTAAGGTCATACGGTAGAAAGTAATTTTTGTTGGGAATTACCTGCTTTATCTCACTGTTTCATTTTACCCTCGAATTACAGGGCCACTTTGTATATTCGAAAGTTATACTGTTAGATTAGGTAGCTAAATATACTTAAGAACTGCGGTTAAAGTTCCAGAACTTGGACTACAGCGCAGTAATGCTAGGTCATATCGCTTATCGGATGATAGAAGGAAACCAACTCATAGTACCTAATTTAGGGTAAAGGGTAATTTCATGTTGATTCCGCGAAAGTCCTGAAACCAGTGCGATCTAAGCCAACTCTCCCAATGTTTTCATAAGGAAAATATCCTCAGCAACGAAAAACTTAATCTGCAACTTTTTCTTTTTTCCCTTATTAGCTTTCCGCTCTTAACTACGATTCTTCTGCTTTTTCTTTATTTAATTTCGCATTCGTTTTAAGGAAATCAGCGCTTTCTTCGTTTAAAATGTACAAAGTATACTCACTAACTTTATTATGTGTGTTGCGTTGGTAGCATTCATCACTTTCTTTGTTGGTGCTTGAATTTGAAAATTAAGTTCAGATCAGTTGCAGTACTGCCATGCATGTAATATGTACCTACATTGGTTCTGCTGATACCTATAAAAATGTATTTACATATTGTGTTTATAAGTTACGTTGTTGTTGTGATGAATGATTTTGGAAATATTAAAGTTTTAATTGCCAAAAGTTTACATGTTTCATGAAACAATCTGATGTTGGAATTGTTTAAGTCACAATGTTTCCTTCTTTACATTTTACAGATGCCATAAAAATGACAAAATAATTTGTGTGGCGTACTTTGTCGGCAAAACTTTGTCAAGTAATAAACACAACGTGGTTCCGAAACGGGATGCTGGGTGGGTGTAGAAAGTAATTAAATGTGAATTGAAAACAAGTCACTTTTGTTGCCTGTGCCCCGAGGGACGTAGAAAGAACGAACAAAATACATACAACGTTTTGTATCTGGGTTGTTAATCCTGTGCATGTTACGTAATTGTTTTCTTGAAATAGAACTGAAATAGTACCTACGAGTAAGTAGAAGTGCATAGCATGAAAAACACCTGACTATTTAATTTTTGTTCATTTGTAAACTTATTTTATGATAAATTTTGGTTGATTTAATTTTGGAGAGGGTAAAAAGTTACGGAAAGTAGTAAATGTTAACTGATTACGTGAATGAACATGGCATTAAAAAAGGTTTATATTTAGATTTCTTTGGTGTGGGTTTCATGTCTCAAGCAAAAAGATTGCGAGGTACTACCGACCATTCAAGAAAATATCAGTCTGGGTAAACAATACCAAGTAAATACATAACCGAGCTGTACAGATATATCTAAACGATGTAGGACGATAGGTTATTTATACGGAAAGGGTGGGCCAGTATTCGTATCTGGAGATAACGAGCCTCCCACTACAGGGTACCAACACTATCGGGTTGTTATTTTTATTTTATTCTCGCAGCACTTGTTAAGTCAGCTAGTTGATTTTGTCCGTTGGCTTTGTTTTGTACAATTTAATGAGGGTCGTGCACGATTTGTGTGATAAGAAGCCCTTCGGAAGGCCGTGTTTTTGCAAAGGTCAATTGGTTTTTCATTTATTGATAACCCATTGAATTTGTTATCCGTTGATTTATTTGGATAAGTGCTTCTTATTAGTAGTGATGCGACTCAAGTATAATTTGCTACTCGATTCGTGCGAGTTATTATACAAACACTTTGCTCACTAGAATTATTTTACACAATAAAAAGACTACGTATTTCCAAAACTCTTTTTCTCTCGCATCATATCTCATCACAAAGTAATCAACACCGTCGAATACTTTTAAATACAATGTAAAAAACAAAAAGTTTACAATATTATACACTTTATAAATTCCGGTCATAGTTGTATACGGCGGTACGCAGGTACGCAGGTACGCCAGGTGCATTAAACCTGTTTGCCTGGGTGAGAGATGAGCGAGTTAATCTAATGGGTGTGAACTCGAATACGTTATTTTCCGAAGTTACTCGAGTAAAAGTGGACTCCAGTTGCATCACTAGTTATTAGGTGTTTGCTCGCGTAGAGTTCGGTTTTAAAGACCTTCTTCGGTAAGAAATGGTCCGCATTTTAGGCTCTAGGCGTCTTTACTTTTGCTTACGATGGGATGCGTGGGATTGAGGACCAGGTAAAGCGAAATTGATTGGAAAATACGGAAATTGTCCTGCAGCTCTAGATATGCCAATGTTACCACTGCTGTTCAGGTTTATCGAGTCCCAATTTTTTTTCAGTTTAATCACTCAACTCGACAAAGAACACCTCTGTGCAAATGAACTTTTGCATTAAATACGCGGGCTTACACATAATAGTAAACAAACTTTAATGCCGCTTTTACATATATAACTTTGAAATGTGTTTCATGTGTCGTTTTGTTTGGAGTGTAATATTGGTTTCAGTTAACAAAACACCTTAATAAGTAAACACATGTCCAGTTTAACAGATCCATTTAACGTGGGAGGTATTGTTAATATTGTAAAAGTCATTTAACATTTCCATTTCCTATTTTACGACGCGACAACGTGGAATGTTAAATTAAGGTTAAGTATATTGTGAGGTTGTTGCCAATTAATGCTACGATGCGGTTCGGCGAGTAATATGTATTAGCTGTACCTACGCGACGAGGGGTATAATGATGATGGAGGCTGCTAAACAGATAATTTTCGTAACAAACACGTCTAGGTAGGGATAATAGAAACCTCTTGTTTGAAACTAGAAAAGACTGTCCAAGTTTTCTGACTTCAAACTATGGATGCACACTGCCATAGAAAAGGATTTCATGAATTGGGCTGAGTTACATCAATTTTCTTTAACTGTAACCAACGTTTAACGTTAAAGTTATCTGTCAAAGAATAACACCGCCAACATAGTTATAAGTTAGTAACAGTTAAAGTAAGGTGGTGCAACTATCTCTTTTTAAAATGATTGTGCGTCGAAATATTTTTACTTTCAAAACGTTATTATTTGCTGTAGGTTGGTAACGAAAACTATTCATGTCTTAGCTTTTGATCTCTAATCTCTACGTTGTGATGTCAAAAGATACAGACCTATGCATCATGTAAGCCACTCAAATTCGATTGTCTAATGCAATAGTTTTATTAACATTGTGTAAGTACTAGGTTCTATAATATCCGCCAGCGCGTGCATAAATGATGAGCCGTAATGATGGCAAATGAATAACAAATCATAAGTAGGTAATTTGATTCGCGGTCGATTTCATATTAGCGAATGCGGAGTATTAATATTATTGTAGGTGATATTTATTCCACAACGGTAACGAGTTTCCACGTTACAGTTCAGTGCCTCTTATGGCCGCCGTGAATGCGAATAAAACGGAATGAAATCACATCGGTGCGTTAGACACATGCACACCTAGCGCCCGCGCCGCCCTCGCCGCCCGCCCAACCGCGCCCGCCGGCGAGCGCAATACTCGTACACGCCTGTACACTTTGTTTCTCTTACATTTGATTACCAGTTGCATATAGGATGATCAAGTCAGGCCCGTTGGAAACCAAATGATTTCTAAAAATTGTACGAGTATTGTTTCTCTTATGTTCTCGCCACGTCTAGAGGAATCAAGTCGTCAATCAATTTTACATTAGTATAATAAATACATGGAAATACATAATAGGGTAAAATAGTAAAAGTAATTAAATTTTCAATAATTTTTTACTTATAACAAACTTCACTACACCTAAATGAACTAAAATCATAATAAGTAACTACCGTGTTTGTATGAAGAATGACATGATCAGATAGTTAATTCGAGAGTATTACTAAAACTTCCAAGTCGTTACATTTAAGCAATTGCATTTTGAATAAGTGGCACTTTAGGATAGTAGTTACTACAAACTTTTTATGACGAATCCCGATATTAATAACGATGGTAGACCTTGTGGTTTGAATATTGTGAAGGTTATTATTATGAATATTTTATTTAACAAACGAAAAGCATATAACCAGGAACTCGCGGACCACTATTTAAGAACTCACTATACTCAATTTAAGAAAATATATTTCATATGATGTACGAACTCAAACATCAAACAGTTCACGACGGATAAAACAGCAATAAAACCAGAATTCTCCGGTTTTAATAGTACATAGACTAGTTGGTAGCTTTGCAACTCGTTAATTTTGACGCAGCGCATGGAGATTGCGCCCTCAATCGGATCGAGAGCTCGGCAGCTCATATGTCGATAATATTTAAATTTTGTCACAATTCCAGAAGGTAAAACGGAAAACGTAGTGTTGGACGCCCTCCTGCTAGGTGAACCGATGACCTGAAGAAGGTGGCCGGTGGTGGCTGGATGCGAGAAGCGGAGGACCGTGAAAGTTGGCGCAGTCTTGGAGATGCCTATGTCGAGCAGTGGACTCCAATAGGCTGATATGATGATGATGACCGTGATGACATTGAAAGTTAGAGAAAAAGATTTTTCTGCATCGTTGAAAAAGATAGATAGCTTTTTGTTGCGCACGTTTAAAGAAATTTACCTGTATTTTGTTTTAATTAAGTTACCTAACCATCTAAGCCTTTTTACTTACAATTTAGGACCACTTAATAAGTTTTCTTGAATAAAGATATTATTAAAATACTTATCATATACCACATCGCTCACATATCTATTGTAAGATTGTAGCACTACCAACTATCTGTATTCTTGTGTGACTTTAAATACTGTTTTGAAGTTAAATTCCGTAGATTTAGTCATATGGTTTATGACAGTGATAATCTTGATAGGAATATTTATTTTTATTGTAGCAAGCTTCCGATATTTTAATGTCTAATTAACACAGTATACCTAACCACCAGCAACAATTCGAGTACTTACGATTGGCGTCAAGTTATAATTTGCAGACAGTTGTAACATTCTCTGGTTTTTAATTTAGGCACCAGGAGTTTCTAGTTTAATTGCATATCTTTGCCAGCCAACTTCTGCTGCTTCTTTACGAGTGCGGTTCAGTAAAAGAACTTTATATAAATTACAAAAAACAAGTATTGAATACAATTCTCTTGACGGTACTAGTACCCTCTAGTGAAGTAGGTATCTACTACTGTAGGTTAAAATACTATATTATATCTACCTACATTACTAGTTTATATACCTTTTTTTAGCTGTGCAGTCGTCAATAAGAAGTCAGATCTCGGAGTGCAAGTGTAAGTCTTAAAAAACATAAGCGCGTTATTTTGGCTAACAATAACAATCCATTTTTGTCGTTATCAAGACTTATTTTTACAAACATCCATCACAGCTTGGGATGCGTTCTTTGACAAAGGCCTCCTCTTTGATCTTCCACTCCTGTATGTCTGCTGCCACTTGCAACCAGTTACAACTTATACATTGTTACAACCATAATATTATTCATAATGCTAAAAAAATATTTTTTGCACCAAAATGCAACCTCAACAATTATTCAATACTTACTCTAGTTTACTTTGTTTAATAAATCAGTTTACCGTAATGGGTATTAAAATCCCGGATGCTGTGAATAAACGAATTGGTAATTTTCTATTACTCGTATAATGTTTGCGAAATCAGTTTTCGCAATGTTAATTGGCTTTTCGTTTAATCGAAAACCGAACCCCGGTTTATTTTTACAGCTCCTGGCTAGTGTTGTTTTGGTTGTAAGAACTAAAAATAGGAGTATACATTTGGTGGACAGTACGAAAAAACATTAATCGGGAAAAAATATTACGGAAAACGGAAATCAATGTTTTCATTTTCAAATGGCCCATAGTCCAAGTAAGATATTTGTATTGTGTAAAAACAATGACTGTGAAGAATAACGAATGTGATTAATTGCGGTTGTGTTGAATTCATATTGTGCAGAATCGCGAAAATGAAGAAAAAAAATTGGCAAGAATTTCAAATAATCCCTTCTTGAGTGTAATAGAACCTAACTCATATGTTTTTGTTTATCATCAGGTCATAAAATATGTTGTTTCAATTGTGTTATCCTTGAAGTGAGTTTACGTGTTAAACAAATACCTACCTACAGCTCTCTAATAGGCTCAAGTTGAGCACTTTCTGTGCAAAACTTGTTTTATAGTCCAATGTTGTTGAACGTAAAGCTTTTGAATGTGTTTAGTTCGAAAGATCGCCGTGGAAGCGGTGAACGTTAGTAATCAACCGTTGTAGTGTTCAATTAGGGCACAATGCAATGATGATTAGTGAGCTTTCTCCGTTTGATTCTATACTGTAGTGATCTAGCTTAGAACTCCTACAAATATTGAAGTACTTATCTTACTGTTTGGTCAGGTGTTGGATTATATTTAGTTTTTTTTTGTACTGCTTGAACTTAGGTGGTAGAAGTGGTGGTGGTAGTGGCACACCACTACCACCTAAGTTGAAAGTTATCATCACGATGCCGTTATCATGCAATGCCCAAGCATTAACTGAATTGTAAGTTTACCTAAAAGCTAATAATACCTGAAATTGGGCACTTTGCATTGTAAGATGTTTATAAATTACTGGAACAAGTAAGGGTCACCAGTTTAACACATTGAGCGCCATGGCAGTCACCGGTGACCCCCAAACAATGTTTTTCTATTGTGTCTAGTTCCGTGGCAGTCAAAGGCTTAAGCAATTCAGACATACATGGTTTATTATATTTATATATAATATCTTTTTAAACATTCAAAAACGACGCTTTTAGTAATACCAAAGTACTGGACTGTCTGACCCTTTCTATATTGTGACAAGACGCCATTACAGGCGAGCCCGAGTGCGTAGCTAAGCCGGCTGCACGGCCCGCGCTACTGTTTGTTCAATGGCTCTGAAGTCTGACATCAATATACCTATACTACTGTAGGGATATAGCATGTAAGTCCCTACTATTTTTTAGGGTTCGATACCTCAAAAGGAAAATAGAAACCCTTGTATGAACCTTTTTTCAAAGGAACGCGTGGAGGTCAAATTGAAATTAACATCAACTTCGTCATCAACAACGGCTGTCCCTTGAAGCTATGAAAAAATCAACCTTCCCAATTAACACAATCCAAATCCGATACGGCTGTTAAAGCCGTTTTAACATTATACAGGAGTTTTAAAACATAGGATACGATCCATAGTATCTAATGTTTTCTTTTTACACGAGTGCCCAAAAAAACGAGTGTACCTATTGTTTTTAGGGTTCATGAATAATAATGTATGTACGTTTATTCCACCATAACTTTTCAACGCCTGTGCCGATTTAGAGTGTGTGTTAACGTTAGTATCCTTTCACCATCCTGCGTGACGACATAGGATACCTAAACTGTTAAAATTGAAAAAAAAACAACAACTCAAATATATACAAATATAGTAGCATTAATAGGCGGGTTCACCAGTAAAACGTGATTAATTTACTTTTAAGCTAAATTAAATTTTAACGGTCGTTAACAGCCGTGTTTTAAATTTCTTAATTATCACTTTTGTTACATTAAATACAGTAATGAATTTTACTTATGTTTCTAAAATACATTTTTCACAAATTTCATTCAAAGTTTAATTAAATTTTTGCGATTGTTGTTTCAGCTTTACATAATTAATTATGCTTCGTTCTTAGTTGTTAAAAGTTGAGTGTATTCGGTGGAGTTGAATTCAGGCAGGGACTTGTGCACGTACCTATGTAGAATGATGTATAGTTTGCTCTTTATTATAATTTTATCATTACCTTGGATCTCCAGCAGCGCGTATAATGAAGTTTAGAAACTTGGAATTAGTTGGGGTCATAATCTCACATCCCGCATTATATGAGCGAGTAGGTACGATAACTGAACCCACGACGATACCCACGATGGATTTTCGCTTTGTGATCTATTAACTGGAAGCATAATTATTAAAGTAGGTATATGGTACATACTGAAATAGGTAACTACATCATCCTCTTCCTAGCGTTATCCCGGTTGTGCACTCGAACGCGAGGGCCCAGGGTCCGCTGACCATGATCCAGGATGTGGCAGATCAGGTAATTACAGTGGAGCGACTGCCGTCTGACCTCCGTGACCCTGTAACCAGGGGAACCTGACCAGTTTTGGATCATGGTTACACATGCATTCGCCTGAATGTGCAGGTTTCCTCACGATGTTTTCCCTCACCGTAAGAGCATCGGTTAGTGAAACAACTAACTACATACTTACACATTTTTCTGGTATTCTAAATCATAAAAGAGCTTTAACTTTATTTTTTAAAGATACTTTGAAAATAAGCACATAAAATATGAAAACATTAGGACTAAAAATTGGAAATTAAAAAACCCTAAAACAAGAAAGAGTCATACCCAGGTTAAATATGTATCCATATAAAAACTTCTATAGCAGTCGGGACCCATTCTAGAAATGGGGGCTTAGTGAATACCTACCTCTATTGTATTACATTGCAGATTACTCCAATCTACTGACTAGACGGCTGTCCTGACTGCTACAATTTTTTATATGGGTACATATTTAACCCGGATATGACCACTTTCTTTTGATTAGGGTTTTTAATTTCCAATTACACAGTAACGTAGTCGGGTTTATTAGTTTATTTTTATTATTCAAAACAAAACACCAGGCTGCAAAAAATATAATATTTTTGAAATGGTCTCTTTACTGGCTTTCATTTGATACCCATATGGCTATGGTGAGGAAAAAATCAATCCCCCCTCCCCCTTTATTTCCATTTGCGGGCGCCATTTTTTAAATGTATATAGCATATGATGCCACTTTTACAATTTTGAAAAATTCAACGACACCTCATATGTCAAAAACTGCCGAGCCGTTTGGGGTGTAGGGCGTGCCAAACAATTATACATACATACTTTCGAAAAACATAACCCTCCTTTTGCAGTCGGGTAAAAAGAGATCAATAATATAGTGCTACCTATACAATATACAGTGTATACGGGTTTCGACCGGCGATTTAAGGGCCTTCTTAATTCAAATGATCAAAATCAAAATAATGTTATCGACAAAATCCCCCCATGTAGGGGTCGGTAAGTTGTTTTAAACAGGTAGCTATTTTTCATAGTGTTTTAAACAAATGTTTTAAAGATAGCTAACCCTGGATACAATATTCAGTAGAGAATGCCCCAACTAAACCGTAAATTCTCCTAATTGTACGCTGTTCAATGCAAGATTAGAGGTAGAACCACACTAGGCGGAACTGAGCGACACGACGCGTCAATATATTCTTTATATGAAAGACTGCAGTTCTGCTGCAGTGTAGTTCCGGTGCCGCTTAATGCGTCTCGTCTCATACATTTTCATACATAAAGAATATTTTGTCGCTCCAGTTACGCTGCGGTGCAGTTCCGCCTAGTGCGTTCTACCTTTAATAATAAATTGCTTTAATTACGTTATTAATTTTCAGATAAAATTTTAAAGGTCATATCTTTATAGCGCTTTGTAATAAAGAACAGTATGGACAAACAAAAGATTTTATCAAAAGTTGTGCGAAAATAATTTCCCGTATCGCGCGGGCGAAGCGCTGCAATCCTTTTTGACAATTGAGTTTCTGTTCCCCAAGAAACTAATTTACCTCCTATTGTTGTTCACATTTACCGAGTTATTACATGCCTTGATCAGATATTAAATTGCCTCCATGAAAAGGGGGCTCCCTATAAAATTTATGAGCATATACTCATTGGGTTTTACCTAAAGATTCTTTTCTAAAATCAGACTACCTAGTATTTATGTGATAAGTTTCGACGTGTCAAGTCAAGGGTAAGGTAAAGGGTAAGAGTAATTTAACTAGTGAAATTGTAATACCACTGCTTTGACAATATACCTGCGACATATATAAAATATTATAGTATTTTACGTGAATACTATGTTTAGTTTGGTTAAGGGTTATTCTTTAAGATTATGCGACCATGGAAAGATCTTGTCTGGCTAGTAAGTATTCACACTAACTACTAACACATATCTTGGAAAAGCTAGCTAAAATGAATGACATAATATATTGATTTTATCAGCATTGATTAAATACATTGATTTCAAAGTTAAGATTTAAGTAACTCAAGAATTTAATTAATTGTACTCGTTAACGTCTTGACAGCAGGGACGTCAGCGGTACACGCGTAAACTTGTTCTCCAAAATATTTAAGAGGGGAAGAAGTTAATGAAGGGTGTAAGTGAGTAAGAGAGGGTAAGTATACGTACTATACGGTGCACTTAAATACGTCTCTGAAAGTACCTACGGTGTCTTCAATTCAGTTAAATGCACCGTTGTATGCTGTGGTTATTCAAAAGTTACGCACTTTGAGTTGAGGGAGTTTATAATAATAAGCGTTTGTACTTAATATCATCTCAAATTTTAGGAAGAGCTGCTGAGATTAAGGCTTTCATTTTACATTTCTAATCACAAGGCCAGAACTAAGGTACCCACATCTTAATTTTCTTTCAACATAATAAATTGTTAAAAAACAGTAAAAACACTATATTAAAGGCTCCAATATAAAATAAAAGAAATGAATATGATATATTTGTCATACAACGCATAAATGTGAGCACTCATTGGTAAATGAAATGCACACTTCAACAATGAAAAATTAATTGCATGTAGCCATGAGTGCAATTAATTCTGAACGTGCAATTATGTTAAATGTTGAAAACCGAAATATGGGGAAGCTAAACGTTGTATTTACCATGTCTGTTAAATCGTACGCAGAATAAACGAAGTGCCTAAAAAAGGAAAATTGGTTTAGTAAATAGGTACTGCTTTATAATCACGTAAGAGTAGACGTTCAGCAGAGTGTTCGTATTATGTACTGTTAAAAAAAACAAATATAAGGCATATTTCTTTTTAAATTGGCACTGTAAACTTCTTGAGAAACTCTTTTGCATACTCGCATGAAAGCATTTGAAAACAAGCGATGAGTATTTTTTAGTGGACGTTTTATTGAACTTTAAAAATACTTAAATGCCTTTTAGCAAAAAATAGTAAGCTCGTAAGCATAGATAAAATGCACTTGCTTTTTGAAACTGATTGAATCGTGTCTGTGACGGGTTTAAATTCGGTAACATTTGCGAAACGAAAACTTTTTTCGCAAAACTTTTTTATACTGTGACAGTGACGTATAGGAAGCGCTTCGGCGTTTCGCTAACGATGATAATTATTATGAAGAGCCGGTCCTACAGCACGCTGGCTGTGCAAGTTGGCGTCCCGTCAAAGGGGAAACTTTACTAATTAGCAAATACGCCAAATTGAACTCACGTTCGCTAAACGTGAGAGCTCATATCCTGCTAATGTCTTTCATGTTGCATTTTCGCGTTCGTTTTTCTAAAATAAAATGGCGTTTAGATTTTATTTAACACTAATTCCAAAAACCGTGATTGCAGGTCGTGCTAAAATTAAATTGGTATTTAGGTTCTTACTAGGACTAGTTATTTCCGAGTTTTGATAAAAGTTTTTTACGTTCTTAAACGTTTCAATTATTTCAAGTGTGCGTATTTGTGGTTATTTTTGTGTTTGGCTAGTATAATCAGATAACAAGGTTGTTAATTGAATCAAACAGTTAGTGAAAGTTTGCCGAAGCGCACACAATCGGCAAACTGGGCAAGCCTCCGAGTCCGGGCGCGCCTCGCCTGACTCACCATGAGGTCACGGCGACCTGCTATTTGAAGCTAGATATAATAATAATGTAGAATCCTGAGTGCAGCGAAGGATTAAGCTCGCCCACGACGAATACATATTTATCCCCGAGGAGAATACTCTACTTTTCTCACTTCCTACGAGGAAATAAAAAGAGATTGTACTAAAAAAAATATTTTATCCATATCTATCCTTTGACTTTTCTGGCAGATTATTAACAATACCAGCGGCTTTACATCTAATGAACTCCGGTGTCAAATAAATTTCGTCACTCGACAGTTTTACGAAATCATTGGTTAGGTGGTAATTAAACACACTGGTAGTGATTTTAGATGCGCGCTTTTTTTCGCTCCTTACATTCAAAAATTCTTGGCTGCCAGGTTCATTTCAAATATGTTCTTTTTGGTGCGAGACGGGCTGGTGTGATCATGCCTACGAACTCTTATTCGAAATTCAAATCACTTTTCATCTCACCTGTTCGGAAAGTTGAACTTTCATGTGTAGATAGCCGGGTGGGAAATAACTTTTCCCTTCTACTTTATACTCCTAATATTGAATAAAAGGCCACTATCGAGAGTATCGATAGTTATTGAAAAGTCAGAGCTGTATCAGCTTTCTATAGTGATTTTAATATTGAACTTTGATACTATCGATACTATCATTACTATCGGTAGACTTTAGATACTATCATATTCTATCGATACTATTGCTTTTACCTCAACTATCGATATCTAAAAATTATCGATAGTTGACTATCGAGCGGCAACGCTAACCACTTTAACGCCTCTCGCGGACCAAGTGAAACGTCAAAATGTGCCGGTCGGGCGCGAGTCGCGTATAATCAAAAGGAACGCACCTTCGATTGCACCCCAAAAAAAAGAAATGCACGATTTCTTCCCTCATAGTCGAAATGAAAAATAGTATGTTTAACTCGGTTGAAAGCACCCATTCCACTCTCGAGCTATTGGCGCTTTCATTTCGTTCGAGCGCCAGAAACTTCTCGAGTGGAATGGTCACATTCGTCTCTTGTATAACAATCTACTATTATCTGCTATAGGGCGTAATGAAATATACAACATTAACATCCCATGGGATGCAATGACTCACTTTGAGTCAGGTTTGCATGATGCGTAATTGAACATTGCCGAGTAGGCACTGTGAAAACTTTGTTAGCGTTTGCATGTTAACACGAAAAAAAAATTATTGGTTAACAGTAACCAAAATTTGGCGACTAGTAGGATGCAATCTAGTTACTTGCGAACTTCTGGTTATCAGTAACCAACTAGTTGACTGGTAGAGAATGCCCTAAGGCATTAAGTCCGCCAATTGTACAACTTACAGTGCAATAAAGTTTAAATAAATAAATAAATAAAACTAGTTTTGTTACTGATAACCAAAAGATTGTTTATATTTAACAAAAATTGACTTCCCTACAAGGAAACCTTCAACTAACAAAACTAGTTTGGTTGATCCTTTTTTCCAGTGAATTTGCAGTAATCTCTGGAAATACATAACCGTCTTGAAAATTCTTGTACCAATAGAATGCTACCTAAAATATGTTAGATAAAAAGTATCCTATCCTATCAGTAGCTTAAATTTCGGCATCTAAAAGAAAATAAAAGTTAGCTAGCATTTTTCATCCATTCGTATTCTTTTTTTTAACGAATGTGTTTTTCTGCATTATCAATATTTTTCGTAGACAAACATAGCTATCAAAGAAAATGGAGAGCATTTTATAAAGGTTCAGTATTTTCATTAACCTTCGGCTTTCAGTGTTTACGTAATGTTGTACATAGCTACTGATTTACATAAAATACAATTGTACGTACAGCTGCTATTCAGTCTTGCTCACAGCGGGTGCATTTGACACGCGATTTATTAATTTAATAAAATGCCAGTGGAGGCGATAACGCTTACGAGTATTATATTATAACATTTCTTCTGTTCGCCGTAATTACGAAGATTCAGTGTGAGCAGACATTCCGCTTTAATTAAATCCATTATGCAATGTCAACAGACTGATAAGTGTTTATTTAAGCCGAAATTTGCTTTTCAAGTTTTCCTCCCGGCGTAGGTCTGTGTGTAGCGTGATAATAAATCTAATTGCTAGGTCTCGGCGTTAGTTACCTATAGCACGATGCGATACCAAACAAAACGTTTGTCTACATCAGTAAGAACACTATGATAGATACTTTTACACATACCTAAAATAAATCTTAAAGTCGTTTTCAGAATAAAAAAAACACTAGTACAATGTCCAAAATATTCGACTACTTATTTATGTAGGTACTTACACAACAAAAGTGATGCTACTAGTCGAATATAATAGGTAATGACAAAAAGTAAAGGGTGAATACTAATAACCTACTAAAGTGATTCCCTAAAAGTAATACCTAGCTAGGCATAGCATAGGTAAGTAAATAGTAACAAAAATTCACCATTGCTCAATAAAGTACAAATTTATATAAATACCTGTAAAAGATGAAGATTAACTGTAATGTTTTTATTCGTTTTCATCATCACCCATGTAAATATTAACTTGACTTTTAGTACAAATATAAGAAGCGAAGTTTTAAATGCTTCCATGATGGATAAAAGTATTGAGCTGAATACAGCGCCATTTGTTCAGGCGGCTGCGGTCGCGGCGACGACAATGAAACATTCGAGTGTAACGTGTGTCGTTTATTCACAGCGGCGGAGTTAATGTTCTAGAAAAGCCTAATGTGAGTTATCCTTTTAATCCTGTTTGACAATAAACATGGCAACCGCGTATATGGGCGGATTACCGACTTTAAAGTTACAACGAAAACATCGAGGTAATGGACTCCAGAGTAAATCTATTTTATTACGTTTTCCTCTTTGTAGCGAAATTTTATCAACATCCGTGTTCCGTAAAAATATCATTTTATAAGTGTCAGCGGAAATACCACGTACCCAAGCTTAATAGATAGCTAAAATGAAGACTCAAATAAGTTAATTAAAAATTGTGTCGGATGTGCTCAGGGAGTGTTGATATTTCATTATCCCTGTATTGTTCATCCGTAGGGTGCGAATTACATTGGATATTTTGCAAGGTGGGTGTAAAAAGAAACGAGGTCAAAATTTGACTCTCTTCCACTCAACATTTTATAATCAAATTTGCGACCTCATTTTAAGAGGGTAAAATATTGTTTTACATTGAGGTCGTACTATTATTAAGAAACAAAACTAGTTTTCTTAATAATTTTTTGGATTCCTTTTTAAGAAAAAGTCTGTTAGTTAGTCAGACATGACCCATATTAAGCCGCCTCGTCACTTATCATCGTGAGATTGTGGTCAAATGTCTGCCTATTAATTTAAAAAAATATGAAACAGCTCAACTTACATTTTCTGATCCCAGTTTAGCTCGAAACAATTAAAACAATTAATATAAATCTCAGCGTCTTTCTTATACAGGGTAACTAGTACTGAACCCGCCATAGCAAAAGCACATATAGAGGAGGTCGTTGGCTATTTATTGAACACTACTTTCCTGAACTAAAGTTTCATGGTTTGGGAGATATGTCAATTTTTATACCTTCGTTGGCACGTTTACTATTTATGATAAAAACTACTTTGGTTGACCGAAAAATCCTTCCAAAGTCTCGCAAATCAAACTTTTAGATGCAAATTTAGTCCCGTTGGAAAAGTTACAAACTAGAGAACCAATTTAGAGTAGAGTTTTTCATCCAAACACTGTACTCTTTAAAATATTTACGGTTGGATTTGACAACACTGTTTTTTTATGTTTAAGCATATCTAATTTTTTTTAGCCTGGTACGATATAAGTCCTAACGTGTTTTATCACAAATGTTTATGACACTAAATGACGATAAATGTTTATGTTATCAACAAATTATAAAAAAGTTCTGTAATAATAAAAGAAAATAATAATACCGAAACTAAAATTTTGGGAAAAAATCAATAAAGTATAAAAATTGACATATCTCCCAAACCATGAAACTTTAGTTCGGGGAAGTAGTGTTTTATGACCTCCTTTATATGTGCTTTTGCTATGTGCGGATTCAGTACTAGTCACCAAAGTATAAAGGCAACTTCTAATATTTGAATGTAGGTATGTATAGATACTTAGATATTTCGTCTAATTAGAAATTTGACTCTTCTGCATAATGATGACACAAAATTTAACAAGTATATTTTTTCAATAATTAAGATTCAGTTCAGTTTATCTATAAAATTCAAATTCACATTTTTGTTTCAGTTTCAGTGTATCGATATTCTAAGCTAGAAAAATACTAACCTTTAATCTTCCGAACCCATTCTGAGGCGATACACTAACACCGCTCGTACATCATAGAGCCGTTTCAAGTGGCGGGTTTAAATTGCAATTTTTCAAGCGAAGCGATTATGGCAAAAATGTCATTGGAGCAGCTCTCAATATTGCGATTGGGTTATTAATACGCGCAGGGAACTTAAGTAGCGGTGGCCGATATTGAGTTATGTGGTAATAAACAGCTGGAGTTAAATCATGATTACCGCGCGGCTAGAGCCCGCGCACGGACCAACAAATATTTGCTCGCCAGTTTACTGTTTGCACTGTACTCGTAAAGGTAATTAACTTGCTATGCACTGTACCGTTATTAGATTTTGCCCCGTATTTAAGACACTACTGGTGTCTTTAATACTTAGTTACGATTTACAAATTCAAGTCAATGGACAGGGTGATTATTTATCCACTACCCAACTTTTTTAGGCATTAGAAATCTTAGAGCCTATTTCTAAAATAAAATAGGGAGTTTAAGTTTTCACCATTAAATCATTTTCCAATTAAATGTTCAATTTTGATTGAAAGTCTACAACAATGGATCGTTAAATCATCAATTAAATTCCGGGTCGAGCAAGTGGAGGGTTAGTGTGGTTTTTGTGCCGTTTCGATTTCTTAGTACTTACAACTTTTGATATCTAATAGGTAGTATGTTTTTTTCACTATTAAGTATTATTTCAAAAGTAATAAAAAGGTTGTTTACAATGTTTGCCAAGCAAAGAAAATCGGACTTTCTCTACTATCAAAGTTTTAAACGAATACCTTACAAAGTTATGTAAAATAAGTATTTCTCGTGT
This sequence comes from Pyrausta nigrata, assembly GCA_949316185.1. Lineage (NCBI taxonomy): Eukaryota > Metazoa > Arthropoda > Insecta > Lepidoptera > Crambidae > Pyrausta > Pyrausta nigrata. The sequence continues at coordinate 8,529,690 of OX438945.1, read as the reverse complement.
GTTTTAAAGATTATGTAGATAAATGATTCAAACTAGCAAAATGTTATTTTACATAAGCACACAGAGGAGGCAAACTTTGTACTTAATAGTTATAAGTACTCTTCTCGCGTGCACAGCCAAGAGTCGACTTTCACTGGATGCAAATATAGCTAAAAACTTTCGGAGCAACTACCCCCTAGGGAGGTATAAAATTACCGGAACTGGAGCATTCACGTATATAATCAAAATGTTGATGCACATTTTAAAGAACTGGCATGCCAGTAACGTGTAACTAGACTTAGAATAAATAGGTGCATATTTCCGATTCTGTTTATTATTACCACGGACTACTTACCTATTTACCAATCCTAATTTAATACTGGAAAAATTGCATATTATGGAGGCAAAATATAACATCAATAAAACTTTGTGTGTGTGAATGAGTTTACTTGGCATTATAAATAAGGATCTGTCGAGTCTTACCTAAAAGTATCCGTCACTAATTATTAAATACTGCGTTGAATGTTAGTGTCGATCAGTGAACCTTACGCTATTGCTATTAGGAAAAACTTCTTCAGATTAATATACAGATTTCGAAAAAAATAAGGTTAGCAAGAAAAACGCCAAAAACTTTTGATTCTATTTCTGATGAGGATGTTAGTTTATTGAATTAAAAGTCTACCTTGAATACTCAAAACGTAAAGTCGTTCATCTTAGACTTGAGTACTAAAGAAACGTACCTATATGCGACCTTTTTCCCCTTATTACCCAGTATTAGTTTAACCCAGGACTAAATATTAGCCGACCAATCAGAAAAGCGTTTTTCTAAAAGGTAATGTCACGAATGTGTCATTGGTTTCTAATTTGTCGGCTAAAATTTAGTCTTAGTTTAAACCTGGTACTAAGTGTTTTGTAATAAGGCCGTTTAAGTTTATGGTATTTAAGGTTGAATTACAATATCAGTTTTATAAGCTTCAATGTGTAATTCTAGGGTATGGCGAGCGGCGAGTGGCGGGCGGCGCGGTCAGACAATATGGCCGTGCACGGTGCAGCGGGACACAAAGCCGCCGAGATAATGGATATTGCTTTTCTTGCGAGTTTCAAAGCAGCCTACTTCGGAACCTCTCATAATCCGCTTACGGCCCCGCGCAGTACGTTATTGTGCTTCAGTGGAAACATTTCCTTCGGGGAGACGAAGATTCGTGCCTACAGTTACTCGTGATACGGCTTTGTTGCCGAAAGACCGGCAAATAGGGGTAAGTATTATTGTACTTGATACTTAAATAAAGTTTGTGAGCTCAATAGGGCCTTGTTTACACATTCGACTTAAATGTAAAGCAGATGTGCGGTTCACATTTGTATTGTATTAAGTGAAATGCACGTCAATAAATAATACCTACAGTAAACGCGATTTTGTAATTATTTTAGAACGAATACTAACTAATATACAGCACTAATTGTTGATAATTAATTTTTGTTAAAAATTTAACGACAGAAGGAATCAGCAAAATAGCGTTGAATTAAATCTTATAGCTTTAAACAAAAATTATTGTATATTTATTTGTTTATGTAAGTGTATTAGTGATCTCGGAAACGGCTCGAACAATAACGCTAAAATTTGGTATCAGGAAAGAAAAATCGATCTAGATTATTATTATGTTATGACAATGTGTTATTCTTTCGCATTGTTCGACGCCGAATATGGTCGCTTATTTCGCACCGGTAAACATGAGCGTTGTGGCCGAATGGATTAGACGTAGGCCTCATAGTAATATGTGTCTGGGGTTTAAATCTCGCTTTATGAAGAAATATTTATTTCTTTTTTGTATTTATTCAAGTTTAGAGTTTTTTAATTTTAAGACAAGAATACTGTAGTAAATGTTTAAGATACTATATTTCTCATAAGTATGTCTAACATTTGCCTATATTACAATACATACTTAGTAGTAACCGAGCAAAGCTCAGTCGCCCGGGTACCTACTTCTCTCAAAATCTCCAATAATGTGAAAAAAGTGTTAGTAATTGCGCAGCACTAAAGCAGAGAAGCGCGTGGCGAGGCGTCGGGCTTGGGCAGGTGTCGCAAAGACCACAGCAGCAAGTGAGCCGACTCAATTACCCGCAGTGGGCGCAATAAATTTTGTGTCCGCACGCCGACACGGCAATTACTGTCGCCGCTCATCCGCAAAACGATGTTAATAGTCCTCTGATTCCTACATTTATCTCCGTTACACTGTATCTTTTATTATTCCTAGTGAATCGTGAACTTCAGTAACGATTCCTACAGCTCCGCGGCTTCCCCTAATCGTTATGGTAGGGGTAAATGTGCCAGAGCGTAATGACGCTAAAATGCCTTACGGGATTATACCCTTCGGCCGAGTGGATCACTTCTCGGCATAGTGGGACAGAGACGGACCGAGGAAACAGAAATTAAAGACCTGCTCCGACTGTCATCATGTCACGAAGATTTTTTGCTGTTAATGTAAGCTTTGGTCGCCTTGATAAAGTCTCAAGACAATAAAAATGAATTAGAGTTGTATGTCGTTTATTTTGCGGTAGAATTGACCATAAATAGCTGCCCTGAGCAGACGCTAATAGAATTTTAAATTGTACATACTCTGAAAAAGGAATGTTTTTATGGGGGACTCGTTCGTACGGCGAACCGTTTCCCCAGTGACCCGCATGTTGAAATAAATTATTTGTACGCTGAAAATTGGGTTTCACGTCGGTTTCTTTATTACTAAGTTAGCTCTAAAAGGTATATGACTGTTTGGACAGTTCACAAAAGGGACCGTTTGGCAGTCGGCATGTGTAATCCACATTCGTTTCATCTCGCGGGACGTGATACAGCGCGGCCCTTCACTGCAACCGACGATATACAATATTTATCCCACATTGTTATGATACCCTCTGACCCGATGCTTTGATAACCCCCGATATGTCATTTTTCGCTTATTTTTGTACAATATTTTCGGAGACTCCGTAATTTTCTGGTTGTTTGGTTTCTTTCACATTGTTTCACACAAGAGTGAAAATATTTTCCTATTTAGATAAAGCTAAATTTATGCGAGTACATAATCGCTATCGCATGCTACACATTCTTATTGTTGAATTTCCATTTTGTTAATATTTACTCTAATCTCACTTTTCCGATGCACGTAAAGTCTGTTATAATAAATCAAACATCCACGTGAAGAAAGAAAAACGAGTTTCCAGAATTCAAAAACCGGGGCTTTGAGATGTTGTTAAGGGGTGTGTTTTCTGATGGGTCGTCAAGCATGTTACATTTATCGTAATTTGCGACAAGCATAGCACGGGTTCATTTCACTCAAATAACGCGAATACCGTATATTACTAAGTAGCACTGACAGGACAGGAAAGGAAACCTCCAACAAAACTGAAAAACAGAATATACAGCTAAAACAAACACTGTAACTTTTTAACTCAACGACACAATGAATAAATATAAAAATCGTTAAAGAGGTCTTTACTCCACAAGCACTATTTGAATTCTAAGTGCAGTAGCATAGGATTTAATTAATCATAAAAACTAATAGGTGCACCTCAGGTTAACAGGGTCACGGAGGTCAGATGGCAGTCGCTCCACTGTAGTTACTTGATCTGCAATTCCTGGATCATGGACCGAGGACCGTGGGCCCTCGCGTTCAAGTGCACAACGTTATAGATGAAGATTTAAACTAACATAATTCTAACTATTAACGTTATAAAAATGCGCGTTATCTCCTAAACTTAAGCTAATGCTTTAAGGTTGCAATCTAGTTCTAAGTGTTAAAGCCTGTACCGTACCTTCAAGGTATTTTTGATTGTTACCTGTTGTGTATGCCAATAATAAATAAATAAACCTGGTTTGTACGCTTAAATCACATTTACATCAATAGTGCATATACTCGTATATGTACATTTGTCAAGACTACGAGTAATATAGATAATTTACTAAAACGCTGTCAGTAACAACGCACCCTAATGTACGAAAAGACACTGCTAGGTCCTATTGAACGAAGGTGATTCGATCCGCATTACCGCGATACACCTCTCTTTGTCGAACACTAGGCCTTTGAATTTGAATGTTCCTGTTATTTGTATTTCTCGGTAATGTTGTCACACTGCAGACATACATCTGTTATATATTACTTGACGGGTTGCTGCAACAATCTGGATTTTGACGGGTCCTCGAAATCTGAGTAACAAATTGATCATGCAAGTTTAAAAGCTTTTGGCAACTTAAAAAATACTATCAATTTAATTTATTAATCATTTAAATAAAAAGGATTGCCGACGGTAGTTTCTAGTGTTCTATCTGGTGGCTAGTCAGAAAATTTTATATGTATATACTATTGTGTTAGATCAACAAAACAATAATTATGAGACGTGCAACACATATTATAGCAAACTGTGCGGTAACAATTTAATCAGACGTCAATGATCATACATCAATTTGCGCTTTGTATGGCAATGCCTTTGGTAGTTACTATGAAATCGATAGTATGGTATTCGGATACGCTAATCTAATGCGATAGATCAAGCGTTCCGGAGTAGATATCCATCAATGGCGTGACATAGCTGTTTAACTAACTTACGTGGGTGGGTATTATAGAGGTACTCGTGGAGTGCTTTGACGCTTCATTTATTGATGGATGCGGAATAGTCAGCTCAATGAATGATGAATTATCAGTTAATTAAACTTAAATAGCATGTAATAGTTATTAAGTCTACAGCAAAATCTTAAATTAAATTAAATAAAAAATATTCATCATCATCGTATAAGAACTTAGCTCTTGTTGGTGGAGTCTTTGTCATCTTTCTCTACTACCCACTCTGCTCTTGACCTCCTGATACGACACGACATTTATATTTTCCTTTATTTGCTGCATGTAGCTTGGTATTATTGGTTTCCTAATATTATAGTTTATATGAATAATATTTTTCAAATATTATATAGTAATTATATATTATTATAGTAATCGAGAGAACTTAATTGCATATTTACGCCGAGGCTTCCCCTTAAGTAGTCAAAGATAGGTTACTCGTGGTGGGAATAACTCGTTACATCCCAGACTGTGTACAACAATATTAGTTAATTATCAAACAGGCAAAACTAGTCAAAGGTAACTAGGGTAAATGTGTGAGTGTGTGACTCCATGTGTGTATAGAGTGTGTGTGGGCGACAGCTTGTGTATTATCAACGTAATATCGTTTAATTTATTTATGTACTATTTATCTTATCTATTCCGGACGTAGAACTACACAAAGTGCCTTAACCTAATTTATGAACTTTTTGAAACAACGCTTACTACTCTGGTACAAAAGAATGGAAAGAGTCCAATGATGCGAGTTAAGTATAACCACGTCTATAGTAACGTCTGCTACGTTTGAAGAAATCTTTCTTTGTGAGGGAGTAAACATAGAGTATTTTAGCACAGCTAATGACTTGCAAAGGGGTATATCCTGCTCCATCGTGCGCACGACCGCGTAATGCGTTCGGTCCACACTCGAGTGGGTGAGTTGTGTTTCAGATTACCAGATACCGCTCCCGTCGACGTCGACCAAGAATGTGAAAATGAGCTCGCTGAGTGATGGCGCAGACGCTACTACCGCTCTCAGTTGATTAAGCGAGCCTTTGAAATACAAACGACACGATGATTAATAACTGCTTATGACAACCGACTCGAACGTGGGCCCTACAAATAACGCAAACTTAATAATACGTTTCGGAAATGTTTTTCGTTAACGAATTTTCGGAACTCAATTCATTGTGAAATAATTCTAAGCCTTTGTAGCGCTGGATAATTAACGAGAATGTCAGCGGATTTGTCTGTGTGTTCCAAATGAGTGTAACATGAATTAAAATGTGAGGCTTTTGTGATGGAGCGATATAATTTTGGGAAATGTTATTATTCTTTGATTGTCATTGCTAAAATCTGTTACAAATTCCAGAATGCTTGACGTACTACACATGAATTAAAGATTATACCTATTTATGTAGGGTTGTAAATCAGGAACTTGATAATCAGCTTGTTCCATGATAATAACCATATAAGTAATTAGATAGATAACTCATTATTGCACACCATAAAAGTAACAACAATACAATTCACAAAGAAAGATGTAAAAATTAGGCGGTCTTATCGCTAAGAGCGATCTATTCCAGACAACCTTTGGGTATCGGAAATACTCAATCACAGGAAGGGGGTGATTGTTGTCGATGTTATCGTAGTTGCTACGTATGCTACGTCGTAGCAGTTTCAAATGTACGTATTTACAGATAAAAATGGTCAGGTCAAGTCAATGTGGTTTTATTTTATATAATATAATTCACTATTACAGTTCAAGTGAACTGCATTTAGACTTGGATGCATAGCAATGCATTGAGCTACATAGATATCATCGTAGCAGCTACGAAAACTACGCGGAAGCAGTGCAGCAGTTTATAATTACGTAACAATAACTTTTATTTCTGTCTAGAATAGTGCTTGCGTCGCAGGATTAAATAAAATAAATACAGCAGACACGTATAATTTAATTAGATAATATTTATTACATTATAATAATCATAAATTTGTATCCTGTAAGTATTTCACGTCATTCGCGCCGTATCTGCTACAAATGCTACGTCGTAGCAGTTTTGTATCTAGCAGTAAATGCAATTCCTCTTAAGTTGTGTGGCTGAAGACTGTGTGTAGAGTCCACAGTTGCATAATGTCCTTTTGCTTACATACTGGGACTGTCTGTTTGGATTAGTATTTTTTTGGAAAAACATGTTATTGATATTTTTGTTAGAAATCGTGCGATACACTTATACTCGTTGACGGGTGGTAGATTCGTATCCAGTGTATAAACATATTGCTCATAACAGGCCGCAGGGCCGCGTCCCTATGCCGGTCACGTGCGCATTATTGGCAGGCGGAATCAGAGGCTGGCGTCAACGCGCCTCGCTACGCCTCTCTTAGGCTAGGTTTTCACTACTGAAAACGAACATGCAGGAATATTATGTAATAGGGAGTCTGCAAAGACAATAGTCTAATTGTATTGCAAAATCACTGAGAGGCATTTTAGGTTTTGTATCACGGTTTTTTCCGTCATCTTGTGTAGACTTTATATATTCTTATAAAGTAACTATTCAATTTACTAGGATGGTCCTAGGATTTACTAGGTCCAAAGCGATGCGGTATGTACCTTTTTTTAAGTTTAATATATTAACCAGATATCGTTCAGGTAGAAATTAAAACAAACCATGCAATGTATGCAAACTCAAAGTATGATACAACAGACAGTTAATATTATGACGACTGTCTTGGTGTAGTTGTCCGTAGTCCGGACTTAAATTCAAGCGATTGCGGGTTTGAATCCTAGAAAAGGCAAATATTTGTGTCATAAACATGAGCATTTGTCCCTAAGTCACAGACGTTTATAAAAATATGTTAGTATGTCTATCCGCTGTTCTAGTCATAGCACAAGCTCACGCTTAGTTTGAGGCGAGGTAGGTTTTTGTGATTTTCATTATATATAGTCATTAGCACGCGGAAATAGATTGCCTCAAATTGTGTAATTTGCTCAATTTTGTATTCAAATATGGCATTTGACACGTAAAATAACCTGTGCTCGTAGCATCAAATTCGAATCGTCACGCAGTACGAGATGATAGGTCTACTTCGTTTTAAATAAATAAGTACACTGTCAGTGGATTTTTCAAACAATTTATATATTTCTGTATGATGCCAATAGTTGCCACCATTGGGCACAACTCCTAAACGTTACTCGCGTTTCCTCGTCCGATCCACAAAGACACACGTACGAAGAGACGTCATTATCGGCTCTCCGATCGCGCGTTATTGTGCTCGAGTGTGTTTAGGAACCTACATACATAAATAGCACACTATTTACTCCACTTGGAGGCTATTCCCTACAGTAAGTACGGATCTGAAAGAACGCTAAATAACATTCTACACAGAATTTCCTCATTGATACAAAATTGGAGGGATTAGTTTATTATTTGCAATGGTAAAAATTTTTAGGTAGAATTGTTTTATTACAATTTTCACGTGAAAGCAATTATCATTAACCTAACCTGACGTCAGATATTTACTTACATTTAATTCCTCAAATCCAATTAGAGTATTTTAGGGAGTGATGGTTACCGAGACATACCACTTAAAGCTACGCTGTTACGATAGAAAATTCTGCATTTCGAAAAATATATTTGGTATTCACTTCTGAATGTTCTTATAGATAACAAAGCTAATTTAGTTAAGCCAAGAAAAGAAACATTGTAAAACAAAAACATTTGAAAGTAGTTGAGGGATATCATCCATAGAATATTCGCAAATTGGATGCGATACTATTGTGTAACTCTGTACCTACGCCTATACACATACCCATGCTTACTATAGGAATGATGTTTGTTTATTCATATTTCGCTTGTTGGAGTTCGACGAAATGTAGTTATTAGAGCGAGTTACCCTTGTTCCAATTGTCAGGCACGAAGTCTACAGTAAACAGTTTAGTCGCAAAGTTATGTTATACATATTACAAATAAGTTTCGTCCTATTTTTGGGTTCCATTGTCCTGACAAGGAACTCTTATAGTTTTGTCATGTCCGTCTGTCTGTCTGTCTATCCGAAGTTTCTAAGATACAATTACACTGAAAAAAATTTTGGTTAACAGTAACCAAAATTTGGCTACTAGTAGCCCGTAATCTAGTGACTTGCGAACAGTAACAAACTAGTTTCGTTACTGATAACCAGAAGATTGTTTACATTTAACAAAAATTGACTTCTCTACAACAAAACCTTCAACTAACAAAACTACTGTCGATCCTCTTTTCAGTGTAGTATTAAAGAGCTGTAGTTTTATAGGTGTATTTATACCAACTACGCCGACAAAGTGGTATAATAAAACTTTGGAAAATATTTTTTTAGGGTAGCTCGTCTACATGTGAAGTAGGGATGATTTTTTTTCGTCGTCTACCCCATCGTGTAGAGATGAGTAGGTCTTTTAAAATGAGTTAGGGGTTTCTAAAAAAATTTTAGCTTTTTTGCTTCATTTATGAAATAATAAACTTTAGAGTGCAATTTTTTGTTGCAGTAGTACGCCCCACTCTCCTGTAAAAGCTTAATTGCTGCCCTGAAAATTCTAAAAATATGTCATAAAAATAGTGTATTTTATAAACTATAAAGGAAAACTAAAGCTGTTACGATAACTTTATTAGTTTAGCAGTAATAGTCGTTGAACTTGGGCGTTGGATAATTTTGTACTAAATACAAAATCCTAAGAATAAATTATATTAAGTGATTAATATGAAGTTGTTGCTAGTTAAAACTGTAAAAAGGTCATAATATAGTGTCCAATTTGGTATATATAAATTTGATACGGAACTTTTTGTGCGCGAGTCCGAATCGTACTTGGCCGGTTTTTTTTCTACTACTACTACTTCTTGGCAAATAAGTCTAAAATTAATAAATGTGTGTTTTATTAATTAATACGCAGCTCAATAATTATTTTAGGATTAAATATATAAATTTATAATTTATGCAATTACCTACCTACTAATGAATTAAATATGATTTAGGATTTTACTTAATTACACACCATGATTGTTAGGGTACTGAACCCAAAGGGTCCCTATTACTAAGCCACCGCTTTCTGTCTGTCTGTCACCAGGCTGTATCTCATGAACCATGATAGCTAGACAATTGAAATTTTAACAGATAATGTATTTCTGTTGCCGCTATAACAACATATACAAAAACATAATAAAATTGATGTTAAAGGGGGGCCCTCACAAACGTATTTTTTTTTGCCGTTTTTTGAACATGTAGACGCTTCAAATATTCACAGAATATTAAGTTGTGATATTAACTTTAAAAATTGTTAATTAAATACAAATATCTAGGTATATTTGAGTACAAGTTCTTCATACAAGCGTGATTTTTGCCGTTCTAAAAACGAAAAAAATAATAATAATATACTGACTCATGTTGTACAGATAATGTTACGGAACCCCTCGTGCGCGAGCCCGACTCTCACTTGGCCGGATTTTTCTTACTTTAACTCGCTTAAGTTAGTTAGTTGGCTTTGTAACAGTAATAAAAGAGTTGGTTGGAATGAATACAGTAAAAACTATTCCGTTCAAACAACAAACGAAATAACATTCCTATGGACAAATCTGATTTGGAGTCTCAGCGAACGCACTGACCCATTTTCGGTAACTTAATAATAATCTTCAGGTCGAAAAGGTTTCTTAAAATATAACAATACTATTATATTATGTTCAGTTCGGGATCATATTCCCTTGCTAACCCATGACATGTAATAATTGGTAATACGAGTAGAGGGAGTTATTACATTACGACGGGGAGCAGCGGGCGAAGGGCGCGGGCGGGCGGCTAACTCATCCGCGCCGATAAGAAAGTTGGGAACAAGAAACGGATGCGCTACCCCTGCCTTTTTCTTCAAACAATAGTAAAGATTATTATCTAATGAACCCGTTTTGTTTATTTAATTAACTTCACAAATTGCTATTTCTCTATTCAATAACGTGATTGTTAATCTGCATAACTACCTAATCTTTGCGTTGAAGTCTGTTGGCCGGTGGGAGTTGTTATTAAAGCAACGAGGAAAATGATCGGACATTGGACCTAATCAAAGGGATATAATCTGCGGCTGTGGGAACTGAGAAGGTAAAATTTAAAGTATGAATAATTGAAAACAAAGGTAAAAGGTTCAAGTAGGGTCGTTATAGCTGCCTCGCGGGAAATGAAGCAGCGGCAGATTTTCGTTTGACCGGAAAAATTTTCCTTTTCATTCGCCAAGTTCGATAATAAATAATTTTATCGAGTTACAGTTTTTCTATTGGATAATGTCTTTAAGTGATTGACAAGTATGCACTGCAACTGATTGCTGATATAGACGCAATATCAAAAATTAGTTCTGAATCTTAGTAGTTCTGAATCCTAATAAATCTCAAGTGGTAGTTATGGGAACCAAGCTGCAAATTGAAAAAGTCATTGACAGCAACGAACATGTATCAATTAATGGCGTGGCCCTTGCTAGGGTTGATTCGGCTCGAAACCTGGGACTGCTTTTGGATGGGCAACAAAAATACGAAGACCACGTAAACGGACAAATAAGGAATGCTTTCTTTAAACTTAAAACCCTATACAATATCAGGCCATATTTAAGGGAAGAAATCCGTCTACTATTGATTGACGCACTCGTTCTATCTCCTTTTAACTACTGTAGCCCTGTGATCGGTCCAAAATTGAGCGCCAGCCTGGAAAGAGATATACAACGTGTGCAGAATGCCTGCGCTCGGTTTTGCTGGGATATTCCGAGAAGAGAATACATAACTCCATACCTCAATAGAAAGGGTATTCTGAATATGAAGGCTCGTAGGGAGCTCCAGTATGCTTGTACAGTCCACAGGGTGATTTGGAGCAAAAACCCGGATTACCTCTTCGAAAAACTAAACTGGGTAAAAAGCCACACCCAGAGAAGTCTTCGATCTGCGAGACAAGACATGTTGATAATACCGAAACATTGTTCCACACGCTATAAAGGGTCTTTCAAATTCTATGCAGCAAGCATTTGGAATGACCTGCCTCCTCCGCTGAAATCCAGGATGAGTATGCAGTGCTTCAAGGGTAAATACAAAGCTGCGTTGCTAAAAAAACAGCTTGCTACGGAAGATCTTACTCGTGGCTGTTGGAAGTTACTGGCTCTGAAAGACTTCTTTTGAATGTGGACAAACAATACATTTATACAATACATATATACATATATTCACATGTACACACATATTACACGAAGTGTACTGGCTTCTCGCGCTTTTTCATTTCTCGTTTTATGAAAACCCTTGCATCACTTATTTACCTAATATTGTAACCTTGATAGTGAGGAACCAAGGCAAGTTTAGTATATATTTTTGTTTTTATATATGTAGCCTTTAACTATTACTATCGTGTACAATTAGCTCTTAAAAGTTACTAAGCCCCCATTACTGATCTTCTCGTTTACCACCTGGAGAGAAATGGGAGTGACTGAAAATCAGCGCTGGCTAGGCCGGTAGGGCCTACCCAGCATACGCTGAGTCACTTCCATTTGCTTCATACTAGCTATAATTAAGTATGTATATGTACCTCTCATTGTAAAGGCAATAAAAAAAAAATTCAAATTTCAAATTTCAAATTAACTGAATCACATCATAATGTGCTTATAGAAAATAAGTATATCTACATACCTAGTAAATTCGCACGATCGCGAAAAAGTCTACCTACTCTGAAATATAGATTTTGTCTCTGAAGTATAGTATTTCAAAGTAGTTACAACTCATTATGGTGTGTTGGATTGCCCTTACATTCTCCAGCATCGTCTCAAAGGGCAAAATTAAGCCAAGTACGGCAGTTTGCGTTAAAGTTCGATGAAACAAATGTTCATGAGAAACTTGACAGTAGCTATTATGTTAAGAGATTAGTGGCCACAAGCAGCGCGAGCCGGCCACTCGACAAACGTTTGCTCTCATACAACCCGCAACTGTTCCCTCATTTGCATCTCGCAGTCTGTTAAGTAAGCTCTTACTAGTAAATTTTGCCTAGCCCGCTACTTAGGCGGAGCGCACACATGCTGCACTCAACTAACTTTGTAAGACATTGTCTCTTCATTTAAAGTTTTTATAGAGGTGTAGAGACACTAGCGTAGTTGTATTTTATGGGAGCTTTAAGACCAGACTCTTGCTAAACAACAAACTCATGATATTGTTTAGCTAGTCGGTACATGTCTAATTGTTTTATTTTATGTTGCCTTATGTAAACTTTACGCTTATTCATAACAAGTCGTATTGTCGGGAGTTAAAACATAGTATTAAACAAGAAAAAACTTTTAAAAATATACCTTCATAATTCGTTTTTTTTTTTAATTTAGGACTAATTAGGTTAGGATAAGCATCTAATAGCTGATATAATAAAAGAACTGTAAGTTTTTTTGGGAATTGATTTAATTTATTAATAAATCGCTCCGCACTTAATATTTGTTTAGTATGTAGAGATCATAGTTAAAAAAAAATACGCGCTGAAATTCAGAACATTAAGTAATTACGATTGACGGAACTCCGTGTAAGAAATTAATTACCAGAATAAATTAAGTAAACAATATTCTCTGGGAAAGCTTTTGAAGTAACGAAGGAACAATACACACGGCTCATTAATCAACGTCACGTCTTAGCACAACCGGAATGACCGATTTCAGTGGCCGCTCGCGTAAAAAATATGTGAATATGCAAATCAGTGGAATTCAGTGCTTTGTTTAGTAAGTACGCGATTTTGCTGATTTAATATACATAGTTGGATGAGTACTGAATATGTTGATTACTTAACTTAGTTACAAATACATTGCATCTTTTAGTCATATAGATATTTTTCATGAGCGATTGAAAAGTTATCGTCGCCTTTTAAGATCTGCATAAATACAAACAAATTTCGTTATATATAATATTTGAACCCTGTCTTTTGTAAAAGTTTTCATGTAAAAAAAAATTTTTGCAAGTTGCCTTACTTTTCGAATATATCTTCTTATTGGCACTTATTGTAAAAGTTAGCATTGGAAACTTTAAATGCTAGTGTATAAGCTTATTTGTTACCTTTTTAGATGTACTTACTCTAAGACAGTTGTTTGTTTCCTTAATAAAGATAAAATAAATACATAAATATGTATGTATAGGTACCAAAGATATTTATTAATCACGGAAACCTTACAAAACTGTTTATATAAATACTCAGTTTTCCTATTAAAAATATATTCCTAAAGCCAACGAGGTGATTTTCCACTACAGCAAAACATACGAAACGTTAAGCCACGGTTGCTTCCCATTCTATTGTTTCGCGGGAGACAGGCGAAATTAAGGCAGAACGTTTTATTATTTTCATGTTTAATTCGCGCAGTTGAAAGCGAAGTTTAAAAAGCAGATAATAACCTTTACGCAAAACACAACGGCACAGCCAGCAGCAGTAAAATGTGCTCTTTTATTGCTGCTTTAATTACATTCTTCGCATTCGCACCGTTTCCTTCATTTTCGCGCATTACATTTTTATAAAAGCGATCGACATTGTCATGTTTTTATTGTTGTGTCCGCAGACTGACTGTTTCCGTTCTCCTTTTACGGTTCGTACTTTGTTTCGAGGGCGTTTTGTTAACAGTATTTATACCGCATTTTATTGATAAAACCAACAAGATTTTATTTGGGAATGGGAATAACATTGTTCATAAAAACACAAAATAATGAAGATAAAACGAAATACTATAGTAGGTACACACTATGGGTACATACCATCTTCTTTCCATCACTGACTTAAGTACTAAAGATTGTATTTTTAATAACGAGTAATTAATGTAAATGTAGGATTACACTGACACCGTTGATTGATTATAACTAAGAAGAGACAACCGAGATGAGTAATTATTTTGATTACGTGACCCAGAAACGTATCTTACTATAACGTTTAGATCTCTGACACGTATAATCAGTTTTGCAATTAGCTAATAGCTTGTTCCTTTGCTACAGATAAATATATATTTCTCGTATTTGTCTCGTCTTCAGAAACACAAATATTGATATAATTAATAACAACAGAGCACGTTCGCTGACTACTTGCCTTGAATTATAACTAGAGACTACACAGGCTTCTTTGTAGTTCACAAGCAAATTTGAGTTGGTGAAGTAGTCTTACATTTCTCAGAAGATTCAGTTAAAATAAAGCCTATTTTAATAAACCAACTAAATAAACTACCAAAAGATAAAACCGAGTAGTACCACTATTTGGTCATCCATCTATCAAATATTCGAAAACACAAAAAGACAAAAAATATCAAAGTGCGCCACTAAAAGGGAAAAACGTGGCTTTATAAGCGCTGGAAAAAATGTATCACGGATTTTGTGTAACGACTTTCGATTTACTGAATACGAGTACTCTCGAGAAGGGTTGGAGAGGGGAGGTATCACTTCACATCGGCTCGAGGACATTCGTCTGCCAAATAAGGCGTAACTTACTCCACGCCGCGAGTTTACTGCGTCTATGAAAAGAAAATTGGGCTTCGGGCATTTTGTTACTGAAAATGTCAATTTCACACTGCACTGCCTTTTCATCTTCGATGCCGTGAATCACCGCATGGATCGAAACTAGCTTCGGAAGTCTCTGTCACTGTAGACGGCGTTTTATGCTATTCTCTTATACTCTTATTTTAGAAACTTAGTTTTGATAGTCTTGTCTCATATGACGTATTTTTGTGCCCGATGTGCAACCACACATTAGTCAGGCAGCATATTTTACAACCAGACTAGATCATAAGTCATCGAAAATAAATTTTTATTACCCGGCTGCGGCGAAGCCTAAAAGAAGAGTTATATTTTTATCCCGTATGGATGTCTTGCCTATTTCAGTGTCACGAAATGGAACACAGATGAAGGCGAAGGGAGATATTATACCAAAAACTTAGGTACTTTTATAACAAATTTTTGATAACAATAATAGCTTAAGTAATTAAAATACCTACAAAGGAATAAAACAACACATCATATCTTTACACAAAGGTTCTCGTTAATTTCTAATTTAGTAGCATTGGTAACACCTTCTTAAGTAAAATGTATTGATATTTTTATAACATTTAATTCGAAAATTAGTATAAAGTTATGAATGGTACTATGAATTTAAATAAAAAAAAAATAAATATTGGACAACATCACTTACATTGACGACCGTCTTGGTGTAGTGGTTCGCGCCCCGGATATCTAAACCAGGCGGTTGCGGGTTCGAATCCCGCAAGGGGCAAATGTTTGTTTTTAAATGTATATAAGTATTTCTATCCGTTATCCTAGTCACCATAGCACAAGCTTACGCTTAGTTTGGGGCTAGGTGATTGGTGTGTTTGTTGAAACAATTTATTATTTATTATTATTATTATATATTGCTAAAAAATTAAAAAAAGTTAAATAGTTTTTTAAACCTATTACAAAACTAAACCCAGAAATGAAATTTTACTGATATTTTCTTCTCAAAAAAAAATTGTCAAAAAAAAATTTCATTAGAAAAATGTCTTTAAAAGGACTTGTCCTCTTTTTGTATGGAGGCTGGTTTTTTATTCTTAGATATCACCGACCACTAATAAACCTATATTTATCTTTAAGGTACAAAAATATGAAACACGTAACCATAGAAAGCAGAATTTTAAACACCTCCATTTTTGAGAAAAAATATGTTTTGTAACAGGTATCATCCATTGATCACTTACTTGTATTTCCTGGCCGTATGGCTATGTACCATTGCCTTTCCACTGGTGGATAAATACTACAGGTACTACCACAGATTATATAACAGGTACTACTGTCATTGGAATGTAAATTTTGCTGTCAATTTTTTTTTCATGCGTTAATTGATATAGGCGAAGGTGCGATTTCGTACAGACAAAGAGAAAAATTAATTTCAATTTTTCTCTTAATCGGAGGCCTTAAAAAATATATTAATTATGCAGAAAGGCTAATTTTTGTGAACTCTTTAATATATCATTTAGTTTATTCTGGTTAGAAATATTGACGAATAAAAAACCATTAATGGACAAGTCCTTTGGTAAAAATAGGCCCTTAAATTATCGCTAGTCGAAACCCGGACACCCTGCTATAAGTTGTTAGTGTAGTTAAGGTGAGTCTCCTACTTCTGCACGGCTTGATACGATATCAATAGAGTATTTTTTATCAGAAATATAACATCATTAATTATACTATACATACGTGTTACCTTTTGAAGTCTTCCTGCAGTAGCATCGTACCTGTGGCTCCAAAAAACTGTGAAGAATAAACATAAAATAGCAGCAGCATAGTGGCTCTTACGCGATCACCGCCACAAATTACGTGTCTCGAGACCTGAATGTTAAGCGAAGGTAGCTAAAGAAGTAGGGTTTGCGTGAACTTATCCTAAATTACGGTTACTGCGCCAGTTGGTTCCTTCACAACGGCCCACTGAATATCACGGCTCCCTTAAGTTTTATATTACGTTACCATTTCTTTGCGGATTTTCCGCTGAATTTACAATATCAATTTTTTTGCAAATACTTTGGTTTGTCACCATTACATATAGGTGATTTTAAAAATAAGAGAACCTACGTATAGCCTTCACATTCATTATCCAAGGAATGTTCATTTTAACTTGAATGCATTCAGTCAGAAATTACTTACTTACTACGCAAACAAATCTGCCTTTATTAGGTATTTTTTTTAAACAATACGTTGAGGTTACCCCTTGGTAAATAAACAATGAATTATTTATTATCATGGTGGCCTGAATGATTTTTGAGGCCCCTATTATTTGAACGGCAGATTCGATAGGCATAAAATGTTTTTTGGGATTTCAATTTATGTTTATCGTCTATGTTAGAATGTATTTTTACTTAGGATTGTTTTGTGATGCTCTTGGGCTTGCTTATACTTTACATTATTGAAACTCTCATAAATATTTCAATTTTGCTAAGATTTTTTTAGTAGGTAGGTAAATTTAGTTAATTTTTATAAAAATTGCATCACCTGGATTAAACGGAATCTATAAATAATACTTAATACTTACCACACCTAATCACAAGTCCGTCTTAATGAATAAACACGGCACACAAAACAAACCTTTTTACCTGACTGTCAGATGGAGGGTAATGTTTTTACAAGTATAAATCTGACAAACAGTGGCGAATTAGAGGATTCCACAACCTCTTACCGTAAAGGTAAGCGGGAATGTACGTGCCACAATGAAGTGCGGGGACAATGCGTCCTGTCTCTGGCAAATATTGTTACTTTGGCCTTGTACAGACGCGAATAATCCCGGGGAGACACGGGATCGGGATCCCGGCGTCCGGGATTAGAGCGGGTCGGTGGGGGCAGCCGTCAGATAACGCTTGCCGGCTTAATGTGATATTAGCGAATTAACACCCACGCACACCCACACTAAAGCTATTTTGATAATGATTAGACGTCTCGTCCATTCCATCATCTTTGTTACATGGCTATTAATCGGATAAGGGGTTGTTACATCGCTGCATCATACATTGATGAGGATTCTATAGAGAATTGAGTGCCCAAATTATTATTTTGGGTACTTACGGTGCTCTTTCTGGTTTTGTTTTAGATGAAGTCAAATAGAGATGATACAGCATTAGCATTTCATGAATAGTCCGATGAAATACGGACCAAGCTTACAATTTCGCTGTCACTGTTTTTGTACAGTTCGCCATTAACAGAGCTGGTTGCTAAAGTATTAGATGGTTTTGCTGCTATAATGCGCAAACGATGCGCTTCACACCTTAGACGCATGCGCGACAGCCCCAACAGTATCCTGCGCGCGTTGGCAGACCGGTGGGAATCGCCTTTGCTAGCTCGATACGGATACGGAGCCGGATACGGCTACACGCTGTCAAGTAGTAGACATCTTGCTGGCGGCGGAGGGTGCTACATCTGTTGTGCGTGTTTGTTGTTTGTCTTTTTGGTGTATTTTGTGTTGTACTGTATATTACTAACTTTAGTTTTAAGGTCAATTTGTACCTAACCCAACTATATGGATCCAGATGTCCGAAATAAACATTATTATTTATTTATTATTATTATTTATATTACTTCGTGATTCATTTTACAAAATGTCCTTGGAGCGCGAGTCCGACTCTTGTTTGGTCGGCTTTTTTGACTATGTCTTCTCAATCTCTTAAAAACATTTTGAATGAATAAAGTAACTCGATGCCATAAATATTTTATTTATCCTGTGGTTTAAGTCTTACAGAAATATAAAAATTTCAGCAACAGCACTTTTAGTGGTAGTGGTAATATCTACCTAGTTGTAAATATTTCAAGACCTAGTTCTCTCACCAAAACCAAATATTAAAGTTTTATGTTTCACGATAGCAATATACAAAAGGTTGGTTATATTTTAACACACCAAATAGACTTTAAATTGTGTGTAAAAATATTATTCATGGTTTTCATTCGATAAACCGCATTTAAGTAGGAGGATTTACGACTGCGAATTTTCGCCGCGTGATATTGGCAGTGGCTTCGTATTTGGGCTATGTTGTCGGCTATCAAGATTTAGGGGGATATTCAATTTAGTTTTTGCTAGAGGGTGCAGTTGCGCTTTGATATCTGTGAACGCCATCGGCCCAGGCGAGATTGAAGTCTCTGAACTCACTCTTTTATCGGAACTGAGTAGGATCGGGCTATTTTTAAATGATAAGTAGGTATATTCAGAGTTTTCCAATAGGCACAAGTCATTTTAACAGTCGATGGCGGCCAATTATTATTGTCTTTTGACGCTGATTTTTGTTAGAAGTGTCATTGAATATTGGGCATTTATCAAGAGTCGCTCTAAACAGTACGTTGAAATAAATGAACTGTACCTACTATCAAAACTGCTACTTGGTAACCAGATAGGTAGGGGGAGTCCGGGAGACTTGAACAGGCGGAAGAGTAGACCCATTACAACTCAATATAAATTAAAATATTGAGGTAATCTTATGCCAATTTGGAATATGAGTAGAGTAGCATAAAATACAGGGTGGGACACATCTAGGGGCCCTATAGGGGATCTACTTAAATCCTTTAGTTGGATCTGTTTACTCAGAAAACATTCCTTTATTTTTAAAAAGAAACAAAACTGCATTCAAACATTTCTAAACTTCGCTTTTCTTACCCGAGAATCAAACCAGCTGAATATTAAAAATAAATTATTAGTTCCCACTTTATATTCATTTCAAAGACCAAATGTTAATTAGACAAATATTATCCTGTAAAATAATCTTACGTACCGATTCGTAGCATAACCGTATTGACATATTATATAATCACCACTATTGGATTGAATTAGGAAGGACGGGTCAATCACCAACCTGTTCAAGTCTCCCAGACTTCCTCTGCTTGTAATGCAAATAACATTTAGAAAAAGTATTCTTGACCAATTTTAAGTAGGTGTTGGAGAACAGATCATTAAGTTTTTTACTTAGGTACTTTCTCTCAGCCTATCTATGACAAAATGGTGGAGAAATGTCATAAGTCGGAAAGATATATATTGGCAATATCCTATTTTATTAAAAGCTTTCCTTCATAAAAATGAAGCAATTTAAAGATTCCTATTATATGAGAGAGCTCAATGTAATCTCACGCACATGTTCAGCACTTTTTCGGCGGCACCGGAGCCAGCGACCGGAATGGTTTTTCTAACTGGAAAAATATATTAATTTCTTTCGCCTCCATTAGGCCTGTGTTTTTTGGGCGTTTATTTCACTTTACTGATTCCACACTTCACAGGCAGGGGAAAACATGTCACTTCGATCTGACAGTGAAAAACAGCCCTCGTGTCATTTGTCAACGTCAGCCACTCAGCGCGGGGGCAAAACATAATTTCATAAAGACATCCTTGTTCTTGTTACGCCGTGTGGATCCACTTTTTACAGTATCATCCGTTGTCGTCGAGTTTCTTATTTAATAGACGGTGCCTTGGAGACGTACTGTCTACCAATATAGCCAAAAAATATTTACGAAAGTACGTCTTGATGTGTTAACTTCAAGGAATAATTTATCACCTACTGTGTTCGCTTTGTTGACTCTGAAACGAAATGTCACATTGCAAATCCATCATAAAAACAGATAGGTAGGTAAAATGAACGCCAAAACAGGCAAGGTTGTGGCTCTCGACGTTTGGAAAAATAAGCACCTACTTAGGCATGAATTTTTAATAGACATAAAACGGTTAGATGCCTTAGTCGTAATAATTTTACTGGAAGTTAAGTTTAATGTAATAAGTTTTTCTCGGGAGAATCAAAGCTATACGTGACCTTACTCACTCTGAATTAAGGAGCTCATCATATGGCAACGAATTTATTTGTTTGCAACGTATTTGCGACATGATGACAAATGAGCCTAGTAAATGTGTTTGGGAAACTAGTTTTGATTTGGACGCACAGAATGTTGACAAAATTATGTCAACGTAACCCCTCGTTGAATTGTGTTACAAGACAATAAAATAAAAGATATAGAGCAGAAATCGAGGCGGTTCAAACTAGTTGAGTTTGGAAGTAACACAAAGGAGACTGATAAATAATTCAAATGCTGCAATGCGGTCTCCAAGGAATTGACAAGGAATGTACTCGTGTGTATGGTACTCAACTAAAATACGTTGACATAACAGTGCGCTTGAGACGATTTTGAAGACTATTCTGTATCCAGTACATAGGAACATAGTAAAACAGACTACAATGAAACAATTGCAAACGATATAGAGATATAGATTTAGAATAATAGAATGTGCCACACACCTTAGCCAAGTAATTATAACTGGTCTCTCAAGATACAGGCAGAGCCTAGTTTGGGAGCCTCTGGCAATTGCGTGAGATATATAGCACTTTCATGTTGTATTTAATTGATTATTATTGATGTAATTCTGGTTATCAATAAAGATTTTTTTATTTTTTTTATTTATTTATATTGTGTTATAACTTATTGTGTGATATTGTGTTTTTTGCGACGTTGCCAGCTTACCCATCTCCATTCATTGTATACTCTCGAGCACACTACGTTG
This sequence comes from Pyrausta nigrata, assembly GCA_949316185.1. NCBI lineage: Eukaryota > Metazoa > Arthropoda > Insecta > Lepidoptera > Crambidae > Pyrausta > Pyrausta nigrata. The sequence continues at coordinate 8,508,106 of OX438945.1, read as the reverse complement.
CCAACTAGGTAATTAACTAACTACGTAATTAGGATACATCGAGTGCAAAGTAATAATTTAATTATTTTGTATGAAACTGGAAAAAATGCGAAAATGCGAATTTTAGCAAAATCTTTTAACATGACCTTCATTTATATAGACTGATTTATATCTGTCACCTTAAGATTATGATTACGCGGGACAGATTGTAATTTAACAGTTTCACTTCGATAGATTCGATAGATAGATATAGCGATAAATAAAGCGTTAAATTGTAATCATATGTTACGGTTCACAATTTTTCGTCAGTTTACAATCTCACGAGATAGATTGTAATCAAACGATGTTTATAATCTTACGGTGACATATCCTAAATTTTTCAGTAAACAAAAAGAGCACGTTATATAGATATTCTGATAGATCTGACTTTACTAGAATATAAAAGACGAGGATGAAAGCTATTTTACGTAGGTAAATTATTGAACATTGACTGTAGAGAGCACGAAGTCAAGCCCTTGCGAATTGCGAAAAAATGAATACAAACTCGTTAATAAATTTAACTTACGTATGTACGGGTTCAAGTCAAAGATGAACCTATCAAGAATAAAAATAAATAAATATTTTGTATCTGAAATAAAATTATACCCCAAAAATATTATTGCCATGGTAAAGTTTGTTTGTAGAATACAAACTAAGTCCTTTTAAATAAAAATCCAAAGTGCTATTGCCAATAAATCTTAAATCCTATTCCCTAGTATGGGTCTACAAATAATTAACATAGTCCACAGTTCATCCTGTCCGCAATCATCTCAATTCGTCGGTGCTGACTATTTATTATATTGGTGACTGCTTGGAGTAGTGGTTTGCGCTCCGGACTACAAGACCAGAGGTTGTGGGTTCAAATTCCCTAAGGGGCAAATGATTGTGTTTGTACGAGCATGACTAAGCCTCTCCGTTATCCTAGTCGCCATAGCACAAGCTCGCGCTTTGGGGCTAGATATACCTAATTGGTGTTTGTTGAAACATTTTTTTAATTTATTTAATTACGAACTTCCCCTTCCTTCTTAATTTTTTATTTCAAAATTATTATAGTTTGTCTTTTTCGTTTATGTAGCAAAGATGAAGGAAGAGTTATCTAAGAAAGGGGTTTTGGGAATGAGGCCCATTAAGGCTATCATATTATTATAACTTTACTAACGAAATTCGAAGGATATAAGCCAACAAAAAGTTCGGTAATTAGTGCTCGAACGGGTAAAAGTTACTTGAATTCACGCGTGATCTAAATACAAGGTAAGTTTTCTCGATTTTATTGATATAAATGTTATCTTAAATATACATTACATACCTATATTGTAATCTAAAACATACATTACATACCTATATTGTAAATATACATACAAACAGTTCCTTTCAGACCTCTAGCTTGTATCAACACTTTTACTTTACTGATTATTGTCTCGAAGCCATTATCATACATGTTCAATCAGGTGACTATAAAACATTAAACAGAGAGTTAGTGTGAGCAATCTTATCCTTTAAGTGGCTGAATATGACCATCAATATCTACAACTTTTACTATGGGACCATGGTCGAAATCTTTAAAAAAAATTAATGCTCCATACAAATAATTCTGCTACCTCGGTGACAATGTATGGAGAGCAAAATTTTATCCTTTACGATTTCAGTGTTGACATCATAGTAAAAGTTGTAGGTATTGATGGTCATATACAGCCCCTTAAACGATAAGACTGCTTACACTAACACCCTGTATAGGTAATATTTTTTGAAATTATCAATTAGCACCTACTTTATTTTTATTCTTGTGGATATTCTTCATTGTAGATAATATAAGTTTTATCATAAGTATGGCACTTTACAAGATGATTTCCAGTCTATCGATCTCAATTCCAAATTCAGTCAATCAGCGTTCACTCAGAGTCGCGCAGCGCGACTCGCGTTGGTAAGCCAATGGGAGAGGATCGTAATATCAAAAGTAATTAATTATGTAACATGCAAATCATTTCCCGTCTCTCGCTTATTCGTCCAGAGAAGTACACAATTTGTGGTTATAATATTGGTAGAATTACAGTTCAAGCGTCATAGCGGAAAATTCTAATAAGATTATGACTGTCAATTGCTTATTATAATAAAATGAACTGATCTACTGATAAATACGCGACCCTTATAATTCAAGCATTAAATACCTACCTGTTCATGGCATTCATTAAATTACAACGGACCAAAACGGGACCGGCACTAATCCACGCGCCGTGGTTCTGCCCGTACATTTCCTCGTAACGATGAAGAAACGATTAATATTGTTATTTCTATTAATTAAGGAAGCGAAAATGTTATCTTCATTGAATATTTAAGCGTGGGGGCGCGCCTGATCAGTATTCCTGTCAGTCGCCGTTAGTTTGGTTAGGGTGTTCCCAAGAGTCTCGCAGGCGATTCCCTAAACAGGTTACCTAACCGCATTTATATCGTCAGCGGAACACAAATATTAGCATAATTAGTTCGACTCGCACGCTACTTAAATATAAATACGGATCTTGTCTAATCAATTGTATAAGCAATTTCTTTGCGTGGGGGCCCGAGCGGGAATGGTAACTGGTATTTATTAAAGACAATATAAAATTAGCTTCGCGCGTGGGTTAGACAAAGCAACACACTGTTTGACTTGGTTCCTTGAAATGTTTGGGTGAACCCATTTGATGCCCCCACAGCCAAATTTTGACTATGGCAGCCAATCTCATCCGGGATAAGCCAATTGCGCGGGAGATGGTACAGTGCTCAAGTATGTGCGCAATACATAAACTAAAAAAAATGATTGGTTAACAGTAACCATAATTGGGCTACTAGTAGGCCGTAATCTACTTGTGAACTTCTGGTTATCAGTAACAAACTAGTTTAGATAACCAGATTGTTTATATTTAACAAATATTGCCTTCCCTTCAACGAAACCTTCAACTGACAAAACTAGTTTGGTTGATCCTTTTTTTTTTCAATATATAGGTACACTTTCTGTTCCATCACTTTGAAAGTTTTAGGCTAAGCGTTCCTTCCGAGGCACGAGAGTGTTATCACTTCTAATTTTTTGATCCGAGCTGTTTTTGAGTAATTTCAAACAGATAAACATGGAAACTATCGGCCCGACCCAGGATTTGAACCTGAGACCTGTTGGAACAAACGTCAACATGCTGACCACTAGCTATTTGTTGCTATTCGTATTTCAATTTCCATTACTGTCTACAGTCTATACATAAATACTGAACAACTTTGAAAAGCTAATAGGTCATAGGTACTACCTACTTATTTGTTCAGGTATTTATGTTACTTACTTACTTTTTTCATAAAGTACTTACCTATTGCTCATGCTCATGTGGAAACCGACCAAAGTCGACAGTCGAAAGTTGGTGATATGTTGTGTTAATAAATGATCTAGGTCGTTTTTTACCTACCTTTTTCGAGAGTATGTATGTATGTAAGTATGTATGTATAATTGTTTGGCACGCCCTACAGCCCAAACGGCAGTTTTTGACATATGAGGTGTTGTTGAATTCGTCAAAATTGTTAGAGTGACATAGGATATACATTTTAAAATGGCGCCCGCAAATGGAAATAAAGAGGTGAGGGGGGGATTGATTTTTTCCTTAGCATAGCAATATGGATATCAAATGAAAGCCAGTAAAGAGACTATTTCAAAAATATAAAAAAATTGCAGTCTGGTGTTTTGTTTGAAATAATAAAACAAAAAAAAAACATGAAGTACTCGTCTATTGTTCATGCTCATGTGCAAACCGACCAAAGTCGACAGTTGGTGATACGTTGCGTTAATAAATGATCACTTCTGTATTCAATACTTTATTCACTAGCTCATTCAGAAGTTCTCAAGTTCAAAAAGTAGTGAAACTTAACTGTGGAAATAGTTCGTATGAACTCTTTAACTGCTCCCCGCTGTGGAGCTGTTAAGTTCGTTAATACGAAAACAATTTCACTTGCATATGAAATCGCGAAGTGTGCGAACAATTTAAAGTTTAATTCTGCGGATGTTGAGCGCTTTTCAATGTGGAACTAAGCACTTACTTATTTCACAACTCTAATAGAAAAACAACGCTGCTTCAAAAGAACTAGAGCTGTTTTGTTCTATTAATTAGCGATAAGGCTGATTCCATAACAGAGGACCAATTTATAGTTACTATAAAGTAAGTGTATTTTATAATCATCATCAACCAATTAAAAAGCTTGGATCTTGTCGATTGAGTTCCTTCCATCCCTCTCTGCTTTCTGCCCTTCTCTTAACCTTCTCATACGACCCATTATTTGATGCATGTAGCTTATTCGTGGTCTTCCTCACTTCCTTCATCTTTCTAGTATTTCTTCTATTATCATCATATCAGCCTATTACAGTGCGCCAACTGTTATGGCCCTCCACTTCACGCATCCAGCCACCACCGGCCACCTTCCTCAGATCATCAGTCCATCTAGCAAGGGGGCGTCCAAAACTACGTTTCCCGAGACGTGGTCCTCATTCGAGAACCGTCCTGCTCCAACGCCCGTCGGTTCTGCGACAGACATGACATCTATTATCGTTTTAATGAAATTATCGTGACAGCCCAGCATCTATTATCGTTTTAATGAAATTATCGTGTTGAATCAGGTGTTTTCCCTCCTCATAGGCTTTGTTTCTTCTCTGTATGTCTGTATTATAATAACATATACTCGTAAATTCACTAAATAGGAATACAGCTGTTATAAAGAAAGTACAAAATATCTCAAATTAGAATTCTTTTGAATAGACACAATACAGACTAGAACAATTAAATCAGCAGAAAATTAGCAAGAGAGACTAGCAATCGTGACAAAGCTCCATGTTGAAAAAATCTTAGCAATCTGACTACCATTCGCTCGTCACAGTACGATCTCAGTAGGGCATCTAATCAGTGGTTATGTAATTTACTTAGAAGCACTATGAAAAGATTATCTTTGCACATTAATGATTTTCTACAAACAACTCAGCAATTTCGAGGCTATGGTCCGTCCGAACGCTGCGTAATAATGAAACACGACTGGGCTGTTAATTGGTCGCTGGCTTCACCGGATTAATTAGACCAGCTCGCTCAGATCGATAGTCCACAAAGCATTTCGATGTTTAGTCTCACTGGCTGTAAAAACTCTTTCGTTGTCTTGAAACTGGTAAACTACTGGACTAGAATATAGATTAGGAAAACATCTAGTCAAAGCATAATGAGCACACTTAGGTATCTAATACTTACGCCCGGCTTCTTTGGTTTTTTGACAGACCTTAAGAGCGGCTCCGCAATACATCCGATCCGAATCAGATTTGTCTCCGTTAAAATGTGTAATTTGATTTTTAATATGGAAAACCGGACGGTAAATGACGGACGTAGTGCGAAAACTCTCGTACAAGTAGCACTACGACTACGCCGGACAGCATTTTGATGGAGTCTGATCGGATTCGGATCGGATATAGTGCAAAACCGCTCTTAATCTCTCGAAACCGGTACTGATTTCTAACATAAAAGATCAAAACAATCTTGGTGCATTTCATCTACAATAATAGTATAAAGAAAAAAGATTTGATTGTTTGTTTGTGCTGAATAGATAGGCTCTGAAACTGCCTATGATGAAAGTTTGTATGGAACGTTCGACTTTCGCTCGCGGTTGAAGTCGCGGGAAACTGCTAGTAATGAATAAACCTTGTTCGTCTCTACACTAATCATACTTATATTACAGGGCGCATATAAAGTCTAGGTAGAAAACCAAAACACAGAAGTTTATCGCTACCGGCTATCAATATTGTACATTAAAGGATTATCATGACTAGCACAGTGTGCGTATCTATGTGTATTATATTAAATACATTAATGAAACCCAATTCGGAAATGCATTCATGAATTTAACAAGTGCATAAGCCGGTGCGCGGGATCGCGACAGGGCATCGCGATAGGCGCAACACGCCACGGTAATGAGCCGTTGACTCAGATAAAACCTAATTTACGGCTGCTGGCTAGGCGCGATACTGCCGCCATGGTGTACACGAACGCACATTTCGATAGCTTTGATTTGACTCGGTGGACTCCTTTCTCGTCAATTTCTAGTTCAAATCCATTTGAAATATAAAGATGGCATTTCAACTACCAATCCCCATTAAATACAGTGTATTTCAATGAACGCTGTATGCCATTTTGCACCGACTTCAAAAAAGGAGGAGGTTCTCAATTATTTTTATGTACTTACGTTAACCGAATACTTAAAAACGCCTACCGATTTGTTTCTTTTATTAATTTACAACTACATCGATTTAATGCTCCATAATCAATATATTTAAATAACTTTAAGGTGGATTTTTTTGGTGCAGTAGGGCGTCCCCCTCCCCCTCTAAAAGATTAACTGCTGGCTTGAAAAATCTGAAACTTTATCAGTTAAGCAGTAATATTCGTTGATCCTTAGAATAAATTCTTTAAAGTAATTAAGATGAAGTAGATAATGTACGGAACCCTTCGTATGTGAGTCCGACTCTCACTTGGCCGGTTTTATTTATTACTAGTTTTTGATTCGATATTTTGGCAATACACTAATAATAGACTTCGAAGGAGAGTAGACCAATATGTTTGCTTTTCCATGCATCCCACCCGCTTGATCATCAGTTATTCCATGATCGAAAACTCACAAATAACAAGGAACATGGTAGCAATTCCGCAAATAGAAATAGAAAACATTTATTTAGCACCAAACACCAGACAGTGAAGAAAAAATACAACAGACGAAAATAATATAAATGAAAAAGCTAAACAGAAAACACAAAATATTATAAAACAAACAGTGTGCCTAAAGGTCCTCGCTCAGTATTAAGTCGTATATAAATAAATAGGTAATGTATAATTAGGTCTATTTTTTATATTCCTATTTAGAAAGGCCCGAATTTGTGAATGGGTAAAATGTTTTAACAATGCTAAAAGCGATACGAGCCCAAGACGCATTGTACGTATGCATCCTAACTGATGTCAAAAACTTGTTAAAACTAAACTTGTCCCTCCTAATGGTGTAATAAAAACAGAATTTCTATAATTGTGTGATTAAATATTTCGCAAATACGTATTTTATGCATTTGTGTGCCCACAGCGCAATTTTCATTGTGCGCCAGACTGATTTTAGAGCCTTGTTATATGAAAATATGATGAAATGATGTTATTAGCTTATGAGCTCATTGCAGTACGTACTTAAGTACATATTAATAGCTTTACCAGTTTGTGATTTTACTATACTCATCAGTTCATATTTGTTCAGTTTCAGTTCATCAACAAACCAAATTAATTTAAATGGCACTAAAACTTCAAACCTAAAATTATCATTATTATTAGCTTACGCTTAGTATGGGGCTTGGTAATTGGTGTGTTTGTTAAAACAATTTATTTATTTTTATTTTATTGTCAATACTTTATTCTAATTCTGTTGTATGTTCATGCTGCTACCCTTTTTTCGTCAGGGAAATGTTCTTACGCATACCCGCCGACCGCGGGAGCAGGCGGCGGGCGGGGTTATGTGGAACTCCAGGCTTGAAGCCAGTATATTCAACATACTTAGCTATACCCAACGCAACAAAGGCAAGCTGGTCATCGTCGCCTATTGACGCGCCGCCCGACGCGCGACACCTATTGCATGCCCATCGCGGCACTCCACGCTATAATACACCTTTTCCACTTGTTAATATTGCTTATCCGTATCTAAACATCGCACTTAGCTTCGAAGTAGGTAAAGTTATAAAGCTTAAAACCCAAGCGAGTCGTTCATTGTAGAGAAATTTCGTGGTAAACGTACCATAAATTTTATGCTCAGGGCAAAGTTAGTGAATAAATTTCCGTGTCTCTGTTTATTATAAGCTGGGAAAGTTCTCTGCGAGTTGTTGTGTAATCAACTTCACGAATGTGGATCTCGGTTCACTGATTACAAGACACCATCTGAATAGACACAAACAATGTTTAGATTGTGTTCTACAAACCAAAAATTAATGTTGCCAATCCAAAATGTTGTTGGGAAACGATATGACGACTCTCCGAATATTGAATCATCAAGCTGAAAAGTTTTCTTTGTTAAGTGAGTTAACAGTGAAGAAGGGCGAATTCTTATAACTTCGAAGTAGGCACGAGTATACCTACAATTTGTAGTTGTACCTAGCTGCCTACAGTAAAGTATTCTTGGGTAGGTTGCATTTATATTTGGTAACTTTACTTTTACTTTATTAATATGTTTTTAACCTAAATATCATATTTATAAGCTAAAATTCTTTGAGTTTTTCTTTCCCTTTGGTAAATAAAGTATCATGCCAGTAGATATACAAATTCAAAACATAAAAATACAGCTTTTTTGTATTTGTTAAATTAGCATAAAACACATGCAATGAAGATAATTTTCTGCAGTTGGGTAATTTAGACCGGCTTGTGCCGACCGCCCGGGTAACTCGGTTTGAAGCCAGCTGTTGAAGTTTTTCTCTTTTTGTCTTTTGAACAAAGTTATTACAATTTTTAACTTCGCCAAGTGGTGTAATTCCAAGGGCTCAGTTATGGCAATAAAAGGAAACTCGTCCGTACTTTTATAATCAACTCACTACAATTTAGTTTACTTTGTAAAGACTTTGAAAGTAACTGGGTCCGAAGTGGAATTTTAGTAGAATTTGTTCATGATTCTTTTGTACAAGTTCATGGAACTACTTAGAGTTTAACGTTTAGACGATGCGCCTGTAAAATACTCCTTTAAGCCAACTGCTTACCTAAAAAACGGACAGGTGAGAGTCGGACTCGCGCACTGAGGGTTCCAAAACAAATGTTTTTTTTTTCTATGAGGTGACCACAAATTTTCGGTTTTCGGACTTTTTCCCTTACATTGTACTGTAAAATCTTTCTTCTTGCCTGATTTCAAGATTCTAGGCTTTTGGGAAATACGCCTGCGAAATTTTAGAAAATACGGCTAAAATGGCCGATTTTCGGATAGCTTTAACTTAGATGATTGATTTTTCACAGCTTTAAGGAACCGCAGCCATAAGTTTTTGGTGTATAAATACATACATACACCAAATAGCTACCACCTACCTCAACGCGTTCCTAGAAAACGAGTTTTGACAGACAGACGGACATCAAAGTTATAAGAGTTCCTTTTTTCCTTTTTTGGTATGGAACCCTAAAAAGAAACGAAACTACGCCAACAAACAATATCCACGACTTTTACACAACGTTTGTTTTTTCTTGCATGGCGTATTATTGTAAACGATCTTGACATTCTTTTTTTTATTCAAATTATTCACTTAAAAATAAAACAAACACAAAAAATAACAACCTGCTATGGCCTATCACTGATATTATTTAAAAAATCATAAAAATATGGTTTACAATATTCATCAAGCAAATAAATTGCGTATTGAATGTTAACTGTTTTTATATAACAACTTTGACTTTTCGCGCTAGAGTGAGGCGCGCGGCGGTGCGTGCAGTCCGACAGGTGATACCGCGCGCTGCAAAACTAAATTATTACTACAGAACAATTCAAATATATTTCGCGAATGTCCATCATTATTTTGCACAGTGCACAATGCTTCACACATAGTGAATACTACTCTTTCCTACCTCAATATTGTTGTCTGTAGGTAAACGACCTAATAGATACACGATTTAGTAGAGGTTGAATATAAGTACCTACATAAAGACACCGAAGTAATAACTATGATCAATTATACTATACGATAGTCCTTCTCAAGAGAGCAGAGATTTTAGTACCTAATATAAAGTTAACAAGAACCCTTGGATCTAAGATTAGTCTTAATGTTTTTCCTATGGACATAGGTATTTAGTGCCACGAATTGATCCAGGCCACTGCATACAAAGTTACAAGTCGTATTTACTTTGGTAACCAAAAATCGTGATCATTAGCTTTGTCATCCTACACTATTCGATAGGTACTAGTGTTTCACCTTTTGCTTCTCGTCGATAAAGCAGGCATAGACCCACATATACCACAGCCATATTATAATTTAGCAAGGCGACGATTTCCCGACCTTCGTAAGTATGATTTGGGCGTTCTCGAAACTACAAAACTAGAGTAAATAGGTCACTTTGTGGGGAAACGTATTTCGTCCTAAACCCCATTTTCGCTTACCATCAGGCGTGATTGGGGTCAAAAGTAAACTCACCAAAAATCTCTCACAACGTACGGTTGTGTTAGAGTGAAACCCCGTAAACGTAAAAAGCAAAGAAGAAGCAACAATCCTATTTCGAAAATAGTATTTTAAGTACTGAATACAAGTTTGAATGACTTTCTTACCATGTGTACTTACAAAAAACCTTACCTAAAACCCTAATACATAATACGTATAGGTAACTAATATGCCATATAACGGCATAAAAATAAGTAATATTTAAATAAAACAAAATATTTGTATGTTAAGTACGTAAAAGTTGATAAAATATCGTTCAGACAACATTCATACAGAATTTGGATATTTAATAAAAAACACATAAAATTATTATATAACTTTGTATCAACTTAAAATTAAGTGTTACAACCTAATTACATATTGTACATTTATGTTATCTAAAGGAAAGATCCACAAGCAATATTTTGCGTAAAAGGAGTTTCTAAACCATGTGATGTACGATGTCGATGTACCTACCTAATGTACATGTCTCGAATGATGAAATAAACAATTTTAAATTTTTACCTCCCTGGGGTTTGCATGCTATTTCCCTTCACTTGTTGAACCTAATTTGCGCAATCCCGGGTTAGGTGTACGTGATATTACAACACAGACAAATTGACAAATAAGCTAGTAATCAGTCTCGCGCTAATACTTGCGAGAAGGTATTATTTAGAGTGACGGTTGCGTGGGCTTTGTTAGTTCACCTGTGTACACTGTACGTAACATGACAAATGATTAATTGCTTTACAACTTTTGTGAAACTAAAACAATAAGTTAATGTGATGGTTTGTACCCTGCTCTTTCTGAATGTACTGTTGGCAGCACGCAGGTTACCCATAGGAACTACGAAAACAGCTTTTATTCCGTAGGGAATAGAGACGATCAGGGTCAAAGTGGTTAGTTTGACGTGCGGCCGTGTGTACGGATGGACGACAGCACGTCAAAGTAAATACACTCAGTGGCAAACCTGCTTACTTCACAGGTTTACTAAAAAGTACTTGTTCAACTGTAATGATGTTTAAGTCAATCGATTAAATAAAATGTTCATTTTTCAAGAACGTTTTTTAATTGCCCGCAAAAATTACTCCTATTACCTTAAAAACAATAAAGGGTATCTCTCTCTGCGCGTTCCGTACAACTTTATATGAAAGGTAGGCATCTATTGACTCAAACATCCTAACAGTTGACAAGTACCTTTTATTTGACGACCGTCTTGGTGTAGTGGTTCGCGCCACGGTCTTCTAAACCAGGCGGTTGCGGGTTCGAATCCCGCAAGGGGCAATTGTTTGTGTGATGAGCACGAGGATTTGTACCTAAGTCATGGATGTTTATAAATGTATATAAGTATGTGTATCCGTTATCCTAGTCACCATAGCACAAGCTTACGCTTAGTTTGGGGCTAGGTAATTGGTGTGTTTGTTGAAATAAATTATTATTATTTATTATTTGTGACCCTGTGTGTGTAGTAAGCATGTTTGTATGAAAATTATTTACTCTATGGGCCGGTTTTTCTGCCGCTAAGTTTAGTAAACACGGTGGTATTTCCTGCAGTTGTATTACTATAGTGATTTTGCAACAAAATGTTTAGTCTGATGTGCTGGCCAATGACAACACTTAGTACCTAGCACAGTATAGAAATCCGATATGAAGAGTTTTTTAATCAAGAGAGGTTTTCTGATAATTTCAATAGACGTACACAGATGTAGTTATTTATTGAGAGCCATGGTTAGAATGTGTACAGAAAATTGAGTAAGAGTCGTGGTAAAAGTTATCGAACGAAAGTCTGATAAGCATATTAAAAATTTAACCAACGGATATTAAAGTCAAACTGATTTCATGGATGTGACATGAAAGACCAGCCCAGGCGAGAGGCTTCAAAACACTATTAAGGCACTTATTATTCAAACAGCCCACGTACGCGGCGTGGCAAACGGAAAAATCCAATTAACTTCATACGAAGAGTTCCAAACGAAACGCGCGCCGCCGCACGCCCCGTGCCTCGCGCCGCCACCGCCACTCACACTAACGACTACTTTTCAATAACATTAATGGAATAAACTCTGCCGTATTAGTTTATCACTCGCCAACGTCACACTCAGACTACACCCCTCTGTTCCAATTGAAGGAATTACCTTCTGAATATTAAAACTTGGTGAAAAAAAAACGTTTCTACTTACTTACTCCAATATTTGAGTAGCTAATTTAATAACGTTAAGTGAAATGAATAGAAATGTAGAGTTTGTTGAAATTGCCCACGGGTTTTTTGTGTATTCTTGGGCACTGGGTGAGTTCGGTAAAAATAATATCTTTGCTTTGGTTTGCGGAATATACTTAAGTTTACAAAGGATTCCGAAACTAATTCTAAAAGTTTCATCAGAATATAAATTACTTACTTACACTTAGGCACGTACTTATATACGTCTAGAACTAGCTATTAAAAATTAATTTTAAGCACCTTAGTCAGATTTTATTTATCGTAGTGTTTTTTTTACTTTTTATAAACTTTAAAAAAGTATGCCGTTTGTAACCACTCATCTATATGGATGTAAGGATCAATAAAATGAACTTAAAGATGTAGTATGAATTCTTTGCGGCCAGATAGAAAATACTTGAAGATATTTCCAAAAAAAGGCCATGGCCATTTCTAAAATTTTGTAAAATTACTGTAAATAAAAATAGGAAGCATTTTAAATAGTAGATTATTCACCAAGGGGATAAAATGTCTTACGTCACGGGCGTCATCTTGAATCTCGAGCGAAACGAAGGATTCGAGAGTTAACTCACGAGCGCAGCGAGAGAGTTAAGTGTTTACTCCCGAGCATAGCGAGGGAGCTAAAAGTAGAATCCTGAGTGTAGCGAGGGATTTAAGCTCGCCCAAGACTAAGATAATAAACGCCCAAGACGAGGCAATGAAAAATGTACTACAAAAAACTTATTTCATCTTTATTATATCCTTTGACTTTTCTGGCAGTAAGTTATTATTATTAACAATACCAGCGGCTTTACAACTAATGGACTCCGGTGTCAAATAAAGGACTTGTCCTCTTTTTGTATGGTGGCTGATTTTTCATTCCAAGATATCACCAACCACCAATAACCTATATTTATCCTTAAGCTACAAAAATACGAAACACGTAACCATAGAAATCAGAATTTTAAACGCCTCCATTTTTTAGAAAAAATATGTTTTGTAACAGACATCATCCATTGATCACTTACTTGTATTTCCTGTCAGTATGGCTATGTACCATTGCCTTTCCACTGGTGGATAAATACTACTAGGTACTACCATAGATTATATAATAGGTACTACTGTCAATGGAATGTCAATTTCATTAATTTTGCTGGCAATTTTTTTTTCATGCGTTAATTAATATAGGCGAAGGTACGGTTTATGTACAGACAAAGAGAAAAAATAATTTCAATTTTCCTCTAAATCGGAGGCCTTAAAAAATATATTAATTATGCAGAAAGGTTAGTTTTTGTGAACTCTTTTATATAATATTTAGTTTATTCTGGTTAGAAATATTGACGAATAAAAAACCATTAATGGACAAGTCGTTTCATCACTCGACAGTAGTAGTAGTAGTATTTATCCACCATGGGAAAGGCAATGGTACATAGCCATACAGCCAGATCTTGAATAGGCTCATTTTCGAAGGTAAACTTCAGCGTCACTCGACAGTTTTACGAAAACATTGTTTGTAATTTCTTAAAATACATAGGTTCTTTTTTCTTTTTTTATTAGAAGCGCGCACTTTTTTTCATTCCATTCGTGCTAAAATTCTTGGCTGCCAGGTTCAAATTTCAAATTTATGTTCTCTTTGGTGCGGGTCGTGCTAGTGTAATCATGCCTACGAACTCTTATTCGAAATTCAAATCACTTTGCCTCCCTAGTAATGAAATGTTATACAACATTACGGCCCTTGGGATGCAATGACTCACTTTAAGTCAGGTTTGCATGACGTGTAATTGAACATTGCCGAGTAGGTAGTGTGAAAAAGCAGTTATCACCTGAAAAACTTGCTACAGCTACGTAACAAGTGCCATTCCTTACTCGTTATTAATTAAAGTAAAATAACAGGAGTGACTTGAGTTTGAAAAGAAAAGATGTACCCCATGAATAATGATGAAAACAGAAACAAAAAGGAAACTTTTATCACAGTGACTATAAAAGAATCCATTTACGAATCACGGATTCACAAAGCGGACAAAAGTCGGCGAGTTTTTTATGGGATGCAAATTATTGATTGCATTCATTGTTAGGGCCCTGTCTCACTCGCAAAGGGGTCAGGCGACTGTCATTTGCAATGGGATTTACACCCTCTATCGTCTCACCCGTCAAATTACCGCGAAGCCTCCCCTCATTTTGCCAGTAAACAAATGAATTTCCGGGTTATATTATTACTTGCATGCATAGTCTGCGTTATATGTATATCAAGTATTAATTTTTTTTCTTATGACCCAGTATATCATACACTGATGATTTTTTTTTAAATAAAAATCTTAAACTCCTAGAGTTTGTTAATTGTTTACCCTATTGAAAAAATTACAAAACGGTTATAACAATAATAATTTACTAACATTTTAAGAGGAAGAAAACTTTACAACAAATTTTTAACATTGACATCTTACATGTTTATCAAGGTAATTTTTTACTGTTAATCGCTTCGCTATTATTTTTTAATTAAATAATAACTGGCAAAACCTAAAAAGAAATTGCTTCCATGACCACTGGAGATACTAATAATTATTGTGCTCATCAAAGTGCCTAAATTAACTGTTTTATTCATATTTTCTTCTGCGTCTTCATGTTTTAAAGAAAAACAAGAATAAGTGTTAAACTGTTACAAAGTGAACACAATTTTATTAGCCATACTATGAAAGTAAAATCTGAAATGATTTATAGGAATATTTATTTTTAAGTAAAATATTTACAATTAGACGTAAAGCTTTAAATAGACTGTGGTCTGCAAAGCTAATTTAGTTTCTGATTATACTAAATCTAGGAAATTTAATGTACACTAGTTGTTAGTAGTAAATTTTTACGAAATTAAATCAAATTTCACTTACAAAAATTAATCGACTGTGTCATCCGATGGGACTCGAACCCACGTCCCTTCGCTTTGTAAATTTTTATTTTAATAAAGACCTTTTCAGACAAAAAACAAAAACTGGAGATACTATATCAACATTTGATCGGCCATGAAAAAGTCACCCTGTATTTTATAATATACTTGCCTTAAATAGCCTCTAAACAGATTTGTTTTTTTTTAACATTTACTTTAGTTAACATGATTGTTTAGAAGATAGAGAATTTTCGAAAAGTAAAGTTGATCAAAGCCTCAAACTATCGAACGAAAATTCTCATGTATGAAGAGATTTTTATGAAATATCTCAGATACGAGGATATTTGAATGATATCCAAGAATAAATTGTGGATTCTGAGAACATTACATGTAGCTTTCGAGACGGCGAAAAGAGATTTTCGTTTGATACGGAAAATATGACAACGTAACAAATAACATTGATTCGCTTATTCAAAGCAAATCGTTACTCCCCGGAGAGGTGAAAATAGTGAGGCAGTGTCGGCCTACGCCGGACTTATCTGACATTTCCGGTTGTTGAAGCGAGCGCAATGAGCCGCCCCGTCACTTTGACTGTCATTAACTTTTCCGACGCCCCTCTTCAAATCTCATCCTTGTAGGAAACAAATTCGTAACACTAGCTACAGTCGTTTACATAATTAGGATTTTATACTTATATACAAGGTGATGCAAGAAACCTGTTATAACTACTTGAACACGTCCGGATTAACTGATCTGGATTTGTTTAAGGCCTATTATCTGAGTTGAAAGTCCACTTGCGCCAGATCGGATTAGCTCATCCAGACTGGCGCAGTGGACCTTCCGTATTAGCTAATCCAGACTTGTGCAGCTCAGATGAGTTAAAAGTCCACTATTATTATCTAATAGGCCTTGAAAAAGTCCGGAATAGTTATTCCGGACCTCTGTCAATGTCTAATAAGTTAGACCTCTGTCAATGTCTAATAATATTGTAGGTAGGTAGGCAGTAGGCGTATATTGTGTCGTAGTAAGCCAGGGTCACAACTTATTTATTGAAATTCTTTTGCGATTCTTTTGCACTTGTACTTTAAAACAGGACGTGTTATTTTTAAAATTTTAAACTTAATGCTACATTTGTAAAAATAAATTAACAGAGGTGTTCTAGAAGTTAATTGAACACCCTTCACTTTTAATGGTTTTTTAACACCTTGCATATCAGCACTCGTTATATTTGTATCAATATTAGGTACAAAAACTTGGTGTTACTTAACTGTGACAGTGGAAGATTACTTTCATTTACTTATAAGTAATTCAATAACATTTTTGTTTTGACGAAACATTACTCAGAGCCAATATATTTTTTTCTCGGAAAGCTGTTTGTGTATGTTGACTTTACCTACACATACTGGAGTAAAGTTTGGATAGAAAACAAGGTTCATCTGCGCCTCCAATAGAAATGAAACCTAGTTGATATTTTAATCTAAATGTTTATTTTTCTACAGCAAAATTCATTTCACCCAAATTGTTTTTAGGAGATTGGAATGTAGATGAGTTGACTACATTCAATCATAGACGTCGTTTAATTTTTACTTGATCAACGCCAATATGGTTTGCCTCTACGATAAGATTGAGTGATTTATTATGCTAATTACCCAAATGACATACGAGCGGTGTCAAACAGACCAGCTGATCGGCACAAAGGATCGCAGGAGTGGCGATTAGTGCGTGCGACGGCTCGGGCTCGGCGCGAAGCCTTTTATCGCGCGCAGCCAGCCCGCGCCTCCACAAATATTATCGCTGTTCCAAATTAAATCAGAAATCGACGCCTTTCCACTGTTATTGATTTACCCATCTCGTACCCTAGAGCGGGCGCGCCAAATTGTGAATGGATAGGCACTCCAGTCTCCGCACGAGGATTATTTTCGGAGAAATGATGATTCACACATTGATATTATATTACGAGGCAAACTGAACCCTGTTACATTTGTATAGAAATCGTTTTTCGCAAGTATTAAGTAACTTTTACTGACTGTTTATTTGGATTTCTCAGAAGAAAGAGATTATTTTTACAAAAATATTACTGTTATTTACAGAACAAATGATGTAGTTAAAAATAAAGTACAATTGTACGAGTATATATAATAAAACAGAAAATAATAAGTAGACCCTATGTACTTCACACTATAGAGGTTAAAAGTTAGAGGCTATAATATTAAATAAGGTTACTTTTTAGTAACGGATGAAACTCAGAGGACAAATGCAATAACATTAGTAAATAATGTTTGTAAAAAAACATTTATTTTTATACGCTAGGTTCGAGAAAAACGTCAAAAAAGATTATGATTTCTAAGTAAAAAGTGTTGTGATTATTCTATTGCTTACGTTTGGTACACAAGTTCGGTGTACGAGTAAACCAAAATAAGAAAGGCAGCGGCAAAAACGTAGTTTTTAAGTCTAAACAGGATGATCTTAAAAATAAATTTTTTTTTTGTTAGAAAAAATAAAAATAAAAAAAGTGCCCGTTTTTTGGAAAATAATGTTCAGGTCGTATTTCTCCGACTTAGTTAAAATATCGTCACAAGCTAAAATGTAACCTTATATGACTGTATGTATGTTAGTTTATAAGGTATTTATAATATGGGCCAAAAATTATTTTGTAATTTGTTGCCTGAAATAAATTATATTATTATTATTATTATGTTGTGTCTTTTCCTAACTCGAAACCATGGGGTCCCGGACCTTTAGAAAGGCGTACATGGGGTCGAAGCCAACACGCAGAGGCCCCTTTGACAACATTAATCTAAAAGTATGTACTATAAAAGTACACCCAAGGACAATCCCCGGCTCGTGTAGGACTATTGCAGAATATGGATGGAAACAATTCTGGGTTATGGGTTTAGGTGCTACGTGGACCGGGTAATTAGGACTATGGTGGGAGAGACTAAGGGACACCTGCCTAGATCATAGCCTAATGCTGAATAAATTGGCAGGCGGTGACTCGCCAGCAACTGAATGGCCCCCCCCTGGCGTCGTGGGTCGTATAGACCGGACTGAGGGGCAACATTTGCGTTGCCAGTTAAGGGTGGAGAGGTGGCCCTGGACTTTAAACGACGATCACGCGCTCCCTGAGGGTCCAGCATCACGTGCCCACTCGCCACTTACGCAACCACATCCACCCTTCGAGCATCACGCTCTCGCGACTCCACTCTGACCGGCCGGTTAAGGCAAGCCAGAGGTGAGATTCCTGCAGTCCCCTTTGGGTTCCACTTCGGCAAGCCGAAGACGAGGGTCTAGACCGACTCTCAGGAGCACTCGGATTAACGACTGACCCTGTGGTGTCGCTACTCACCACAGCTCGCCACAGTCAAGGTCAAACCGAAATATTAACAAGTACAATTTAAGTACCGAATTTCTAGCGTTACGATGTTGCCATGGCACATTTATATATAAATTTAAGTGTGACAAGGTAATGAAATGGTCAGCTTTATTTTTTATTTAAATTGATACTGACCGTACACGGGGTGTAAAAAAGTAAATCAAAGCGTCAAGTTCAGTTTAAAATCTGAAATAACAGAATAGCGCACGTACAATGGCTGCACGTCAGAATACATATACTCGTACTTGTCTTTAAGACCACCTCTAATCCCTACGTAATATACATTGTTTTCGTAGTGCAAATGTATATCTTGCCATGCTGTCGACTGAACACAAGGATTTGAAACTTTCCACTAGAGAGCGTTTAAAATGACCGTAAAAATATTACCTTTAAAAGAGATCACGCTTGCTACGGCCCCTAGCGAGCGGGATATCTTTTGTTGTACCCGTTTTAGGTAACACACAATGCCGTCACGTTATCTCGACCTAGCGATTGTTACACTAACAAATGTAAGGTCGTATTTTTGGAATTTAAAGCCTATTACAGACTTTATATGAGTAGGTGAAGGTACCGCCTCCACACTCGTATGAAATAAAACAATGAGCAAAAGAAATCAATTTACTTTTTAGGTACTTTTGCGTGTGAATAAATTTTCTAGTTCAAAGTTGTATTATAATGTAAAGATATTACAGTGGCACTTTTTTATTTGTTGTCGGTGTAGAGACCTTATAAATTTTAATATCACAGGTTGTTTTAAGCTTGATGGCGGCACGTATTAATAAATAATCTCTTTTACACCCTTTCGCTATACATTCTCGTTTAGCCCATTAATTGGAAAGTAAAAATATATTAAAACTTAAAATATAACTTAAAAAATACACTATGCACAAACTTCTTTTGAGCACTTAGGTATTACACCATCCTATTTGTAGCTTCCTAGTTAAAATCCTGACTAGGAAGGTACCCTCCTATTAAGGTTCCTAACAAAGAAGGTAGCATCCTTCTTAGGATCCTAACTAGGAAGGTAGGACCCTAAGTAGTGAACTGCGATTACATCTGCCTATTTCCTAAGTAGGATGCTTAGGAGGCTGGTGTTATAAGTGCTTCAAATATAGCTACCCTACCCTACGATTTGTTTAATATTGCAGAGACTTGTAATAAAAACTTCACAATTTGGTTCACAATGTCTTAATCCTTACAATATGAACTGTCAACAGTAAGAAACGCTGGGTTGATTTTATGAAGCCCAAAAATATTGGACGTTAAAATGTTTCCCTCGGCTGTTTGAATTATTAAAATTACTCTTATTTCCAAGTTGGCATTTGATTTCTCACTCCAAAGCTCCGCTTCAGTCAGCGTTGTTCTCAACGTAGCGAACTTAGTACGGCAGATCCCGCAATAAAGGCACCGCATTGTAATAAAAATCAGAATGAGAGGGAAAAGATTTTAAATATCCTCATAAAGATATTATGAGATAAGCAAAGAAGCCATCGTAAAACATAAGGTTATGAATCTAGATGCTGTAAAAGTATCGTATATTGCACTCGACTTGTAAAGGGGTACACTTATAGAACAAGTTTTTTTATGCTTGGTAAATTTTTATACCCTAAATATACCGTCGTATTACTATAACAGCCGTTGGAATTTAAATACGATTTACGTGGTCTTTTTGACATTGTGAATCGTCAAATCTTATTATTATTTAATAATACTCGTACTTGCAATCTAAAGTACTCTTTTAAAGGTAGGTAGGTATCTTACTTAGTTCACATAAAAATGCTACTTAAATGTTAGGAAGAAACCGCCCAAAGAGCTGCCATGATGATACCTAGCTAACAGACCTGCATCATTTAAGGTTGACCGATGGGATAATACAAACCGACTCTCCGTCTTCACCATGTGTTGTACCCCAAACAATTTCCTCGCATAATACCTGCCTCTGGGTAGGTATAATTTATTATTCATACAATTCATTTTCATATTCGCTAGTAACAGTGTGAATTGATTAATGACGGTGCGGGTTGGTTCTCGCCTTAACTCCTAATGAAAGGAGAAAAAAAACCGAAGCAAACTGAACAAAGCCTATTGTAAAAATAAACAATGAGCTTGGCCAAATTATTTCTAATGATGAAAAAGTTTCAGTAGAATTTGTCACTAAAGGGTTGAAAATTCGAGATCCAAATAGGTACCTCGAAGTAATAAAAACATTGTCATAAATTATGTCGTATTTGAACAGACCGAATGCTCGGGCATTTAGGTTGCATGTAATTAAAACTTGCACAATTAAATACAGTCAAGGAGGAAAACACAAGAAAATTTAGATTAGATTAATTTTCTGACTGGTTCTCCGCAGGAGTTGGCACAAACTTGCGGGAAGGATGGCTGCATGGGGTCGCTAGCCGCAAACATTGTATTAACTTGTGATTATCTTTGTATGCTACAATATTATAAATTCCAAACTTGTTTTTATTGTTATTGCTAACCAATGTAATCTCACAAATTAGAGTACTATAAAGTCAGACACACATTCTCACACACTGTAACATAATATTTCATGATTTTGGTTTAATAACCTTAATTAATTTACAAATTATGACATATTATAGACATAGTTATGTATCTATGTATTACTAGGTTTAATCTATACATATAATAAAACTGTAAAACCGATGCGTCTGTACATTGAGCATTTTTACCAAAAACTAATTGAGGGTGATGTTAAAATAGTAATAGAATAGGAATCTACAACTTTTAATTTTTTTGTCTGTTTGTCTGTTTGTACACGCTAATCTCCGGAACTACTTAACGGATTTGATATCATATCAATTGGGGTGTACTGATGATATTTTTTTACAAACGAATAAAACTGCCTTCAATAAAGTTAACTTAAAAGTAAAAAAAAACTTTACACTTTTACTAAGAAAAATATACGACAAAATTTAGTTTCGGAGTCGGTGTCACTGCCATGCGAAATTTTCTTGCCAGAAGAGGATGCGAGGTGATAGTAACCTATCTAAAAAAGAGCCTATTGACCTTTATTTTCTATTCCTCTCTTCTCCTTACGACATGGTAGAGAGATCATGATAGCTGGATGGCGACGGAAGTATAAAATATTTTGTATCATAGAGTCCACGCGTACAAAGTCGCGGGCAACAGCTAGTACTTAATAAGCAAGCACATACATACACACATTGCATCAATGTAATTATGTAATCAGGGAGCGTTAACTTGATCTTATTAAAGGGGATCTTTTCAGCCAAATGCCTCATTATTTTACTGTCGGAGCAATCGAACATAATCACTCGACTGTAATTACAGGGACAGGTCTCAAATAATAAGAGCCTCCATCGAATGCCTCGTTAGACCCAGAATGGGGTCGGAGCTTTTGCTGCATAATTCAAGAGCTGAAAGCGATTTTGATATAGGTTTTTCCGCTAAAAATTATTTGATCATATTAACTTCAGTTAAAAATTGCGTAGAACCCAATCATGGGTATTGCAACGGGTTTGCTTGTAGAAAAGATACGATTATTTTGGTAAAAGTTTATTAATCAATCACTACAGTTGAAATATAGGTAAATAATGGTGAAGAATTATGTTAAAAAAACTAAATCAAAATCGGTTCATCCGTTCGGTAGCTACGATGCCACAGACAGACACACACACAGAGACGTCAAACTTATAACACCCCGTCGTTTTTGCGTCGGGGGATAAAAACTGTAATTAATCAAAAAAACATAAGTCAAAGTCAAAAATTCTTTATTCAATTTAGGACACAAAATGCCACTTATGAACGTCAAAATATCAATCAACTATGGCCCATATGGGGCCAGAACATGTCTCCTTATCTTTTGGGCCCTACTAGCGCTTCGAGACAAGACACAGAGAATCTGGCAAGTGCTGAGAAGAAACGCCGGAACAAACTCAGTCACCACTAGCTGCCACAAAAATAAAACAAATCAAAATAAACAGGTAGGTACATCAGTTTGGTGCAGGCTGGACTGTCTATACATTCTCGTCATTAAGATAGTCTTGAATTTTATAATACCTCTTCGACTCTTAGGGTAGTTTTGACATGTAACTTAAATTTTTTAATAGGTAGTTCAATAACATTATGAGGTATATTATTGAAAAATTTGACACAATTTCCCAAGAATGAATTAATTGTTTTGGCTAATCTGAAGTTTGGAATGACAAGTTTGTTTTTATTTCTTGTGTTATACGAATGAATATCACTTTTTTTTATAAAAAGATCTAAATTTTTGCATACGTACATGATATTATCAAATATGTATTGGGAAGCGACAGTGAGGATGTTAGTTTCTTTAAAGAATTCTCTCAGGGATTCGCGGGGACTAAGTTTGTAAATGGCACGAATGGTTCTTTTCTGTAAAATATAATGGTATCTATCTATCATACATTCAGCTAACACATATACACAGGTCTTAAAACGAATACTTTCAGCTGTCGGTACCTAATACTTAGTTTATTTACAAGGTGTTTGTGTGTGAATATGGTAATCATACCTACAACTTTTACTACGGGACAGTGCAGGGCTATGATCGAAATCAAAAAAATACCTCTTTCATACAAATAATTCGGCTACCTCGATGACCATGTATGGAGTGTTTTTTTTTTATTATTACTATCTTCATCTGAGAAGATTTTAAAATTGTTTTTTGATTGGACGGTGCGGTTCGGTAGCTCGGATAAAAAAAGTCTATGCAAGTTCGACTTGCGCAGATCTATGGATTAATCAGGTTCTTCGGGCTGTGACAGTAATTTTATAATTTAAAAGTTGGCAGAGAATTTAAAAGTTGCCATTATTGCTGGTGGAGACATAATTGAAGTTTCTCAAATTAAAATGCCTTTTCAGTTTTGATGTGTACCTAGGTAAGCAATATTGCTATTAAATCATGAAAGTGCGTGGAAAGCCTGAAAAGTTACCTTTAAAAATGATTATTTTACATATTCCGAGCTGTTCCTTCGAGCAGAAAAAATCTGGCACGACCCTGGATTAGATCCCGGGACCTTTAGAACCTCTGTGAGAAAACCTACAAAGGTAAGTTAAGAGCAAATTCTAAGAGATAGATAACCTCCGTCACTTCAAATGCGTGTAAAACTGACACAAAAGCAAAATCGAGTGTCAGTGCGAATCCAAGCACGGTGACTGAGCCACGAGACGGCGCGGCGGCGAGCTACTTGTTTATTTATTACTTTATTACCCCACTCAACGTCGAGTGGCGGCGCAGCCACAATGTGACCCCGCACTGATTGAATATTAAACATTCCTGCCACTTCCATTAAAACTAAAGCATTTTTAGCTGACTCCAAGTGAGAACTGAGCTTTACTGTTTTGTTTGTATATTTTTTATTCGTACTTCAAATTACTGTTTAAGAGCGGGTTGCATTTTGCTGAGCAATTGCGTATTTTTTAATCACTATACTTAGATTTTAATGATATTATAAACGCCAAAATGTTGACAAAATATTAATTATTATTATTATTTTAGTTATCAGGCAGGCAGTTGTGACAACTGATAGCCGCCTGTATCCAGTTCTTCACATTAGGTTAAGCGAGTTTAGATGAGTGTCAAGTCGGTTTTTGAATTGATTTATATTTTGGGCAGAGATCACATCTTCTGGAAGCCCATTCCATGCTTTGACTACTCTATTGCTCAAAAAATGCTTATAAGGGTTACACTTTGAGATGTCGGTACAGAGTCTGAGATGGTGGCCTCTTAGATGGTCATTTTTGTTACGCGTGAATAGTTGGTCAAAGTTTGAAGGTCGTAATGACCATGTAGGATCTTGTATGTCTCAATCAGGTCTCCACGATTTCTGCGGTCCTTTAGTTTTGTTAGCTTCAAAATAACTAAGCGTTCCTCATATGATCTTCTTTTTAGTAGGGTACTTTTGTGAATCTGCGCTGTACTTTCTCTAAGCAGACTATGTCCTTGACAAAGTAGGGGTTCCAGGCTTGAAAACCATACTCCAGAAAAGGTCTTACAAATGTTTTGTGGATCCGGAGCATCATTTCTGGCGTCAGGGTACCAAAGGCTTTTCTAATGAGGTAAATCAGACTGTTAGCTTTCTTGGTAATTGTTGCTATGTGTTCTTCCCATTTAAAGTTCTCTGTAATTTTTACTCCCAAGTCTATCTGTACCCGACCTCCTGCAGCTGGGTATCGCGCAAATTGTAACATAGACGTGGGTTTTGTTTGCCTATATGCAATACTGTACATTTTGATTCATTTAGGCTTGAGCCATTCCTTAGACCAGTTGGCAATTTTATTAAGGTCGTTTTGAAGTTTATCGTAGTCTGTCAAAGGGTTAGAAAATACTTGGTGTCATCGGCAAAGACGCTGACGTTGCACTGGAGGCAATGGGGAAGGGGGAAATGTGTATAAAATATACAATACAGGACCGAGAACTGAACCCTGCGGCACTCCACTGTGTATTTCTAAGTGGTCCGATTTCACATCACCCACTCTCACCTGCAGTGTTCTTTGTTGTAGGAATGCTTCTATCCAAGTGAGTAGTTTTCCACGTATTCCAACAAATTCCAATTTTTGTAGTAATCTCTTCGTTGGAACCTTGTCAAAGGCTTTTTCATAATCTAGGTAGATGACATCAGTAGGCTTTTTTTCGTTTAAGTGTTTTGTCCATAAGGACAGGCATGACAATAAGTTGGACACAGTGGAGCGATGTAGGCAAAAACCATGTTGATGCTCTGGTATAATGTGGTGACTGGCTAAAAAAATTCTTATGTGTTTGACTACAATTTTTTCCATTGCCTTGCATACTACACTTGTCAAGTTTATCGGTCTATAGTTAAATGGCTCCAATTTACTGCCTTTTTTAAAAATGGGGGTTACTATTGCTGTTTTCCAAAGGTCTGGCAAAGTCCCCGTGTTGTACGAAGTCTGCATTATTGCAGTCAAACACTCAGTAAGATCACACTCCTTCAGCATTATCACCGGAATACCATCTGGCCCTGGCGAAGAGTCTGTTTTCATATCTGTTATAGCTTGCCGAACTTTATCTTGCGTGAAGATTATATCATCTATGGATTCCTTAACTCGAAATAACTGGTTCAAAGTAGGCAGATGACCATGGGATTCCTTTTGGAAAACACTTGCAAACTGGTCGGCAAATGCTTGAGCTATTTCATGTGGCTGATTTACTATTTGACCTTGCTTATTTTGCAAAACCGTTGGGATGCTTACTTTTGATGTAACTTGCTGTCTAATGTAAGAGTAGAACTTTTTTGGTCCGGCATAAAGTAAGTCAGTTTCATATTTTATTCGGGCTGATCTGTTTTGATTTACTAATTGGTTGTTAAGTTTTCTGTAGTCCTTATAGTGTTCGTCGAGTCCAGTTAGCAAGAACCTCTTCCACAACGTCTGCTTATGGTTTATCAGTGTCCTTGTGTCCCTTGATATCCTCGGCTTATTTGTGATTTGTTGGCAAATTGCCGTTCTGGGGACGTATAAATCGATTGCCTCATTAAGCGCAGAAAGAAACTGCTCATATTGCAGTTTAACGCAACTGGTACTACTTATAATTCCAACTAGATTTGCGCGTTGCTTTTTGTTAATATTTTCATAATCGGCCTTGTTAAAGTTTAGTCTAAATCTGACATTTTTGTTTTGTTTTTGTGATTGTAGTTGTATGGTTGCCACTAAGCAAGTGTGGTCACTTTTACCAGTGGGGGTGCTTGATGATCAATGTTGGCTATGAGTAAGTAATCATTTGTCAGGAGCAAGTATTAATGTTCTTAAAAATGAATGGCTTTTGATGAAATTTAATAGGTAAGCATGGCGTTCACAACTTAGATGGGAAAATTACCATTTAGTAGCTATACTCAACAATTAATGTTATATTATGGATTTGTATCCATATCCATCGTAATAGAACTTTTGAACTTTTCTGCTTGTTAAAATTGGTATTAAAGGAGGAAAAGTCGCAAGAAATTAGTAGAGTACTGAAACTTTGTAACTAGAATTGCTGGCAACACTCAAAATATGCTTACGACTCAACGCTACTGTACCTGAAAACGGGCTATAAACTTTTCCTAAAAGTTAGTTGACTCCAATTTATGCCCCGTTTTTATATTTGACCCGCCTCGACTTCGCACCGGTGGAATTTTAAAAATAAAGCCTATGTCATTCAAGAATAATGTAGGCTTTTTCTTTTGATCAAAGAATCGGTTAGTAGTTCTAGAGATAGTAATCCTACAATCATACTCATAGATTCAAAAACTTACAAACTTTACCTTTTTATATTTCACGGTGCTAGTGTAAACAGTGTTATCCTTTAAGGGGGTGAATATGGCTGGAAATACCTACAACTTTTACTATGTAGCAATTACAGAAATTATCTACACTAATATTATAACGAGGAAAGATTTGATTGTTTTTTTGTTTGTATTGAAGTGGCTCCGAAACTACTGGACCGATTTAAATAAAATTTGGTACAGAGATAATTTAAGACCCTGGGAAGGCATAGGCTACTTTTTGTTGCGATAAAAAATAATCAGGGGGGGTGAAATGGCGGATGAAATTTTGTATGGGAAATCAGACTATTGGCGCGGGCGAAGTTGCGGGGAACTGCTAGGAAAAAATAAGTCGGTTCTCTTTACATCTTCATAAAGGTAGGAGCGATTTGTATGAACAATGGATACAAGTTGTGTAGGTAAGTATTGATGGTCATATTCACCTCCTTAAAGGATAGGCTGCTTACACTAAGACCCTGTATTATAATATAAACTGGCTTGTTCCCCTAAACGATAAAACATTAATAAAGTAAGTAGTTAGTATCCGTTAGTACGGTCCGCAATTAAGTAATAAGAGGTATTAAATCATTTGTAGGAAACTACGTAAGTACTAAAGTTTAAGCCGTAAAATGATATCATCTTTGCAAGTCTTTTATAGCAAACATTAATTAACCTTTTATGCCGCAAAATAGTTAATTTATTTTTAGTACAAGTAGTTTAGTTTCAGAGTTTATTTTACTTTAATACGGTAACCTATAACGTTTTGTCTAAAATAATTCGCTTGCAGAAGTAAACATTATAATCGCGGAACAAACAATATTCCTTTGTATTCTTCAAAGGCCTCAAATTGTGTTTCCAAACCTTGGTTCCAAGCGAACGGAATAGTTGTGTTTGGAAAGTCACGTCGTCGACTTTAATTTGTAACTTTTTCACAAGGAAAGTCACGAAAGGGAGAGAAAGGAAAGGTTTGCTCACGACTATCCGGATTAGGAGACTTCTGGAGCGCCGCCATGAAGGAATAATGGAAATGAAAGTTCTAACAGCCGAGGCTTACTTATATTGTGCGGCTTGCAGGAATCTCGGCTGCGGATTAAACTAGACACGTTCTAACCACAACATAAATTTCCTCTTAGCGCCAAATGTTTTTAGGTATGTACGCTATTGTGTAAATTGCGGTGGATGGTATCGTGCTGCAATGTTCTCGGTTACCTTACTATTCGCTTTTAATTTTTAGAGTGTATGTATATAACTAAATCATGCTCATAAATAACCCAGAAGTTAGTATTTTTAGTAGGCAGGACTACAAGAACAGTTTTCTTGTTCTGTACTCTGTAGTATTTAAAGTGTTTAGTGTGAATGATGAATGTATATTTAAATACAATTTCCTAATTGTAAATTAAGTGTATTGATATTGAAATGTACCTATAGCTGCTGACATTAGAAAAATCAGAAAAACCCATAAGAAATATCACGATCACAAACTGAAATATAATGTATTACAATGCTTAAGAGCAACTAATTTTTATTTGAAATGCATGTACAGGTCCCATTAGGTATCTTACACGATTATAAGTATAATGATTTAAAAAAAAACCAAGACATTTTTTAGGTTAGCTTGCATAACGCAGATAATCATTTTTAACAGCGATAATTATTGCATTTCAAAATTACATTCGAAAAG
Source organism: Pyrausta nigrata (assembly GCA_949316185.1). Classification (NCBI taxonomy): domain Eukaryota; kingdom Metazoa; phylum Arthropoda; class Insecta; order Lepidoptera; family Crambidae; genus Pyrausta; species Pyrausta nigrata. The sequence goes on along the minus strand of OX438945.1, from coordinate 8,479,518 downwards.
CCTCAACTTATTTGTGAAACATCTAGATACTTTATTTAACTTGAAAATGTAGTTTAAATTTGTAGCAAAATATTTCGACGGAGTCCATTTCAAACATCGTAGAAAATACTTATCCTAAATAGTATTTTGGGGCCGAATTAAGGGAGCGCTTTTCTATGAAATGTTTTCAATAAAGATTTAGGATCAGCCAAATATACCGAAACAGTATATGAAAAAAAGTATACACATAAAATAGTAATGCCAAATTACACAGAAATCTATGAAATATCCTTTATAAAAATTAGTGCTTATGACAGCCAGCAACCATTGACTATTTTCCAGTTGCCAGATTCCGATATATCATGCTATCATAATTCCATTATGTCAGGCTGTCAAAAAAACATCTGCGACTGCGACCGCTGATGTGGTTAACTCACTGATCCACGTTAACGGCCGGTGGACAAGGAAACTGCTCAGGACATAATATTTTATTCATTTTGCTGTTTTACCGACGTACAGACATTTTCCATTTAGGTAGGTACTTATCGGAGAGTTATCTTGAAAGCTTCTTACGTAAGTAGCAGAGTTAAACTACTTATGGAATCTACAGTCAGACTTGAATATGCATGTAATCAAATTCCTACTCAGATTTCATTTTCGTTGACGAACTTTTCTGATCTTTAAATAAAAACTAGTACACAGGGTAGAAAAGTTTTAGCCTAAAATTGTTATGACTTTCTTAACAAACTAAAATGCAGACTTATTTTGGTATTCAAATAAATTTAACCGTCCAAGTCCAACCTACATAACTACAAAAAATATGTACGAGTATTGCACCACCGAAGCATTCGTATGTGTAAACTTACTACTAACGCGGCCATACATCCCAGAGAGTTACCGTGGCAGAGCCTTAATGAGCTCCTGTAATTACCGGCTGGATTCGTAATCGAAAGGAAACAAAACACTGTTTACGTTAAATGAGTAAACGAGTGGCGAACGTTTTAAAAGTAGCAATTGGTGTCTGTATCAGAACAAATTGTACATTCTGAGTTCCACTAATGAGATCGAGGAGGGAGAGGCTGAGTTGTTGGTAGGGTTACCCAAAAATATTGTTGAAAACGAGGAACTATTTTATTTTATTTGTTATAAGAGTGATTCTCCGAGGGTCGGTTTTTGGCGGTCACACGTTCTTAATTCCCAACCCATTCAATAAGCAGCTTCGGAATCAACTTTATATGATTCTCTGTTTATTCATCTAAACGAACATAGTTTTAAACATAAAATAGGGCTTACAGTTATTTTTTAAATAATATTTAACCGCCAAAAACGGGAGCAAAACCGTTGTTCTCCGCGTGTCCGCACGACCTTGCGCTCAGTTCAACCACTAATATCTTTATTGTTTGTTGTGTGATGTACACATATTATATGTCAAAAAAAATGTAAATAAAACAAGAGTAATAAATTATAAAAACAGTAATGATATCGTTTAAACAGAAAGAGTTAGAAAAAAAATTTTCTCGGTCACACGATTGTGATAGATTCGTGAACGCGACATATAAAGCCTCATAGCTTCAAAGAGTCTCAACTTTCTGACAAACTTAATGGCCCTACGGAAACTTTAGTTCCATTACAGCATCATTGGAGGACAAACGCCTTTCTTGTCGCTTTGATACAGAAAATACAGGCACATAAATTCATCAACTTTTTTCTGGCAACCTTTTCAAGAAACCCTTCATGGTAAAATTTTAAAGATAATAGAATGATTTAGATGTAAGTGTTGAATATTCAGTACAAAACCCCTTTTCAATTTCTTCGCCCTCTATTTAGTTTATATATTTGTCAAGAAACAACTAGTAAATTTTTGAAAATGTAAAATTTTCGTAACTTTCGTTGGTTTTCGTGGACATTTGACCACGAAGGTTATATTTCACTCCACGTAAGGTTACGAAGGTATCTTTATGCAATCTTAATTAACTTCTCTATCGGTCTGTAGATGTTTTTAAATAACCAATGTTATCGTTTCCTCCCAAAGGTATTAGCAAACAATAGTTTGTGTAGGTAGAAGCATGAGTTTTTCTTGTATTTATCTATTTTAGTCAAATATGGTTGATGTGCCTATTTGATTGAACCCTGATATTCTACTTACTGAATAAATGGCTGGCTTATTCATCAATCGACGTCAATAAGGAAAGTTCTTCATAGAATTCATATACGAATAACTTGGTAAAGCACTGTCCTTGATTGAAGTGTGCACATGTGGAATAAAAAGGATTTGTCATAACCAATACATCACACACCTTTAATTAATAGCATCACACACACACTTGGGAAAAAGAAGCTAGAGGATGCTGGGCTAGACGAATTTCCGTGTTCAAGTGGCACTCCACCTGTATCTATTAGAAATGAAAACTGTGATCTACTGTTTTAGACGACAGGAGTACGTTTACCTGGGACAAGTGATTTAATTAGGTAGGTTCACCTTGGCTGGACAGAGCCGAAAAACTACACGAGGGCATCATTTTGACCCAAACACTTCAGTGCTTAAAACGAACGTTTGCAACCAATCCGAAACATAGTCTTTTTCTATGGGCATAATAAAAAAAGTTTAAGGACACACAACGAGCTATGTCAGGTGTTTCCACGGGATTGAATTGAAAAGATACGTAGAAGAACTTAGGTAACAGACCTGTCTGTGATCTACAGGGCTATCGTGTAGATCACTAAGCTCAAGTGGCAGTAGGCAGGGTGCAGTGCAAAAAGGTTCTTGATTGGATTCCATTTGGTCAAAAGCGTAGCGTAGGGCGTCCACCAGCAAGATTGACAGACGACCCTGCAAAGGTCGCATGATCGCACTGGATGTAGGCAGCATGTAACCAGTCACGTTGGAAGTCTTTGGAGTAGGCCTATGTGAACGTTATGTGTCTGATTATGCTATTGATATGCATGTGTGCATTTAGTACATAACCTAATAAAAATAAAACTTTTTTTTTGTACTGGACTAGAGAAACTTTACTTTCTATCTACTAGTTGTTTTTAAAATATTATACATTTAGTGCCGTTACTGTCTGATAGCTGGGCAATGGCCTCCCCTAAGTGTCTCTATTGTTGTTGCTAGAAAAATTCGCAGCAAAATTAAATATCTAAACAATGAATTGTTTTGAATTAATGTAAAGACCATAATGACTAGTCAGCGGTCAGCGCATAAGTTGAAACAAGAATCGCTATCTCAGTGTAAATACAATGGCTTTTTGTATCTCATATTTAATTAAGGGAAACATCTTATAACCCATAAGATAATAGAAGAATAATTAAGATGGAGGTGCTGCAGTGAGCAGCAAAAGTGATCTGACTCGTTAAATGACGTTACGAATGGACCAGTCTTTTTCAAAGTGGCTCTTCTTGCGAAAAAGATGGTTCAAAGCTAACTGAGATGGATTGGGCATGTGTAACGAAGAAATGAAAAATACGCTAAATAAAAATGCGTTAGTTAAAAGAAAGACTTTTCTAGACTACAAAGAAGACTGCTGGCTACATGGTGAACAATCATTGACAAAGTCATGTCATTGTAATAGGAACAGCCGGCTAAATGAACAAAAGACAAACTGATCTGGCCCACAGTGAAATACTCGTAGCACCTAGCAGATATTATATTATCAGTCATTTGCCTGCTGATACGTGAAATTTATTTTATGTTTATATTAACTTTAGCTATAGTTATCTGCTATACTCGGCCCGGCGAACCTTGATCCCTATGACATTGACAGTTATTCCTACGACACAACATTGTAGTGGCGTCACCGGTACATTAGAATCGAATTGGAGGCTTCTAAAAATGTCATTAATTTAATTTCGGTAGGTACATGTTATTACAATGATATTCCGTCGGAATTATAACAATTCTTAACATTTACAAGAAATTATCTCAATCAGACTTTACGTTTACGTCCTGCAAAAGTTACTTCGTTTGGAAGATATCGACTAGTGCGGAAAAATATCGATAAACAAATGTCGATAATGGAAACGAGTGTACATGATTTATAATCGACGACCGTCTTGGTGTAGTGGTTCGCGCCCCGAACTTCTAAACCAGGCGGACCCGCAAGTTCGAATCCCGCAAGGGGCAAATGTTTGTGTGATGAGCACGAGCATTTGTACCTAAGTCATGGATGTTTATAAAAGTATTTAAGTATGTCTATCCGTTATTCTAGTCACCATAGCACAAGCTCACGCTTAGCTCACGCTAACGGTAACTAATTATTATGGTAAAAGAACAAGGAAGTACCTAATACCTATAATATTTAATAACATAGACTTTGATGTAGAAGGCATGACGTTACATGCCTTTAAATCAAAACTTAAAAATGTAATGCTTGCTGCCTTCCATAAAAATATTGAAGATTAGGATGTGGTAAGCTACTATGTACCTACCTATGTTGATACATAATGGTTTACCATAGTCCTATCATAGACCTATTGCATAAGTAATATAAGCGTATAGTTGCACGTGTGATATGTTTGCTTATGTATAAAAGAATGCATTTTCGCCAACAAACTGTGCTGCAGCAGTTTGGCGATAGATTTAAGGTCGCACATGTATTTGTTTTTATAAATAAAAAAAAAAAAATATGAGGCTAGGTAATTGGTGTGTTTGTTGGAACAATTTATTTATTATGTTATTATAATCATTTAAGTTATAAAAAAGTTAAGTTACATCGACACGACCCATCACTAACATGAACTGTCATAGGGATCAAGGTTCGCCGGGCCGGGTATAACAAAACATTAATTTTTACTCCATGGTCAAATCGGAACCTTTTACTTAAATAAAAGGTAAAGAGATTTATTTATTAATTATTTTCATGCTTTTTACTACAAAAAAAACTATAAATTTTATTAAAAGCAGGTAAAATATTAGTTATTTAGGGTTTATTTGAAATATTTTTTTGTAATAAAATACTTCGCAATGAAAAATACGTTTCGTTACTTTCGTGGAATCAGAAATAACTTTCGTGGGTACCGAAATTTCAAAATTAAATATCGGAGGGAATAACGAACCGATTAGGTTGATTCCAACAGGATTCATTATAATTTTAGGCCTTCTTTAGTGTAGTATTTTTTTCTTATCAAAAAAACTTAAACTAAAAGTCGCCATGAAGGTGACGCGAAGAATGCTTTCCGGAGAATCACTCATAAGTAATGGGCTAACTCTTGATCTTAAGGATCAAAAATAAGGTCTACGATGGAGCGAACTTGCCCAGGAGAAGCCTATTTGTGTAAATAGGCTTAAAGAGTTTCGAGTTATACGCACTCGGAAAAACAGATTCGTTGATTTCTTAATGTCAGAAATTACATTTCTTTGATCTTCACAGTACAGATTGCAGCCGATGATTATTTTTTTAACTACCGTGCAATTATTTATGACACAAACGCTACAATGTACGAGTAGCCTACTTCAATACTGGACAACATCACTGACTTTTCGGCCCACTGAAATAAATTAATATAAATTCAAAAAACACCTCAGTGGACGCTGTTGTTGCACTGCTTTTCGTTGTCCTTGTGAACTGTTGCTCTCCTTTTTCTGTAAGCAGTCGCGGTATGGTTTTGTAGCATTATGACCGCTTGGTAACCCTATTTGTGGCGAAGAAGAAAAGCGCGGGGCGGCAGCACCGCGGCCCCCACCACTGTCTCCGAGGACTATATTTTACGTTTAATTGACGCGCAGCTGTCAGTTAATGAGACGTACCTTTTTATAATTTCGCCTCCAATTTATTTGCTTTCAAAAAGTTTCCCAACTAATTAAAGAGATAAAGCATAGACAGTTGAGCGCTTTTCTTCTATTTTCATCTGTTTATTTTTATTATTGATAAACTAAACTAAAAGACCGTTTATTTTTCTTTTCTATTAATGATATCGTTCTCAATCAAAGTATTTTTTTCCTAAAAAAGTACCTTTTTTGGCCTTAACACACATTTTTAAAACTGCTTTAAACTAACGTGATCAATTCTGACGTTAATATTTTCATACATTTTACAAGCCAAAGCTTTACTTATTTTGAGATTTTGTTTTGATTACTTACAAAAAAATGTATCATTTTATCTTAATTTAAGATAATAATCCCTTCTTCTGGAGTTTAAAAGGTTTCCCAACTCAGCTGGTAAAGAATAACAATAATAATCAATGTTTAATCTCCACCTGACGCCGTTTTCCTTGACAATGGCAATAATTTTCTTGAAAGCATTCCATCGTTTTGTTTGTTATTCTATTATGACAAGTATTTCTTTTCAATTTCTCTTTCATCGTATTTTATTTAAAAAAATGTTATATTTAATCTCCTTACTTACTGATTAGATGATCCTATGGCTTTACATCTACCTACTTTGATTTTGATTTGAGCCAAGGGCGAGTCGGATTATTCGCGCACTAAGGGTTCGTACCATAATGACACCGTATATGACACCGTTGACAATTTGACGCGGGACAGATTGTAATTCAACAGTTTTACATTGATAGATGCGTTTGCGTTTAATTGCAATCTTATGTTACGGTTCACAATTTTTCGACAGTTTACAATCTCACGAGATAGATTGTAATCGAACGATGTTTATAATCTTACGGTGACATATACAACATTAAATACTTAGATACCCTTTTCATAGTTTTAAATACGGCAAAAAAAACACATTTGTTGTATGGGAGCTCTTCTTAAGATTTTTTATTATTTAATCTTTTATTTATAAGCTAAATTACAACTAAACAATAAATATTTCAAACGTCTACCTGTTGCCGTTTTTAATATCGAGCAAAAAACGACAAAAAACACAATTGGTGTATAGGAGCCCCACTTAAATAATTATTTTATTATGATTATTTGTTGATATAGCGGCATCAGAAATACATCATCTAATAGACAGACAGATAAACGAGACGGATAGACGGGCAGAGAGACAGAGGAGTCTTAGTAATAGGGTCCCGTTTTACCCTTTGGTTACGGAACCCTATAACGTATTTTATTTAAGCAGTTTCAGATTCATATCATTAATTATAGATTTTAGTAAATATATAATATGACGCTTCAACATGTAGTAGGTACTTACTAGTACTTAGATAAAACGTCGGGTATGGAGCTCATTAATGTAAAATTACTTTTATAACTGATCCTCTAAGTACAAGCATAAAGCCAGATTTAGGAGTTAGTGTTATTTTTGCATTGTTGTACGGTCTGTTATAATATTATTCAAAGAGGAAGTCTGAGAAGGTTGCCAAGCAATTTGGCTGGGTGCGCGGCGGCGGTTCGCAGATAGAGCGTTATTTATAGAGGCTATTGGGCCAGGGTATATCGTAACTTCTGCTTAAATACCTTGTTACAGCCCTAGCCAGGCCCTAGCTACATATTCATTCACGCACTGATGCACACAAAAACCGTAAACCAAGATTTTTCTTGTTATCGATGACCGGATAGAGTACGTTATTTGTGAAGGTCCCTACTAACTCTGAATCACGGTATTCGCGGCATGAAAGTAAGGGTTAAGTTACGAAAGTGTGTGTCGCACAAAATAACAAATAAAAGAGAACAATTTATTGGTATCTTAAATAGAAACCAGTAATTTGTCGCACACAATGGGCGGCCGGTACCTACGTCAGTATATTTTATTCACTTAGACATCCAATTCTTTCCTCCATTGTTGTTTACCATTGCCTGTGCTCTATTGATAAATATACGAGATTGTATGGTACCCTATTAATTTGTGTACCTACCTAAGGGAACAAACACTACTAAAAGTGGTTTTTGCCTTAGGTAAGTCCACAAATAAATAGTAGTACCTGGGCGATTCAGCTTTGCTCGGTTACTACTATTTAGTAAAAAAAGCTATATGATTCGTAAATATTATTATAAAACTAAAAAAAGGTTATTAACTTGAATAAATCCAAAAAAACACAAAAGTAAAAAATGTTTCGTCACCGAGCGAGTTTTGAACCCCGGACTCATGGAGTTGTCAGTCCGACGTCATACGCACTCGGCCACGGCTCTAGCGTAGCGGGGCGAAATTGGCGACCATATTCTGCGTCGAACAATGTGAAAGAAAAGCGCATGAAAACTCGAAAACGCGCGTTTACCTAAACATAAGACTAATCTAGATCGATTTTTCAACTCTGATACCAAATTTCAGCGGGATCTTTAGAGCCGTTTCCGAGATCACAAATCACAAATCCATACTAATATTATAAATGCGAGAGTGTCTGTCTGTCTGTCTGTTACCTTTTGACGCTTAAACCACTAAACCGATTAAGATGAAATTTGGTATGGAGACAGTTCGAGGCCCTGGAAAGGACATAGGCTACATTTTGTCGCGATATAAAAACATTAAGGGGGTGGAATGGGGGATGAAAGTTGATATGGAAAATCAAACTCTTGCGGGCGAAGTCGCGGGGAACCACTAGTGTATATATAAATGTACAATACGGTAAAAAATCTCGTACATTTATCAGTATCACACAGTTAAGATTAACTAAGTTTTGCGTTATTTTACTTACTTTTATTCAACCTTCTGATCTATTAATGCGTATTTAATTGGCGTGAAAGTGTAAGCCGCTTACGTTTAATTGGGTTTGCGAGTGTTCAGGTTCGGGACGCGATCACTCTAACAGCACTATTACCTAGTCCCCTCGAGGGACTGCGCTCTGTTTGAATTTACCGCCATTATTTGTGGAGCTAATAAACGCTCAACATATGCGGGCTAATGTCTCGTTATGTATTCATAACGCCGCTATTGTGTTGAGTACCATACAAGGTTGATTCTATTAAGTAGCGGAAACGAATGCTTGTCAAGAAGCCGCTCTTGTTTTATGCTACGGGAATAAATAGGTTAACACGCTTTATGTACGGTTGTTGCCTCTTGAATGGGGATCGGTTCCGTATTGTCTTTAGGAAGTACCAATAAAGTTTGATACTGATCTCTTGCATGAATTCATTTTATTTTTACGGTTTCTCTTATTTTTCTAAATGGAAAAGGATACGATGATTACGGTCTGAGCTGGATTCCTTCAAGTATAATGTATCTACGAGTAGCTTTATGCAAAGATGATTATCTTTGGAAGTAGAGAGCTATTCCTACTTTTTTTAAGCATCTGTCCCTGCTTGCCTTGTAGGGGGGGGGGGGGGGGGGGGGGTCTTGTGACTCGAAATAAGCATAGGTACCTAAGCAAAATTTTGATATGAAAGATTTCAAGCTTTTCTTGTTAAGAGAGATACTTGGAATTTTTAACATGATACAACAAACATTTTTCAAGTGCAATTATACTATTAACATTGCAAAGTGAATGCTTATCACTAAAGAACAATAATTTATGATACAATTAAGTACTTCTAAGTAACCTCGTTAGGTTACGTTACCTACGAGCTGTGGGGTTTATCCCGAACTAAAATACAACATTATGCCGGAATTTCATTCTAAATAAGTATATGATAGTTTTAATATAAAACAACTCCTGAATAAATATAATATAAAGTAAATAAACTCCTGAATAAAAGTAATATTGGATGTTACTTAATATACCAATATGAAATTAGTTGGTAGGTAATGCCTAAGTAAAGCCGAGTAAAGTAGTGAACACAAATTTAGGGATTACTTTCCTGTTCAACACCTTTATAATTAGCTATACTTTTAAATCATGTTGTAATCTGTTGTTTTCCAATAATTTGATGAGTCGTCGTTATTTCAAAATTTTAACCCATTTCCATACAGATTACACTAAATATTTTTTTCAACACACCTACCTAGGTACTAATTACCTACTAAAAGCTGATAGTGCTCCAAGTATAAGTAAAATTTTATATTCATCGGCAACCTTAATTTATTCAAGCCTGCTTTTGTGTTACAACCTACTGTTAGACTTTTCCAAAACGTTTATGATCCAATTTTATTGTTATGTCCCAAAGTTTAGGTTTTCGTTAACTTTACCCATATAGTAATAATATCGTCCGTCCTGTCCATCAAATACTTCCTCTATTTTGAATACAGTGTGTTCGGGTTTCGACTGCCAATAATTCATGGCGTGGGCTAGTAGTTCATCTAATTTTATTGACAAAAAACCCCCATATTGGGTTCTAACTTCTTGAAATGGCAGCCAATTTAATATTTAAAAAAAATGCTATTTCTATGAATTTGGAGGTCCTAAAAGTTATAAAAATGATTTATTTGGAAGGTAACGCTATCGCCTATCAAGTGAAATAAAGATCAATTTAAAATATAATTCCTGTCATAGAGGAAAAAAATAAGTTATTACAAATCTTGCTAAAAATTTAAAACAATAAAAAGTTTTTATTTATTTATTCAGGACAATAAACAAATTGTACAATTATGATTACAGGATGTTTTACATTAATATTACTTATTGTACAACCAGCACCATTATCCCCTACTTACAAGTACAAAAATTTGCCTCTAGTTTTATACTTACCTATTGAGTTAAATAGACAGAAATTGTGCAGGTATCAATGAAAAAGTTAAATAAACAAGTTCTACAAAGATTATAAACACAAAATATCATCATTATGAAAATTTAATTTGAGCACCTGCAGACTTTTTCACCTTTTACAAAAGTAAACCCAAAAAAAAAATTTTTTGCCAATTTTTTTATTAGCATTATAATATAATAATAATAAATCATTTATTTCTCTCAAGCACATTAGGGAAGTAACAAGTACATAAAATTAGTAAATTACAATTTAAAGAGGTTCCTAACGTGCGAGAGGCTGGTGCCTGAGATAGGTCTAAAAAAACCGGTGATACAGGTCACCAGGCCCCCGCCCGTAAATACAGAAGCCAAAATGAAAAGTGTAGGTATAACTAGGTATCAATATGAAAAAGAGAAATGAAACATATTGGAAATAAAATAATACTGATCTAACTGTGAGTAAGTATATTTATGTGCGTGTGTGTGTGTGTGTGTGTGTGTGTCTCTGAGTGTGTTGGTTGTGTGTGTGTGTGTGTCTCTGAGTGTGTTGGTTGTGGGTGTGTGTGTTATGCTATGTCTCTATGATAAATTAAAGGCTCTTAAATTATCACTAGTCGAAACCCGGACACACTGTATATGTACCTATTATAAGTTCCAGTTTACGTGACCAAGTTCAATCAAGAGTTACGACTCAAAGGGTGTCCCCGACAAGTCATAATGTCTGGCCAGCCTAATGGTAAGAGCACTACGACAGACCTTTAATAAAGTTTCCCATTACAAACTGTCTATAAGCGTAATTTCACTAGTTGTAAGTCAATGTAAGTATAGTTTAAAGTTTTTAGTGGAGATTCACGGTGGCAACCCTACGTCAGGAAATAGACTAAAGTTATGTCTAAAAACCTTGGCCCGGGCGGGCGAAACTTCTCCCCTTTGATACAGTAAGCAAAAAAGTGTTAGAAGAGACGTCGTCTTATTACTATAACGATAAACATATATATGATAGTAACTTTCTACGAAAATTCGCTCTAATCGTTTTGAAATGTAGGTATGTAGATTTAAATATGTCGACGAATCAAAAGATGTAATGATTTTTCCGATGATCAAAGAACGTAAGTAAATCTCTTGCCCCTACTTCAGCCGAGGGATCTAGCTTCATAAATGTACGCGTGTCGGCAAATCTCATTACTTTGTGAGGATAAAGAAAATTCAATATCTATCGTTCTTTGCCGGTCTATACCCTTACACATTTTATTTTACGGGCTTCTCCCTAACTTCGAGGAAAGTTTTCGACACTTTTGTTAAAACAAATGTAAGTATTTAATAATAATAGAGTAAATAGGAAACGCATATTTGTATTTATGCATAACTAGCAGTTCCCCGCGACTTCGCCCGCGCCAAAACTCGAATTTTTTAACAAATTTTCTATCCCCATTTCACCCCCTTGATGATTTTATGCCACGACAAAAAGTAGCCTATGTCCTTCCCAGGGTTTCAAACTATCTCATCACCAAATTTCATTAGAATTGGTCCAGCCGTTCTTGAGTTGTATGTGTTGTAACTAACACAACTTTCTTTTATATATATGTAGATTATAATGTGCTACAGCACATAACGCTAAACATTGCTGCATGTTATGCAGTTGTATTAGGGGTGATTTTGCAACGGATATGAGTAGTCTGGTGGTTTGCTGGTGACTATACTAGGTGGTTACAGTGACGACCTTATAAACCATTTTTTTCATGCACCAGAGCGCGAACAAGAAATAACAAGTACCCAACTATAATTTTAAAATTTATTATTTTAAATATTTTTCGCAAAGTTTTTTATATTAATACTATGTGGTAAATTTAATTCATTCATAAGTATACTATTTTAGGATACGTTTAAAAAATTATGTTGTTCATGATAAAATTGCTGTTTTAAATTTGTATTCTGAATTTTATACCTAATATAATACCTATTATATCTGAAATAAAGATATACATTTGTTAATATTATACTTCTCGTATTAAGATTCAATCTGTGGTAGATCAAAAATGTGATAGCACAATGGTACCGTCATAGTAAAACGCATCCAAACGAAAGACAGAACTGGGGAACGATGAAGATGACAGGTATAAAGCTTACTCACCTGTCAAAGCGTCTCCATTCTCGTATATTTAATTTAACGTCAGCTCATGCCCATCTCCAAACGACCGTCTAAACCGCTTAGGAATTCATCGGCAAATTAATTTACAATAAATAATAAATCAATTTTCGTTAAAAGTCTAAGGAGAGCGCTGCCAAGTCATTTTCTGCGAATTTTCCGTTATTAAGCTCGTCCTCTTTCAGTGTTATTGTTTAGGGGTCCGATGTAAATTAGTTGGCGGGTGAGCTTCTACAGAAAATCCTATTAATTATTCCTTTAAACACTGCTGGCACGATATTGTAACAAAAGACTCCGATGTCCAATGTTGTTGAGTCTACTTGATTTCTGACTGCACGATTTCAACCGTGCTGATTTAGTACCTATATAAGAAAATGTATTTTAGATGCTTTCAAAACTAATAAAGTGTAGGTCATCCACTAGTGAGGTGTAATTGTTCATTCTCTCTTTTTTCTGCTAAGCAAACGAAAAGAGATAACTACAATAATTTAGAAACATAAAATTAAGTGATGCGATTTCTTACGTATTTTCACAAATTTTACGTGTTTTCTAATTTTAAGTATTTAACTTTAGTCGTCATCCAGTGACATCTCTGCTAAATTTTCTATGGATTTTCTAATTTCCTTAGCAACTTACTAACAACAGCTGATGGTTAGTCTGATGTTTCCTAATTATTATAATCTATCTCTTTTCGTTTGTTTGGCAGGGTAAGAGAGAGGCTGAACTTAAATTAAATCTTAGACCAGGCACATTGTAATCGAGCCCAACGTATGCTACGAAACTAATACTTAAGTGAGTACTTACGTATTAGTTTCAATGTTTTGTTTATTTTTTCCTCTTGTGATATTGTAAAATATGATTGTACTTTGTCTGGCACGCTCGGTGACCAGAGTACCCAACTTAACATTATAAGCTTGTTCTTTAATGTATTTCTCATTTAAGTGAATTTATGTAAATTCTTATGAGAATAAATGTCTTTAATCCTAGTTTCATAGCATACATAAGTACTAAGATGACAAAGTTACACATAGCACAAACATAAATGTATGTCTCAATTCAGTTTACAGAAATAACTGGACAATCCCAGCGTCTACAGGGGAATCCAATAGGATAAACGGATTTATTTCTAAAACTGTTGCTTGTTTATTTGGCGGAGATGTGTCTTTTGCGATAATAATACAAGTATTGCTTGGGGAATCTACAGTGATAAAATGAATTCACAACATATTGGATGGAAATGCATGTTATATACTATAGACTTGTAAAAATTTAAAGCGTGGATATATATAACAACAGAACTTAAATGTCATTAATTGAAAATGTTACTAAAACATTTCTTTGGAAAAGTATAAAATGCTTGATCGATATAACTTACACAACAAATATACTGGTAGACAAATGATTTCAATATCTTGTATTCACAGTCTCGAGTTAGTATTCATAATGTCTTTCCATTTCAACTCATACACCTACTCCGTATTGAAAAGCTCAAGTTTCAATAGCCGTTGTTTCAGACAAAGTTGACTTAGAATGAATCCTTGCGTGAACCAGGAATGTGAAGACTTCCATCAAAAGAAAGTTCTCCTTTACAAAACATTTTACCATTCGCACAGGTCCATTTAGAATGTATTCCCAGGGCGTACGTCATGTATTCCAGGCATTTTATTCTATCGCACGCTGATACAAGTTGGTGGGGTGATACATGATTCTACTCGAAACTTTTATTTCGAAGGCGTCGGAGACTAGCTCTGTCCAACTACAACGGTACAGCTGCGATTGCTATCCATCTCAACAAGTTGAAGTTAAAAACTTATTTAACTTATTCGAAAGTTTAAATAGAAAATTATTCGCTCATAGCACTACAGTGATAAATAATGCGTTTGCGATTGACGTAGCGCTAATGGCACTTTATCTATCAATGCACTATATTCTACAGTAACTATTTAAAAAAGTTAGATTTTTATTAAGTATTTTTATTAAGTTATTAAGTACTTAAATCGTATCTTGTTAATGTTACTGTATCTACATTAATGTGTTAAATTATAACTCAAAACTCACATTACAATAATACCACACCACCGAGTACTGTTATTTTCTGAATGCTATAAACGGCTAAACAATAGATAACACGCTCTTCGCGATTCAGACAAAAGCAAAATGTTGTAAATGTTACCAAATTACGCAATCACAAGATTTGGCCGGACCACAGCGTCTCAATATTGTTGTTTATGCAGACATAACAATGACCCTTTTAAGCCTATAATACAGAGTTACAGACTCATCTAAAGGTATTTATCTTGTGCCTATAGCCAATAACTACGCTACGAACAGCAAAGGGCCACCTACCCTTTGTCTGTCTGATAACAACGCAATTTAATTAACGACAAAAGTTATTAATATTATATCGTTAGAAAATCGGGCGTACTTAAATAGATATTACTTAAATTATCTATTCAATATTCATAGGCCCACTGTCACGACAACTTGTTAAATAAAATTATTGCTAAATATGTTTAAAATATTATTCCGTTTCTGTCAATGTCAAATAACTGTCAAAAGGAAGAATGATGTTTTTAAATATGTTTAGCGTTAACTGTATTAACGAGTTATCGTGAAAGTTGGTCTTAAGCCCACTTTTACGAAACTCGTTAAATACGTTAAACGGTAATTATGTTTAAAATATCATCCCGTTTCTGCCAACGTCGAATGACTGACAAAGATAGAATGATGTTTTTAAATATGTTTAGCGCTAAGTGTATTTATCGAGTTTCGTAAAAGTGGGCCTAAGTAATAAATACTTGGTGGTCCTGATGTAGATTTCACTGTGCAAACTCACGGGCAGCCACTAGTACAGCTATCTGACTACAATTATTCATGATCATTAGCACTCTATTTTTAGTTCAGTCCTAACTTAAGTCCTTTTTTGTTCTCCGCTTACGGGTTCTGCTGAAAGCAATTTGTAGGCAAAATTTTAATAACTGGAAAGTCACGCTTGGTCTTATATTACTTAAGAACGTTACTCCAACGGTTCTCTGAGATTCGGACTTTTCTTTTGAGAATCTAATAATTTACTCACCTACGTCTTTCATAATCATATCAATAAAAGTTCAGTACTTAATGCATACTTACACACACATGCTTACATACTTATTCAAGTGTGGTGGACAACCTCAGATTATAAAAAAAGAAAGTGGTATTATTATCATTACTAAGGCGGTGAAACTGGTTTAACTAGTAGCGGACACTCAATTTAGAATCAAATAAATAGATCAGTGCACGATATTTTCATACATCACTACATCCCGCCGCATTGCTACCTTAAACTCATTACTGCTCAATTTGGCGTAGTAACTCCTATAGTCAAGAATTAACCCTCGTATTGTCACTCACAATAAAGTTATTAACGAGTATAGTTTGCAGTGTTTCGGGGATGTACCGCTTAGTTGGATATTGATCCTGCTGCTAATCGCATTTCTAGGCGTTGTGGGTCCAATCACCGGAGATAACCGGATTTTACCTCCGACACACCACCACACGTGACATTGCCCTCGGGGAACCCACTCTAATATCGCACGACTAATTAATTGACAACATACCTAAGAACCCTTTAAATATGCGGAACATAAGTAACATGACGTTGGATTAAACCAATAATCGCATAGAGTAAAGAATACCTTCTTCTAGTATGGGTTACACCATCTTACTTTAACTATAACAAACGTAAAAATCTGTCAAATTCTATACGAAATACATCGGTTGTTGTTATAGTTACAGTCAAGTCAATGGTTTAAGTAAGGTGGTGCAACTCGGCCTTAATATACGATTGTAAAACCGGTTCCTTTGGCATGCAACTCACTTAGGGGTTAATTGAGAAGCCTTAAAAAAGTTGGTGTAGGTACCTATATAACCTACAACTAATCGACGCATTCGTAATATTCTGCTTAATTATGCATCTTCATCTCTACCCTAATATTAACATTTATGGATTTAACGTAGGTAAATAATCCAGTGACCACTTTGAACATAGCATTTTGAACTTCGTACCCACCAAAATGACGTACTGTGAGCACGAGGGATCGCTCACGCACGCTAACTAATGTCTGATTGTCCGCAGAGAATAGAGCGGCTGATTACAAAGTGCAGCACGGCCATAGCTGCATAACTATTACCGAGTCCGCTATATGAATATGCAATAATAAATCCCAGAACGCGACAAACTATGAACCCAAATAAAATTTTCAGACTTATCTGTTAGGGCAGAAAGGTTCTATATTGGATACCCTTTGATCAAAGGCGAAGCGTAGGACGTCTACCGACAAGGCGACGACCTTTAGATCGCAGGATCACACTGGATGCAGACCGCTTGCAAACGGTCATTGTGGAAAACCGTGGGGGAGGTCTATGTTCAGCAGTGGAAGAGCAACGGCTGATAATGATGATAAAGTTGATATGTACGTACCTAGTACCTATAGCCGCACCATTGTGCAAAATTAGGTAGGCATGTAGCTAGGTACCCGTTTTATAATAATAAGTAATAGTGATATATATTTATGTCCGTCATTCATTACACAGCACATAAACTCAGTTCTTGTCATTATTCAGGTGCAGATAAGCAAGTGTCGCATGCATCGTGTAGCGATTCAATACTAATTGGTCCTAGCAGGAATCCACGCGTACGCGAGTGCCGCTCGCATCAGCGTAGTGCCGTGCTAATTGCAACAGACGGACATACATAGCCACGGACATTACATAGATACGTACCAAGTATATAAGCAAGGAAAAGAGTAGACCTTAATTAAAATGTATTTACCTACCTTGCTTCCAATCAATGTAGTCTGATAATATCCAAAGGTAAGTATTGACAGCTCCATTTTATTCATAAGACCAATAGGTATATACCTACCTTGAAATTTGATTAAATAACATAGGTATTCGCTGCTGCCCGTCTTAATGTACACAATATCATAATCAACAAGCATTCTTTTTGTAATGCCTACTAATCACTATTACATTTTTATTTATTTTAAAATCCTAGTAAATACCGAATGTTAAATTACAATACGTTTGTAGAAATAATAATGTTTGATTTTCGCTTTCACATTGTAGCATGGCATATGGCATTATTTATGAATCGAGCTGGAACAGTGCTCTGTTTAAGAGGAAACGCGGTCTAAGTGACATTTGAAAAATAGGTTTTTGCATGCTCTGGCGGCCGCCCCCGCACCCCGCACTGCTCTATCCTTGTGTGAGTAGCGTAAGTTAGTGTGTGTGCGCACTGGACCTCGCGCAAAACTCACTAAAATAAAGTATTTTCAAGAAACATGATGTACTCTTTGATAAACTATAACCGAAGATACAGTACGCAATACAAAATAAAGTCTATGTGTACACAATTCTTTTTAGTGGAAAGTTTCTTAAAACTATGAAAACAAAGAAGAAAGAGTTATTCAAATTCAGGTTATGGTACAGTCAATATTGAATAAAATTCGTATTTTGATTCCAATATTTACGTTATTATATCTTTATAGCAGGGCACTATGCAAGATATAAATACGTTGCTATTTATATAGGAGCTTGAACATGACACATCATTAAATTAAAAGAAAAAAAAATTGAAAATATGTGCCGTGGCTGTCAGTTTTATGATATATCTAGATATATCTATATACCTAGAAATACGAAGGCGAGGTGACAGATGACATTTTCCGGTTAACTCATATTACGATTAGGTTACTAAATAAATATTTTTCAAAAATAATAATTTATGTATTGTTTTCAATCTTTACAAACATACTATTAAGACAAGGCACGACAGTCTACTTTAACAACAAGAATGATTTTGCAAAAGCTTAATGTTTATGAAATTAAAGAATCATTTATTTTTTTAAATTTTGTTCATACGTGGAACGGAACTTTTTACTTATGAAGATTGATTGACAACAATGACAACACCTTTCAACAAGACATTATCTAATTGTGCAACAGTAACAAGTTCTTTTTCTTCTTCGTTTTTTAGGCGACAAAAGTGTGTTTTGGTAATAACAAGTTGAAATCCACTATCTTTTAAAGAAAATGAAGTAAATGTTATTTATTTATGATCGCAAAACGGAAAAACATATTTTTTGTATAAAATGCAGGATTCATGAATACTTATGTTTCATATGCCCGACACCTGGTCAACTGGTCAACCTGCACAAACATCATGTGCTTTACACGCCTACACGAAACGATCACAGCAAGAGAAGAGGCTAAATATTGTTGGCGTGGAAGGAAAACGACGAAATCCCTTTAATAACAGTGGTTGGTGATGAATCTTGGGCGAAGAGAACCGTCAAAAGTGGATACAATACCCTCGGACAATTTCATATCAGGTGCAGGATAATGCTGCGTGTGTAGCACCTATAACAACGAATTCAGGGCACTGCTTGGACTTGTTCGTTACCGTAGCGCATCCGCGATGTTTGCAAAACATAGAACTGATGATCTTTACTCAATCTTCGCAAGAAGACGGGCTCAGTCGAACAAGAACACTGTAACAACAACTTGTTACAGTCTTAATATGTTCGTGTAATGACATTCATAGTTGTAACAATAAAATTGTTTATCTTTCTTTGTTACTAACCCTAGTTTTGAAGATAATTGTATATTATACTAACAAGTGGTTCGCAGTTGGCGCAATAAAAACAATATTATGTAACAATTTGTTTAATTGGTTTAAGAACCTGGCATGTGTGTGTTCCTCCGTAGAAAGTAAAAGTAGGTATTTTTCTTATGAGATTTAGTGATCTGCATCTGCAGATTGTCTACAGTATGTTTATAAACCATACAATAGATAATGCAATTTATTAGACGTCTTGGTGTATATTACAACAAGCCCTCACTCACCTCATCTTCTAAATATGTATATAAAAATGAAAACTGACTTAATGACTAACTGACATATAAACCCACAGCCCAAACTTCTGGGTCCAGAGACTCCAAATCAAAGGTTCCATAAGAGGTCTAGGGGTGCACTAAGGTTTATTGGAAATTCATCCCCTAACGGGGTAAAAAAAGGAGGGGCAAGTTTGTATGAAACTCGCTCAGTTATGGAGCTATGTATGTGCACAGTAATTCTAGGAGTCAGCAACGGAACATCTACCAGCTTTTTTCTTCTATATAATACCACTGAGGAGTAGTAGATTTTTAAAAGTTCAAGTGAAGAAAGCTAATGATATAAAATATTAAGATTTAAGTCTAATTATCAAGACAATATATAACTTAATACATCGATGTCGATTAGGCCAATAATGGCGTATCGATATAATTATCGACTATAAAACATCACTATACGTATACGTATTTGTTACGACATTCCCTATCCCCCAAACCCCACCTCTTAAAGCAAGAAAGGGACAAATGCAGCTCAGACCAAAATTCGCTTTATAAAACTAACCAAAACAGCACTTCGTAGTCCCCTGTTTTTTCGACGAAAACTTTACCAATGATCATATGGTTTTCAAAAATAATTAATAAAAGGATGGGACTATGCTCCTATGTTTTAGTTTTTGTCTTAATGTGCGTAGATTTTTTTTGGTGAGTGTCTAAAGTTTGAGGTTGAAATTTGGCAATTTTCTTAATGTTTGAAGGCTCATATTTCCTGTGTTAATTCGAATAATTGCGAAACATAGGAGCATAGCCGTAGTAAATGCAGATATTATAGCAAAAAAAGTTTTTAACCTACGTCTTTATCCAGGGAGGAAACAGGGGACTACGTTTGTATGGAGAAATGGTGCTATTCTTTCGTCTTAATAATGTAATACTTACTATGATGGTAACCCTCGCTCCGTCTGATTGTAATTAGAAATTAATTCTCTAGTCTGCAACTCTTGGAAACTTTGTATCGAACAAGTTTCCTCATATCGCCAGCAGTACCCACCTTTATTGGAATTTTACTCGTATTTTTAACTGAAACTATTATAGGTAGGTAATTTTACTTCGAACTTACATCTAAAAAGTTAGAGTTTTAGTATAATATTAGGAAAAAATTCCATCCGTATATAGAAATACGAAATCATAGACACTTACCGCGTTATTACAAAAAAAATAGACCAGGTTTGAACTAGGTGTAAATATTAGCCGACAACAGAGAAATGAATGACACATTCGTGACATAACCTAATTGAGAAACGCTTTTCAAATTGGCTAGCTAATAGCTTAGTCATGGCCTAAACCCGGTACTAAGTTTTTGTAATAACGGGGTTAATGGATGGGTTTTAACAATCCATATACTAATATTATAAATGCGAAAGTGTGTCTGTTGTCTGTTACCTCTTGACGCTTAAACCACTGCAACGATTGAGATGAAATTTGGTATGAAGTCAGTTCGAGACCCTGGAAAGGACATAGGCTACATTTTGTCGCGATATAAAAAAATTAAAAGGAAGAAATGGGGGATGAAAGTTTATATGGAAAATCCAACTCTTGCGGGCGAGGTCGCGGGCGAGGTGGCGGGCGACCACTAGTTTATTATATATTATATTATAGGATTATTATATATGGTTTTAGTATATAGATACATTTCTTTGCTACCTGGCAGGTTTGGGCTTCCTGTTGTAAGTTTGATGAATGATATTTAAAATATTAATATTAATCGTAATATTTAAAACGCTGAAAATAAAAAGCTATTTAAAATAAAGAACCTACCTGCTGACATAAACTAAAAATATTTAAAAGATGGAAGCCTATTGAATATCGGAGTAATAATTAAATGTTAAGGTCTCTTACTACCTACTTTCATCTTTTAATTAAGTTTCTTTCAATGTTTTGATTAATAACATTCTACAAATATTTTATTACCATGAATAATCCTGTCTCGTGGACAGGAACAATATTAACATAACACATAACGTTATATAGTATATAAAACTTAACTTTCAATATTTACATGTTCGTCTAGCTGCTTGAAGCGCGGCGACTCGTCGCTATAGAGAAAGTCATTTTGAAAACAAAGGCCTGAGGTCTCTTAGGTAAATGTGAACCCAGCGATATATCTGCGACACAGAGGATTTGTTTGCTCTAACCCGAGCTTCAGAGTTTCATTGAGGTTGCCTCCAGACAGCCAGTCAGCCGTAGTGTTTAGCTAATTGTATTTCACGGGTGATTTCCGACGGTCCTACTCGTAACAGTCCTTACTTATTTTTGAGGCAGACTATATAAGCTCCCGCTAAGCTTCCCATTCCCACATTATGTTGTGGGTAAGTAAACTGGGCTACAAAAAAGAACTCCACTCTATTTCATAGAGCTTAGAAATATTTTTCAGAGCCAGCGATAAAACCTATTCCCACCATTAAATAAAAAACACATTCGGAAATAATACAATGATAGCAGCTGTTCAATTATTTATGCAAACACGTCAGTATCACAACATTCACTTTGTAGAAGAATCCACAAAGTAAGCGTTTGAGATTCCTTTGCATCACTCAATACAAACTCTTCAAAATAACTTCCCCGCGTCGCGAAACTTTGAACAGCCCATTTCTTTGTTATTTTTAATATCGACTTTTTTGCGCTCGAACGGTGGTTGCTAATGGATTTTCAATATTTGTGTTGACAGACAAACAAGGGGCGAGTGGAGTGAGCTCTACATTACGTCTGCGACCATTCCCTACCCTACTGTATCTAAAAAGCAAACGATGCTTAAACAACGATTCGTTTTTTGATGAGGACAGAGATAACTCAACGCAAACATATTAAAGAGGGTCGGTGTAGGGTTGTGTAGTCAATGCAATTTGTTATTATTAGTCTGCCTGATTTACGCTACGTAGCTACGAGTGCCGGTGTACCTTTACCTAAATTAAAGATCCACCCTTCAGAAGCCGGTCCAAATTTTACATTTAAAAATTTAGATAGCTTTGAGCAATTTTTGTAAAGCAGTCCGAAAATCTGGATAATTTTAATGAAAAATGTTCATGCATTTGATACGTATATTTATTTTTCAGATAAAGTTACCCCTAAACATGTAGAAAAATAAATTGTACCATTGCAAAAAAACAAAAGAAGATTGTTTACCTAACATTTTAAACTGATCTAGTGAAATGTTTTCTGCTCCGTTTAACTAGCACATTTCGCCGTGCGTTTCCAGCAACATAAAACGGCGTAACTGCAAATTGTGAGTGTAGATCACCAGTAGCGTTCCGCCAGTCACGGCTGTCGAACTCTATTATCATAAATAGGTACAGATTTCGGTGGGCACCCTGACCCCGGTCCATTATCTTATATTGGTGCGGACGAAGATGAGTCCGCAACATTTTTATAGTGCCCACGCTTCTGTTATATACCAGTTTCGTGTAACAAAATTTCTGTTGTAGCATTCACTATTCATTGTGACACGTTGATATTTTCTTAGGCTATGTGAAGTGACATTTTATTTAAAAGATTTTTCTTTCGATATATTAGCTTACCTAATAGTTGCTACTCTTAAAACTAGTCTAGTTTATTTGTTATATTCCATGCAATAATGAATGACAAGCCAGGTAATATTTATTGTGACATAATACAACGACCGTCTTGGTGTAGTGGTTCGCGCCACGGACTTTTAAACCGGTTGCGGGTTCGAATCCCGCAAGGGGAAAATATTTGTGTGATGAGCACGAGCATTTGTACCTAAGTCATGGATAAATATATATCAGTATGTCTATCCGTTATCCTAGTCACCATAGCACAAGCTCACGCTTAGTTTGGGGCTAGGTAATTGGTGTGTTTGTTGAAACAATTTATTATTATTATAATTAATAGTTGTTTTGCACTGCTTCACAAAATAACGCTGATTTTTCCAGCCTTGCAAAATGTGGAGATCGATTTTCCGCCCATGGAACTGCCACGGCTGGTTAGGTGTATTTGTATAATAGTGTTTATTTTGGTCGCAGCCTGTGTGCGGAAGCAAGTGAGTGACGCGCCGTGGTCGCTGCGGTGCGACGTCGAGTCCGGCGGGCGTGGGCGCTCTGCCGCGGCTTACTCCGTCCGTCACAATGATTATGCTGCTTTAGACCAAATGTAATACATTGATTGCATCGTTGTTTAATTTGGCTAAGACTCTGGTAGAGAAACAACACTGTGAATTGAGGTCGTTGCGGTGATAGTACTTTCTTCAAAGGCTTTCTCTTTTCAGCACTGATTGCTTACTTATCACTGCTTACATACTATCTTATTTTCAGCTTACTGCACTTCAGTGCAAACTTATTTAGTTCAATATTACTATTAAGTATGGTTGCTCACTGCGACAAAGGCATCCCTACCCTTTTTTCACTCTCCACGATTTTGGGCAGTTGTTTCCCAGTCTGTCTTATGGAATCGTATAATTTTCTTGACAAACTTGACATATGATAAATTAGCCTCTTCCATAATATTATTTCGTGGTGTAAACGCGTGTGTTCAGCCTCGCGCAAAAGAAATGCAAAATAGTATAGCATTATCTGAAAATATTGTGAACTGTCGATAATCTTTGAGTTACAATCATTATTTCAAATTAACGATAACTATGTAAAGGCACATATTATATTGTATATGGTTTTCTAAAAGTTGTATGTTTCAAATGTCTTTATCTACTTCATGTCAATAAAACCACCACATAATCTAATCACTTTGATCTAATATGACAGGATACGATACCTTTTTTAGTAGGATCAAATACTGTATGACTTCACTGTACAACATTAGAATTAGGTCAATGAAGCGACCTAACCTAACGAACATCAGAATTTATATATAAGGGAACGCTTTGTGGTTAGCGCGGGACGGCGCTTAGGCCAACCAGCCACCACAGGTTTCATGCGTCAATCACGTACTGCCTAATAAGCTAGCCAGACCCTTCTACTAAATATAAGGCATTTAGTATACATTTAGTTGATTAAATTTTATGTCAGCTGCTTTTTTACAAAAGTACGGAATTTTCACCGAAGGACATGGCTCCCGCGACGTGACCTCGCTAAACTTAATTAAGTATTCCAGAAGCAGTTTTTTGGGACGTCTAATCGTCAATCGAAAACCGTGGTAAATCGTCTAATTCATTTATAACATTACTTACTGCACTGATTTCGAAGTTTATTTATATTTTCAATATCAGTTCAGTAGTTCCAAATTACTTCCAAATAACCTTTTTCAAATACGAGGGTCAAACTGAAAGTTCTTAGAACTGGCCACTTATAAACAATATAATAAAAAAAATATTCTAAAATTTGAAAATAGAACTCTTTGCCAATATTACTGAGTATATATTTCATTCATTTGTCATTTGTTTTACGACTTGGCGGCAAATTGAAAATTGTCTGTGTCACGTCAAAATGAATTTAACACGAGAAAATTTTCGTGCAATGATTTTTTATGACTTTCGATGTCATTTAAGTCAACAAGAAAGTTATGATAGACTACGATTGGCCTTTCACGATGAAGCCCCATCTCGTGCGACTGTTTACAACTGGTTTAATGAGTTTAAACGTGGTCGCACTAATCTCACTGATGATGTACGTGAGGGACGGCCTTCTACGGCGACGACTGAAAATAACATCTGTGTTGTGCGGCGTATGATAGAGACTGACAAAAGAGTGACCTATCAGCAGATTCGGACAAGCTTAGGCATCGGTATGAGTCAAGTACACAAAATCCTCCACGAACATTTAGCGGTCAGGAAGCTTTGCGCCCGGTGGATACCTCATAATTTGACTAAGGCTCAAAACTCCATCGTAAGGATTGGTGCCGTAAAATGATTGAAAGATTTAACGGAGGTGACTCAAATGCTGTGTTCGACATACTAACAGGTGACGAAAGCTGGATTTACTGTTATGATCCTGAAACCAAAAGACAATCTGCTCAGTGGGTGTTTCCTTTCGAGGAGTTGCCAACTAAAGTGAAGAGAGATCGAAGTGCGGGAAAAAAATGGTGGCCTCGTTCTTTGGAAGGATAGGTCATTTCGCAACAATTGTGTTAGAGGATCAAAAAACAGTTTCTGCAGAATGGTACACTACCAATTGTTTGCCACTTGTCTTGGAAAAAGTTCGAGAGAAACGACCTCGCAGTAGGATCCTCCTTCACCACGACAACGCCTCGTCGCACACCGCCAAGCGAACGATCGACTATTTGGCGACATCAAACGTTGAATTACTGGGTCACCCGCCGTATAGCCCCGACCTCGCGCCTTGTGATTTTTATTTATTTCCAAAAATTAAAGAAAAACTTAAAGGAAAGCGGTTTATGAATGCTGAAGAAGCGGTGGCTGCGTATCGCGATGCCATTGAAGAGACCCCTAAGGACGAGTGGGCAAAGTGCTTTTCCCAGTGGTTCCATCGCATGCAGCGGTGTATTGACGTCAATGGACAATATTTTGAAAAGATATAATAAAACTAATAACTGGCTAATGTAATCAGTTTTTGATTTTCTAAGAACTTTCAGTTTGACCCTCGTATACATAGTAAAGATACTACAACAAAACGATTAAACAAGTAGAACAGGTACAGTGTGTATTATTACATTAGTAAACCTTGTTTTAGAATGTAAATACTCTTGAAAACCAAAACTCTATTTCCTCAGGCATTATAGTGCAAGAAACGTTTAAATACAATTGTTTTACACTCCATACATAAACTGCTGACTTAATAATATAGGTAGGCTTGTCAAATACCAAATACTAGCCCAACTCGCCCTTGGGTTATTATCTTTGTAAACTCTGAGCCATCGCTGATGTGTTAATCCGACGCTTTGCCGAGCTCATTAAATCCATCACGATGATGGCCTCCTGCTTTGATTATTTCGTTGTTTACCTCGATTCCGATTTTGAGCACACTCAAATTCAACCCACCTTTTAAATCGACCTCATTTAATAAGTAATACTTATTCTTTGATAGCCTTTTCTTTGATCATTGTGATAAACATTGTTGTATTGTAGGTACTTAATCTTGAACTAGGAATTACAAGCATGCTAGTTATATTACTAACTAGCCGGTTAAAACCCTAGTAAATTAATTTAAATTATCTTTTGTTAAACGAAATTGGAACATCGGCCAACAGATAGGTACTGTACAATAATACCTTTTTCTTTCTAAATAATAAAAAGAAATAAACCCATACTAGACTATCGTCCATATATTGTTAGTAACAGAAAGAATACTTAAACTAAACTTAATTAGTGATATATTTTTGTGCCTAATATCACAACCACAGATGTTCGTCCATACTAAATAAACATTTTTATTACAGCTCGAAAAATGTAGTCAGATGGAGGTACTCATAAAAGGCAATCGGATTAGCTACGAGGACTTTTAGAACGGTCTTTGAATTTTTTTGCTGCTTTCTAATTATGAATGTTTCTATTTGAACAATTATTTTGTCAATTGTATAAAGTTAATACAATAGCTTATAAACCTCAAGAGGCTTTACGTGACGTGTTGCGGTCACTGCAGAGGCGCGGCGTACTCTGGGCGGCCCGCCCTACGGCTTATGTGGCCATCACACTGATTGCTTACGACCTTAGCAGTTCCATTACTATCTGTAGTGAGGGGTGTTTGTTAGGCCAGAATATAACAAAGTCTTTTATTTTGTTTCCTCATTTGCTTTAGGTTTAGAGCTATACATGCTACGAATCGTTACCTACATAACAAACAACATAGGAGAAAATATAGAATAGTTTTTACTAAGTTGGTTTGGATCATTAGCCAATCATAAGTTTCGTTCTTATTTTATTTAAGTATTTCTGTTTCATTGCGCTAAAGCAGGTACAATTTGCGAACCAAATAAATAAAATTCGTTGTATAAGCGAGCCGTATCTGTTTCATCTAAAAACAGTACCGAACTCAACTCGGTCCAATATTTTAGCTACTGAAAACTAAACAGACAACAGATTGTGTGACTATTTGTTCAGGTCACATTCAAATGTTGCTTAGTAGGTAAATAGAACAAGCCGAAGGATGCTGAGGCACCTCGTGCATGTTGGGGAAAACAATAAAATTTACATGGGACCCGCTGGCCGACTCGTAAAACTGGAGCCGGTCCGAGACAACTGAAGTTTACAATCGCACAGACTTGCGGGACATAATTCAGTATGCTCCGACACAGAATCGCTGTAAAAGCCACCTCTACAGAACGATATCTATTGAATAAAGATACGGATTTCTAAAACTTCTCTCTGAATTCTTGAAATCCGTTCCAATTTTTGTGCACATAGTACAGACGTAGTTGTAACTAAGCTGATTTTTGAAATTGGCAACAAAAACACTATTCAATTTTAGTCTGATACTGGCACTATATTGTACGTACATATTCAATTGACACACTATGTAGGAGCTCTATAATGTTTTATGGTCCCAATAATGGATTTATGATTTACTTAAATCTATTCTATTTCATTACTGGTTAGATGGATTCCACCTCTCTGTGCACAACAAAAGCATAGCGGATAAAGAAAAGGAAATGAAAATTCGATGTGAGCCCTCCTGCCTCGCCCGCGATGAACAACAGATGAATGATCAGTAATATTATTTTCAGAAAACAGGCAAACAATAATAAAAAAATATCTTTGATCATATTAAGGCTCGCAAGGTAAGTAAATCTGAAAGATTATGTATTTCAAATTATTTCATAAGATTTATAAGAGATTGTATTTGTTTGCTGTTATTTATTTTTTTAATACAGAAGCCTGTTGCAATACTCAAATTATCTGGACGTATTCAAAATAAAACTCAATAATAGCTTAAAAGTATTATTACCTATTAAAGATTTAGGTTAAATGGCATCCGAAAATTAGTATCTTTTATTAAAAATTGTTCTTTTAGAATTTTTTGTCGGTATTTTTTTCGATTGTTGTATCTCCTTAACTATCTAGTTGATGTTCAAGTACAAAAGTACCCATGAATCCGTCTAGTCTCAGTTTCATTAACCGCTCTACCCACTCTACTAGGGCACTGTGCTAAGTTAAGAATGTGTAAATTGTATTAAACTATCTACCCGCTTCGGGTTCGGGTGCAATATGCATGTATTATAAATAAAAAATTGAAAACTTTTCTGAATATGTACTCTTATGCTGACTGCATAAATTCCGTTGTAATTTAGAAGATCTATAAATAAGCGTACAGATAGCTGGAGCGACTTTCCCGCTGACTTTGTTTTTTACTACGTAAAGATTAATCACAGAAATTATGCTCTACATAAAACTATATTTATAAACATCCCGAACATAGCAGCGGAGAAAATGTAAAAAGGTACGGAATTAGAACAGCATGCATGTTGAAAGCGGTTGATACAGCCCTAACACAGAACGGCCATTAGCCGGGCCGGGAAATATGCACTTGAGGCTGCCCAGACGATCTAATGAAGTCTAATTGACGATTTTAACCCGCGCAAACGAGATTAGCTTAGATTTGCCACTGTACGGCCTCTATTGTAGGTAAAAAGTAAATAAATACGAGTAATACTGCAATAGGCCATTTGACATCACCAATCGTTGACCTACATTTACTGAACTGTCAAAACGCTCTTCCTCCTTAGATTTTGACAGGAATAGTCAACTGTGACGTCACATTTTGATGTACTCATCTAACTTACATTTTGCCGAGTTTCGCTTAATTAAAAATCAAATAATGTAGAATTATAAAATATCAATGGATATGTATATGCTGTTATTTCAAGAAACAGGGTTTGGGAATTATGTGTGGGTGGATAAGGTCACATACCCTATTCAGCATTCAGTAAAGGTTGCCATGGCGACCTAATCAAGTCTAATTGATGAATTATAATCCGACCTTGATTAGCTTAAGTTGCTTTAGTTTAATCTCTGTCTCATTACAGGTTGAGAAATAAAGCCTAACACTATTAGATGTTGGGACTAAGACTTGGAAATTAGCAAATGTTTCAACGGGTAAAATATATTGTTTGAAGGAAAAGGAATTCCAGACGGGTAGCTGTCTGGACACATTCCTTCTCCTTTAAAAGTTGTAAGAGAGTACGTAGGTTACAGTAATTACGTAAGTAGGTACCTTTATTATATCTAAATCTTGTAAGCCTTGATAACGGAGTGATTGCTGTTCGTCCAGCGACAGGCCAATTCTGATGGATATCGGTTCTGCAATTAATCGAGCGGACGAAATCAGATTGAAGCTCTTGGAGCCGGTGGACGTGACGTGAGGACGTCTATTAATCAAGAATTGTTTACATTCGGAGCGCACACCAGGGCAGCAGAACGGGCGAGTCCACTTGGCCTGTCTGGAATAAGCAAAAGAACCATAAGAGACAAAAAAGTAATAAAACTTGAATAAACTGCTTTGAATGCAATATTTCCATAATGATTGTTGAAATACGTACTATGATCCTCCGCCATGCGGGCGGCTGTTCAAGATCTAAATATTGAAGTTAAAGAAAGAAGTTCAAGTTTTATCTCCGAATCCGATCCGAATACTAGGTAATTGATGTTTAATTTCAGTACCTACTTAAAACATAACCATTTCTATAATCAATACTAAAGTATAGGTAGGTATACCTAGATAAATAGGTAAAGCTAAAGCTATGGCCAAAGTTAATAAATCGTTTAAATATCCTGCTAATTCACTACAGATGAACTGCGCGAAATCGTTTTAGCTCAAACAATTAAGGCGGAACATAAATTATTTATGGAAATCCATCCACTCCGTAACTGTAGGTTTAAACAAACGAGTATTACGAGAAGTTATTTTGAGTTGAGCTACTTTTTCGCACCACCACTTAAATGTTTGAGCTGTCTGCGTCTTGAAGGATGTAGTTTACTTTTCTACAGAACGCGGGCTGAGAGTAAATTGAGGGAATTGTAGTTTAGGCAGTGCGGAGCGAAAGCAAGAAAAAGGTTGCTACGAGGGGCCGCTCCTCGGAGAACAATTTTTCAAACTACGTTGGTTTCTTGGTTTACACCAGTGATTTACCTACCCGAGACGGAAACTCGACAAAAACTTCTAAGTTATGTAACTCCAAAGTATTTTAGAAACACGAAATTGAGTAGGTTACTGAATAAAATATACCTACTGATTTGTATAGTAGTACCATAAGAGGTGTCATGCAAAAAATGACATTATTTATTAAAGCGACTCGCCTGTAATTGTAGTTATAGGTACACAAACGCCTTAAAAACTACGACAACCTTACGCAAACGGAAAAAGAACAAAAATCTTTAAGTGGATTCAGAATTCTACATTGCAAAGTAATTTTAATTTTCAACGAAAAAATCCTTTTTATACTGCACAGCTGAGTATTGGGATTTAAGGCCGTCGTTTCAAAGGAACAGATAACGAATCAAGGCGCGGATGCGATGATTAGTTCCCAGCCAGGAACCTGATCCG
The DNA here is from genome assembly GCA_949316185.1 of Pyrausta nigrata. Taxonomy (NCBI): domain Eukaryota; kingdom Metazoa; phylum Arthropoda; class Insecta; order Lepidoptera; family Crambidae; genus Pyrausta; species Pyrausta nigrata. The sequence continues at coordinate 8,448,606 of OX438945.1, read as the reverse complement.
CAAGAGGGGATCAGAACTGGCTATAAAAGTAAATTGAATTGTTCTCCGGGCTGTTGTTCCACGTTGTATGAGCCAATGGACTTTCTTGCAGTGTACGTTTTTAACTTTATGCTTTTATAGCTAACTTACTCTTTAAAGCGTGTGATCAGGAAATGAGAGCGCCCCAATGATCCGTTAAATTAAAATTCGTTGAGCACTTTAGATCGGCACCAGCCGTTTCTTTCTTATTGAAACTACCCTTAGGGGTAGTAACTTAGCTTAAATTAAGTAATTACCTAGTGAAATCAGCAGAGTCTTTTCTCCAGACAATATTCCGTTAAGCTATAAAACGAGTTAAGGCACTCGAAGGCAGAACTGTCAGTAAGTTATAACAAAGAACTCATAAACAAGGTTACAAGGTTAATAGCAAAAGTTATCCCGCTTTCGCCTGTGGAGAAAATATCTAGGGTTTGTTGTAAGATGTGACGAGATATGTTTCTCTTGTCCCACACGCTAATGACTCCACCCGAAGGGGGATATCAGTTATTTGCTTCAATATTGCAATTAGAGTAGGTGCAATAAAACTTGGACAATTAAATGTAAGTCAGCGCTGGCTGAGGCGGAGATAAGCCGGCGCCCTTAGCGCGGCACTTTCCCTATTAACAGGGTGCCCCTCCTCCCTGGATTTATCAAACAGTCTTTGAGACGTGATGAGAAACGTGTATTTAATCCGAACAAAAGATGTATAGGTTTTCATTATACAGGTATGTATGTATAGTCATGTCAAATTGGGGACCCAATCGCGTGAAATGAATTTAATTGAAGGGGCGTGTAATCAATACGGAAACTATAAGCCTTGCTTAAAGTAACGTAGCTTACAGTACACACATCAACACTGTCTAGGGATATACAAAACATAGTACCTATTATTATATCCAAAATATCCCTAGACAGTGTTGATTAGTATATTAGGTAAATTAGACTTATTTAATTTTTATTTCCAAACGTAAGTTTTAGTTTCATTAAGTCAATTAATCGACAAGAAAAGACAGTAATTAACTAACACTATATACAGGCTGTTATTTTGGTCAGCGCCTCCCGACTTAGGGGCGGTTGTACAAACGATACTGATGCCAAAAATATATAAAAAAAATACCTTAATTTTAATGGAAAAACCCACAAAATCAATTTATGATCCTAGCGAGCGAGTCGAAAAACTATCAACCTATCGGTAGCTGCGGCGTAGCGTTTCGTAGCTACGCGCGAGCGTGCGAGTGAATTCGTTGTAACAAATTTTGGAAATTTTGTGAAAATGTTTTCTTTAAAAAAAACTTTAATATTATTTAAAGAAAATATTTATTTTAGAATTAACATAACACCGTAACACCATCCCTGAGTCGGGGGGCGCTGACCAAAACTTGTCAATGAACCCGACTTATTGTACATTACTAGGACTGAAGCAAATCCTTCGGTCCTACTAATTTCGTGAAAAACAAGAATAAGGAAACTCCTTTCGTGGTTTTTCTATCAAATATTGTGGTGTACATTTTAGTAAATTATTTACAAAGTAAGTAGTAGCACAGAATAAGTACTAGTACTTCGTACAAAAGTATGACTTAGCAATTGTATTCAAAGAAATGTCTACTCAATGTCGTCAACAATATGGCGTAATTTAGTTCGCCTCAGATTCAAGCACATTTTCGTGTAGACAGCTACAAAAATCCATTGCAAGATAATTTCATACTTATAGCTCTGGAATATGATTCATCTATACTAATATAAAGAGAAAAGATTTGTTTGTTTGTTTATTTGCAACGAATAGGCTCCGAAACTACTGAACCGATTTGAAAAATTCTTTCACCATTTGAATCTTGCTTTATCTGCGATGGACATAGGCTATATTACATTATCAAAAAAGTTAGGGTTCCGTATGAAAACTTCGATTATGTAATCAAAGGTGTAAAAGGAAAATCATTAAATTGCGAACGCTGCGAAAACTATTGACAATAGAGCAAAGTAATGTTCTACAGTTTTGTAGAGGACATTATTATCTACAATAAAGTCCGCGATAGCATATGTCTAACTATAACAGTTAAGTCACAATAACTCCTTTTTTAGGTAAAAATATGAAATTTTTGCGGCGGCAAAAAGAAAGCCACAGTTTCAGTATGTCGGTATTAATCCTTATCCAAATAAATCACGTCATATTCAAGGCTATATCAGTACCTGTAAATTACTTTTTGAATGATTCAAATCGGACATACCATTAAAAAATTATCACGAGTAATATAATATTGTATCGAAGTTAGGACGGCAGCAAAGCTATGGCCTTTTGCTATATCGTCAATAGATTTATTTTTTTATTTAAAAACTTTATTGCACTTAGAACAGTGTAGAAAAGGTGGACTCAATGCTAAAAGTATTCTCCCACAGACATACCTATAGTCCTATCCTAAGTCATGCAGAGTATCCACAGTATACCTAAGTCATGCAGAAAATAAGCGACAATAGGTAAGTGTAGTTAAGGCAGGCCTTAACTACACTACACTCACCTATTGTCGCTTGCACACACAATACGACAAGACGCAATGCTCTTTCTTAACCATCGTGGTAAGGCGGTGGTGACCAGGATAGTACTTTAATATTGCTGATTTCTTCTTGACTTTTGTCTAATTGATTGTATGAATGCACTTATCTCAGATCAGAATTACCTATTCATGGTCCGATTTTGAAAAAAAACCTTTGTGTAAGGTACAACGTATCTAACAAGGCTATAAGATAGGTAATTTAAAAAAAACACATTATGTCTTTCAGGAATGGAGTAAATTCAATAGGTGCGCATGAAGTCCCCGGGGACTGCTATTTTTTCTATACTAATACATATTATAAAGAGGTTAGGGTCGGTTGCACCATATCTCACATTATATCTGGAAAAACAAAACAACTGTTTAAACATGCTAATCACAGGAACTGCTGAGCCGATTTGAAAAAAATATTTTGTGTTAGATAGCTTATTTCTCTGGAACGCTTTGTATGAGCTATAAAATGCATGATACCTACCTAGAAATCAACGGGGAAGCAGTTAAATCAAAAAGCACGGACTAAGTCGCGGTGGATATTATTTACACGCGTTTTGATTCTTATCTTTAAAAAAAAGATATCACAGTTTTAAAAAATACTCCGCTCCTAACAATGCCCACAGGAAATCCTAAATTTACGCGAACAAAGTCGCGGGGGACCGCTAGTAATATACTAAACCTATTCAGTGACGTAATATCACGCGACGCGATAGGGTTGACTGCTACGAGAAGCTCCTAACGCCATCTAGCGCCTCTTTCTAGTACTTTATTCATTCCCGTCCAGCCACCAACGTAGCCGCGCGGCCGCCGGTGAATAAAACGCACGAGCGTGTCGCTGGCCGGTAGCGACACGCAACTTGTTTTAGCCCCTAAGTAAGGGTCGCACGCGCGTAGGTACGTTTTTGCTACCTACGCGGGGAGTTGCACTGGCCTGGTAGTAGTTAGTTTACTTAATAAAATCTTGTCGTTAAGTAACACCACAAACGTGGTCACCCTAGTAATAATTGGCACAAGTTTAGCTAGGCCGCAACGGCTGTGATACCGTGAGCAACTTTTACTTATTCCTTCTTAATTACTTTTATTGCTTTCGTATTGCTATTACGATTGCGAAACTCTGCAGAGTTTAATCGGATTTGCGATAATGACGAATATATCTTTATGTCTGACTATAACTTAAGGATTCATCCTGACGTAATTGTCTTTTAGGTTAAGAAATTAGCTTTACGTATACTTGAGTTACCTACTATATCAACTAGGTAATTAGGAACAGCAGTGCGATTCTCTAAAACTAATGTCAAAATCCCGCAGCGGTTCCCGCGGCGGGCTTGTGATTTGGTATTCTGTAAAATTTACTGTCAACTTTGAAAATAATGTATAAGATGACATAAGCATCCGTATGAGATGACATTAGCATTCGTATGAGATGACATTAGCATTCGAGTCCGCCAATTTACGGGCAAGGTAAACGTACCATACATCGGTATGATAAGGAACTTGTATACTACTTTAATCTTAAACCATTAAACGATCAATTCTTGTATATATATCTAATATCTTAAAATAAAGTTGTGTTAGTTACACCACTTTTAAGAACTTAAGGATGGCTGGACCAATTAATATAAACTGCTGGACCAAAATTTGTGTTTTTGTAATTTGTCTTCGTCCGGAATAGGATAATATGTATTCAAATATGATATTTATCAATAAAACAAATATTAATGGAAAGTGAATAAAAACCCTAAAGTGCCCCCGAGACGATCAATCGCGATTATCAATTTTTACGTTATTGATGAACCAAATGATCTTTCAATAGAATGTGCGAATGATCGAGCTTAAATTGACGCGTCAAATGCTGGCCGCCATTCCATCATTAACCTTCAATCACATAGTTGCAATTGCAAATGACTAGCTAAATTATTCTTCGGTCCCCCCGGTACTTTAAGTTTATTTTTTACTTTCCATAAATATTTGTTTGATTGATAAATATTATATTTTAATACTTATTAGGTATTTTATTCTGGACTATCTATTCTATTATTTCTATTCTAAAAATTGGTCCAGCCGTTCTTGAGTTGTAAGTGGTGTAACTAACACGACTTTATTTTATATACATATACTACAGAATAAGTGATCTCGGAAACGGCTCCAATGATTTCGCTGTAATTTGGTATGTGGTTTTCGGGTTCGGTTATCAGGAGTGGAAAATCGATCAGTTTAGTCTTATGTTTGGGAAAGCACGTGTTTTCTAGTTTTCATGCGCTTTTCGCTAGGTCGCTAATTTGCGCGGAACCAAAGGGCGTGGGGTGACAGCCCTCGGTCGTGGTGGTCGGTGACCCATCTGCGCGAAGATGTATGCTGCAAACTATAACGAAGTTCCGTACTTTTACTCTACTCGATAAACCAAATATGTCACAAACAAGAAGCTCACTTCGATCCTCACTTCGACGTTCACTTCACCTGTGATTGCTAGTCTTGTTTCGTTATTTTGCAACATCAATCAATATCTAAGTATATTAAAATTTATTATGCCAGCTTAATAAATATACCTATACCTTGCTTTATATACCTATGCATTTTATGCAAACTTGTGTACGTCTATGCTGGCACAGACTTCTTTCCACGTTTTTTATCATTGTTTTGTAAGAGATTCTAAAAAAATTTTTTAGAGCTTGCATGTAATGCGATGTATTGTTGTACTTTTTATATTTGTTATGTCTTGACAAAAATAATGGGTTCCTGCAACCGAGAGTCGTAACAAACGACAATTCGTATTAACCATCGCCGTCACTAAGGATTAGATGAGATATCAGCTACGTAGAACACCTGAATGTAGTAGAACTGGATGGCTCAGACAGCCAGCAAAGATTAGTTCAAAATCTATTTATCTATCTATATCAGTCTTTGGGTTCGTCTTCAAACATAGGTCTCCCTTTTCAACCTTCCACAGACTTCTGTCCCTGGTCACCTGCATCCAGTTAATTCCAGCCTGTTGCCGGATGTCATCTGTCCATCTTTAAGGCGGTCTTCCTCTGCCGCGGGTGTCATTGCGGGGTCTCCACTCTAGGTTCTTATTAACCCGATCGTGGTTCATCCGTGCAATGTGTCCTGCCCATCTCCATTTACGCTGACTGAGAGAAATGCTAGATGCATACCAACCAAAAGAACAGGCTGGATTTCGAGCTAGTTCAAAATATATTTCGTGAAATATTGAAAAAACAACTTGGCTCAGACAACCAAATGACAGGCTGTCCCACCTCAGGTTTTTCATGTTAACTTGAAAACTGTTACACCAAAATGGATAATCAGATGCCGTTGCCTGCTTGCTCTGAAACTTCCTAGAAGATGAGATCCAAAGTGCCCGAAAAGGTGAATTTCGGACTGTCTGAGACAGGTTTTTATTATTTTTATTTTCAAAGAAACTATTGCGTAACAAACGATGACACCTTGGTATATTGCCGTCACCTACGATTCGCTATCTATCTAGATATGCGACATCTCTTTAGGACTCTGGCTCAGACGGCCGGATGTACCTACACAATTTAAGCTACTGTATGGGACAGATGCGTAACTTCATCCACTAAAAAAATAAAAGCTTTGGCAGATTATTTAAAGAGATTTATATGTTTAATTTAATGAAGTTTTATTAATTCCATTTAATTACTCCAACCAAAGAGTTGTACAGAAAATTTAGGATCAGTAATGCACGACATAGGTAGGTAGTTATGTCCCCACGTTTGCCATCTCACTCTATCCTACCCATTAGGACAGCTAATGCATTACAATGTATACCTAATAATTATTGTTCCGTTGCATTTGTATACTCGGCCCGGCGAACCTTGATCCCTATGACATTGACAGTTATTCCTACGATACAACATTGTAGTGGCGTCACCGTTACATTAGAATTGAATTGGAGGCTTCTAAAAATGCCATTTATTAAGGTAAGGTACATATATGCCATTACAATGATAATCCGTCGGAATTATAACAATTCTTTACATTTACAAGAAATTATGTCAATCAGACTTTACGTTTACGTCCTGCAAAAGTTACTTCGTTCGGAAGATATCGACTAGTGCGGAAAATATCGATAAACAAATGTCGATAATGGAAACGAGGGTACATGATTTATAATCATTTAAGTTATAGGTGCTGAATGTCAAACAGTTGCATGAAATTGTTTTTATTTCACTCAAATTTATAAAATATTTCTGCGGACACCAGGTTTTGTTTTATTTAAGATTAGATTTTATTAGTATCAGTTTTCATGTGTGCCATAATTAAGTGATAAATTATGAGTGTCATTACTTTTTCATACTTAAGTATTAGTACATTCTCTATTGAATAGAACGGAGCGCGGCATACATGCACTCACGATTGTATACCCAAGAGAATTAAAAATTAACTGTAGGACAAAACCAAATAAAACAAAAGCTGTTCAGCGATCATTTATTTATATATTTTAATCTGAATCTGATAATGACATTAGGGTTTGTGTCACGAACTCGGAATCTGAACTGCAGCTGCTGTCGCCTACGTTTATCAAAAATGACTCATCTACAATGCTGTCGTATCGCACGTCTTAATTCCAATCATCAAAACAAAGTTTTAAAGCATTATATTGGCAGTGGTAGGGCGGTAGCCAAATCACTGCGTGACCTTTGGATTTTGCCATTTCATCCAAAAAATATGTCCGCTTTGTATGCTGTTCCTGCAGGTTCAACAGTCTGACCAATTCTTTTTTGAACATTTGAATGTTAGCTGCCACACCATTGCGTTAAACCACTCTAGGATACCCTTTATTATTGTTGCTGGTAGTGCTTTATTCACTTGGACGGAATGGTATGGGGCGATTTCTATCAAAATATGGTGAGGCTCATTTAAATTATCTATCATTTATCATTATGCCGACTCCAAAAAATAACCGATAATAAATTGGAAATAGGTTTCTTGTACAATTCCGTAGAACAGTTAGGTCATTTAAATATTATTTTGTACTTTTTAGTTTAAATTTGTTTATAATTTTTTTAGTTTTAATTAGCACTGTAGTCAGTTTTGAAGTCGTTTGTTTTTTTAAAGATTTTTTTTTCTATTTTTAGTTGAAATTTAGTGTAAGGTGCAACATGGGTAGACCTACTAAACGCGCTGTTCAAATGCGACAGCGTCATTTGGAAGAAAGTAGTAACGAGAAGGAAGACCGTTTAAAGCAGAACATTTAAAGATTTGCTAATAGCATTTTTAATTTAGTTTGTTGTATATCGTATCATCGGGTTCCCTATACAAATGATTTTGGGGATAAAAACTGTTCTATGTCCTTTCTCGGTACTCAGACTATCAAATCCATTGTTTCAGCGGTAAGAGTTAATTGATTTCTTGCAGTAATTATATATTTCTTGAAGTAATTATATATTTTTATTGTTGGGGGCGGGAGGGAGGGGTTAGGAGGGGGGGAGGGGGGAAAGAGGAGGGAGCTGCGCCTTTGACTTTGTTTTGTTAGCATCCTATACAGTACCTGACAAAACATCTGGTGTTTTAATCGAGGGTTTCCCTCGATTACAACAAGATCCCATCATCAGATCTCGACTGGGCCAAAATGGGACCAACTAGAAGGTATATCCTCTAGGTAAACATATTTAGTCCACAACTGACTGAGATATGCGGTAACATAGTCACAAAAAAAAAACATGCAGTCGAATTGATAACGTCCTCCTTTTTTGAAGTCGGTTAATAAAAAAATATACTTTCGAATTGATAACCTCCTCTTTTTTTAAAAGTAGGTTAAAAAAGTTAAGTTTCATCGACACGACCCATCACTAACATGAACTGTCATAGGGATCAAGGTTCGCCGGGCCGGGTATAATAATAACAAAACTATTAAAATAATTTACTTATTTTGCACAAGGTGTGGCCTAGGCGGCTAGACAGATCAAATGTCAATTACATATTGTTTGGCTCAGCTCTTTAAAACTCATTGTAAACATGTTATTTTAGTCAGCACTTTTTGCAAGCCGTGTCCATCATGCAATGACATGTTATGATTATTCTGCCTTCCTAACCAAGGGTATACAGAGTGTCCCAGAACTTAACGTCAAACTGAAACGGGTTGACAGGATTGATTGTAACTATCATGAGAAAAATCTGAAAAAAAAAGTATCCCATGCAGTTTGAAATTTATTATAGGCATTTAAGAAACACCTAAAATGGTCAGCTTGTAACCATTTTCGGTTATTAACTGAGTAAAATGGGTTAGCAAAAACGGGTTACTTGTAATTTTTTTAGTATGAAACTAAAAATTTCATTCCCATACATAAAAGGTGTCTATGGATAGGTCTTTAAAAATGACATCGAGGGTCTCTAAACTATTTTCTCTAAAAGTCTAATGTTTGAGAGATAGACGCTTCCAAATTGGTAAAATGGGCGTCCCCCATCTAACTTTTTAACTAAGCAAGTGTAAATTTAAAAAAAAATACTTGATGTAGATCGTAACAAATTCTTTGGTTTGAACGCGATCGAACTAGAAGTTTTTGAGATATAGCACCTTTTCAACAACCGCGCACATAACTTTTTTCTTCGTACAAACACTATGAAAAACAAAGTTAAACAAAATACCACAATATTTTGTTGACAGGAAATATGTCAACAAAATATTGTGGTATTTTGGCTAAGTGGAAGTAAGCGGATCCTTATTCAGTTAGAGTTGGCACAAAACCCTTAGTGCGCGAGTCCGACTCGCACTTGGCCGGTTTTTACACCTAAGTTTCGTGAATTCTAAAATTTCGAAGCCATCAATCAATCGACAATGGTACCGAAAACCTGTAATCGATAAAAATCGACTAGCATTTTGCTAAACGGGTAGTCTCTAGTCGCAACACGCTCAGCCAAATGCCAAATCAAACTGACATATCGAATCGAGTGCGGGGATCGAAGTGAAGTGCGTGTTCGTGTTTTGAGATTTTACAGAATCGCAAAGCAGAACTTCGCTCTTGTTGAAAAATAAACAAATTCTAGAATGATGCGTAATTCTAGTATTTGTATTAATAATATTAATAAAAGTTGCTTATTTCAGTCAACAGGAATGTAACATTCTGTAGAGTGTTCTGACTGAAATACTATCTAGGAATGTTAATACAAAAACGTGTATTGTTTCGTTACCTATTTATCATTTCGGTAGTTAAAGATTTTCCCCGATAACCAATAACATTAGCCCCATCTACCGGATTGTTCTAGTTGGAGAGATTGATGATCCTCGTGTCTCCATTTTATTTCCCCGCGGATAATCTCGTTGTCTCCGGCTTAAGGACATGTGAGCCGGAAATACGACAGCAATTTTCCTCCAACTATAGAAAAATGAGGAGCGTTTAGCGTCGTGCATGGGTAGCCACGAGCGCCGAGCACACGGCTTACCACAGCCACCGTGGGAAAAACTACCACAGGGCCGATTTACCCGAATTCTCTCTTCCGTACGCAACGTAAAATAGAACGCTATTTGGTTATGTTGAGCGTACCTTATATGGGTCGCTGAAGCGTAAAAACAAACTCAGGGATAAAACGTCTTCGACATCACGCTGGCATAAGTATAGCATTTACATTACACAATTGCTTAACTGCCGATTTTATAGAGAGACTATTGAAATGTTTCATATTTATTCCTATGTAAGGTACTAAAGAAAAATCAAAGGCAACCCTCAAATTTTATAGGGATACATAATTTGTTTGATACATTTTCCTAAACTATTGAAATATTAAAATTTGCGTCTAGTAGGTACATTATACATCATATGTTGCTGACCTGGCGATGAAAGGTATAACTCCCTAACTATTAGAAGTTAGAGAAATTCTCAAAGTAGGTACCGGAAGTATAGAGCAAACTTTTGTTTTTATGTTTATAATTTTTAATAACTGATATGAATTTAATTAGGTACGTTTATTAAAAAGTTGCACTTCTGACCTGATATGGTGGATGTGGTATGAAACTCCTTGTAGGAGCAAATTGCAATTTGCGGTATTGTATTATGAAAAAGGGCAGTTAGTGTACCTTTTTTACTGAAAATGGTAAAATGTTTTATTTTACAAAAAACAGGGAGATTACTTCATTTATCAAAAAGTATAGGCATCTATCCTACTGTATCTTTCATGGCAGCGTCTTCCTTCACTTTGCAATAAAAAAGGTATTTCCAGCATTAAGTGCGACTGTTTTTTTGTATCAAAAATAGATTATTGTTATTGTTTCATAGACAATAAGATATACGAGTAAGTTAAGTTTTCCAGTCTGGGCTAAAACCTTTCAAACAGTAAACCAAACCTACTTACATACCTACGTACATTTTTTTTTTCTTATTGTGTTATCTTAATGGTTTATCTAAGAATGAAGTAAGTATTATTATCTCGCGAGTGACGCGCCCAATTTCTGAAAGCCATTCATCAAATGCAATACAAGAATGGGGTCGTGACAAAACGTGCTCGTTCGTCAAACGTAAAAATGTAATCATTCTTTCACAGTGTCTTAGCACGGTTTTTGGCAGTTGAGCGATCCATTCTGCGATCCTGTGAGGCCTGTGACGAATGTCTTGATTACATTCCTGTGACTCAAGAGTGCGTCTGACGGATGACCACTTCTTTTATTGCCTTCTGTAACCGGCGGTAATAAATAAACTGGTATTATGGTACATCGCGTAGCCTGTGACAAAGCGACCCTTGCCTCTATTCTGTCCCTTGACTTTTGACACCGTATAAAGTATTTTGTCGTGAATAAATCATGTCGGATTAATGCCCTCGTGACACATCATTACTCTCCCTCCTGTTAGATTAAGGTCTTACACATTCCAATTTCAAAAAATAATACTGATATAAGATGCTTCAGGTATCTATGAAATAGGCAAAAAAAACAGAACACAAAAAAGTCATCATTAGTAGAAATGGCATAATTTTATATCCGACGAGGAAGAAAATATTTAAAAAAAAATAAAAAATTCTATATCTCGAAACTGGTGATACTTTTACCTAAAATGTTTTTACCTGTAGTAGATCACACTGTGTCCTATTCGCAGTTATAAGATTATCCCCTTATCTTTTGGACACCTGTATGTTAGATAGAAGGTGGTAGTTAGGGAGCCGCGAGCCAGGCAGGGGGCATTCACGAACGACGTTCACTTAAAATCGTTTCACGCCTGATTTATACGTACGACTTCTACTAACGAGATGCAATTCAGAGGTCCCTTTTGAGAGCTCAATTTTTAAGAGTTTTAGCAAACTAAGCCAATTAACACGGCGTCTGTCGCTTTGTCTCTAAAAGCTTCAGTACTGCGTGCGAACGAAACGAAATGTTAAGAAGTTCGTATTTTATTCAAAACATTTAAACAGAAACAGTGAGTGAGCTTCATAGTTAAGCAGTGAAAATTTAATTATCAAATCTGTATTAATCGTAAAATTGAAGGAGACTCGATAAGCAATAAACGATTTATGAGAGAAGCTTTGGGAACAAGTTTCATTATGTTCCCTTCAATTTAATACCACCTTCCCCTCAGGAGCGGAATACGGAACCTTTTCTTTTCGTAACCCCTTTATGAGTTTCTTGAAAGTTGTAGAGGCAGAGCAGATATCATAATGAGAAAAAATGTCAGGAAAATTTTATTGAGTTGATGACTGAATCCCTTTTTCTGAGAAAATTCTAAGCCCTTTTCATATTATTTTATCACTCTTTAATACCAATATTCAACATGGTTTGGTGGTTTTCGTCTAGGAGTTAATCCATATAATCGTCTTCAAACAAAATGCACCAACTCGTAGTAAGTACAGGCTGTCCAAAAGTTCAAAAGCCAAACCTTTATTTCTTAACGTCAGGGAAATGCGAATACGCATACACTCCAGCCGCGGGGGCAACGGGGGCTTAGATGGGACTCCAGACCTCAAGAGAAGCCCGCCTACCCACTAAAAACCAGACGGTGCGTTACTCCAGGGCCATTGAGATGGGAACCAGCGGGTTCCGCGTTAGGCCTCCAACCATAGGCGTGCTCCGCAATCCTAGCTCGGCTGTGCTTCTCTTAGAAGCGAACGCCCACCAGTAGTGGCAGAATAGACGTAAGTCTCCTCCGCAAGCACCAGCGGGATGCCGTAAAAACGCGGAGCGCCACCCCCTTAGCAAATGGACCTAGAACTTAACCTAACCTAACCAAATCCCAATAGAGAAACAATTTTCACGCTTAGGTATTTTCTAAAACATTTCAGTTGCAACTCTACGTAATAAAAACAAAAATAATAATTTTAAAAACTTTTATAACTACCTCTGCCTACGTTTATTTAATTACAAAGGACAATTTTCGAATTAAAAGGATCAAAGACTGTTGGTAGAGCGGCAAAAAGATGGAAATATTTGCACAGGCCACGTCGGGTTTTTTTTCTAAAAGCGATGAAATGCCCCAAATGGCGGCCACTCCTCAAACAAGATAGATACCTACTGTAAAATCTTAATTAAGTTTTTCTTTACTTTAAAACAATTTTAGCTCGCAGGCAGGCACTTGAAGAAAGCAGAATAAACGCCGTGATATCTGTCAGATTAAGAACTCTTATAATTGTAATTTGATCCCAGTTTCACAAATGCCTAATAAGTATAAATAAATAGATATTGGACACGATCACATTTTATCCCAATGTAAGTAACTCAAGCACCTTTGATATAGAAATCAGAAACAATGGTGGTATGACAACACCCAGAAAATAGAATTTCAAGATTTAACCCGACGCGACCGGGGTTCGAACCCGAGACTCAGAGATGGCGACATCTTGAAATACTGTATAGAACGTAGCACCACGCAATTGAACGTGATTACTACGTTTTGCGATGAGGCTGTGCGTGTAAATCCATTCTGTTAGGCCGATTGTCTCTGGCTGGCGGCCAGTGCCAACAATGCTCAGACTGCGTCCTGGCACGGCACCAATGGCTGGATTATAATATCGTTCCGATGTACGGTTGGCAGCACGTCAGGTTACACAATTGAACTTCGAAAACAGCTTTTATTACCTAGGAAATAGAGGCGGTCTCAAGGTCAAACTGTGGTAGTCTAACGTGCAGCCGTGTGTACGGATAACTAAGATTTTGGAAGAATTACTTGTTATTCCAGATAACAGTCAGTTTAGTGAGGATTTAACTGAGATATTGTTAACAATCATTGATGCGGTAACTTGATCCGGTTTACTTAATAATAGCGTAACTTTATAAAGCCTACTTTGCGGTAAGAAAAAGGGAGGATTAGGTACAGTAAATAATTTTAGGGTCTGCCCAAGTACCCCAACAGGATCTTATGCCTGTCTGTTTCATAACTTTCATAAATTTTAGTAAATATTTACAAGGAGTGAGAGTTTGACTACCGATTAGGTAGGTACTACAAACACAAACTTCATCTTTCACAAACTCACAACAAACCTTGTAATAAACCGCACCGCTTTTGACTTTTTCTTCACAAATTTTTTTAGTCCCCTATTCGCACACATACTTATTCATTAAGTATTTTCCCTTTTGATCTACATATGTTGGGTTGCACCATCACCAAAATAGATTAAAATAAATATTAAAGGGGGGCTTCCGAACAACAAACATGATTTATTTGGTGTTTTGCTCGATATTAATAACGGCAACAGGTATCCGTTTGAAGGATAAACAAAATATTAAGTTGTATATTCACTTTTAAAATAAATAATTAAATTAAAATGAAAATATATTCTTGTATAATTTTTTTGAACCATTACATAAAGTAATGGTGGCCATTTACCTAAAAAAGGGGAAAAGTTAGTCCCCTATATGTAGGGTTTTTGTCGATAACATTTGATGAACGAAGTACCTAGAGGTCCTTAAAGTATTGCCGGTTGAAACCCGGACACACTGCAGCCTGTATTTTAATTCGAGGACGTGGGCGGTCCGGTTGTGAAAGATTTGGTCCGGATTGTGATCTGAGCTTGGTTTTGCTTTATTTTGCCATAAAAATACACAACGCACCGGAAAGGGGAATGCCAACGATTCACCTACTTTGGTGAAATATTGAAGCAGTAAATGGTAATTGAACATCGTAAATTAAGCCTTATCTAAATAGGAACCCGTTCGTAAAAGCAATTACGAGTTACAGGAGTAGGTAGGTGTCTCCTACGTAAGATGTAGATAGATAGTAAACATGTGAACTTTTTATTTTAAAGAATTAAAAACTACTTATTATTTACTTACCTACCTAAGGCAATGTTTCATTATTCATAAGAAATTAAAATACCTTAACACTTCAGTCAAAATAAAAATAGATATTCACCCCTACATAAATTCCCAAGAAGCAAAATTTTTATACTTTCCTTGGATGGGGAATTTTCACAATTTCATTATAATGGTAAAATAAAATAGGTAACGTAAGTAAAAAAAGTTTCCATAAAGTTCATGTAAAAATTCAGCTTTAAGGATACTCCTCTCCGATACGGATTTTTCTCGAGGCTACAATATAAAGTATCGTCTTCTTCTTCTTCTCTAGCCACTATCTACCAATCGCATGGTGTAGGCCTCCTTTAACCCTCTCCATATATCTCTGTTTTGGGCAGTTAGGATCCAGTTGCTGCCCGCTATCTCTTTCAAGTCGTATTTCCATCTCATTTGCGGTCTTCCCCTTGGTCTATTGTATCCGTATGGTCTCCATGTTAGAACTTTCTTACACCAGCAATTTTCCTTCCTCGCAACATGACCAGCCCACTCCCACTTCAGTCTGGCTACTCTCTCGACTACGTCAGTCACTTGGTTTTGTTGTCTCAGCCATTTGTTGGTTCTTCTGTCACTTAGAGTTACTCCAATTATTATTTTTTCTAGAGCTCTTTGCGTTACTCTACGTTTTTCTAGAATCTCTTTGGTTGTAACCCAAGTTCCGCTCCATAAGTAAGTACCGGTAGAATGCATTGGTCGAAAATCTGAGTTTTTTGCTGTCGCTACAGATTCATGCGAAACACAGAACTGAGTTTGGAGTTGGCTGCCCATCCAAGTCGCACTCGTCGGTCTATCTCGTTGGCTTGGTTCTGCTTTCCAATTTTTACTTCCTGTCCCAGGTATACGTACTTTTTACACATTCGATTTCTGCGTTTCCTACAGTAATCTTTGTCAGGTCTTCACTTTCTGAGGTCATCACCTTGGTCTTGTCGAGATTCATCTCCAAACCTATAGCCATGGATGCCTCCATCAGTTCCTGGATCATAATTTGTAGGTCCCTGACGATGTAGCAAACAGAACTATGGGTTTGGGTTTAAAGTCATTTATTCTCATTAAGACTTAGGTACCTACATTAAGTCACTTACATGAGAACTTAAATTAACTAGGTATATAATTAATTACTATGTCGTCTGCATATATTAAATTAGTTAGACACCTGAGATGATGAGGCCTTTGTATATAATATAAAGTATAATTTTAATTATTTTCACGAAAAATACGATTTAAGCCTGTTCTACATAGAATCCAAGGATGCGCAGATGTGTAGCAGCCTTTTCCAAAACAATATAAGCCCTGTCTGTATTCTTCTTCTTTCTTACACAAGATGGCCCTGTAAAACGTAGATCAAACGAAATATGGAGATTACTTACAGAGATTATTCCGGACAAAATTTTTGATAGCCGTTGGGAATAGGTTACCAAGCGGAGCAGGGCCGGTCCGTCTATAGAACGCCTTTTTAAGGTGGTCGGAATGTAGGTAGGCACCGTCACCGGCCGCGGCGGGCAGCGGTGTGTTGGACTCGTCATACGTTATCGTTCCTTCTCGCGCCATTTGCAGACGTCATGAGTACTGGTAAGGTTTCCTCCACGACACCCGCGGCGACAGCCACTTAAGGCCAACTCTGTTTTGAAGGTAATCTCCCCTTAGGTGAGTTCGCACGCAGGTATTCTTGCGCGCGCCGTTTCCGCCCCGTTGTTGTGGTGATGGTGCCACCACTCCCGAGC
This sequence comes from Pyrausta nigrata, assembly GCA_949316185.1. NCBI lineage: Eukaryota > Metazoa > Arthropoda > Insecta > Lepidoptera > Crambidae > Pyrausta > Pyrausta nigrata. Next base: position 8,432,098 of record OX438945.1, on the reverse strand, counting down.
CTACAACCCTTTTTTTAACGCGGAGGTAGCTTTATGCATACCTACTGCCAGACCTATTTCACTCCATGTACTTGCGCGCGCTATTCACCTACACTACACGACGCAGTATCCGCCAGGATAGAAATTCAGTAGGTTGCGGCAATGACGCGCGCAGGCGCGTATGAGTTTTCCTAGCCAAGAAAGAGATCTCATAATTTGTATGCAGCAAATGGTTGTAATTTATCAAAATTTTGATTTAAGTACGCCAAAAGAAATTTACTTTTATTCTCACTAACTAGCTGTTACTAAAGAAAGGTAAATAGGATATTAACGATGTTTGATTTAACTAAGACATTTGCTTCAGAGTAGTTTTTGTGAAATAGGTGTAAAGTCAGCCTATTAGATCCCACTGCTGGGAAAAGGCCTCACCTCAACTATGAGGAGGTACGAGCCATACTCCACCCCGCGGGCTCAGTGCGGATTGGTGGAGGGGTATGTAAGGCAAGTGACAAACCATACCTACTGTCAGAAGTTATCAAGCCGCCCTAGGGCCTCTGACTAGGCTTAACGACTAACACCACAGATATTAGCCGGGACCAGCTGCTTAACGTGCCTTCCGCAGCACGGAGATGCTTATCATGGACGTCACTTAACTGGTCGGAATGGACACCCATCCAATCACGACCGCGCCGTGGGTTGAATAACTTTGGTATCACTACCAAAGCGCTGCCGCCACTGCGCCACAAGCACCTCATTATTATTTCATTGTGAAATAATTAGGTGCCTACATTTTTATGTTGTATTTCACTTGCTTAGTGTTTAACTGTTATTATCTTAGCCATCGGTAAACCTGCCAAAGGCTGGATGCCTTTGGCGGCATTGCGGTTTCTTACACGTGCCGCCATATGAATGAAATGTGGGAAGAGTGGGGACCGAGTGAAATGACAGAGAGGGCCGATAAACCAAATAAAGTACAGGATGGATGCTCTTAAAAATACTATATTTAGTTTGTTAGGAAAAGTAAAAACAGAAACTAGCCTATTTTTTTGTTTTAATGGTAGGGTCCAATTTTTATAATTAATATAATTAATTAGATTTGGAGGTGATCTTATATACGGGTTGACCTTGATCTTCTATTCCCTATCTATACATATAATAAAACAGTAAAACCAATGTGTCTGTACATTGAGTTTTTTTACCAAAAACTTATTGTGGGTGATGTTAAAATAGTAACAGAATAGGAATTTACAACTTTTAATTTTTTTGTCTGTTTGTCTGTTTGTACACGCTAATCTCCGGAACCACTGGACGGATTTGATTGAAACTTTATTTATTGTGTAGCTATTAGGTCTGGGCAAATACTAGGCTATAACTTATTTTGAAGATCGAAGTACCTGACGTGGAACCTTAGCAGTACACTTAAACTAAGAGAGATATGAAAGTAGCGCCTTAAGTAAAGTTATTGAGCGTGAAGAGCATTTTCTATTGACGTACAAAAATTTAAGGTCTGGAGCAACTGATATAGAACCCTAGCAGCTCAGGTTAACTATAAGAGATATGAATAGAGCGCCTTAGGGAACATTGTTCAGCGTGATGAGGACAAGAATACCTGCGTGCGAACTCACCTAAGGGGAGATTACCTTCAAAACAGAGTTGGCCTTAAGTGGCTGTCGCCGCGGGTGTCGTGGAGGAAACCTTACCAGTACTCAAGACGTCTGCAAATGGCGCGAGAAGGAACGATAACGTATGACGAGTCCAACACACCGCTGCCCGCCGCGGCCGGTGACGGTGCCTACCTACATTCCGACCACCTTAAAAAGGCGTTCTATAGACGGACCGGCCCTGCTCCGCTTGGTAACCTATTCCCAACGGCTATCAAAAATTTTGTCCGGAATAATCTCTGTAAGTAATCTCCATATTTCGTTTGATCTACGTTTTACAGGGCCATCTTGTGTAAGAAAGAAGAAGAATACAGACAGGGCTTATATTGTTTTGGAAAAGGCTGCTACACATCTGCGCATCCTTGGATTCTATGTAGAACAGGCTTAAATCGTATTTTTCGTGAAAATAATTAAAATTATACTTTATATTATATACAAAGGCCTCATCATCTCAGGTGTCTAACTAATTTAATATATGCAGACGACATAGTAATTAATTATATACCTAGTTAATTTAAGTTCTCATGTAAGTGACTTAATGTAGGTACCTAAGTCTTAATGAGAATAAATGACTTTAAACCCAAACCCATAGTTCTGTTTGCTACATCGTCAGGGACCTACAAATTATGATCCAGGAACTGATGGAGGCATCCATGGCTATAGGTTTGGAGATGAATCTCGACAAGACCAAGGTGATGACCTCAGAAAGTGAAGACCTGACAAAGATTACTGTAGGAAACGCAGAAATCGAATGTGTAAAAAGTACGTATACCTGGGACAGGAAGTAAAAATTGGAAAGCAGAACCAAGCCAACGAGATAGACCGACGAGTGCGACTTGGATGGGCAGCCAACTCCAAACTCAGTTCTGTGTTTCGCATGAATCTGTAGCGACAGCAAAAAACTCAGATTTTCGACCAATGCATTCTACCGGTACTTACTTATGGAGCGGAACTTGGGTTACAACCAAAGAGATTCTAGAAAAACGTAGAGTAACGCAAAGAGCTCTAGAAAAAATAATAATTGGAGTAACTCTAAGTGACAGAAGAACCAACAAATGGCTGAGACAACAAAACCAAGTGACTGACGTAGTCGAGAGAGTAGCCAGACTGAAGTGGGAGTGGGCTGGTCATGTTGCGAGGAAGGAAAATTGCTGGTGTAAGAAAGTTCTAACATGGAGACCATACGGATACAATAGACCAAGGGGAAGACCGCAAATGAGATGGAAATACGACTTGAAAGAGATAGCGGGCAGCAACTGGATCCTAACTGCCCAAAACAGAGATATATGGAGAGGGTTAAAGGAGGCCTACACCATGCGATTGGTATTTCAAAGTTATACAAATCTTGTAAAACTTTGAAAAGAGGTTATGACCATAGTGACTGAGTTTCTTTGCTGCTTCTTCTCAGCACTAGCCCACAATGGGGAAGCAAACTGTCAAATTAGTTCCTTATAGAGGGCGCCAAATGTTTGTTACTCAGGAACTGTCAAAACCCGTACAAATATTTGTTGTTTTGTTGTTATTAGTTAGTTTTTTTAGAAATGGGGCGCTGTGCATCTATTAGGTGTGGAGAAATAGGTTCCTACAATTCCCCAGTAATCCACAGCAAAGGAAAAAATGGGAAAAGGCATTGAAAAGAGGAAACTTTAGATCAAGTGGCTATTCTAGGTTATGTGCAAACATTTTAAAGAAACTGATTTTGAGACTACTTCTAAGACTACAGGTAGGTAAACAATGAAGGCTAAATATTATAATACCATACGCTAATCTTATATTTATACTTTTAGAGGTTATGTCGAGTTTACAGTTTTTGTCCTTTAGAAATTATATAGGTACTGGTGTTTTTTTACAAGAAGCCTTTAGTTTAGACTTTATTTGATCAAATTCAATCCTAGATTTGCTATGAAAACGTGTAAAAGTATAAAAAAACACTATGTTATCTTACCTGTCGACTAGGTCAGTTTTTTTCCTTTTAACGAAGCTCCACGTTTTCTCAACTCTTCCTTTAGCCTATCCAAACTCCAGTAGGAATACATTGTGGTAAGCCCACAAAAAAAGGGTTTAGAGTCAAAAAAAGTTCACAAATCACAAAATTCAGCAGAGTAACAATATTTGACATGTAACAAACATACAGCGCCCTCTACCAAAAAGTTTTGCGTAATCTTCCCCATTGTACCGAAGCAGTGGTAGGGTTCTGTTTTATGTATATTATGTATAGTATATTTTACGTGTATAAGTGCTCCTTGCGAGCCTATGTACAGAAATAAATAAATTTTATGAATTATTTAATCTGTGGTATATGCACAGATTATAATATAGGGTTCTACTATAGTTACACAGTTTAAAATAAAACGATTAGGTACCGTACTGCATATCTGGGAGTGAAAGTTTTACTTACTTAGTTTGGGGCTAGGTAATTGACAACATTTAAAAAATTTTACATGCACATTTTTATTTTTTTCCTTATAATACGTCAAAAAAGAAGACAAGTATTTTTTCTTTTTCATTTCTTTTCATTATTTCCCTTTGAATTTAATTAAAAACTCTCCATTCTAAAAGGCCGTAAGTACAAGAGTAAGGATGTGACGACTTAACGCCTTTGTCATATATTAATTTTTAATAAATAACTGACGTCTATAGTGTTGTATTTTGTAGCAGTAAGATATCGACATCGACAGTAAGCACGTATAACAAAATAAGAAAAGTCTAAATGAAGAAGTAGAAAAATAATCGTAGTGAGTATTTTTATCAAGGCACAACCTAACAAAAGCTTATTTTGCAATTTTCCTTACTTAAATTTTTATGTTTTTTTTAATATAAATGAAACCACAATAATATGAATAAAGGAATTTTCATGGTTTCGTCACTATACTAGATAATCATTTAATTGCATGTGTATATTTAGCAATTCAAAATACACTATACTAAAACCATCGATAACTAGATGGACTTCACTTCTATAGAACAACACTGCCATTATCTCTTGTTGCACTCACTTATCTTAGTGTCAGTGTCAAATGTCAATGTCAAAATGACAGCTAGCTTGTATATATAGTAAAATACTTTTTTAAGTCAGACAGATAACCAAGCAAAGGTATGACCTCTTATAATGCCTTTATCATAGTATCTTATAGTACCTTTCAGTTTATTTCAAATATCTCGGAATTCATAGTGCAAAAAAAAAAGGTTAAAACATTTTTAACATGTCGAGCATCGTCAAATCGCGAAATGGTTTTTTAATTATAGTACCATCATAAAATGAAATGTTGTCAATTGGTGTGTTTGTGAAAACAATTTATTATTATTATATTCGACTCTTTTTTTTCTACCCTTTCAGGCAGGTATTACATCTGTTATGCGGGTACTAACCAAGCATAGCAGCGTTAAAAGCTGAGATGTCAGATGATAAAAATTTTCGTGTTATGCGACAGGTGTTTAAGATAACTGCTTTTTGTAGTAAGAATATTAGTTTTGTGGGAATGTGCAGTAGTTCAAGACTTTTGTTCAGGGTTGTAGGTATTACTCCTGTGGACGATATAACTATGGGCACTATAAAGACAGAAGTTGCTCTCCCAATGAAAACCCAATGGGTTTTCATTCAGCTCGATGGCGAGGTCGTGGTACTTAGTTACCTTTTCTGAGATTGTAATTTGTATGTTGTTATTATTTTTTAAAGGTTTTTTTTTTCTCGAGGCAGATAAAAAGAAGCCCTTTTATCTGCCTCGGTAGAGTATGAGACTCACGGGCCTAAGCCAAGTGGGCCTCACTACCTAACATCGATTGTGTGATGCTGTCGTCCTGTAAAAATTTCCTCACGATACGGCATGTATTCAGTATGGCTGCTTTTTGCATAGGTATGTATGTGTATTCAGGTAAATCGAAAGTGTGTAATCCTTTCAGTAGATGCCTAAGGATGACTCCTGTACTGGAAAGAACCTACGGTGCAATGAATACTTTATTCATTTTCCAGATGTGCACTATCTCGTCTTTAAGTTCTGTGATGTGTTTGTGGATTTTTTCTGCGAAGGTTTTGTGGTTATTATTATTATTACTCCTAAACCGGCATTATCTATCTGTTGTGGTGCCTTCTGAACGTAATAGATAAGTCAGTATAGGACTATCATAGGAGAACCACAAACTCAAAATCGACCACAGTGCGAAGCCCAAGTGGCCCAAGCTTGACGGGCACTTGCTGCCTTGACGGATATTTAATAAATTAAGGCATCGACGAAATACAGAACAAAATATTCACATACATAGTGGGAAACTGGTAAGAAAGACAATAAACGTGACACGCATTTATAATAGTGATTTTTTTATTTTCAATAAATTCAGATTCCGAACGTGGTTTGGAATATGTGGTTTGGTTTCTGAACGATTTGTCAACTTTTTTCGCGGGCTTTTTTGACATTGACTTTAAATGTCAAAACAATGATTTCGTTCGTGTGGATGCTGTTATAACTTATAATTTCGGAAATAAATATTGTTTTCACTAAAATTCATTATGATCATGTAAAAAACATTATTTATTCGTCACAAACTTCGTAAACCAGTGAGTGTTAATATTACCCAACAAAAATGAGTTCATATCTATCTGCTGAACTCTCTGCTACTTGCAATGCACTTGGAACTTTTGATAAAAAGACAGGAAAGTATTTAATTGATGAGTTTACACTTAATACTGTGAAAGACCTGATTAGATACTTGCGCCGTGATGGTGAGGATCATGAAATCAGGAGGCATTTTGGGCAAACAAAAGTGCTACAAACTGATCTTATCCCAATGCTTATAAACCACTGGGAAAACACAGAGCTGTTTGATGTTACCCTCAGGTATGTAATATTATATTAGTAATTTTAACTGTCTTGAATTGTTAAAATGACACTTGCTATGTACATGTTGGTGTTTTTCACATTGCAACTGTACACATATTGAGGTTATGTTTAATCATCCACAATATATTATGTGTCTTGCTAATCTTGCAAAAACTTTTCTAGACTACTGGTAAACTTGACAAACCCAGCTTTATTGCTGTATCGAGAAGAGGTGCCTGTTGAAAGAATGGCCAGGCATAATTATTTACTAATTCTGTCTCATCTACAGTCTTACAAAGAAGAAGCATTTACTAAAGTTGATACATGGAATGTATTTGCCAAAAAACTGGCTAAAGTGCTAGAAATCGTGAGTTATTTTCATTGATCGTGACTTTTATTATGATCCTAATAATTATATATTAATCTTTCATTCTTATTACAAAGGATTCTATGGAGCGTGATGAAGATACAGGGCTCATTATAGAAAGAATTTTAATTCTTATCAGAAATGTCTTACATGTGCCTGCTGACCTTGACAAAGAAAGAAGACCTGATAATGATGCTAGTGTTCATGATCAGGTTGGTAAAATTTGTTACAATGTTTTTTTTTTACATATTTGCATTTGCTGATATTCAATTTTTATAATTGGTGATATGTTTGGAAATTGTTATTTTAGGTTTTGTGGGCACTCAATCAGTCTGGAATATTAGATATAATACTCTACATGTCATCTGAGAATGAGAAACAATACTTCATGCATATTCTGGAAATAATAACTCATTTGTTACGTGAACAAAACCCAAGCAGTCTTGCTGACGCAGCCCTGCAGAGAAGTGTTGATGAGAAATTGAGAGATGAACAAGAGCTTCTTTCAATTAGGATGAGTGAAAACAAACAACGTACAAATAAAATTAAACAATACTCAGCATCAAGGTAGAAAATGCTGTATATTTAATTTGTTTTTATGAGGCATCTACAAGTTATAAAGTGATTTAGTCAGGCATAGGAAAGTCCACATAGGTTGAAAACAGGTACAATTTTTTTAATCCAATAGGTAAATGCTATCTCACATGTGTTGCAGGCATTCACGCTTTGGTGGCACCTATGTTGTACAAAACATGAAGTCTATATCAGAAAATGAAATGATCTGTTTGAAGCCTTTAAATAAAATGTCCAACTTGGACTTCAGCGGAAGCAAAAAGTCCAAGTTTTCCAAACCAAAAAACAGAAGGCCAGTAGAAAGTGGACCTATGGAACGAAGATCAGCCTTTGCTATCAGGTATTTTAACGCCTCCAGTATCATAAGACCAACGGCGTCCCGTTAACATTTTTTTTATTATTATTATTAAAATCTAATAATGACTTCTTATTTTAGATTATTTCTAAAAGAATTTTGCATTGAGTTTTTGAATAGTTCATATAACCCACTAATGCACTATGTCAAAGATGTCTTGGTAAGAGCAAAAGCTCAGCAAAATGATGAATCATACTATCTGTGGGCTGTGAAATTTTTTATGGAGTTCAATAGAGGTCATAATTTTCAAGTTGGTTTGGTCAGGTAAAAATATTAACTCTTATGAACTTGATTTCTTGCAACAAGCCAATTGTGTATTAAATATTTTGTATTGCAGTGAAACAATGTCTGTCCCAATGTTCCATTATGTGCAACAACAAATGGAAAAATACTATGACATGATCAGAGTAGAAAAGAAAAAGTTTGATCCATGGATTCGAAGATTACATCTGGCTCTGAGAGCCTATAAAGAGTTACTCAATACTCTACTTGCAATGGACAAAAGTACTGATCCAACAGTTATGGATTCAGCAAAGGTCTTGAAAAGTAACATATTCTATGTTCTTGAGTATAGGGAGTTCATACTTCAAACATGCCTGAATTATGACGAAAATAAAATGCCAAGGTCTGTTATATTTCTTGTTATTATGGATAACTTTTAAAAATTGTGTCTGGATTTGCAGATAATTTATGAATTTTTTAGGTCATACTTGGTCGACCTGGTGGAAACGGTGCATTTATTCTTGAAAATGTTAGAACATTATTGCAAAAAAACTGGTCTAGTTGTTCAGAAAAAAGTAAAGAAGAAGACAAGATCTAAAAGTATGTATCTTTTCATATTTGAATATGTTTTACCTTTTTTGTAAAGAAATATAACACATATTTATTGAATGTGCATCTGAAATCATGTAAATCTTAAGTGTTCTTACATGTTAATACGCTGACATTCGGATTTTGCATTATTTCCCGCTTAAGCACTTATTACATTATCTTATAACAGCCTGTTTAGCATTATTTGACATATTTCGTATGGGAATTCTGTGAAATTAACCGTTAATAGAGGTTTACTGACTGTGTAAAAAATTGTTGTCCCTACCTTCGTAAGTAGAATCCTAGGTAGAATGCTACGAATAGGATGGTGTAATAAGTGGTTTAGAGTGAAACCGGTCAAATATAGAGAAACTTTATTTTTATTTTCAAATTCGGAACAGAACAAAAGAAGCCAGTGCGTAACGTGTCAGACAAAATGTATAATAAATAAATAATAAATAAATTGTTTCAACAAACACACCAATTACCTAGCCCCAAACTAAGCGTGAGCTTGTGCTATGGTGACTAGGATAACGGATAGAAATACTTAAATACATACATCCATGACTTAGGTACAAATGCTCGTGCTCATCACACAAACATTTGCCCCTTGCGGGATTCGAACCCGCAATCGCCTGGTTTAGAAGTCCGGTGCGCGAACGACTACACCAAGACGGTCGTATTCCTGGCTGTAACCAGGAGACCTAAAAAAAAGTTTTATTTTATTTTCAAATTCGGATCAGAACCAAAGAAGCCAGTGCGTAAGCCTGTGCCGGTAGCGCGCGAGATCCCGCCGTGGGAGGCGGCGCGCGCGCAGCTGTGCGTGGTGCTGGCCGCCGCTGCGCCCGCCCTGCCGCCGCCCTTCGACGCCGCCTCCGACGTGCCCATCGACCAGCAGAAGTAAGTGCTACCTGTTAATGCCATTTTTAGCCCTTGGACGCCGCCTGCGACGTGCCCATCGACCAGTGAAAGTAGGTGCTACCTGGAATATCTTTATTTTATTTAAAACTAGCAGTTCCCTGCGACTTCGCCCGTGCCAGAAGCCGGATTTTCCATACAAACGTTCATCCCCCATTTCTCCCCCACCCCCTGATGATTATATATTGCGACAGAAAGTAGCCTATGTCCGTCCCAGAGTCTCAAACTATCTCTGTAACAAATTTCATTTGAATTGGACCAGTAGTTTCGGAGCCTATAACAAACAATCAAATCTTTCCTCTTAATAATATTAGAGTAGACGTACGTAGAGTCACGGGGACCTACCCCGTGACTTCGTCTGCGCAAATACCAGATTTCCCATACAAACTGTTATTCTCTATTTCATCCCCATATGAAATTTCTCGATGTTTTTGTTGTGATTTTGCTATTCCAGGTCGGTCTAGCCGATTTCGAATGTCAAACGTCTCCTCAATGTCATCAAAACAGACATACATTTCTTTAAAAAAAAACCGACTTCAAAACTGCCTATAGTGCTAATTATAACTTAAAATTTTATAAACAAAGGGTTTCCGCCAAATCCTATAGAAAAAAACCCAGTCCCGGCGCAAAAGAATTGTATATTTTAGATTGTAATTAATTGTATGTCTCAGATTTTTGATAATTATTAGGAGAAACAATATCAGGTATCGCTATTTCCTGATTCGGTGGCTAACATGTTTTTTTTTGCCCAGAGAAGTTTCATAGGCGCTACTTACAAACATGACACTTGTTAGGGAAAACTTCATCTAACTGTACTAATTGACATTCCATCCATCCATCCATCAGCCGAAGGACGTCCACTGCTGGACATAGGCCTCCCCCAAGGTTTTCCACTGACATTGAATTGGCAAAAAATTAATAAAACGCATGATATAAACACATTATCATATATGTAATATAATGTACTTAAACATATGCCACAGGGGGAAGAGGAGGGAGCTGCGCCTTTGACTTTGTTTTGTTAGCATCCTATACAGTACCTGACAAAAAATCTGGTGTTTTAATTACTAAACTCTTAATTTTTTAAGGAGTTCCACCATCAGCTCAGCTCCACATAATGACTATCAGGCGTAACAACATGTCAACATTAAGATACTAGTACGAAAACACTAAACGTGGCTTCAAAATTTGAGGGTTTCCCTCGATTACACCAAGATCCCATCATCAGATCTCGACTGGGCCAAAATGGGACCAACTAGAAGGTATATGGTATAGCCTCTAGGTAAACAACTTTTTTTTTCAAATCGGTCCACAACTGACTGAGATATGCGGTAACATAGCCACAAAAAAAACATACTGTCGAATTGATAACCTCCTCCTTTTTTGAAGTCGGTTAAAAAAAGAACAACTTATTTTAGCTGGTCCTGGCGACTTCATCTGCACAAATGTCGTATTTCCCAAACAAACTGTTAGGCTCCGCGCAGATGTGCCACCGACTACCGCCACCGGTGGCTGTCGCGCGCCTCGCCCTTTGGACCCGCACAAACGAAGGTGGTCGGTGCCCGCTACAATTGACACTCATCTTTTGTCAAAATGGCAAGTTGTCGCCACCGGAGTGTGTGTCGCGAACTCTGAGTCGCGAGTGGCCGCCACTCGGTTCACTTGTGCGGCGACGTATTAAAAATAATGTTAACATCTTGTCGCTAGCCACGGGAGGCGAACTCTAAGTCGCGAGTGGCCGCCACTCGGTTCACTTGTGCGGCGACGTATTAAAAATAATGTTAACATCTTGTCGCTAGCCACGGGAGGCGAACTCTGAGTCGCGAGTGGCCGCCACTCGGTTCACTTGTGCGGCGACGTATTAAAAATAATGTTAACATCTTGTCGCTAGCCACAGGAGGCGAACTCTGAGTCGCGAGTGGCCGCCACTCGGTTCACTTGTGCGGCGACGTATTAAAAAAATGTTAACATCTTGTCGCTAGCCACGGGAGGTGAACTCTGAGTCGCGAGTGGCCGCCACTCGGTTCACTTGTGCGGTAACGTATTGAAAATGTTAACATCTTGTCGCTAGCCACCGGAGCCTGTGGCCCATCTGCGCGTAGCCTTAGCCCCCATTTCACCCCCTCAAAACGCGGCGTAATAGTACATACAAAGCAGATAATCAAAGACACCAAACCAGTTGGACAGCTAAACACACATTGCTAGCAGCGATTCATAAGTTAGACATAATTTTACATATTTTGCCGTACTACGAGTATTACTTAAAAACAACGCACTGGGTTTATAAGCTGTTATTGGTTTAATAAAATAAACACAGTGCTACGTCAACATAATTACGTACTCAAATATTTGTTATTCGAAAATTAATAACGCATCGACACAAGGAGCAGTGCAGTGCACTCTATTATTCATCTTACAAAATATACATTCATTATCGTGTCGTATTTCTTCTCTCGCTGCACTAATATTGGCACATTACAGTATGGGCGGATTGTGTTGTTTGTTACCACTGTCAGTCAATAATGAAACGTGGTCACTTGAAAAAAATGGCAAAAAAACGGTAATTTAAAAAACTAAAAAACCCGACTGCGTTTCTGTGTAATTGGAAATTAAAAAATCCTAAAACAAGAAAGAGGTTAAATTGTTACCCATATTTAAAATTGTAGCAGTCGGGACTGAATAAAAACACCAAGTTCCGTTGACGAAAATGTCAATTTCTTGCTCAGACAAATATCTATTTATGCTTTCGATGAAAACAAATGTTAGCGCGAGCTAACACAGGGCAGCACCATCTATTGATGATTTTAAGAACTAACAATAAGCTACATGCCGATAGATAATCACTGTACGAAACTCGCTGTTTACGTAAAATAAATAAAGTATGATTAAATAAGATTAAGGTTTTATCACAATCGGACAGGGACCCATTCTAGAAATGGAGGCTTAGTGAATTTAGAGCACATACCTACCTCTATACTACATTGCAGATTACTCCAATCTACTGACGAGACGGCCGTCTTTTTAACATGGGTCCCGACTGCTACAATTTTTAATATGGGTACCAATTTAACCCGAGTATGACCTCTTTCTTGTTTTAGGATTTTTTAATTTCCAATTACACAGAAACGCAGTCGGGTTTTTTAGTTTTTTAAATTACCGTTTTTTATTTTATTATTTTTAGTTTTATTGTTTAAAACAAAACACCAGACTGCAAAAAATATTATATTTTTAAAATGGTCTCTTTACCAGCTTTCATTTGATACCCATAATGCTATGCTAAGGAAAAAATCAATCTCCCCTCCCCCCTTTATTTCCATTTGCGGTCGCCATTTTCAAAATTTATATAGCCTATGTCATTCTCACAATTTTGACAAATTAAACGACACCTCATATGTCAAAAACTTTCTAGCCGTTTGGGCTGTAGGGCGTGCCAAACAATTATACATACATACATACATACTTACATACATACATACATACATACATACTCTCGAAAAACATAACCCTCCTTCCGCAGTCGGGTAAAAAGATTTAATTCACGCTCCTGAAAGAATGTTAAAACGTTAAAAACCAAACCTGATACTCATTACCTCAATAGATAATTAGATACCAACAACTTCTATGAATTGATTTTGGTTTTTATTTATTTGAGTAAGCCATTGTGCTGCCACGAACATTGTTACACCTTAAAATTACAAAATAAATAACTTTTATCCGTTAAAATCTCGCGGGTTTACTGAACACTGATTAAAAATTAAAATACGCCATCGCGGGTAAATTATTTTTTAATTAATTTCCTTGTTCGCAGAGAAGATTGCATGAAAAATATTCAGAAACGGATGAGAGAATATAAATTTGAAGATGCTGTCGGGATGTTCAGAGCTGCTCGGTATGTTAAGTAATTAGTTTCTTTCACTATTGTTCAAAAATGGCGTGGCTTTTGTTGACTGTCGTTTATTACAGAGAAGTGTGGCCTGAAGAAGGCATATTTGGAGAAACGGGAATTCAACCAGAAGATGAGCTAATCATGTTAGAGACCATCTATAATACTGATTTAGGGGTTGAAGTCACTGGTAAGTTATCAAGTTAAATTAATCTGTACATATGAATAATACTGTAGAAAGTCGATTTCTGTATCTACATTGATTTTTAAAAAAATACCCTCATGTAGGATTTAGCTTTAAAAGGTTAAACAAAAATGTAGTTTTTGAAATTATTGTCTGTGTGCTTACTATGTTAAATTGCTGGAGACTCAAAAAATTGCATATTAATTAAGTTAACTGTGGTTAGCGGATTAAGATCTGCTTACCACATTTTAAATTAAAATAGTCCAGCCTAATTAAGTTAACTGTGGTTAGCGAATTAAGATCTGCTTACCACATTTTAAATTAAAATAGTCCAGCCTAAAATATAGTTTTTTTTGTTCCATCTTGATAGATAAAAAAAAATACATCCAAAGGTACAGAATGACCCCTCTGCGCCATGTGTTACGGAGGTTTGCGGAAGTGAAATATTTTTTTTTTTACTAAATATGTGGCAATACATAGGATTTGTTTCTTATGACTGAACGAATAGTAGGTAATATATTTTATGAAAAAAGGGTGTTTCCGTGGGTATTATTAGTTCAATAATTCAAGAAGATCGAGGCCGAGTTCTGTGTCGTATCAAGCCCGAACCAAACTCAAGCTATCACCAGTGCCACAATATTACGTATTTATTTTTTGGTATTATCAAGCCTACTTAGACGATGTCACTTGCAATAGCTAGTCATTAATAAGATTTAAATCTGTAATATTTGCTGCGCTTTTGTCTCGCCCAAAACATTGTAGTATTTGTATAGGCTATAGAATTAGGTACTCTTCTATCTAAAACTAATTTCTGCTCATAATTTACTGCTAACAAATAATATCTTAATTAGGTAAATTATCGAGCAGCTTTGTAATAAATCATCGCTTTATGGTTACTGATACAGATTATCCGCGTTAGATGCTATTATATTAGGTCCTAGCATCCTAATACTGTTATCAGCCAAACCACCAGATGATTTGTGTGTGTATGAATAATATCAAATGAAATATTTGGCCTAGATAATCAAATGATTAATTTCACACTATTTCATTAAGTGTAAATAGTTGATAAGCCAATAAGGGTTATTATTATTACCACATAACTACAATATTGCGAGTGTATATTTGCATGTCGAATAACCACAAATATCTTATGAAAATGTGTAATAATAGTCAGAGACGGATTCGGAAGTCTGGAAGCTCTGGAGCAACGAATGAGCGGGGGCCCCTAATTACTTTTGAAGTAAAAGGATCTATATGTATATTTTAGAACTTTCTGACATATTAATGCTTTTGAAGTAAAAAATAGGTATTTTTAATTATCAAGATTAATATTATTAAGTTTGCAAACATAATAGTATTGACGTTAAGAATGATTGTCGGTAAAAATCCCAAAAAAAAATTGGTGAATAAACGTAAAATGCTTTCCTGACAAAATTTTTAAATTATTCTCGGCCCCCGTCTGCTTTCTCCCAAAGCCGGCCCTGATATCAGTTGAGATTAATTTGCTAAACTATGTCGAACGCTTTCAGAAAATACCAATAATGAGGAGGAAGAAGAACAAGAAAACTCAGAGTATGACGATGAAGGTAAGGTCATACTTCTAGTAATCAACAAGTAATTAATCAAAGCCACTTATTGTTTTCAATTATTCTTCTTTGCAGAAAACGAAGAAGAGGAAGAGAGATCGACTGCGATAGTCGAAACAGACTTTGATTTTCAAGATTTTGTGCTTAGGTACTATTTTTTCTTTAAGTTATTTCAGGAATACAAATCTCTCGGGGTTTATATTTTTTATCTTAGCTCAACGCTGTTACTTTTTTTAGGTTTTGTAGTCCAAAGGTAGTGAGCGCATGCGTATCTCTATTAGAACGTTACGACAAAAACCTTCCACATACTAATCATTGTATTGTGAAAATGCTGCACCGGATAGCTTGGGACTGCAAGCGGCCTTCCATGATGTTCCAAGCGACATTATTTGTAATATTCCAAAGGTTACTTGACAACCCAGTGCCTCAATTTAAGGTAATGTACACCAACAATAAAACTCAACTATGAAGTTGGTTTGTTTAAAGCTATTCTTACGACTTAAAATTATTGTTTTACTCTCGACAGGAGTTAGAGAAGTTTGCGATATACATCCTAAGAAAATTCACCGAAACGGCATCTAAGAATCCGAAAGTATTTATCGAATTACTTTTCTGGAAGAATGCTAAAGATTGTGCTGAAATCGAATACGGCTATGATCTATACACGAATCAAAAGTAAGTTAAAAAGTTTTAAGTATTTATGTCCATAAGTCAAAGTAACTACATAATTCAAAATATATGTACATATCTTTTCTAATCAATCATTTAAACAATTGTGTTAAACTCAACATTTTTTTTTACAAACGCTTTTACTGATTTTTACTCTTTATTCGATTGTCTGAAATGGAAAAGCAAGATTAGTATTTAGCTTTAGCTACCTACTTACTTTGGAATCAGAGCAATGTATGTTAAGTTTTTATTCAGATTGGCGTATTATGTATTCAAAAATTTTTTCTATATTAAAAAACATCATGCACATAACACATACATCTTAGACGAATGAATCATGATTATTTTATTAAGTGGCTTTTTCCCATAACATCACATGAGAGCACATGTTAGTAGATGGATCCCGCCTAACACCATTTTAACGTACTCTTCCAACTATCATCAATCATTGCGAAAGCGCCCCAAAGTTAACCTCGTGAGCGCGTCTAATTTAGTCGTCATAATAAATGTTGTGCGTTATATCACAGATTACATATCGCGTAGAGACTTGCGCATATTTTTTAAATCTAGTTTATGCACTTTAAAAGTCATATTAAAACTTTAAATAAATACTAAGGGTATTTGTCTATTATGTCGTTACATTTAATTAATAGTGAAAATAAGTTTATAATTGGACTAGAGCCTGGTTATTACAACTTTAATCCCTAAGTCACTATTTAATCCGATTAGGTCGTAATTTTTTAATTACCCTGACTGCGTGACAGCTGCTTAAAATTTTAAGCAAAACGCTTTGATGGTAATCTAGAAATTAATTTGGTTGAAAAGTGCAGAAATTGTTATTGTGTTCTAAATTGTTAATTTAAACGCCGAGTAAGGAACGGTCCTAAACAACACCTTCCCTAATGACTATGCTCTGTGAATCAAAACGAAACAATTATTACGAGGGTCAAACTGAAAGTTCTTAGAACTGGCCACTTATAAACAATATAATAAAAAAAATATTCTAAAATTTGAAAATAGAACTCTTTGCCAATATTACTGAGTATATATTTCATTCATTTGTCATTTGTTTTACGACTTGGCGGCAAATTGAAAATTGTCTGTGTCACGTCAAAATGAATTTAACACGAGAAAATTTTCGTGCAATGATTTTTTATAACTTTCGATGTCATTTAAGTCAACAAGAAAGTTATGATAGACTACGATTGGCCTTTCACGATGAAGCCCCATCTCGTGCGACTGTTTACAACTGGTTTAATGAGTTTAAACGTGGTCGCACTAATCTCACTGATGATGTACGTGAGGGACGGCCTTCTACGGCGACGACTGAAAATAACATCTGTGTTGTGCGGCGTATGATAGAGACTGACAAAAGAGTGACCTATCAGCAGATTCGGACAAGCTTAGGCATCGGTATGAGTCAAGTGCACAAAATCCTCCACGAACATTTAGCGGTCAGGAAGCTTTGCGCCCGGTGGATACCTCATAATTTGACTAAGGCTCAAAAACTCCATCGTGTGGATTGGTGCCGTAAAATGATTGAAAGATTTAACGGAGGTGACTCAAATGCTGTGTTCGACATACTAACAGGTGACGAAAGCTGGATTTACTGTTATGATCCTGAAACCAAAAGACAATCTGCTCAGTGGGTGTTTCCTTTCGAGGAGTTGCCAACTAAAGTGAAGAGAGATCGAAGTGCGGGAAAAAAAATGGTGGCCTCGTTCTTTGGAAGGATAGGTCATTTCGCAACAATTGTGTTAGAGGATCAAAAAACAGTTTCTGCAGAATGGTACACTACCAATTGTTTGCCACTTGTCTTGGAAAAAGTTCGAGAGAAACGACCTCGCAGTAGGATCCTCCTTCACCACGACAACGCCTCGTCGCACACCGCCAAGCGAACGATCGACTATTTGGCGACATCAAACGTTGAATTACTGGGTCACCCGCCGTATAGCCCCGACCTCGCGCCTTGTGATTTTTATTTATTTCCAAAAATTAAAGAAAAACTTAAAGGAAAGCGGTTTATGAATGCTGAATAAGCGGTGGCTGCGTATCGCGATGCCATTGAAGAGACCCCTAAGGACGAGTGGGCAAAGTGCTTTTCCCAGTGGTTCCATCGCATGCAGCGGTGTATTGACGTCAATGGACAATATTTTGAAAAGATATAATAAAACTAATAACTGGCTAATGTAATCAGTTTTTGATTTTCTAAGAACTTTCAGTTTGACCCTCGTAATTACACGGTTTGACACGAAGTTTGTGTGACAGGGACAAGCCCGGCTCCGGCGCGTGGTCCGAAGAGCAGGAGGAAGAACTGAGGAATCTGTACATGGAGAATCAGGCGAACCCGCAGACCAATCAAGGTTGGTGCACACTCGATCAAAAATTCAAGTATTTTTTTATTTGTTATTTGTTGATGTAATTAAAGTCAAAACTTAAAAAACGTGAAAGATTAATTTGTTACAATACAAAAACTATCTTATGTCTGTGTTGTGTATTCTCAAGAGGAGGTCAGGTAGATTCTGTACACAGATTTTTCGAATGCTTATTGAACGAACAATCTTCACGCAAATGGTATTTTCTCAGTTTTAGCCTTAGTTTTATCTAGTAACAAAAATATTGAGACATATTTCAGGTTATCCCCATATCAACTTCTTTTAATCCTCGACGAACAGGGAACACAGCTTTATACTTTTAGATGAAAGTAGAGAGCTTCGCTGGGGAATCACTTACAGATAAATTATGAAACAAGACACGAATCTTCAGACACGCACTTAGAATACGAGCTTTGAATACGACTACACGTTTCGCCAGCAGACGTTTCATAATAAATTAATATTTAGGTTTAGGACTAGTAAACTTTATTTTTATATTTACTTGGTAATTAACAGTGAATAACATAAACTATATCTTACATAAACCATACCTGTAAAAGTGTAGATATAAAATCAAAACTAAGAGCTGCGGTGGGATAGTTTCAATTAATTTTAAGTCAACATTTGTTGTCTTCGAATTCAATAATGCGTCAGTATACCTACGCATTTCGCGCCTCACAAAAACTTCAAAGTTATACATTATCGCCTCTTGTCGTAACAGGTACCAGGTAACAAGTTTTCCTTTACTGGTACTTACAGTATCAGTAAACTGGAATGCCGTGTTTAGGTTTTGTTTTTGCAAAATGTGTACCTACTTATAACCTTGATGTAGTATAACATAATGATTTTATAAAGCCACAAGCAGGAGTGTGCTATTATTTTTGCGTGGGTGGGTAGACACCACCTACACGTAACGTACTTACGATTCATGTTTCCTAATGTAAATAATTAAATCTGCTCTGAACAAATAAGTAGAATATTTTAGTTAATTACAATAACAGTGACGAGTGAATACAAAATTGTATTATAAGTAATTTGCGCTCTTAGCTAAATGAACAGGATATACTACGTAACGTACTCGTACGCACACATGGCCGCAAGTCAGAGTACCTTACTTTGACACTGAGACCGCTTCTATACCCTACGTAATAAAAGCTGTTTTTGTAGTTTAAATAGGTGACTTGACTACGCTTGGCAGGCATTAGTTATGAAAATTGTGTATCTTTCCAAAACCAGATGTGATCGACTGGATATTAGAAAACCTAATCGATCAAACCCGAACGCGCCGCGGGGTCATCAAGAAACTGAAGGAATTGGGGCTGATATTCCGCGCGCCTACAAAGCGCGTCAACCACGAACGGGCGAGGGAAATAGTTCCCAAAGAATTCACCGAGGAAGAGGATCAAATACTAACAGAAACCTGGGAACAGTGTAAAGAAACTACTGGTGAGTTACTTTAGTCAATGTATATGCGAGATGGAACCGTTTCTCGCTGTCTATAACATTGGTTTTTAGAGAAGTAGGTACCTAGGAATTTAATTTACCAAAGTTGCAAATGTGTGATGTTATTGCAAACATTTGTAATTATAGCAACTCATCATTATCATCTTAGCGTTATCCCCGTTGTGCACTTGTCGCTGCTCAGGGTCCGCTTTGGACCATGATCCAGGATATGGCAGATCAGGTAATGAGAGTGGTGCGACTGCCATCTCTAATTATAGAGATATGAGAACGAAAAAATATTTTAAACTTCATTGAATACGAGCATTTACAAGACTAAGGGGGCGTCCATAAATTACGTGAGGTGTTTTTTTTTAATTTTCTGCCCCTCCCTCCCCCCCTGGTGAGATGTCGTGAGATTTCATTCAACCCCCTCCCCCAACCCCCAATCTCACGTGAGATTTTTCAAAATGTGAGTTTCTTACGTAAACGCGTTGGATTGTTATTGTAATAAGAAAAAAACAAATTTGCTTCATGCTTTTATTTACGACTATTTAAGACTAGTAATCAATATTGCTGAGAGTTTAATTATAAGTGTAATAAAAATTTAACAATAGAATACTTAAATCGTAACTACTGTGATTAAAAAAAGAATATCTACTCTAATTCAGTCCATGGAGAATCATGCACGGTCTCAAAAGAGAGACTATTGGAACCAACATGTCCATATGATTTTCAGTAAAATCATCTGATTAAATGGACCAAAATAGTATTTTTTTTTTTTGTTTCAATCAGAAAAAAAATTGCGTGATATTTGCCGAGACCCCCCCCCTCTCTCCAACGTAAGATTAGATGAGATTTGACTCGACCCCCTCCCCCCCTTAAACACCTCACGTAATTTATGGACGCCCCCTAACTTACAATATTCCTGTGAGCCAATCTGTCAATAAGTGATTTCGGCAAAATTATTCTTGAAGTCCTTATAATAAATAAATTATTGCCTTGCGAAATCTAATATGTAACAAAACATAGGCCAAATACTCTTAAATGTAGTGACATCGTTGTACGTTGCGTACACGTATAGAGACCGACAGCTCTGCAAACCGGACTCCTGGATACAGAACAGATATCTATTTCATCAAAAATTGTTGTCTCTAGGAATTCCCAAGAACTTTCGCTTCGATCTTATCCCGACGCACCATATATTTTTTTCTTGATTAAATAAACTCAGTATATTGTAAATATAAAATCGGAAACGTTTTCAATCAGGAAGTATTTCCGATACACTGATAACTGATTCCATGCCATGCGTTTTTTCAGCACGTTAAATAAATTTTGCGTTATCGACATACGGGAGTTAACAAAAATGAATGTTGTTCATTATGTCAGCAGCTTTGTTATTTATCGATAAATGTTGGCGTATCTGTGCAACAAACAAAAACTCGCATTTTTATTTATAGCGTAGGTTATGGTTCGCATTATTGAAAAAGTTGCGGATACTTATGGAATATAATTTTCAGATCCAATGAGTATGATAATGGCTCGTATGCCGCGCAAGCGACAAAAGCGAACCTATGTCGATAGACTACTCGAGTTGGGCATTATAAAAGATAAGAAAAAGTGCCGTAAAAAGAAGCAAAGGAAATCAAACGCTAAAAGCACTAGAACAGACGACGATAAATCGAACGGTAAGTTACTAAACAACAGTTTTGCTCTTTGTTCTAACGATGGACTGAACTCTGGCATTTTGAATCTGTTCGTATTTGCAACTATACATTGAAGACGTTTTATTTTGTGTTGGTATACGATTTTAGCATTCGAATGTAACTTGAAATGTTTTTAACGGTTACATTTCTATGCAAAATCAGTAACACTTCTGTGTTTAATTAATTTAAGAAGTTTTTTCGATCTTTAAGTACAGTCAACATCATCTCGAGCGAGCAAGGTACATACTATTCATGTAAGAACTCGGGCTAACATGTCCAATAAAGTCCGGCTTAAAATGAAAATGGTCACATAACTCTACCTTTTCTATAGTCGCTCGAACTAGTTATAATATCTTAAATTACTGCTGTTTTTACTAACAAGAATTTTTGAGACAATGAAACATTGCCCGAAACAAACTATTTTATTTATAACTGTGTTGTGGTTTGTACCTATAGTAACGCTGCCTGTGAATATTTGTAGATAGTTCTTCCGATTCGGAATCTTCGGACGGTGGCAAAGCTAGTGACGATTCTCGGTCATCTCCACCGCCGATCAAAACCAAACCCCGAAAAAAAGCAGAAAAGAAACCTAACCAGAGTAATAATTCAAAAAAGAAACCAGTGCGAGTTGAACTCAGTGCGAACGAAATCGCTAAACTTCTAGTAAACGCTGTGGATAACGGTATGTTCATATTTTTTTTTATTTATACTTCATAAGTACAATACTTACAATGTTAATTATTACTTTTAAAATGCAAATTTTTAGGGTTCCGTACCTCAAAAGGAATAAGAGAACCCTTATAGGATCACTTTATGGTCCGTCTGTCCATCTGTCTGTTAATAACCTTTTTCTAAGGAACGCGGGGAGGTATGAAGTTGAAATTAACATCAAATACTTGTGTCTATGGTCCCTTGAAGCTGTACAAAAATCAAGCTTTTAAGACAACGCAATCAAAAGATACGGCCATTTTTGCCTTATTTTCAACATTTTTAGGGGAATCAAAACCTATGGGGTACTTCCCATGGACCTAGAACGATGAAATTTGGCAAGAAGGAAGGTTTAACAAATAAAGGAAATAGTCCGAAAACCGCCAATTTGTGATTACATCGCAAAAAAAACTTTGTTTGTATGGAACCCTCAGTGCGCGAGCCCGACTCGCACTTGCCCGGTTTTTAATCCGAAATGTCGAATAATAAACATCACGACAGATTTTTTTCAATTAATAGCTGAATAACTATCCTCTCTTCAGTATTTCTAAAAAGTTCCGACAACGACATTTTAAAATAGCCACTATATACTTCATCAGCCAGTTATCTGACGGTGAAAAAGTTTGCTCCTATTGTTATTTCAAAATGTTAAAATTTTGTTAGACTTGACGGAAAGTCTGAAATGGCTTGCCGAGAGCTTAGAAGAAGTGGCGCTCGATCAAGAGGCAGAAGGCTTTGACCCGACTGCTGAAGGGGTGCCTCTTGTGCCGATATCCAGTGAATCCGTGGACGCTATGGATAACGACTTGTTCCAGAAGGTTCTGAAAGGCGTGGGGATCACACCGCCTAACGACGAACAGGTATGTGTATAGATAACTACGAGTACTTATTATGTTTCTCTTGTAATACCCTTCCCAACTTTTTATTTATTTATTAATAGGCAGACATTTGACCGCAATCTCACTTGACAATGCGGCCGAGGATGGGTCATGTCTGTCTAAAAAAAAACACAGTAAAAAAGTCAGCCTATTAGATCCCACTGCTGGGAAAAGGCCTCACCTCAACTATAAGGAGGTACGATCCATACTCCACCACGCGGGCTCAGTGCGAATTGGTGGAGCGGTGTATGTAAGGCAAGTGACACACCTTACTGTCAGAAGTTATCAAGCCGCCCTAGGGCCTCTCTAGGCTTAACGACTAATACCACAGATATGAGCTGGGACCAACTGCTTAACGTGCCTACCGAAGATGCTTGTCATGGACGTCACTTAAATGGTCGGAATGGTCACCCATCCAATCACGACCGCGCCGTAGGTTGCTTAACTTTGGTATCACTAACAAAGCGCTGCCGCCACTGCGCCACAAGTACCTCGCAGTCTTTTGTTTATATGAAATTAATTTACTGATAGTTTATACAAAAAACTTGTAAAAATGTATTATCTTACCTAATTTCGGCTGCGGCGGCCAATCTTAACTAAAATGAGTACGCAGGAGATATAGTGTACAAGTGTGTGTGTGCCCAACACACAGGTGCACACTTTGTTTCTTGACTTTAATAAAATACTTACTCGTTTTAGGAAGCCTACTGGCGAATTCCTAGTGACTTGCATTTCGAGACAATAAGAAAAAGAAGGGAGATCATAATGAAAGCAGTGCACAAAGAGCTAATAGTGGATAATGCACCTGAAACCGTTTCGGAAGACCGACCGGAATCCACAAAGCCTAATGATGAATCGAGTGACGATGATGACTTGTTTGATAGTTTGAGAAAAATGCGCGATTCAAACGTAGAAAATACTTTCAACAAAAGTATTGGGAATAATAAGAGTCGCGATGCAAGTAATCGCAAAAGAAGCCGTAGTTTCGACCCACATGAAAGGAATGGGAGAGAAAAGATGCAGAAAATAGATGAAGATAATGAAGTTACTAATAACAAGGACAGTGAAGATGATGATGATGATATTCTGTCGTTCGCAAAGAAAACGCTGCAGCAAGAAGACCTGCCTGACACTGAAGATATTTTGAGCAACATACCAAGAGTTATAGACGGTAAGTAATAAGGCTCTAGTAAATGTTTTTTATAAAATTAGCACTTAATGTACTGTGATTATTTTATAATTTAGGCTATTTCTTTGCAAGTTGTACGTTGTAAATTTTGCACACATAAAATCATCGACTGTCTTTAAGTAGGAATAAGTAATAGTTAAGTAGGTAGTAATACGACCCTTCGCTATCATTTACAAGAACTAAAAAGATTTCGTTAAATGACTAACCTCCTCGGTAGCTCAGTTGGGTAAATGTTGATATAAAATAAGCATTATCATGTGAAACAAAGAAAAAAAAGAAAAAGTTTTTATATAGAATACATCGAATTACAAGCATAGTAGAAAAAAATACATCAGGAGTTTACTTAAAATAAAAAATTAAGAACTAGATAGGTCCCCTTTTCAGCTCTTTGTCATGGCAATCCATTGGCGCTGGTTTTCTGTGATAACCATTATAGTTGAGAAAGGGGTCACCACCGACCCGCGTAAGAAGGTAACAAAGTCAAAACATAAAATATATGCGTGTGTGTATTTGTGTGTGCGTGCGTGCATGCGTGTGCACGATAACACTTCTGTAGTCTAGTGAATCACGAGTTATAGTCCTCAAGTTAGATGTCCAGGGTTCCATTTCTAGATGAGGCACACAAATTGGTATAACACCAATATTTATTCTATCAAGTTTGAAACGATATTATTTACCGATAGAAACGTGAAAAGTCACGAAGAGAAAAATCTTCGAAAAAATATTTAATTTATTTTGCAAACATTTTGTTCCAGATGAAGACAGTGACAAAGATGACGAAGACATAGTTTTGCCGGCGAAACGGGACAAGAAACGCAGAGTCATTATTGATGACGACTCCGACTGAAACGTCTACTTATGTTAAATGAACCTTGAATAAGTTTAATAGTAATTATGTGCCTTATAATAAATAATTTGTGTATACAAATGTTTTTAGTTTTCGCTTTTAATCATCACGCGAGTTACCAGTACATAACTTACTTCAAAATATTTACTTAATAGAACCTTGTGTGACAGATTGGAAAATATTTATTACTGCTAACTTCAGTTAGTCAGAAATTACAGAGGCAAATCTATCTGCGTAGTTGAGGAAAAAAATATTTCCACCATAAAACGCTTCATTGCGTGGAATGCCCACCCGTTTAGGTATTAGGCTACGTACAGTCGTCCAATTTCTGAAAGCTAGGTATATTTCTCCTCCAGGGCCCTAGTAATTTAAATAAATTGCGTCGTATTTCTATACCTTATTACATCACGTAGATATAGGAATTCCAATATCATTCTGTTATCGGATATCAATATACTCGTATAGTGCGCTCAGTTGCTGGCATTTTCTATCCATTGCAGGCGACCGTGTGTTCGCGCGCATCCGATATTGCAAATATTGTACAATATAACCAACAAGAAAACAGATATATGAGTTTTTATTGCGGTAATACTCTTACTCTACAAACAATAACGAACTGTAATCGTAGCTTGGGATTTAATCCTTTTAAGTAGAATAAATATATGTACCTATATTTTGACTATTGCTCTTCATACATTACGTACCTACGTTTTGTCTGGAAATGCATGCTACTTACCTCCTTGTTCCTAAGCGCGGCGTACACTATTTCATCCATTATTCCCGAACACGGTGACTTTACTACATCTTCCTATAGGTAGGTGGAGAGCATTTCCATGTTCTCACGAGGATACCTCATTTCCGACCTTTCCCTTATCTGCGATACCTAAATTTTACTGAATTACAAGCCACGAAACTAATTAAATAGATTCCCCTAAACCTTTTTTCGAGTGCAGACGCTGTACAGCTACGTATAACTCGTGAAGATTAATATCGCAGGGCTTGCACTAAATCTTTTCACTCAGCATCAGATTAGCGCCCCCGAGCCTTCCCCTAAATGTATCGTTGTTTTTCCAACATTATCTCAACATTGTAAACAAGGCACCCGAAAGCGCCGGGAATTCCACCTGAAGTAACATTTTGGAGCATTGATTTGCATACATTATGTACCCACATTATGTAGGGTATACGATAAGTGATTATTTGAGGACAGTATTCACGACATATTTTACTTAACTGTTATTCTAAAATGTACTCTTAACGCATTGAGACACAGTGAACGCCTATAGGCGTGAAAACAATAAAATATCTAGTGTTGGGGGTCTGTCTGTCAAACAGTTCTTTCTGTTTTAGTTGTAAAATAAAATGTGATGCGATTTTTCGTAACAATCATGATAACGGTAAGTTTTGTTTCCATGGATTTTTGGACAAAAGGCGATATGAGTTGGTCTGCTGGCTCTCAGTGGTTCCATTTTAAAGCTATAGCCAGACAAAATTTCATTTTTATATAAAATTGAAATCTAATAAAATAATGATTGTTTAAGAAGAGCTATTTGAGCAGCATCACTACGGCACCAAACCACGGCGAGGGTTCAAGTTCAAAAATCCGACGTTTAAACCACAATACCAAGTAAAAAAACCTTTGCTGTGATTTGGTGCCATAGTAATAAATGCTGAAATAGCTGTTTTCAATAAGGTGGCACCATTTGTTTTATCATTTCTCTATTTTGTATGAAAAATTTAAAATGCAACCACTAAGAGCCAGCAGATCAATTCATGTCGCCTTCGGAGATACCATACTTAAACTGTATACAAAAACGAATTATTTTACCTTCTTGATTTTTTTATTCGCTCCAACTTGAGTGCATCCTAACTTTAGAACAAACACGTTTTATGTTTAGAGTCGGTAAAAAAACTGACCATTTTGGTGATCGACCGGTGTTTTTGCAATGATAAAGCCTAAGCGCTATATCTCATAATTGCACCGACAGATCAAGCATACCGTCATTTTTCACATCAAGAGATTGCCTTACAACCTACCTCTTGCTACCTTATAAGAATGAAATTATCTTGCAATGTATTTCTGTAGGTGTCTACACGAAAATGTGCTTTTGTCTAGAGGCGAACTGAATTACACCATATCGTTAACAACATTGAGTAGATATTTCTTTGAATTTCATTGCAAAGTCATACTTCTGTACGCAGTACTAGTACTTATTCTGTGTCTAGTTAGTATTGCGTTACCGCCAAGTCATGCCTAAACTACTGAACCAATCGGAAATAAATATTAATATTTACGTAAAAACAAGCAGTTAACGTTTTATTTAATAATGTGAGATACGATATTGCCAGCAGTTTAATATTTTACAGCGCAGCCGTATACATCTAGCGGAACTATTCCGTGAATGTTAATTGTTCTTCACGTCTACGGGATCCAATTAAAGAAACGCATTAACTACCTGAAAAATTCTTCCGCACGGAACGCTATGATATTACTTTTATTACTGGACTCCAGACTGTCTATTACTTATAAAACTATGGTTCAGTGAGCCACGAGAATATCCCGGAACTTTTTTATTAGCCACCAGCGGCCCGGTTACGAGCACACTACGCGGGTTCCACCCCGCCCGTTCAATTCTAAAGTTTTCAATTCACGATTGCATAAAAGCCTGTTACGTTATGCTGCTGCTACAGCTATATTTAATTAACACACTTTGACGTCATTCAACCAGGCGCTTAGGCGCTGTATACCACGTATTTCCTAAAAATAAGCTTTGAAAATGACAAAATAGATGCCCTTTATAGTACTCGCTCTCTTAAGTACTTATTACACCATCTTATTTGTAGCTTCCTAACTAAGAAGGTACCATCCTAGTAAGTATCCTAACTAGGAAGATCGTATCCTACTTAGGATCATAAACAACGGATGCATAAACTGATAACGCATTGTCCGTATTTTCGCGTCTTGCCGTCGCGCTCGCTCGCACTGACATGCTGGCATTACTGACAGGGACGGCTACAGCCGCAACGACGGACATCGTCTAACAGAGTGGGGCCCCAAAAACCTTCCTAGTTAGGAAGCTCGGTAGAAGTAGGAAGTTCCTAGTTAGCTAGCTAGGAACCTAAGTAGTGAACTGCGACTACATCTTTCTATTTCCTAAGTAGGATCCTAGTAGCTACACAAATAGGATGGTGTTTCTTCCCGCGGTCCACGTGTCGCGAGGGACCATCAATGTACTGTAACAACGCGCCCAAGTCGCGAGGGTCACCATGTATATTAGATAAATTGTTACCCTGTACAATGGCTATACATATACCAACTGACGAAGCAAACATCATTCAGCTTTATCGAGTAATACCTACACCGCGGCCCGTGAAAGATATTGTGACTACTTATCGGTTTGCAAAGCAAAACCCCTTGTATTAAAACATCACTCGACAGGTCGCACCCCTCGGAATACATTATTGTTCGCTCGCAGCTAAAAAACACAAACGATCGTCTCATCGCGTAATCCTGCGGGCAATCGAGTATTTCTTATTCAAATGTTCAGTCAGCTATTTTAATGTTTCAACACAGCACGTCATCAATCTTTGCCGAGGCCGAACGTGGCCCATTACGGCCGCCCCCTTGCAATTATCCACTCGAATAAAAACGTTTTATGTGTTAAATTAACGATATCTCAGCGGGACGAGAGCTTGTCTGACTAAGTGATTAATTCCAGCCTTTAAGAACTGATAGTGAAGCGCGCTTCGCTTTGTAGAGATTTTGAAATGAACTAGTATTCTTTGTAAGGATAAAATAGGTATAACAGTAGCAAAACTGAATTCAAATCAGTAATTGTTTAATTCTCTATTTTCACTTTGATTAGTAACTAACATATTCATCCCAGACTTTACTGGACAGCTTATCGTTGTATAATGTAATATCGGTGCTATAATGAAAATCCTGTGTCAGCATAAACTATTGATGAAGTGGCTAAACTAAGATTCTGCTCGCGCAATCTAGGTCAGCTGGATTTTATGCGTCAATATTTAACTTACAAATTGCTTATTCTCAGTTGTCTTTGCATGGGAAAACCCTCTTCAATTTATTTTCTTAAACTATTGACTTCGAGTGCTTCGAGGAACAAAGCAAGCAATATGAAGTTTTAATTGCGATCAGAAACAGATAGTAGAATGTTTCTCATTTCTTTCTTATCCAGTCACTTTGCTACGTAAATATAAACAACCGTCATTCTTCTTCTTTACGCGCGTCGACGGAGAGAAAAGAATGACAAACGAGTTAAAGAATAATGGAAAATGGAAAGTAAATGAAAACGGCAAAATCGCTTTTGTCAGCTGTTTTCTTTCCCCGTAGCCGGCATTTAGAAGTAATTGTTAAAAATACTCCACTTTGAAAAGAATCGCAACTTATAATAACCTACGCATATTCATGACGAATCTACCAGCCATTTAGGGAAACGTTTTGTTTTCATGTTGTTTCTTTTGTTTACAATATTGTCATCCTCAACTCAACAGCTACTTAAAGATGCCTTTCTGGTGATATAACATGTACGGCTAATCCCATATTTTCTTACAAAATGTACCGCGAAAGAATGAATTAGAATGGAAAAATTGGTGTCGGTGCACAAGTGCGTGTGGGGCCACGCCGAAATGTGCACGTTCGCTTATGTATAGCCTGAAAATATATGGGACCTGAATTAAGGGCGCTTCGAATCCACTTTATATGACAACACTCGGTATAATCAAACCAGCGTAGATTGGCAACTGAACATAAAAAAGATATTTTTATATGTTTACATTCATGTAAATTTTTTAAGCCTGCTGCCTAATGACAACAGATTCTACGATAAAATAACACGACAGAACACTCGCAAATTGAGTACTTATTAAATTCAGTAACTTTATGTAATATTGGCCTTGAATTTTGGACCAAAACCTAATTATTTTTGCAAAACCACTAACGGCTAAAAAGAAAGATTAATCTATTGTTTTTGTAAATAATATTATTCATAATGCTATCATAATTTTAAATAATGTATAGGAAATCTTGGAAATCTACGAACTGTTTTAGTTATAATATCCAAGTAGGGTTGAAATAAAGAAAATTATAAAATTCAAACAAGTATTTATTTTGATTATTTTTCAAACCCGTTATTAAAATATTCTCCGTTGCCAGCAGTAGCCAATTTTCAATATTATGACGTACTACATGACGTATTAAAATTTCGTGATGACAACTATAACAGTAATTAACTTAAAGAAACCGTAGTGATCACATAGATTTTCTTGTCGAAAATTACTACAACACATGTTAAACCACTTTTCTTTTTCGGAAACGATTAGTTCTCGGTATTTTTATCACATAAAAATTGCACTTGGTCGAAAATTAGATTACGCGTCCACTTTGACACTAATCATTATGACAATTGATGACATGTCAATGACAATTTGAGGTTTCTGTTGCCAGTAAAAGAAATTAGTTCCAGTTGTTTTCCGCAATATGGCGAGGTCCCATATATTCTTGGTCAGGCTTTCATATTTCTTTGCCCATAGTAATGATAAAATTACAAAGTCATTAATTCAGTTGGTTTTCTAACGATCTAATTATTAAATTCTCCCTTTTCAAGCTTCATTTCATATGTTGCTCTATTATTATCTCATTAACTAGTAATGCCGCGATAGTTTTCCAATAGTACCTGTTTATCCGGTATCGACTTTAACAAATTTTTGCACTATATATTTCGCAGAGATTTCTGAATCGAGAAGTCGTCTTAATAAACCAACTTAAAGGGTTCATTGTGGACTACAAAACCCAACCGACTGGGCGGTAACTGAATGTTGCACTTCAAAAACAAAAAAGTAAAAATTCTACGTTAGTTTTCACGTGCTTATCAGTTCAAGAACTACTTATGCAATTTAATTCCCCACATGCAGTGAAATAGTACGTTTAAATTTTCTAGCAAAGAAAGCAGCAACATTAAAGAGAGGATACGAGGGTTCGCACGAAGCACCCTCAGGTAAAAACCAAATTGAATTTTCCCTCAGCCAAACAGAACGGTATCGCGTAGATAAATCTCAAGTCTGCCTCATCCTCATCCCGTATCTACAGAAAACAAAGTTTAATAGAAAAGTAAATAGAAAAAGTGGAAGTGAAAACACTGAATGCTGGAAGTTTTAATTTGAACCAGATATCTTCCGACCGAATTTCTACTCGGCCTTCCTAACTTTTGAAATGTTGGCTTACTATCTAAACGTTTATCTTATAATATTTATGTTTTAAAGTACAAAACATACTTCCATACCACAATTAAGTTAGTAAGATTAAAAAGTGCCTTGCTGTAATTTAAAATGTTTGGCCTTCCCTGTTGTGTTATCTTTGTGAACCTAGTCCTTGGGCATCTCCCCATCCATAGAAACTTCTACCAAGGACCGCAATTTGAAGTTTTGGAATCAAATCTTTTGTTCTGACCAAAATATTACTCCCCGAACACACCCATCTAGTTAAAATATTTGTCAAACGCCATTCCCAAAAGATTCAAGACAATGTTAATGGTCATGTTAAATTACTTCACTATTGTTCGGCGAAGCGTTAGTTAAAACAATTTATTCCGGAGCGTTTGTGGAAGACATAAACCGATAGCATGCTTAATGAGATCAGGGGTGCGTCGTTATTTTCTGCAGATAATTATCAGTATATGGCCCTTTTAATCGACTGTTCGTAACCGCGCTTTGCGGTACTAGGTTGATGTAATTTTATAACGGTCTTAAGTTAAATTTAGAGAAGGTTGCGGGCGCGGCGAGTCGCTGCGGCGGAATCCAAGTCTCTCGCTTGGATTGCAGCTCAAGGAATGAACTCACAACGGGCGCCTGTAAGACTTCACAACTCTTAGTAGAGACTTACGTTTACTTACATAGTTTAATCAATGTGAATCCTATTATGTGCGTGGGCTAGGTAAACAACAGACGCGTTTAAAACAAAAATGAAAGAATAAGAACAAGTTAGAAATTTATTTAGTTTATAGTAATTTATCTTAATTTTTATTAATAAGTTGTATAGAACAAGTTAAATTGTGATTTACCTATGTGCACAATTTACATTTATAAGTAAAATCATAAGTAGTGTTACATTACACTACATATCATACACATAAATACCGTAGGTACGATGAGTTTATCTGTGGTTTCTAAGTAAAAGTAAACGGGAAAATAAGTAAGGGTTGATTTTTGAATAGTCAGTAACCTCATTAGAAGATATACAATGTGTCCCGGCACCGTTGTCGGAGCCTTCATGTGGTGACTAAGAAGCAAAATTGCTACCACTTTCTTAATAGGATCAACTTTGAAATCCCAAATTATTTTTTCACTTCCCCGTACTATTTAGTAAATCGGCTAGGTACATTTGTATAGAAAGGTTATTTTTAGTCTGTTTTCGAGGTTCTTGTAATAGAGAAAAATGTTGCAGGAGAACTCATATATCACCTCTTGAAGGCTCCGACATCGGTGACGGGAAACACACTATATTTTATTGAAAGTCATTTTAAATATAATGCTGTAGACATGATTGTTTAACGAATTAGTTTTTATATGTCAGTTTTAAAATCTTACTGTTCGAATCTTTGTGTAGAAATTTATTTACCTTTAGGCGATTCAAAAGGTCAATAAATCTGTTTATTGTATTATGTTTTTATATCGTTGGTTTCCGTTTATTTTCCAAACGCTTTAAGCTGCGGGCTTGAGGCGCGGCGGAGGCTATAATCTGTGCGGGCTCACCGGGTCGCCGCTAATCGCGCGACTCGCATATAAGGCTCAACCACATAACTCTTTCCAGCGCCGCTCTGTGCTCGCTCATTGCTCACGCTCATGCTCACTCGGCACGATTAAACGCATATATACTCATCAGTCTGCTCTCCTTTAATAATGCTCTCACAATAAACTGCTTTCGCTTTATTCGCACAGCTGAGAATAAAAACTATTTTTCTTTACCAAAGCCCTCGTGGAAGTTAGAGTGTGCTTATTCGCACGTATAAATTTTTCCCACGCGTCGGTACGTTTTAAAGTTATGAACACAGCTCTGCTAGGTACACAAAAGGCAATTCGTTCGCGATTACTCCTGTCCAATAATTTTTGCACCTATATTTTCGTGGAATTTAAACTTCACTACTTTTAGTAAATGTCCTAAGTTCTTTCCGTCTTATACTTATTCCTTCTTTTCGTGCAGTCTACTTTTATGGATAGTGTAGCGCCTATTTTTATCAAGTTCTATTTTATGACAACTAACTCATGGGGAATAAAATATGTAAGTACTAGGTAACTACGTAGGTAACAATCGAATAAATAGACTCGTAATTAATTGTTCACTTAAATAACCAGCTCTCGCGGGCGACATATTTGGGACATTGTCGTAACAAATAAATAAAAAGTTTAGATTCATTTCTGCTCAGTTAGGAGTAGGAAGTAGAATCTGGCCGCGACCGCGCCTGTCACAAAGTTGTGCATTAACTTTTCATTTGCAAGTTTCGACCGGAGCGAGCGATCACAACTTCGCAATTTCAACCCACTTACAATATTCGTATGTAGACTATTCGAGCACCGTGCACCATCACAATTACTGGAATGAAATTGATTGAGTTTCACTTGTTTAAAAGCAAAACTAATACAGACTTTCGTTGCTACCACTAATGCTACTGTAGATACGAGTACCTACTTACTAATTTGTTTAGTAACCGTGCCTGGTAATTTATAGATAATAAAAACCAAAAACATGCACAAAATAAGTTGTTTAAGGAAAAAAATACTCCTAAACACAGTGTACATACAAGTATAGGTCCTACTATACATCAATTTCTTATATCACTTATAATTATTTTATAATTTAAGCAATTATTTTGCAAGTTTTACGAAATCAAATTGAATTTCGCTCATAAAAATTAATCGACTGCGTCATCTGGTGGGACTTGAACCCACGCCCCCTCGCTATCCGGGCGAGTGCTCTTACCAACTGATCTACGGAGGACGTTAGTCAGCCGACGAATTTCTGTAAGTGTTTGATACGCCAGTGCCGGCGTCAATTTGATTCTGATATCACTTTGAGAGTACTTACTTATTTATATTCAACGTTCACGTTTTCTTTGAAAAATGGAAACTTCCAATCCTAATCGAAGTACCTTACATATTAAAAGTTGCTGATATAGTTAACCCAAGATTCAAAGTTCACAAGACGGGCTAAAGAACGTGGAAGCGAAATCTTATTTTATCCGCCCAAGTTGGTGATAAATTAGTGTGTGACTGAGATATTGGATTCTTCGTTCGGGCGGTCTTCTGGCAGTTACTTTGAACTTTTATAGGTATAGAATGGAAATATTATATTAGTCTCCAGCGTCTGGGTGCGGTGAGCGACATCTTTCCCGTTTTAATAACTTCATTTAACTTTCGTAAATTAATTTTCATTTGATCATTTCATTGGGAGATGAGTTATAATTGAAGGGGCGCGTCGCAATCGCTCGGGATCCACGAACGGAATAATGTCAAATCAATTAAAAGTTGAATTCGGCGGGCAGCGCGCCAGTCTCCGGCAAAGTTGATTCATTAGTATAGGATTGGCCGCCGCGACGCCGCAGACTGCCTCCCCACCAAGTATTCGACAATATTACGAGTTATCTGCTCCGCACAGGCCATTTGGACTCGCATACGTTCAGATATACTCAAGAATATTTATGTTCCAAATCGAAAACTTATTCATAGGTTTATCGGTAGCGCACACGATATTTCTAAAGTAATACTTTGTTTTGGGGACATTAATAGTCAAACTTTTGGTATTATGGTAGAACCGATAATCGCGAGTTTCAGACACGCAAATAACCGTTGGTCGCAAATTCACAATACAGGAGAAGGTTGTCAACTTAGACTAGTTAATTTATCCAAGGTTGTCAATGATGTGATTATGTCTTAGATAAGGATGAGCATACAGAATTATGGGTGATTATTTTATGGTTATATATGACCTTTGGTATCCAGCGGTGGGTGTAAATATATTTACTATTCAGATGAAATATTTATAGAAATCCCTATTTTTGAACGGCAGAGACAGCCTACGTCTTCGGGCGACGTTTCCTGAACAGTAAACGCAATAACATTTGCATAGGCTCCGTCAACTGCTGGTGCGCTCATAAAAGTAATGCAAAAGGGATCACGCCGCGCCCTAATAGCGAAACTTCGCCGGGGATCAGCAAAAGTAATTCGACTTCTAGCCAGCGCGGCTCACAATCGGACCAAACATTTACGAGTACGTCCTACGAATTAGTTGCTTGTTCGGCTTTTGTTTTAATGAACAAAGACTTTGGATCTTGGTAATTGAAAGCTCGTCCTAATAAAACATATTGAATGGATACTGTTTATACTATCACAGAATACCCACTCGTTATTTACTGTAAGATCAATTTCCCAAAATCTGTAATGTAAATTAATTGCTTCGCCAAATGTTCAAAGTATTACCGGTACGCACACTCGTATAAACGGTTTCTTAATTGGCAATTGATTTTGGAGCTCGACCTTTGATTTCCTAAATTATTAACGAGGCCGCTCATTAAACCATTTTTGAGGAGAATAATTTGACCCATCAATTTGAGGGTTTCTGCAAAACAGTTTCAAAGGGAGAAGCAAAAATTAGCGGTAGAAAAATGAATATAATACAAGTTAAAGGGTTATCCGCCGCGAGCGATTTATTCAAACGACCAATAAATATTCAAGAGTAATTAACCGCGCGCCGACTCGATACAGAACTGAATATTTTTCGCTGCCTTCGATTTTGCGTTAATCCCCGCAAAGGTAGATTACCGAGTGTTGCTAACTGCGTAAAGCGCTACTGGGAATTCATATTTGAAGCTAAATTGTTTAAATAATGCTGTTTTTTCACAGTCACTACAGATTTTTTTCGCAAACTTGATTTTACATATAAATAAAGTCATGGATATAAATTTATCAAACTGGTAATAACAACAAAAATACATTTTTAGCCAAATGCTATTTTTATTGCCTTAACCGCTACAACAGTGTAAAAACATATTTTATTTATTGGATAGGTTTAGTTTGTGCGTGATGTGATGATATGATTATAAACAAATTGCATTAGGTTTCAACGTATATTGTACTTGAACTTATTATGTTGTATTCATATAAAACGATTTAACTTTAATGGACCTTGTTTGTTTGCAGTAATTGTGTTCTATAAACAAACTTTATCTGTACATATTTTTTAAATGGCACTATTTTATTATCAAACAGCCTCAGATGTCCGTCCATCAGTTGCAAACTTGAAATAACGACACTCACAGACGAAAGCTCGCTTTCCCTGTGATGTGAGCTCAAAAGATCTCGGCGAGCGCAGCGTTGCGCTCGGTTACGCAAAATGCTGCATCTCTATTGTCCGTAGACTCGAGCCGTCTTCGTAGCACGCTCGTAGCAGAGCTACGGACTACGACTACGAACTACGACGCCGACTACGTTCGGAGCTATATAATTTATGTGTTACTCTTCGATAGCCTCTGGCCAATGCAACTCGCATTTTAAGTTATGGCCATTTCAAACCTCATTGGAATGTATGACGTTTACCTAGTTTATGCACTGTCGTAAATTTCATTAGATAACTTTATGATTTATCCTGCGGGATGGGTGTGGGTACCATAAAATTTGCTCGCAAACTTCTGAAGTTTGCGTGTTTAAATAAAACCGCAGTCATCGGCATGATAAATACCGGATTGATAAACAGCTCAGTGTTTTATTCATTTTATTTATCTGTATCTTTTTTAAATAATTAAAATGGGCTTAGTTTTGACTCTAGACATTTTTTCATATCAAGAAAAAAATATTTCAAATAAATTGCAACTTCGTAAAATGTGGTGACAGAAGCCATAGCATAAACCAGTAAAACTAGACTTAGTATTAAAAATTTCCAGCGGACCGAATATCCGAATAAACCATGGTCGAAAGCACAAAACATGCTGGGTATAAAAAATGGATGGAATTTCACAAAACGTTCGCATGAAATATTTCACGAAGGTTTTCGGCACACGTAGTAACACAATCCGCTATCAAATTTCAACTACATTCAACAAAGAGGCGAGCTCCAATTAAATATGCAATATTACTGACAAACCTTGGCTTTTGCTAAACGCTTTTGAAATACCTACGGATAAACCTAATTAATGGGGAATGTCCGAAGTTCGTAAAGATTTTGGTCTTTAATGTGCTTAGATATGTAGTAATTAAATTCGAAGAATGAACATTTATCAATACAACAAAGCAAACTGGGTAAAAAAAACATTTATTTGTTCTTAAGGCAATTCTCATGGTCCATCATCATGACCCTGGTCAAGGAACAAAGTGCTTACGAAGACAAATCAAATGAACCCAATCTGAACGGGCCTTGTTTTATTTATTTTCTGTTCAACAAACGTCTAATTTAGCTTTCGTGTAAAATATAACCCAAACTAGCATACTAACTTGAAAAATTGAATAGAAGCTTGTAAAAATCGGTAATTCAGTAACTTTAAGATGATGAGGACGATAAACGTCGCCTTTTTTACTCCAAAGTTAATTAAACATGTATTTAAGTTACATGTATGTCATGTAACATACTCGTACATGTATTTTCTTAGGTAGTAGGTAGTATGCATTTTTAGTAATTTCATGAATTTGAAACAAGGTAACCGGGCAGCTTAAGTTTGTTTCAAGAAGTATGCATTTTTTGTGATTTCATGAATTTATAATACCAGTAGCTCGAGTATGTTTTATAAAATCAAAAAAACTAAATCAACATACGTTAATTAGAAATGGCATGATAAAAACTAACTGTAAGGGGCAACTTTTTGAAAACACTAAAAAGGTAAAAAATCTCAATATCGTGATATTTTACCACAAAGGTCAAAATTTTGGGAGGTCATG
The DNA here is from genome assembly GCA_949316185.1 of Pyrausta nigrata. Classification (NCBI taxonomy): domain Eukaryota; kingdom Metazoa; phylum Arthropoda; class Insecta; order Lepidoptera; family Crambidae; genus Pyrausta; species Pyrausta nigrata. The sequence goes on along the minus strand of OX438945.1, from coordinate 8,394,214 downwards.
ATGACTATCTATATTTACAATGTTATCCATTATTATTGAAACATCCTGTATACATAATGTACTCCTTACATATGAGTACATTAATAAATACTTAAGGTGCCTCCACTTTCGATCTACACATACGGCGTATACGATACAAAGTATTTTGTTTCTTTTGAAGCTATACTGTCGCGCTCTAATTATGTTATGTATGCCTTAGAATACGGATAAGATTTACTGCTATGCATTATTATACTGCAGCATCGGTTTCCAACTCCATATCCCGTTCTATGTACTTTTCAAATTGACCGGTCGCTGTGTCCCAGATGCATTTTTGCGAAGTAATATTCTCGTTGCATTTCCACCAGTTTCAATTCCCTTTCATGCTCTCCGCCAAATACTTGGTCGACTTGACTTTAATTAAGCAGTTTGATGTTTGCTTATAATATTATAGATACCTAACTGATAACTTTGTAATTGGGAACTACACAGGCGTCTAGTTAGCAAATTAATACAAAGTTATAACTCGGGCACAATGACTGGCTTTATTGTTACCACAGATATCCACTGAGGAAGAATGAATCCAGTATCTAGTTATTATTAAACTATTCAGTAGGATAACTAAGCTAGTCGAATACTTGCGTAGGTAGATGATCCTTGTTCGAAGTATCTTGAATGCCCACATTTCCAACTTTCAGTGCCTTCCACATCTAAGTGAATGTAGTCTGCGACATTAATAAAGTTTATATTGCGTAGTTGAGTGACTAATTTAGGATTTAATTGCCAGGCCAAAGCACTATAATTGACAGTTACAGTACGTTGGCACTTAAATATTTTAGTTAGGCGTCTACTTCGTTAATTTATAATTTAGGATTCATAAAAGCTCAGAAACCGCGCTGATGGTGCGGAAAATAGGAACATTGTCTGAGTAGTTCGCCCAACAATTTCAATACAATACCCTTTCGCCGCGCCGCTATCCCGATATTGTGCTTTTCTTAAATTGCTGACTATTGTTATCTCGTGAATAGGTGTTTATACATTGGCCAATGTGTATCGTACCTATACCTACTTAAGTAAGTATTCACGTATATTGGCGCTCGCATTAGAATGAGAATTGCCAAAAACTTGTAGCATTTGATTTAATTTGGTACGTAAATCAAATAGATCTAATTACACTACATTAAAGCTTTTTGAATCACTCTCCACCAACTATATTCGTGTAGAGGTCAAAATGCGACTTTTGTATAAGTACTAGAATGATTTCTAAGACATATTATCATCATACGGCCATAACCACAAAGTTAGGTGACATAATGGTTCACATTGTGCCCACAGAAACCCTGGCAAGTCATAGGGCGTATTTATACGGGCGACAACACTGCGGCTGGCTGGCTTGGCCTGGAATAGGCGGTAATCAAACGTCCGCATCAAAGGCACCGCTGTGTGCCATTCCTGTTGCGTTTGCTTGCTAATACCTACTGCCCATCCTATACATATTCATGAATAGTTCTGCTTTATTCATCACTGCCCTGGATAAGTGCCTTACATAAATAAACGTGTTTCAGAATCCAGAACATAAGAAGAATACGAATTACCTACTGTACTTACCCAATTTTTAAAATGGAGGTATACTCAGGTACTTTATGTATATTATACGTTTATACAACATAACTAGTTGAATGTTTGTTATTAAACTTAAAACCAGAAAAAGGATTGGAGCATTGACAAAAATACAACGAAAAAATTACATAAAAATAATTTATTAATGCATGTAGTCCCACAGGAGGCACTTTATACCCGTCTCGACATTATAGGCCCTACTACTGCTTCGGGACATTTGTCCTATCTGTCACTATAATTTTATAGTGACATGTAGGTATGTATGTGTGCATGGCGTACATACATTCCTTGAAAACAAGGTTTCAGTAAAATCTATCCCCGTGTTTGAACCTCGATTGACTTTACTTCCAACGTCAAGCTATTTTAGTGTGTGGCTAAATTAGTGCTCCCATCACGACAATTAGGTCGCCAGATTCCGTGACAAATTCCCCATTCACATTTGCCGGCTTGCACACGCGTGGAATTTTGTTTGAATTAGAATGGGCTTGTTCCCCGAGCTGTTGTAATTGGGCAACTCTTGTGCCACCGCGAGACATAAATAGGTGACTGCACAATTTCAGAATAGTTCTGCAGTCCATAATTTCGTACGAAACTTTCTGTGAATAAATGTTTAGTGCCTGAAACAGACTTACTCGTACTAATTTTTCTATCTTTCTAAGGCCGCGTGGAAATACAAAAATCATTTTCGTATTAAACCTATTATTATTATAAAATGCCTACATAACATTTGTCAGTTTGTTTGCAATTCTTTGTACTTACTAAATACTGGGGGACTATACAAAAGTGCGAGGTTTTTTACTATGTAACCACAATTTTGAAGTTTTCAGACTTTTCCTTAACTTGTGCTGTAAGACCTTCTTCTCGTCAAATTTCATGATTCTAGATCTATGGGAAGTACCTTATAGGTTTTGATACCCCTGCGAAATGTTATAATATAGGGCTCAAATGACCGTATCTTTAGATTGCATTGACTTGGAAGCTTGATTTTTACTCAACTTCAAGGGAACGCAACCATAAGGTGGTATTTGATGTTAATTTTAACTTGACACTACGCGTTCCCGAGAAAAAGGCTCTTGACAGTCTGACCTATTTTTCTTTTAAGGTACACTAAAAAGTTTAACGTCGAACGTTTGTCCGAGGTTTGTTTGTTTTAACGAGGTTTCGTTAACGTGTGCGCTGCAAATCTTTTGTCCTTTAGAATAGATAACAAATGTAACACGCAGCTATCGGCTATAAACAGAGATCGCAAGTGCTGAAGTCCTGTAGAGATCCTTCATTCGCCGCGCGCGTGACCAGAATCGCGACATTCGCTCCAGTGATGGGACAGCAGTAAAAGTAAGTACCTAATAGTATATTAATAGGAGAAAAAGAGAGAGTAAGTAAGTAATGCCTAGCTACCTTATTTTTATACGTTAGGTATAAATCAAGAAACGACAACGTTTACGAAATACTAAATCTCCCAGGCTTGACTGAAGTCTTATGCCTAATTTTATAAATATAATAGTAACATTGTGACACAGATCATGAGCACCAATAATGAAAATTGTACAGCACGAATTCGTAAACAAAACATTGTATTGATCAATATCTAACAAGAAAAGTATTTGAATGACGCAAGCTGCATTGATGAGTTTTATTAAAATTGATAGGGGTCATGATATAATATTAGCCTCAGAGTTAAACGCATCGATCGGCAGACAATCAATAAGCCCACACAATGTTATTTAAACTTACACTGTGAGAGCCTATTGAACTGTTTTAATTACACCCAATGCAGACTGACACCCTTAATTAACGTACCGAGTCCGCTATTTGTACAACATTAATTGTGTCCTTAAAAGTCAAATAACTAAGTAAATATTATTAAAGGTGTTCTAATGAGTATGCTCATCCCTTGTTCAGCTATATTTAATTTACGCCTACCGGCACTCGCGAAGGAAGCGTGAATTTGTAGGACCTTTATTTACCTCGACATATTTCAGGGTAGCGACAACTTGTACAGGAAAACATTACTTTAGACAATAGCTAAGTAACTTAACTCGAAATATATAGAACAAATTACATTCAGCAGCACGTCAAGTTACCCATGTGAACTACGAATAGCTTTTATGACGTAGGAAACATAGGCGGTCTCAAGTTCAAAGTGGGCTAATCAGACGTGCGTATGTAAAGATGAATCATTGTTTACATTTTATGGTAATTAGTTAAATTAATAATTATTCAAAATACCGTAATCAAAATATTGTGGTTCAAAAAATGATTTATGTCGGCAATTAAATGCGCTCAAATGAATACACCGAGAGTTTGGAATCGCTCAATATGACTGATTGCGTCAGGTTTGTATTCAATAAGTTTCGCCGTTGATAAAGCGCTTATTAATGTCGTGAAAGTGCAGGACTTAAATATTTCGAGCGGAACGGTGCACCAAATGGATTTTTATTCTGATGAAGTTAGTCGAGCCAATTAGTTTCGCGAAGTGCATCGAGAATGCCTCCAGTCTCATTACTCAACTCTCGAATGAATGCAAACCTTAACTCAACTCTCTTGAGAACAAATTGTACTGCTAATATGATTTCGTGGTCCAGTTAAAATAAATGGTCGCGATTTTCCGCGCTTTTAGCCATTAGTTCAAGCCAAATGCCCTAATTTAAGAGTGGGCCATTTTTTTAACGCAAAATGTCTAAATATAAATTATGCGGCAATGTCATCTCAAAGGTTAAATTGCGTAAGATTTTTCTGCAAATAGACGTGACCAGACGCACACCCTCCCCGTTTGATTTGAATGCTTTGTATTCAAGTCGCGCTTTCAAAATTCGTGAAGTATAATTTGAAGAAAAAAAATACCAAAGCAAGTCTCGTTTCGCGTAGTTTCGATGGCTTACTCAAGATATCTAGATAGTTATATTGTCTTAGTAGAAAGATACCGAATCCATTGGCTCATTGCCATTCACAGAAAGCTTCGCTCAATGTCATATCAGTAAGTAACAGACCAGAATATAGAACTACAAACGACTATGCGGCTTCTAAACAGGCAGCTAAAGACGCTCTGATTGCATTTAGGTCATCAATTTAGATATCCTCCCCTTAAGTAGAATACAAAGGACAAGCCGGCACGGCATTTATACCACGGTTTGCAATTACATGACATGGCCATACGATCTATTATAGCTTGCCACGTTTTGTTGTTATAAGTATTTACTCATCGTGTCATGCACTGCATCATGTTATGTAACATCACGTGGGTATCCTTAAACGGATTTAGTATTTAGATTTATCGATGATAACAACTAAAGACTTTTTTAAACAAAAAGTTTCACAATATAAATTAACCTAATGTACTATCTTATAAAAACCTTGGAACAAGTAATTCTTGTAATATTTATTTATTTAAATATTTATGATCTCGGAAACTGCTGTAACGATTTCGCTGTGGTTAATGCTGATAGCAGAAGGCTCGATTTCTTACGTTCGCACAAGGCGACAAGCGATCAAAGTTAAACATATTTTTAATGATATGATGTTCCTAGGAGACTAAGATAAAAGAAAGATACTTTGTGTTACTAGATATGTGTGTTTATTCGTAGTCATTAACGAGTGAGCACGGGCACTCGCGACTCGTTTGCGGGTGCTCGTTTGTGCGACGTGACGGGAAATAGGCCGCACTCGCCGCTCGCCGTTATGGCACAACTCCTTTCTTTCCACTACTCACCGCGCTTAATTTACAAAGACGGCGGACCACGAGACTACGTAACGCTCAATTAGCGAATTTCCTAGTGTCAAAAATCAGTAAATCCGCTAGATGGCGTTGAACAACCTAAGCCAGGTAGATTTTTATTTAAGAAAAAAGCAGGTTTTAGCGTTATTATATTTTTATAACTTAAGCAATTATTTTGCAAGTTTTTACGAAATTAAATCAAATTTCACTTACAAAAATTAATCGACTGTGTCATCCGGTGGCACTCGAACCCACGTCCCTTCGCTATCCGGGCGAGTGCTCTTACCAACTAAGCTACGGAGGACTTTAGTCAGTCCACAAATTTTTGCAAGTGTTTGCTACGCCAGTGAGCCGGCGTTCGATTTTGTCAATACTTGGGGAATGTACCCGCATGTATCCAATGGAAATATTTTTACAAATATTTAACCATCAGTTAAGATGAAATCAGCTTAACTTTTTATATTTTTATAACTTAAGCAATTATTTTGCAAGTTTTTACGAAATTAAATCAAATTTCACTTACAAAAATTAATCGACTTTGTCATCCGGTGGGACTCGAACTCACGTCCCTTCGCTATCCGGGCGAGTGCTCTTACCAACTTAGCTACGGAGGACGTTAGTCAGTCGACGAATTTTTGCAAGTGGTTAAATAAATTGCAATTTTGGATGGTTAAATATTTGTAAAAATATTTCCATTGGATACATGCGGGTACATTCCCCAAGTATTGATGAAATCGAACGCCGGCTCACTGGCGTAGCAAACACTTGCAAAAATTTGTGGACTGACTAACGTTCTCCGTAGCTTAGTTGGTAAGAGCACTCGCCCGGATAGCGAAGGGACGTGGGTTCGAGTCCCACCGGATGACACAGTCGATTAATTTTAGTAAGTGAAATTTGATTTAATTTCGTAAAAACTTGCAAATTAATTGCTTAAGTTATAAAAATATAATAAGTTAAGCTGATTTAATCTTAACTGATGGTTAAATATTTGTAAAAATATTTCCATTGGATACATGCGGGTACATTCCCCAAGTATTTATGAAATCGAACGCTGGATCACTGGCGTAGCAAGCACTTGCAAAAATTCGTCGACTGACTAACGTCCTCCGTAGCTTAGTTGGTAAGAGCACTCGCCCGGATAGCGAAGGGACGTGGGTTCGAGTCCCACCGGATGACAAAGTCGATTAATTTTTGTAAGTGAAATTTGATTTAATTAGGTTTTAGCGTTAATTATGTTAAAATGTTTACTTTAACATTTTTTAGATACAAGCGTACTAACAGGATATTTTTTCACAATTAAGTGACCATAAAGACGTTTTTTCCATAAAATTTTATTTTTGACTATACATTTTAAAACTTGCAAATTTTTACCTTATGTAAATGTCTGTACACATAATATTACAATCGTTTGTTTTTATTTTATACTCAATGATTTCTACGAAATATTTATATAACTTAGATTAATAGCGCCATCTATCAACATAAACTATAACTAAAATTTTGAGCTGTCAGAAAATCTCTCATTGTTTCCCCATTTAAAAATCACGGTAGATTACAACGTTCACTTGTTCATACCATCCTACGGCTATCGTTATGTTCAAACTAACGTACACGTACTGTTACAGGGTTGCTTAAACTTTTTGCAGTCACGGACAACTTTCACTATTTCACGGACTCCTTATATACAATATTTTAGGAAAAGATAACAAGCCTTATTTATGCTCGTCACGACAAGACGAAGATGAGGTGTCGCGTCGTCTGCTGCTAATGCTAAGTTAACTGTAGGTACCTACAATTTCCTAATAATATCATATTACTTTTAAACCAGCAATTCTTGTATATTTCTGTATTTATAATAAAAATAACGATTTCGCGGAAATTTGGTATGTAGGGGTTGGAAAACGCGCGTTTTCGAGTTTGCATGCGTTTTTCTTTCTTATTGTTCCACGCAGAATACGGTCGCTGATTTCGCACCTAAAAACATGAGAGTTGTGGCCAAATGGATTAGAGATCAGGGCTGGGGTTCAAATCTCGCTTGTTGACGAAATACTTACTTTTGTTTTTTGTATTTATTCAGGATTTTAGCTTTTTAAAAGTTTTTAGACAAGTTTTAAAAGAAAATTTTAGTAAATTTTTGAGAAAATATATCATATTTTTCACAAAAATAAGTTAGGGTATGGTTAGCATTTGCCTATATTGCAATAAATAGTAGTAACCGAGCAAAGCTCGGTCGCACAGGTAATTTAAGATTAACTGACCCCACTGCGGACCCCTAATACCTACAAACGCTAAGGAGTCCGTGGACCTCTCTATAAGATACCCTGCTGTGGATAGATAGAGGGTAAGCATTCTTTTTTCTTAGGTTTTCTTACCTATTTGCTAATATAATAAGGAAGTGTGCACGAAAAGTAGATCAAAGAACCGCGTGTTAACAAAATAAAACCAATGTTTCCTTAAAACAAACCAGGGCTTTGTTTTCCATCAAAGGCAGAAAACAGACACCTTATTTCCGGCATTTCCGCTTTGTTAGCCGAGGATCAACAGGCGAACTCGCGTAGCATTTGTGTATACCTGCAAACCTGTCCCGCTGATCTCTCGCACGAGATTGATTTGTTCGCCCCAGCGCCTCGCGGTGGTCGAACGAAGTTATCTGTCAGCTTAGACCCGGCTACCTGAGGGGTGAATTTTTATCCTTTCCTCTTAGTATTCAAGGGCTGTAGGCTTATAATTCGCCCGAGGGCGCGACCGCAAGGGGTAGGTGACAGAGCGCCCCCGCACGTCTAAGGGGCTTCCTTGGGGCTGGTCCTGTCATTCCTTGTGGAACAGTTGGTAAGCAGTACCTTAATTTAGGGACTGACGACAACAAAACAAGGAACTAATTTTGTTCGCAAACAGACCTTGTTATAAGTTGTTACGAAACGCAACCTTTAGATTGTGCTCAACGTTAATGAGAACATTGTTGATTTTTTTATTAATTTAACCCAAAGAGATACTTAAGTTTCGTATGTACTTAGTAATACTCTTATGAGCTGCAAAACCTAAATCGGGGAAATAACACGATATTGAATTGCTCGAATCCTGTTTTAATAACGCTACTGAAATGTTTATAGGTGATTATTTCTTAAAGTGTTTTTCAAAGCGTGTTATCTGTCGATAACTTTTCATTTTTTATTGCCATGGGGAGACGCAGACATCGACGGAGCTAGTGGTCTCTCAGATATAATAAATGTTTTACGAGATAAATTTAACTCGGAGCATTAGCACCCTCGGCGCAGCACAACGATTACATAGCGACTGCAATTTTTCACTGTTGCCCACCCCTGTTGCTACAATTTATGACGCGGGGAATGATTTTTCAACATCCATAAGTTAGATTTATATTTAACAGCCAAAAACTTGCTGAGGCTAAATCGACTATGTAAGGGGAAATTGATGCCTCAGAAGCGAAATAAAGATAAGCTGTCTCATCTTTTTGCTTCGTCTGAGGTGACAAGAATATTCTCCTAAGTAGAGGTAGGTTTACCGTGGTAAAGCGTGTACCTGATATACCAAAGCACGTACTTTCTACTTGCGGTTGTGTTCACAAATCTTGTTTCAATATCTAAATGTTTTAAAAATATTATGTTGATAAAAAGGGTGAAGATTAAGCAATCTGTACCTACGTGTGCAGTTTTAATATCTCATTTTCTGCTTAAATGTAATAAAGACGTACCACAGTAATAATGAGAATGACAAAATACTTAGATAGTTGTCTTAACTTAGGTAGAATTTGAAATTTTGATATCTTTGAATGTAAGTACCGTATTGCCATTGAGTTGGTTTGCATTTATAAAACTTTGAATAAAGTCATGTTCTTATCAAGTTTTTATTCCCGCGCCTGTTCGAGCAAGATTATATCTTCCCGTGAAAATTGGCGTGGAAAAGTAACAAGCTGAGTGGAAAGTTCTGTAAGTAAAAAACCGGCGTCGAGTGTTCGATTCAAAAACTCTTTTTAAACGTAGACGGCAGACACGTATTTCTTTAAAAGCTTGATTCTTCTGCTTGCTTTGTACTACATTCACTTTGGCGTTATTTAGATGTGCGCCCAATAGCTGCTCGCCTAGGCGCAGGCAGGCGTCCACACGGCCAATTAATTTGAACGGAATGAGATAAATGTGAGGTAATTTATTACATTCGCAGCACCGGCCGCCCCATTAAGTTTAAAATATAGGACATTCTTGCCGCGAGTTATGCTCATCGGTGGAGTTATTGGTGATTGGCCCACATTGTCTATTTAATTTAATTACAGAGGTAATAGTTAAAGGTTAAGTGAAAATTGTTAGCAGTAGGTACTGGGTTATGTTATGTGCCCAGGCGTAATTTGATTATTTGTTTTTGCACTGATTACTTTTATCACAACAATACAAAGGAGCTTCATAAGTACACATACTACCCTTCGAGACTACCCCACTTTGACATTGAGACCGCCATTATTTATTACTTACGTAATAAAAGTTGTTTTCGTACTTCAAATAGGTAAACTCACGTACTGCCGACTGTACTCTAAAGTAATTCGCTTCTGTAAGAATATAGGTACCTGAATTTCGAGTCCCAATCTCCTTTCTTACTTATGTAAGTAAAGGTACCTGTTATTTTCTAAAACACGCTTAACCCTAGTCACAATATGTTACCAGCTCCTACATAAACGTTATACTATTTGCATTAAACCTTACACCGTCAATGCTTTTACCCGTAAATCGGTGCCTATGGCAGACCTGCCCGCTATTGCGGGCTCCGGCACTTAAACGAACCTCTTACTAAACATATTTCAGATTGACACGTACGTATTAGTTTAGGTTCTAGACGATAATGCTTTACAGCTCGGCAAATGTGCCTAAGCAAACACTCTATTGTCCGGTTTAACATATCTGTTGAAGGCAAGTCGAGGACAGGGCGACCGGCCGCTCGCGAACCGCTGAAATCGAGGCGCGCGCCAACAAATATCTAGAGCAGCGTTTAGGATGATTTATGATGATATATTGCAATATGATAGAGCTAAGAAAGGCGCCTTGACCGCTCCTAAATGATTTATGTGAAATTACGTTTTATAAGGTTAGGTACACGTATCCGAACCTATATTTGTAAATTGTAAGGTCTAGGTAACTGGTTCTTGAATAGAACTATAAGCTAATTTAAAAATATTAGATTTCACCTCTCAAATCTTTATACGAGTAAAATATCGAAAGTACATTGCACCGTTAATTGACTGTTTAAATAGGTCTTTAGTAAAGAGTAAATAGCTTAGGTAAATAGGTTTTTAAGTTTAATTGTCTGGATACTCTTTCATACAGCCACAGAAACTCTTTTATAACGACTAGCGGTTTCCCCGACTTCGCCTGATAAAATATCGGATTTCCCTCTGTTCACCCCATTAAAGGTTGATATCTGGGATGGAAACTATCCTGTGTCCCTTCCCGGGAATCAAACTAACTCTATACCTTTCATCTGGGTCGGTTCGACGTTTTGGGCGTGAAAAGGTAACAGACAGACACACATTTACATTTATAAATACTGGTGGGTTGATTATTAAAAGTGCTCTAATACCATAATATTATTCGCTCCCATGATAGTGTTCATGAGATGCATAATTAATTGTTGATATTGTGGGATTGTTAGCCTGGAGTTCACCAACATATGTTTAATTTTTAATTAGCCGGTTTGGAATTATTTGACGTATTTTGTATGGGAATTCTGTAAAATTAACTGTTAATCGACGTTTACCGACTGTTTAAGGATTGGTGAACTCGGGTCTAAGACTGGCACTGCCAAATATAATCCCTCGATAAACGGGAACCATACGTTAGCCGTTCGACCTTATATTGCACTCCATTGGCCGTAATGCTTTACTACTTGATTAAAATGTATTAGTTGCCTAAAGTTGGGGGGAGTCCTTGGATGTTTGTTTCTGACAGGTGCGTGTTACGTGTTCAAAGGTACAACAAACTTACAAGTCGTGTAATTTAGTAAGTACATATACACCTACCGAGTAACATAAATCTATCGTCACAGAACGATAGAACTTTATTACGTTTTCACCGTAGTGTAGGTCACTGATTTGAATTTTAATTGGTCAAAAAGCAGACATTTCAAGTTTATATAAATTTATAAACTGGGCCAATTTGCAGTAGTGTGTGACCTAACCTTCTCAGATTCGGCAAGCCTGGCTCTTATATTATTTTCAAAAATATGTGTTAAATGCGTGATAATTTTTTGCACTCATCTTACACCATTTTCGCAGAATGAATACTTCATGGATTACCAACGTCACGGTACTTAGAATTTTACGGAAGTGCTTGTCAAGGTAATAATACTTTTGTACAGCACTCGGAGCTATTCTATTTTTCTCCCATTTTCCCTCATAAATAAGTACTTAAAATAAAACTGCTTACTCTGTACCATAAAATACAGCCAAACAAAATCACAGTATCCAAAGATATTTAAAACGGTATTTCCCTCTCAATCTCTCTTTAGACCGGAATAGATCCACGGGGTCAAAACGTGCTCCAGTGTTTTTTTCAGATAGTTAAAAATCTGATAAATATTTAAAAAATAAGAATATGAATTAAGCGTGTGTTCATGTAGATAGGTACCAGCAATATGTTGTGTTGTTTTAATTAGTCATGTTACACTGCGATCAAAGCACAATCCAGCAAGTCCATAATGTCTTTAGAGTTTATTATAAAAGGAAATAAAAAGCCATTACCTACTTCATGCATATTGTCTAAAAGTATTTCCAACCTTACACAATTTAAGCCCGCTCTAGCTTATTTATCATCTAACCGGACAAGGAAATATAATCGTGTCTAGCTAGACTCTCGTCTCGAGTTTCGGTGTACAAGACTGTAGCGCCGGTCCAGAAAAGCTTCGGAACTTTAAAAATATTGTTCATTTTCATTTTGACAACTCACTTTAGATTTGCGTTGTGTTTTTACGTTAAACAAATTACTCTTTTAATATTTATATTTCTAATCATTTATATACTTAAAAGTACCCCTTTATTAAGGGTAAATAGATATTTAAGAAAGGGGGTTCTGCTAATTTAACTAAATAGTTTTCAAAACGGTTTTAATTCCGACGAACATATTCATTCCCCTATCTTGAATCGGATTCAATAACGCATACCTTTTCGAGTCTTTATTAAGTCGGCACAATGAGCGTGATTTCCAACTGAGCTCGAAAAGCGAAATGCACCAATTGTGCAACGAAGCGGAATGTCGGGGCTTTAATGATCCTCTTCTCCCGCGCACAGTTAAGTGTTAAGCCTTATTTACCTTCCCAACGTTATGGAACCAAAATGCAAATCGAATTTCCAATACAATCACTAAAGTTGTTCAAGTGTTCATTTGGCGCATTTCCCGATTGCGCTGAATGCATCTGCATTTAATTAGCACTCAACTTTGGTTATACTTTTAATTAAATAATCTCCTTGTTGAAAAACACTGCTTTTATTGAATCTATGCTGATTCAATGAAAGCAGTGTTTTAAACACTCATTATTTATGCGTAAGAACTTTGATGCGTATAAATTATACAGAATTTATCTTCCACTTTCCGTAATTCAAATCTCGCCTCACGTAGACATAATTTTAACAGCTCGAGTCGTAAAATTTAAGCAGGTAGCTACGCGTAGTTACAGCGGGGGCCGAAGCGTAGCAAGGAGGCAAGAATCGTAAAATTTTGCATGTACCGTAGATCGCGCGACCGCTCAAGTAGAAAATTTCACTCGTACACGAGGAGGTACGCAACATTTACGACTTTTTCATGACGTTATACAAGACCGGCTGCTTTGCACAGACAACCATAATATTTTCCGGCTTCACTGCTTTTTCTTTCCTTACATTTTGAAAGAACCTTTCAAAGATCGTATCTTGTAATGAGACTGCTGAAAGACTTCTTGCTTCCTGTCACTCATCGAGCCTGACTAAATTATGACTCTCGGTAGCGCTAGTAAACTGAGTTCATAGTTACTTTAATTTTTTTTTTACAATTTTAAATAAGTAAAAATTAAAAATAACACGATCAGTGTTAAACAATCTTAAAGCATTTTTTTTATAATCTGAAATATAGTAACAAAACATAATTATTGAAAAAACAAAACATCCGACTGCAAAAAATATAATATTTTTAAAATGGTCTTTTTACTGGCTTTCATTTGATACCCATATTGCTACAGTAAGGAAATAATAAATCCCCTCTTTATTTTCATTTGCGGACGCCATTTTTAAAATGTATATAGTCTATGTCACTATCACAATTTTGACAAATTCCACTACACCTCATTGTCAAAAACTGTCTAGCCGTTTGGGCTGTAGAGCATGCCAAACAATTAACATACATACTCTCGAAAAACATAACCCTCCTTCCGAAGGCGGGTAAAAATATCTGCTCTGTATTTTTGGCAGAACTGCTATGCAAACTAACTTGCGTATAAAGGAGAATACACATCCGTGCATATATCAGTCGTGCCCAGCAGACGTTGACCCGCCTCACCCGTCCATTACCGTCGCGTAACGGAAAGAAAAATGTAACTCGATCGCCTTTCTCATAATGAACTCGCGTCCCCTTCGGAGGCGGGACACGATAAATCTCAAAGAATCGTCGCCATCGGCAGCCTGCGTCGGCCGCGCCGGGCGGGCTGAGAGCGCGGCCGGTCTACTGTAGCGGAGCTGAGCGGTCACAGTGGAATACAATATTAATTTATTATGTTATTAAAAATAACGCCGCCATCACGACTATATCTGCCTCGCCTAATGGTTTACTGGTAGAGAATGCCTTAAATGATTATGTTCGCCATTTGTAATTCTTTGTGTGATTCCTAGTTCGATTGTGGATGGCTAATTGTTGATGTAATACTATGGACTACTGCTATTGTAATTGTAATTGAAGTGGAACAATAAACGTTATTTATTATTTAATCAGTGGTGACCCAAGAGCTGGCAGCTACCTTTCTCAGCGTATAAGCATCGCTATCCAGCTCGGTAATGCTGCCAGCATCCTGGAAACCTTACCACAAGGGCCCTTTTTTAATGTTTGTTGTATTAAATAATGTATCTTAATTTTGTTAGTGATATCTACGAGCAAACGTGAACAATGTGTATTTATCATAATTAGAGGACACGAACGATGTATGGCCTGTAAAATCGACAGACTCCTCGTATTTAATGAGCGTGAAACAAGTTTCAAAACAATAGAAAAAACCAATGCTCGCTCCAAGAAAATATGTAACCACCAGACCTCCTCTACAACCTCTATAATTTTCGCCTTCATATACATAGACATAGGTACGAGTAAAACACCTATCTATGTGATTGCATAAAGTCAAATGGTATCTAAAAGAAAAATCTGTATAATTAAGTTAGGTACCTGAGTACTACTACCTACGCTCGTAGGTACAAAGGTACAGCACAGTATTACCATATATCCTTGTCCTCGCTATGCTTGGTATCCAACCAAATTTGTGAAACAAAACGTAATAGAACTTAATTAGTTAAGTAAAATGTATTGACACGATTTAATGTCTGTAGTAATAAACCTAATTTTTCATCACTAATATTGTACTAACATATTGGACACAATTATTAGTCGGAAATAAAAGATATTTATTTTTATTTTATTTATTTATTATTGTAAAAAAATCAGCTCCGCTACGCTTTTCTAAATGAACATACCGCAACAACCATACACCGCTTAGTGGACAGGCAGTCTAATGTGCTGCACAACATCGTAGTCGAGCAAGGGTAATGACGTACGAGGAAAACGCTATTTGTAAAGGGTGCACTAAATATGCCCATGACGCTAATGTTGCAGTGCCCCCCATGCGGAAACGACCAGAGATAAGGAACTCTGTCGTTGAAAAAAGGCCTACTTTTGCGACAGTAAGTACGATGGCATTGATTAGACATTGTGTGCAGAGTCATTCGTATTTGGTAAAGTGTTCAAAGACCGAAATAACCAGCAGTAGTTTAGCGCTATTAGCTACCGTTAATATTTTTGTGGTATTTGGTATTAATAGAATTCCCAACTCAGACATGTCGGTAGGTGATCATTTATATATTTTATTAGTTTTATTGTATTAGTGTTACTCAACGATAGTACCTACATTTAAAAAGAGGTAAATGTCTCATTAGCGCGCGGAAATTGATTGGCTCAAATTGAGAAATTTGCTCAATTTTGCACTCAAATTTCGTACACGCATTCAAATATCATATTTGACAATTAAAAGAACTGCTTGGCGCATCAAATTCAAATCGAGTGGCGAATAGTAGGAAATAACAGATCTACCTCTTATTTAAATACACTGACAGTGGTATTACCAACATTTACGCAACAATTTTAAAATGAAAACCAAATATTCAGTTCCATTACGCGATTAAAAACTGAATGGCTCCACAAAATAGCGATTGGATCTGTACAATCTGATCGCTGTGGCGGATGCAAAATGCGTTTTCCTATTTATTACACTGCCGATCACAATATTCACAACGTACCTCGAGGGCCGCCAGCAAATGATGTCGTGTAATGTCCTACCACGGGTAATGATGTGGTTGTATTGTTACCTATATAATGAAAAACGCAGTCCTCTATGTAAAAATGACAAAACAAACAAAGCAAAGTTAGTAAATAAATAAAAATTAATAAATAAAAGAAGCAATAAAAAAACGAAGCACTTGAATCTCGTTATTGGGTACATGTAAGGTGGTAGGTATACTTAGCCTGGAGTTCACTAACACATATTTAATTTCTAATCAGCCGATTTAGCATTATTTGACATATTTTGTATGTGAATTCTATTAAATTAAATGTCAATCGATGTTAACCAGCTGTTTAACAGTTGGTGAACTCAGCTCTTATAAGCTTTTGAGATCTTTTTAAGAGATTTGACAAAACAAAACACAGAAAATAAAAAAATAGCAGTAAGTACTATACGAATAACAGTGGTCAAGACACGATCCTCATGCTGTAAGAAAAAGTTCACATTCGTAAAATTGCATACTTTTAACTTTTTTCACTGCATGAGAATTGTGCTCCAGGTATGCTAAACATGCACAAGGCAAACCTGTGTACCTACTACCTACATTTATTCATGACAGCACAGCAGTTCTGAAATTACCTCATAAAAGCTAGCCACTAGCCGAATTTAGATTAGCACATGCATTAATAATTAGGAAATCAAAAATACACGCAGCCGCAACGAATTTAAGCTAATATTAAATGCAAATGCTCTAACGACCCCCTATTCTGAATTCTCGAGTGAATAGTCTCGTAAGAACATCTCTATCTCTGTGCTGTTCTGCTAGATATCTGTTGGTTTGACTCTGAATTACTTAGTATGCTCAGAAACGGATAGAAGTTGGGTACCTACTGCTTATGATATTTTAATTCAATGCTATTATTTTCTTAATGTATAATTTATACATAATTAAACTTTGTGTAGTAGCACCTATATAAACACTATTATGTAATCAGAGTCTATGTTTGTAGGTAATTTGTACTAAACTACTAACTATTCTTAAAATCACCTACCTCGATATTTAAAACCTATGCAATTACTTATATTATATTTATTTTTGTGGAGCCATAGTACAATCCTTTATTAAAAGATAAAAGAATAGATTACTATTCGTAGCATAAGTTGTGCTATTAATGTAATTATATAGGAAATCTCTTTGTGCCACTCATTACCCGATTGCGGGGAATCCCAAAAGGAGGTTATAGATTTCTCACTTTATTTCAATTAACTATTCAGAAGTATTTTACTGAAGATGCACATCCGTAGTCAAATAAAGCGGTAAGTACAACTATACACTCACCGAGCATATATATCTGTTGTGACAACAGATCGTAAATGTTTACGATACTAGATATACTATTTTATGATTAATTAACCCTCTCAATTTGCTAAACGCCGCGTTATAGACACGCGCTTGTTAGGGACGTCGCTCCCGAGCAAGTATCCCATCACACGGTAGGAAATCCTTACCGCGATTTACGACAATCCGATATAGGTTGGTGGGTCTATTGATCGCCGACGCACTCCTATATTTTACAGTAAATAGTTGTCGTATAAATGCGCGTTTGATCCGCATCGGTTCTATTTATCGGTGAACCGGTCTGTGGGCGCGGGAGCCATCGCTTACAAGCGCGCTCCGGTGGATAACCTGACATGACAGCATATACCAGGGCTGCCAGCTTAATTGCCACTTAGTAATTAACTAGTTGGATAATAAATGCAAAAATCGAAATCAAGGGCAAGAAAATTCTGATTATTAGATATTATTGCACTTGAAAAAATGACCAGCAGAGAGGGAATCGAACCCGCGTTCCTCGTATACCGAGCGATTGCCTAACCTCTCGGCCACGTCTTAATTTTTAAGTTTTTAATTTCTTTTTTTTGACGTCTTATTTCAGACTTGTTATTATATAATAATATAGGTACAATTATACAATACAATAAACATAAAAAATATAATAAGTAGGTATTTAGCTAGCAAGCAATCTTGATTATTGTTTTCCTGTCAGGAAAAAAATAAATGTTATATTTCTTTTATAGAGTTCCTACTATTATGTCTCTGAAAGTCTGAACCTATGTAATCAGAGGAAAGGGTATATTTTCTACCTATGCTAGAGGACTTTGAAAATGCATTTGTTATTTATCTTATTAAACCTGTATCTACACTGGGAAGCAAGGTAATAATTTTAGCTTTTCACTTTACACGACTTGAGTAAACTACATGGATAATGTCAAAACTTTTTACATTATCTATGTAGTTTACTCAAAAATGGAAAGTAGATCTCCTAAACTCAAAACCTCTAAAAATAAAACCAAAGAATACTCTTTTTAGAATCCTGTTATTTACTTGCAAATGAATGCTGTACAAAGTACCATCATGCAAACCTAATTATTGAAAAAACAAAACACCCGACTGCAAAAAATATTATATGTTTGAAATGGTCTTTTCACTGGCTTTCATTCGATATCCATGTTGCTATGTTATGGAAAAAACTCAACGCCCCTCCCTACCTTTTGATTTCATTTGTAGGCGCCATTTTCAAAATGTAGATAGCCTGTGTCACTACTAAGTACAATTCTGAAGAATTCAACGACACCTCATACAAAAACTATTTAGCCGTTTAGGCTGAAGGGCGTGCCAAACAATCATACATACATATATTACTCTGAAAGAAAACATAACCCTCTCCCCGCAGTCGGGTAAAAATAGACACAGAGAAAGAAATAAAACGGACTTATTAGAGCGTGGCTCGTTTTATATGCTCTCTCATGTGTATTGATGTTACTTAGGTAAGTAATACGTATGGCTTTTAATGTGATAGTGTCAACCCTACAAGTATTTCAAAGGCAATCACTTAAAATAGGCACATCCATTTCCTTACTAAATATTAAAGGATTTTGACTGAACATACGGGTTAAAACGAAATTGCGTCAATCTTATCGTGGAGACGAGAAAAGTACAGAAAAATAAACTATCTTGTTTATCGTAATAACATACATTAATTAATATTTTTAATCATTATATTGGCACTCCTATAAGGTTTTAACTTTAACCCTATAGCATAGGGCTGATATATTTGGCTTTTGACAGTTCGCTAAAGTATGGTCCCTACAGATTTGCGGTAGAGAATAATGCTTGAGGAATGTAAAAAGTTTTTCAGTTTTCGTGTTGTAGTAACAAACCAAAAAAATATATTTACTGTACTTTAATCCTACTTAGCTTTTTCACAGTCGAAGCCACATGAGATTTCCAATCTGTCAATCTTCATTTACAAGAAGAAAACCCTTTTAAAAAGCTAGCCCTTTCGAGAGTAGATAGGTACAATTTGGTTACGTATTTACCTAAATAAAATAGGTCTGGTTGTTGTACCTACGACTATGAGTACTTACATGATGTAGGAAAGGAAGGATATATTACAGTGGGTAGATGATTACGAGACATGTTTACGCATATTTATGTAATGCTCGTCTAAATATTTGTTTAGGTGGCTTTACGCTTAAAAAATATTTAAATCCTACGACAACATTAAAACGTTAAGCCGTCTAATTCCAGTTTCTCCTACTTATACGGCCATTTTACTCAATTACGGTGAAAAGAATAATGCTGGGAAGAAAGAAGTTTAGAATGAGGCTCGCAGGTTCCGCTCGTGGCTCGTACTTTAGCAAAACAAACGTCTTTTGTAACGGCGGCCGACAGGTTTCAGTTGGCAAACGAAATAAAACGTCCGAGTGATATGTTTGCTCCATATGTCTTCATTTCAATGACCATTCATTTGCGATCGGCCGCTTGCCCGTCCTCGGTCAGATTAATGGGGATCCGATTTTGTGCTAACCGTAGCGCGTATATAAAGCTGACACCCACACGGTTGTTATAACAATAAAGATGTCCGATATAAACCCTCCGCAACCGGATGGAGCTCACATCTCTCGGAAATTAAAAATTAATACGTAAATGGCAAACCGCTGTAATCGTTTAACTTACTTACGTATTTATGCGTGTATTCACAGCGGTCGACCACTCCACAAATGTAATTTAAGTACACACAATGGTCCACGCTTTAATCTGCTGGCTTAATAAACTGAAAACATTGTTAATTTTAAATCAAAGAGCGAGCCTTTAAATCCCTAAATGTATACCTACAATAGTAATGAGAATTGCCTCATTGCGTACATCCTTTGCGTAAACATGGAGTCAGTACTTTGGTACTAACTTACTGAGTAATTAGTGTTAAATAACGTACATCGAATTTCTATGATTCCGTTATTTGTTAGTAGAAGTAGATGACTTATCTTACCTAAGTCCCTTTTCAGATATGTATGTGATTTGATGATTATATATTTTTGTGATTTAAGTATTAGAGAGTATATAATAATAAAAAATACAACAGTTTTTCTAATAATTAATTATTAGGTAAGCTGTTGTATTTTTTACGCATTTCTTTTATTAACAGCGTAAATTCAAGGCAACTTCGGGCACCTCATTAATGTGAACAGTGCTGCAGTGTTTAAAACATTTTCACTTAGCTTTTGCTCTGCAAAAATAAAAAGTTGCAATGATATACGGCAGATGCAGCTTTCAAGACGCGATTTTCTCTGAAGATAACGTTTTTAAGACCTCACATTTTTACTACAATATTTTGATTTGTTTGTGTACCTCATTGATACTACGCCGCGCACACTCACACGCATACCTGCCTTATTTTTGTTTGTTTGGAACGTACCGTGAGAGCCCCGAAGATCGAGTCGACATCGAGACGTTCCCTATGACACATGTACTAGACTGACCAGAGCGCTTTCGCCGCGTGTGTATCCTGTAAAGCTCTTTACAGACATTTCTAGTGATTGTGGCCTGTGAAGTAATACCTGAACCCTGAACCCTGACCGGCAAGTACCTAGCTATAAGTGCTCAGACCTGACTAATTTTCCACCTATCATTGTCGCCCTCCACGTGTAATCCACTGCCTAAACTCTCAAACAAGAGACACTAAGATTTTTTCAAGCTTACTTACTACAAAACGGTTTGCCTATCTTATCACTGTATGTAATTAGATAGGTAAACATTTACATAGGTAGAATAAAGTTTAAACTACTTAACAAAAGGTACAAAAATCCATGTCAAGGAGCAGATTTAGCCTTACACTTTACCTACACACACGACAGCACGTAATGCGTCGGGAAACACGACCTCTGTCAATCGACTCCGGGGCAGTTGAATGATACGAGGGTCAAACTGAAAGTTCTTAGAACTGGCCACTTATAAACAATATAATAAAAAAAATATTCTAAAATTTGAAAATAGAACTCTTTGCCAATATTACTGAGTATATATTTCATTCATTTGTCATTTGTTTTACGACTTGGCGGCAAATTGAAAATTGTCTGTGTCACGTCAAAATGAATTTAACACGAGAAAATTTTCGTGCAATGATTTTTTATGACTTTCGATGTCATTTAAGTCAACAAGAAAGTTATGATAGACTACGATTGGCCTTTCACGATGAAGCCCCATCTCGTGCGACTGTTTACAACTGGTTTAATGAGTTTAAACGTGGTCGCACTAATCTCACTGATGATGTACGTGAGGGACGGCCTTCTACGGCGACGACTGAAAATAACATCTGTGTTGTGCGGCGTATGATAGAGACTGACAAAAGAGTGACCTATCAGCAGATTCGGACAAGCTTAGGCATCGGTATGAGTCAAGTGCACAAAATCCTCCACGAACATTTAGCGGTCAGGAAGCTTTGCGCCCGGTGGATACCTCATAATTTGACTAAGGCTCAAAAACTCCATCGTGTGGATTGGTGCCGTAAAATGATTGAAAGATTTAACGGAGGTGACTCAAATGCTGTGTTCGACATACTAACAGGTGACGAAAGCTGGATTTACTGTTATGATCCTGAAACCAAAAGACAATCTGCTCAGTGGGTGTTTCCTTTCGAGGAGTTGCCAACTAAAGTGAAGAGAGATCGAAGTGCGGGAAAAAAAATGGTGGCCTCGTTCTTTGGAAGGATAGGTCATTTCGCAACAATTGTGTTAGAGGATCAAAAAACAGTTTCTGCAGAATGGTACACTACCAATTGTTTGCCACTTGTCTTGGAAAAAGTTCGAGAGAAACGACCTCGCAGTAGGATCCTCCTTCACCACGACAACGCCTCGTCGCACACCGCCAAGCGAACGATCGACTATTTGGCGACATCAAACGTTGAATTACTGGGTCACCCGCCGTATAGCCCCGACCTCGCGCCTTGTGATTTTTATTTATTTCCAAAAATTAAAGAAAAACTTAAAGGAAAGCGGTTTATGAATGCTGAAGAAGCGGTGGCTGCGTATCGCGATGCCATTGAAGAGACCCCTAAGGACGAGTGGGCAAAGTGCTTTTCCCAGTGGTTCCATCGCATGCAGCGGTGTATTGACGTCAATGGACAATATTTTGAAAAGATATAATAAAACTAATAACTGGCTAATGTAATCAGTTTTTGATTTTCTAAGAACTTTCAGTTTGACCCTCGTATCCACCCATAGCTTAGTATAACATACCAAAGTACTCACAAAAAAATCGATGCTTAAAATATTGTTGTACGGAATGGCCACAAATAATGATTTTGTTCTTAACTTCTGAAGACAGTGAGAACGCCTCAGGGTTGAAAATTGACGATGTTAAACAACTTCAGTATCTACCTACCTAAAATACAGGTTATCCCTGGAAGAATGTATCAAATCAAACAGCGTTTAGTAGGGGTCAATTCCAAACTTTTTGGATCTATTAATAGGTCTATTCTTAAAGGAAAAAAAGTTACTAATGTCGTTTTTCATGTTTTTTTTCATAGTATCGCTTAGAAACAATACAAAAAACTGACAAATATAGCTTAATACTCGATTTATTTTCACCTCTCGATTCGACTAATTGTGGGCATCCAAGCTTTAGTCTGGCCGCTGGTTTAGTAGCCAGTACACAGGTCTCTGAGGTTTAAGAGGTTTGGGGAATTTATTTCTAGGTTTTTCTGTATTGGACTTACTCAAAAGTAGCTCAGAGTCAGGAAAATGCGGGGTCATATCCCTGTTCTTTGAATAACACGTTCCTGACTTCCAATTATATTGCTCTAAAGGCGACTAGCTGTAGGTATTGTAGTTGTTATTTAGACGAACTCTGGTAGTAGGAGCCCGCCATAGCACTTCGTTACCCTAGAATGCACCACCGCAGCGCCTTGCACTAATCCCGCTTGCCTTTGTCTATCTTTTAGAAGTAGGTACATACCATGAGTAGGTACATACCATGCACTATACCTAGTAGACTATGTGTGTGTGTGACAACTATACTAGAAGACGGCTGTAATCATAAGCGCGCAGTGCACTCATACTAACAAATGACTGTGAAATGTGACCAAACCGCGGCGAAGATCGATAGTTCCTTGTGCCCATGTCGCAACCGAGCGAGTCACGCCTCCATTTCATATCGCTCTTTTCTATGATCTGAGGGAGACTAGCTAGCTAGCTAGCTAGCTTTATTCAAAAAGCCCCAAAAAACACAAATTACAATGAATTGTAAAACCAATAAAAGATACAGTCCATTTTACGCATTCTTCTTAGTTTTGATAATATTGGCGATGCCAAAGGCTTGGTAGTCTACTTTTTATTCCTTTGGAGTTCCCCTAACGAAATAACTCTTCGGCTTTAGAGTTTAGTTAAAGTTTAATAATAATGAAGCTAAAAGACTTTGTGAAGCTAATTAATTGCTTTCTAAGAGCTCATTAAAATACTTTTTGCTCTAAGTCCTAAGGTAACTCTCGTCTGTATTCTAAGTACAAAAATATTGATACCTACTTTAAGCTAACTTTTCTCATTTACCTAATACCCACATCATTTATAAATTCAAACAAAATTTTAAAAGTTTGGCAAATCCAGATTGATGGTGATTTACAATACAGGCAGGCAGGTGGCCTTTATAACCATAACTTTAAACTACGTAGTTAGGGAATGCGTAGGTACGAGTACCTAATATTCTACTAATCGATACTATGTATCTACTGAATAAGCTTAAGCTGAGCAATAAGCTAGTAATTAAGGTTCTTAATTAATTCTAAACTAAAATATATTCGTAGCAAGATGAGATAAAATTCTTAAATACCGCGCCGGCTAGAGCGCCTCACTAAACTCGATTTTCGTCTGTGTGACGTCTGGGAAGCGGAAGAATTTGAGTAAATGGCAGTCGTTTATAACAAGCAAACAAAAATCAGGTCATAAACTATGTTTGGTACTTTAAATAGATATTTATTTTCCGATAAGAAAATCGGCATGATAGGTACTTAATCGATGTGATAAGGTCGAGAGATCGCATGGAGCTTTTTTTACCATCTATGTGAATAATTAAAAAACATGCTTTATCAAGCATGCAGGCTTCGCAGGCAGTCCATCCTGTCTGTCCTGTTTGCGTCCTAAAATACTATGAAGTAATCTTTATATGTAGTGGTTAGGTACGAGTAGACACTTATGTAATTTTAAGTAGATATTTCTCACGAACCCAACTCCAACATAAGCTTCATAATTGTAACGACTAAACTTCTAAATCGTCTAGCCTCTAACGATATTAATGCAGACGACTGACGCCTATGTTTAGAGCCCCGAGAGTTAGGATAATGAAGGTGACCGGGGCAGCAATTTGGACTATATTCTATTAGGTTCATTCTTAGCGGTTCATTAGAGCAAAATCTATTGCTCCTTATATATTTTTGGAATTATAAAGCAAATTTAACTTTGTGGTAGGTAGCCAGATTGTATTACAGAATAGACTGGTAAAACTGAAACAAATCGAATACTATCGGGGTCAATTGTGCCTTATCACTATGCAGAGAATTTCGCTTGTAGGCCTGAGACAATTTTAAAATTCGAATCACTGAGGTGCACCGGTCAGTATATGTACTTCAAAAAAAATTATATTAGTGTAACTAAGCGGTTCAAAAATGGGTTTAAATTTTATTTTTACGTCACCGTTTAGAAAAGCTATTTGGTTTTGTTTATCCTTAGAAAACGGATGCAATGTACAAACAGATTTTTCTGTTTTGTGTAGCTGATCAAATTTCTCTTTATTGTTTTTTAATTTAATTTGTAATTCGTAATTAATCCATAAATAATTATCTAATTCATATTCATTCTACTTAATTTTAATCATATCTACTTTAATATTATATATAATTCCTAATTTAATTTATTCTTTAACTCGATTAGCATGCTGTGTACACTCGCTTTTGGAGCTGCAGCAAATCATTAAACTTTACCCTATATACCAATGTAATGTAACGGTTGTATCTCTGCTGTGTGTACCAAATAAAATAAATAAAAATAAACGATTTTGGCCCTTAAAACTAGTAAGTCGCACTTGTAGTCAATACAAAAGATTTCTCTTCTGTTAGGTATAAATAATATATGGCTATAACTGACTGAATGACATTATTCTACTTTAATTTAGTTGTTATGCATATCTAGCTGGTAATATTTATGTCAATAAAAATCTATGTATAAAAAAGCTGGCAATGTATGCGAATTGCATAAACGCAAACACTTTTATCTGAAAGCAACGAGTGGAATATTATTTTTTAATCCGGACATATTGCAGGCGACAACTTGTATCTAGGACGCTCGCTAGCCATGTTTGTTTGTTTGTCATGTCAACTGGCGGATTAAAAGGACACCACGACTTTTGATCCGCAAATAGACATGTGGTGGACGGCTGATGCCTGATATTGCGCTTCCAATTAAGTAGGTACTTCGTAGGTTTTTTTTATCAACCCCCTTTTCACTCCCTTAGAGGTTGAATGTTCAAAAATCCTGACATTCTTAATTTCTAACTAAATAACAAATTTATTCATTAAGGTTTAAAACTGACGTAATTTTATACAAGCTTTTCTCATCTTTTTTACCCCCATAAGGGGTGAATGCCCAAAAATTCTAGCTATTAGCAGCATCAGCAGCACTATTAGAGTATGGTCTCGTAGCATTTCGTAGCACTTTCCGTAGCGGCTGCATTGTCGTTCGTAGTATACTGTGTTCGTCGTAGCCATAGTCGTAGCAGCGAGCGTTGACGTTCCGTAGCGCAGTGGATGTTCGGTCATAGCGTTGGCGTCCAAGCAAAAAGGGTCTTTTTTTTCTCTTTATTTGGGACAACAAATAATTACTTACATTAATGGCTTAACTATTACTATTATACTAGTCTAAAAATCTTACTTATAATGTAACCAGCACCGTTGTCCACTGGTATGATTTACAAACTTAAAAAATGCATTTCATCGACATCGTCTTTTAAATCACTCGCGCGTAGCAGATAATATGTTCTGATTTTCGTTCGTCAAAATTGTCATATCTTAAATAAAGATTATAGTAGTCTCTAACCTATTTTTGATTTCATTTGTATGGTATGATATTTTGTTGGCAACACATTAATTTGACGTATATTCTATCGCTCCCCTTCTGTGCCGACGAGTTGGTTCGTGCGGTCGAGTGCAGTCGATCAAATAAATTCAAAAATGCGAAGTTTTAGATGACGATCGAAAATCAGTAGAAATAGAACTCCAGTTCTCGGCATTCAGTTTTCAAGATATACGCAATTTTGAAAATTTGCATTCATTGCATGCATTTTGCGATTATACCTAATTGATCATACAGTTGTGTTGGGGTATACCTAGTAAAGTCGGGACCCATTCTAGAAATGGGGGCTTAGTGAATTTAGAGCACATCTCTCCTCTATATTACATTGCAGATTACTCTGATCTACTGACGAGACGGCTGACTTTCTAATATGGGTCCCGACTGCTACAATTTTTAATATGGGTACCAATTTTTTAAATTTCCAATTACACAGAAACGCAGTCGGGTTTTTTAGTTTTTTAAATTACCTTTTTTTATTTTATTATCTAAAACAAAACACCAGACTGCAAAAAATATTATATTTTTGAAATGATCTCTTTACTGGCTGGCTAGCTTTCATTTAAATTACCCATATTCCTATACTAAGGAAAAAATCAATTACCCCCTTTATTTCTATTTGCGGGCGCCATTTTTAAATTTATATACCCTATGTCACTCTCACAATTTTGACAAATTCAACGACACCTCATATGTCAAAAACTGTCCAGCCGTTTGGGCTGTAGGGCGTGCCAAACAATTATACATACATACATACTTACATACATACATACTCTCGAAAAACATAACCCTCCTTCCGCAGTCGGGTAAAAATATAACCCTCCTTCCGTAGTCGGAAAAAAAAGTGTGCCCATTATTGATGTTTTTATACTCAGTTTTTATCCTTATTTTAACTTATCTAATACCAAAACTAGTTAGTCTTAATACAATATCGGACCTTTTAGACAGCAATGGCACTCGCAGATTAAGTAGGTAATGTCATGAACTTTATACATAGAGCACCCTTATAGTATAAAGTGTGAATCCATACTAATATTATAAATGCCAAAGTGTGTCTGTCTGTCTGTTACCACTTGACGTTTAAACCACTGAACCGATTAAGAAGAAATTTGGTAAAGAGACAGTTCGAGACCCTGGCAAGTAAATAAGCTAGGTACATTTTATCGTGATATAAAAACATTAAGGGGGTGAAATGGGGGATAAAAGTTTATATGGA
The DNA here is from genome assembly GCA_949316185.1 of Pyrausta nigrata. Lineage (NCBI taxonomy): Eukaryota > Metazoa > Arthropoda > Insecta > Lepidoptera > Crambidae > Pyrausta > Pyrausta nigrata. The sequence continues at coordinate 8,366,717 of OX438945.1, read as the reverse complement.
AAATCCAACTCTTGCGGGCGAAGTCGCGGGGAACCACTAGTTTGATATAAAACTAGCTAGGTAAGTGGGTTATAGCATTGTGAATCGCAAAAATCGAAACGTGTATAACAAACGAGACAGTTAAGTAGCGAACAAAACTTTCAGTGGGTCAATAAGTCGTGAAGGCAATAACTTCACGGCCCATAGGACGCGCCGCTCGCGAGCAACGGCCGAGGAAATGTTTAAACTTGCCAACCGGAATTTGTTTACTGTAAGTACAGCCACCATAAAAAGAAACCCACATCCCATACTAAATAAACAGCCGTTTACAATATTTGTTGCCTCAACCAGGGCTCTCATTACGTTGGTCGTGTTGCACTAAAATGTCTCTGCGATGTTCGACATGCTACCAAGCGCCAAATGTGGAAGTGGGCACATCAAAACAAACACATTACCGTTTATTTATAGACATTACCCCGAAAATGGTATTGGTGTTATTATACAAACTAGATACTATTTGCTTTACGGTGAGGCTCTTATTCTAATAGCTCTGAACTACTTAGAAGTCCCACCTATTTGTTAAGGAACCTACCCAATAACAAGCATTTATTTAGCCCTGCCGCAGTTCAGGCTTGATTTACGGTGAAAAACCGGCTAAGAGCAAGGCGGATTTGCGCACGAAGGGTTTCGTACCATTATCTAATCTATACAACGATGGACAAATTGATCTAAGATTAGACACTATATTACAACCTTTTTAGGGTTCCGCAGTCCTAACAAGGAACCCTTATAGTTTTGTCATGTCCGTCTGTCTGTCCGAGGTTTTGCAAAGAGACCGTTAGTACTAGAGAACTGTAATTTTGAAGGTGTGTGAATACCAACTACGCCGACAAAGTGGTAGAATAAAACTTTGAAAAACATTTTTTCTTATGGTAGCTCCCCTACATGTGAAGTGGGGATGATTTTTTTTTCGTCGCCTACTCCATCTTCTGGGGTATCGTTAAAGAGGTCTTTTAAAATTATTTAGGGGTTTTAAGACAATTTTTCGATTTAATGCTCCGTTTACGAAATATTAAACTTTAGAGTGCAATTTTTTGGTCCAGTAGGGATTCCCCTTCTCTAAAAGCTTAACTGCTGGCTTGAAAATTTTGAAAAAAAAAAACATGATGAAAGTGCATTTCATAAACTTTAAAGGAAAACTATAGCGGTTGTTCCGTCTTCGTATTTTATCGTAACTTTATTGTAATCTAATTAAACGCAATATATCGGTGTTCTGTATGGTTGGTCCATGCAGTAACAAAACGCAACCCTAAAACGCTTGCTATGCGCTCACTGCTCGAGAGTTGATTTTTGATTTTGACACTTGAGTTGAGGGCAGTTGCAATTAGCACGCCGAGCTGACCGCGCGCGAACCCCTAACCTCTGAAATCGCCACCGCGTGCTCGTGAACCATCATCAGCTACTATCTTGAGAAGGACTTAAAGTGATGTGCTAGAACCAGCTGGTTTGCCCAATCGAAGGTGCCGGTCATCGATCTTCTTAAAGGTACGTGAGTGCATTATATTTTGTTTCCGCGTGCCTATCGTATCTGAACATCGATATCTTGTTGGCGGATTTTTTAATCAGATCCAGGTGTAGCAGGAAGCCATTAATCGTATTTTTCTTGTGTGTGATGCGTTTGCCACAGCGGTTCAGATAACTTTATGATTTTTGCAGTTACAGTCGTTGAACTTGGGTGTTGGATAATTTTTGTACCAAATACGAAATCCTTAGAATAAATTTTTTTAAGTGACTAAGATGAAGTAGTTGCTTGTTAAAACTGAAAAAAAGTCATAATATAGTGTCTAATGTTGTATATAGATAATGGTACGGAACGGAACCCTTCGTGCGCGAGTCACTAGCGATGGGCGATTATTACTAAATTAATCGAATTATTCGAATGGTCCCTGTAATCGAATGTGATGATGTCCTCCTAGCCGATTTCGACTACGGCGGCCTATCTCAACAGAGTTTAGCCAACTGCGCAGGACATATTATAGTGCACAAGCGTGTGCGCAATACACAGGTGCACTCTCTGTTCCTTCACTCTCATAATTCGGTGAGACGGCAGTCCGACATGACCGTAGAGAGATCAGGCGCAGGACCAACGGCTTAACGTGCTTTCCGAGGCACGGGTGTTAACACCACCAACTTCCTGACTTCGGAGCTGTGTCTAAGTAATTTCAAGACAGAAAAACCCAAACACTCTCGGCCCGACCCAGGATTCGAACCCGGGACCTCGTGCATAGTACCCAGCGTGCTGACCACTAGAGCAACGAGGCAGTCATCGAATGTCGAGTCCGACTCGCACTGGCCACTTGGCCGGTTATATTTAATTTTGAAAACGTCTAAAATATTATTATTTTTATAATGTGGCGTTTCTGAACGCATCACTTCCTTCAAACTTTAAATTTACGCGCCATACAAAGTCAGACTGACATTACGTCTTTAAGAAAAAACGTCTCTCGGGTCAAAAGTTACAAAACTTTTCCTTCGTGATTTTCTTGTGGTAGTAAAGTAGTAACGTGTTGTTGTTTCGTGTATTTATGTTAGATAGAAGAGCGAACGAATACTAACTGTGTGCTGTTGTGTGTGGAGTGATTGTCAACAATAAACTGTTGAAACCAGTGTTGCAGTCTTATTGACGCCAACCCAAGCTCCGGACACCCTCGCATCTTATTATAAGTGAATGGGGCACCTCATCCCCAAATTGGTGACCACGTGAAGAATCTCGATCGCAACTCCGTGTTCTCGGTTCTTCGCACTACGCGTACTACCTACGGGCCTGCTCAACTTTAGAACAGCGACCAGCGAAGTAACACCGTGCCCGCCGAGTATCATCATACCTACCTACTTACTAGTACATTCGAGCTAGTACCTACCTGCGAACAGTTCACAGAAGCTGCATAACCTTTGCAAACTGTTCATGAACCTCAAGTCAGCCTCAAGTACATAACATACCTACTATACCTACTTCAAGATTCCACTCAGTTCTGCATTTCTCCAGCCCAAACTTCGAGTCTCAGTTCGACACATTTGCATCGGTCTACACTACATACTAACTAAAAGACTTTTAAGTAAATTTTATTCCGTACTCACTAACTTTAATTTAATTTAAAACTTTAAGTTTTATAAAATTATTGTAGTGCTAAAATTTGAAAATAAGATTGTAAACATATTCAGTTATTTACTTTTACAATAAGTGTTAACTATATTATTATAAATTTAAATTTCATAATTTATATGGTCTATGGTATTTTTTTATTTTTTTTATGTCCGACATGGAGTAACGTTTTGCTGCTTTAGAGGCCCGTTGCATTGAGCTGCAAAATCAAAATGCATCCCTTCAGGCTTTGTTGGCTACGATGCGGGAGCCAAATGCTGGCACCCCTCCCCCACCTCCACCATCTGACTCTCAATCTCAGTCAGGCAAGGAGATTTTTAAGGTAGCCGCAAAACTGCCACCATTCTGGTTGGACCGACCAGCCACCTGGTTCGCTCAGGTGGAATGTCAATTTAATATAGCAGGCATAGTGGTAGACCAAACTAAATATGATTATGTTGTCGCGCAACTAGATTCTAGGGTAATCGGTGAGGTGGAAGATATTGTGACCAAACCTCCATCTAGTGATATCTCACTTTGAAAACCGAACTTATCCGGAGACTTAGTACTTCTGAAGAGCAGCGTGTCCGGAAACTCATCAGCGAGGAAGAGCTAGGTGATCGGCGCCGCTCTTAATTTTTGCGGCACTTACGTTCTCTGGCCGGTATCACCCTGTCAGATGAAAATATTCTACGCCAGCTGTGGATGCGCCGCCCCCCCCAGCACCTCCAGGCCATACTGGCAGCTCAGGCGGATTTACCTCTGGAAAAGGTGGCGGAACTGGCTGATAGGATTGTAGAAGTCTCTCCAGGTACTCCATCTCAGCGCCCGCCATCCGTCTGCTCCACTTCAGATCTATCCGCCCGCCTCGACGAACTTACCAAGCAGGTAGCTGCCTTGACAAGTGCTGGCCCACGCAACCGCAGCAGGAACAGATCTAACTCTGCCGCCAGAAGTAGGAACTCGAGCAAAACACGCACGCCTACAGCTACAGGTGAGAAATTATGTTGGTACCACCGCGTCTTTCAGGACAAGGCTACCAAATGTCAATCTCCGTGCAACTGGACTTTGGAAAACCGGCAGGGTTGCCAGTAGTGTCGGCAGCTGGCAGTCCCAATAACAGTCGCCGACTCTTCGTCACAGAACAGGTATCCCGCCGCCGTTTCCTGGTAGATACCGGTTCTGATCTATCGTGTTACCCCCGTCGGTGGCTAACTACTCGTCGTGAGACCACAGGTTACACTCTGCACGCCGCCAATGGCAGTGACATAGCAACCTATGGCACTATACACCTCTGCCTGAATCTTGGTCTCCGCAGGGATTTTCGCTGGACATTCATCATTGCTGATGTGAGCCATCATAGGTGCAGACTTTCTGGCACACTACCATCTCTTGCCCGATTGTGCTGGCAAGCGCTTGCTTGACGGAGAGACTGGTCTCCAATGCAGCGCCGTCGTAGCGTCCATCGAGCAATGCAGTGTCAGAGCTGTTTCCTGTAGCAATACTAGTCCACTTTTTCAGCAGATTCTGGCGGGATTCCCTGAGATCACACGACCACCTGGAACACCTAGGGAGGTCAAACACGACACTTTTCACCACATCAAGACAACAGATGGCCCTCCTGTCTCCTGCCGCTCTCGCCGCCTCGCCCCACAGAAATTGCAGGCTGCCAAGCAGGCTTTCGAGGAGATGGTACAATGTGGAACCGCCAGACCCTCAAAGAGCCCCTGGGCCTCTCCCCTGCATTTAGCGCCTAAAAAGGATGCCTCTTGGCGCCCCTGCGGGGATTATAGAGCCCTTAACGCTCGAACGGTCCCGGATCGGTACCCTGTCCGACACATAGGGGATGTTTGCAACAATATTGCTGGCTGCACCGTATTCAGCACGCTAGATTTGGTAAAAGCTTACCAGCAAATTCCTGTTGCTCCTGATGACGTTTGCAAAACAGCCATCATAACTCCCTTCGGACTCTATAAATTCCCCTATATGGCATTTGGCCTGAGAAACGCTGGCCAGACGTTCCAGCGGTTTAAAGACCGGGTCGTAGCGGGGCTTAATTTCTGTTTTGCATACGTGGACGACATCCTGGTATACTCCAGCTGTGAATCCCAGCACGATGAACACCTGCAAATACTTTTTCAGAAGCTACGCGAATACGGTGTAGTCATCAACCCAGCAAAATGTGTCCTAGGCGCTTCAGAGGTAACATTTTTAGGCTGTTGCAAGAAGGCACTCGACCACCTGAAAGCCGGATCCAGGCGTTGAAAGACTTCCCGCCCCCAAAAACAGTCCAAGGCCTACGCCGATTTTTGGGAATGGCTAACTTTTATAGAAAGTTCCTTCCCAAAGCAGCGCAGCAACAGGCTCCTCTAATCGATGCCATAGTGGCTATCAACGGGAAAGGCAACAAACCCATGACCTGGACGCCCGAACTTCTAAAAAGTTTCGAATCATGTAAGGAAAGCCTGTCTGACGCCACGCTGCTGGCACATCCGGTAGGCGATGCTCCGTTAGGGTTATTTACTGACGCGTCGAGCACCCACATTGGAGCGTGTCTGCAACAGCGCGTAGAAAGTAGCTGGAAACCCATTGGCTTCTTTAGCAAGAAACTTGCCCCTCGTCAACAAGAATGGCCGGCATATTATCGAGAGCTCCTCGCGGTGTATAAAAGCGTGCAACATTATCGGCACATTCTGGAAGCGCAACACGCGACCACAAACCTCTGGTGTACGCTTTCACACAACGCCGTGAACGCCTACCTCCAGCCCAACTCAACCAACTGACGTTCATCTCGCAGTTTACAACCGATGTCGTTTATATCAAGGGCGAGGACAACATCGTCGCTGACGCAATGTCGCGCATAGAGTCCATCTCAATTGAGGCCGATTTCTCAGATCTCGCGCAGGCGCAACAACACGACGATGAACTGAAGGCCCTGATAGCAGGAGAAACCTCATCATCTCTCTTCCTGAAAAAGACCGACGTGCCAGGCACAGACTACAACCTGGTCTGTGACCATTCCAGTGGCAAACCGCGACCATACGTTCCCCCACCACTTCGCAAGCGGGTGTTCGACAGGATCCACAACCTGAGCCATTCCGGAGCCAGGGCAACTGGTCGCCTAGTCTCTGACCGCTTCGTCTGGCCTAGCATGCAGAAGGACTGCCGTAGTTGGGCTCGGTCATGCATATCTTGCCAGAAAAGTAAGGTCACCAGGCACACCAAAATGCCGCTAGGACATTTCACAAATCCGACAGCGAGATTGAAACATGTCCATATCGACATCATTGCTCCGCTGCCGCCTTGTGGCTCCTACCGCTACTGCCTTACAGTGGTTGACCGTTACACTCGCTGGCCGGAAGCATGGCCCATGGTTGGTATTAGCGCTGAGGAAGTCGCCAGCACGTTCATCTCCGGCTGGATCGCTCGATTCGGCGTCCCCACCATCATCACCACCGATCAGGGGCGCCAATTCGAATCGGACCTATTTCGACGGCTTCTTCAATGCTGTGCTACTATCAGAGCTCGAACAACCAGTTACCATCCATGTGCGAATGGAATGGTTGAACGCCTCCATAGACAGCTAAAGGCCGCTCTAACCTGTCATGCGGAGACATGGCTTGAAGCCCTACCACTCGTACTTTTAGGCATCAGATCAGCTGTAAAAGAAGACGTCAAAGCACCTGCTGAGCTTCTTTATGGCGAGACACTGCGCCTTCCCTGTGAGTTCTTCACGCAACCCGCGGACCAGCGCCAGGAAGACCCCTGCGATTTTGTAGTTAGGTTCCGACGGTACATGTCCAGGTTGCGACCAGTCCCAGCATCGAGGCACTGCCACCCAGATAGTTTCGTGTTCAGAGAACTGCCAAACGCGACCCACGTTTTTCTACGTGACGACGCTGTTCGCAGACCACTGACGCCTCCCTATACTGGACCATACCGCGTGTTAGAACTGAAACAAAAGACCGTGGTACTGGAGCTGAATGGCAAACCAGCAGAGGTAAGTCTGGATCGCGTGAAGCCAGGTCTGATAGAGCAGACATCACTGCCTCCACTTCCACCAACTTCGCCGCCGCTGCCTTCTCCACTTCCGCCACACTCTTCACCGCCGCCGCTTTTCTTTATCACCGCCTCTGACACCTTCATCACCGTCACCCGCACCGCTTCACCCTTCTTCAGTCGCTACTACGCCTGCTATACCTGGCACTGACAATTATACCACCCGTTCTGGTCGCAGGGTACGTTTTGCTGTCCCCTTCGATCTCTAACCTTCATTTCTCCGTGGGGGGGTGATGTGGCGTTTCTGAACGCATCACTTCCTTCAAACTTTAAATTTACGCGCCATACAAAGTCAGTCTGACATTACGTCTTTGAGAAAAACGGCTCTCGGGTCAAATGTTACAAAACTTTTCCTTCGTGATTTTCTTGTGGTAGTAAAGTAGTAACGTGTTGTTGATTCGTGTATTTATGTTAGATAGAAGAGCGAACGAATACTAACTGTGTGCTGTTGTGTGTGGAGTGATTGTCAACAATAAACTGTTGAAACCAGTGTTGCAGTCTTATTGACGCCAACCCAAGCTCCGGACACCCTCGCATCTTATTATAAGTGAATGGGGCACCTCATCCCCAAAATAACTTATGCAATTTTTTGGTAATAGTTTTATGCAATAGTTTTTACGATATCAAGTAAATTTCGCTCGCAAAAATTGATCGACCGTGTCATCCGGTGTGTAATTTCCATCGGACAATATGTGGTGTGGGTAACATTCCTCAAGTATTGATGAAATCGAATGCCGACTCACTGGCGTAACAAATACTTACATAAACCATAAACTCGTCGACTGACTAACTTCCTCCGTAGCTCAGTTAGTAAGAGCATTCGCCCGGATAGCGTATGCACAAAAGGTTGTGAGTTCGACTCCCATTGGATGACACGGTTGATTAATTTTTGTGAGTCACGTTTGAGTTTGTTGTATGGGAGCCTCTTTTATTTTTTTTTAATTTAATTATGAAGAATTCCACTCAGCCGCCGCTCCGCCGCGTGAAGAGCTGAATACTATTACTAATACCCGTCGTGCTCGGCCGCCCCAGTCAACAACGAGTTTACCCCACGACACCAGATGCGGGGAGACCATATTAATTAGCGTCTGCGCCTCCGATGATCTTCACTTAGCTAGCAGCCGTCTGGAACGACTGGAACGACAGCCACGCAGTCCTACAGTACCTGTAGTCCGGCAAGCAAGTGTGGGACAACTTTCTACAGCAAACTCTCAAGTCTAGCCTAGACTATTATTTATAAGCTAGGAGTGCGATAGCCACGCAGTCCACTCAGACGCTTGTTAGGAACATAATTATACTCACACACCCCGTCTCTTTGACGACCCAAGTAAAATTCATTTTGACACAATGAGCAACACCGAAGAAAAACATCTATTGAAGAAAGAATACGAAAAAACTGTAATGGTCAAAAGGTATGTGGGGTCAGGTAAAACAACTGGGCCCACGTTGGGCGCCAAACTGAAGGGGTGCGTGAGTGGAAACTTATGACCCTTGGTATATTCTTTCTTGACATGAGCTATAAAATGAAATAGGGGGATCTCTTTAAAAAACAATCTTGCCTGTCCTGCACAAACTTGATCACTAATCAATTATCAGAAGTCCAAACATGGGGTTTGATAGCTATGAAACACAGTACTCTGGGTTTTAAAAGGACAGACAGGACCCGAAAGAGCAATTTCGTACTTAATAATTCGGTTAACTAAAAAAACTTATTTTTAAGATAACTTTAATCGCGTTTCTGGTTCTTGACATGCCATGCCTAGTTAAAAATAGATAGATTTTTCATTTACTTATAAGGTCAAATTATAATATTTTGAAGAATCGCTTAATTTATTTACTTTAAATTATAATAAAAAATGATATTTCGAACCAATACGAACACTTACTATACGGGCCTTCAAAGTCTAAGTGCGCCAAGTTACCCCGAATATATAGATGTTATTGTTAAGTCCCATGCTACCGAATCAATGGCGGTATGGTATAACCATTTCCGGCAAGCAACCGATGAGGCGTGGGCGGCCTTGAGTGGACACTAAAAGGACCCAACCGAACAATGGCGGTATAACCATAATACAGGCCACCACAGGCCATGAGCGCGGGAAATCGCCCCTAAAAGTGTGGCAGTAGCTCTGTGGGAAGGGGCTACGCGTAACTTTTCTTAATCCCAACAACAAATATGGAGGCAAATTTGAAAAAGAATTTACCCCAGGAGGGTACCAGCGGTGCTGGAGAATCCCTCCCCGAGCAAAGCTCGGGCTGCCCCACGTATTCTGGGGGGGGCACAAAATTGCTTACCCATGCGGCCGCAGGTGGCGGCACCGGCAATCCTACGGGGGAGCTGGAGGTCTCAGCAGAGACATCACGGGTTGGTTATGCTCCAAGCAGGACCACCGAGACGGCAGGTACACGCACCAACCGTGACAGGGAGGAATCCTTATCGGACTCTGAACTGGCGCGTGGAGGATGGCGTACAGTTGCGAAACGAGGCGGTTCTGGTGCAAGTAGAGGTGGTAGAGTGCCAGGACAGCAACTCCAGAGGCAGGGGTGTGAGACGAAACCTGGAGGCTCTGCCAGTCAGAAGACTGACAGACCGCCAGGTGGGGGCTCCTCCAAGGCCAAAGGAAGGGGTCAGCACACAGCACCACCACAACGGAGACCCGGACCGACAAGTGGAGGGGACCACGTCAGCCGGACGGTACGGGAACCGCCGCGTGAAGGGGACTTAGGACCGTCACGCGGTCGGGACGGTGACCAAAGGGGCGTCGGCCTGCCACGCGAAGGTGCCGGTAACTCCAGGGGTGGGGCCCCGCTACCTGACACTTCATCGGCGCCCGCTCGGCCGATTCCGGGACAGGATCTGTCCAGGGATGGGCCGAACGACAAGAAACGCAGTAGGACGGGAGCCCAGAGGCGGCATGCTCAGGCTATTCTGCAAAGGCAGCAGGCTGAGGATGCCGCCTCGGGCGATCGTTCAAAGCGAGTGAGAGAGGTCAGTGATGAGGGCCCTGTGGAAACCAGTGCCAAACGCGTTAAGACATCGAGTTCTTACGCAGAGGCACTGGGGACTATCAAAATGGCGATCATCCCTGACAACTATCCCGCGACAATGCTTGAGGAAGAGATATTCGATGACATCCAGCTTGCCATTCTCGACAGGCTGGAATCGACACCGGATCCCCGTCCTCAAGTACACATGGGGTTCACTTCCAATGGGGTGATCCCCGTTTCATGCAATGGAGACCACTCCGCGAAATGGCTTGAATCCTTTAATGGCGAGACCATTAAGGGAGTCAAGCTAAAAGTGGTCATAGCCAGGGACCTTCCTAAGCCCATTAAGATGGCCTGGAAGACCAAGACGACGAAGGCAGACGTCTCGAGGCTTCTGGGTATTGTGCAGAGGATACATCCGGAAGTAAAGACTGCGAACTGGCGGGTGGTGGACACGAAGGAGGAGGGTCGCACCACTCGTCGGATCGTACTGATGGATGGAGCCTCTGCGAAATACATAGGGGCAAGAGGCTACTGCCTGAGTACTGGCATCGACCTGAGCACCTTCAAGCTTCTGGAAGAGACGGTGAGGCCTGCGGCTGCTCAGGTCGATGCAAAGAACAGCGAGGTACAGGCTGCAGATAAGGAGCCTGACGCTGGCACCCAGGACCTTGCAGTTCCGGGCCCATCAGGGTTGGCGCGAGAATGTGGCGCTGAGTGCTTGCCTCTGGGGCGACCAAGTGAGGGGTCCCCAAGGTCAGAGGAGGTGCTTGGTGCCATGGACTCGCTCTACCTGGGTCATTCGTCGCCGATGGCACAGGAGGACGAAGAGGTCCTCCTATCAGACTGCTAGCAGAGATGGCGAATTTAAGGTGTGTGCAGATAAATCTACATCACTGTCGAGCTGCGACTGCCCTTCTGGCACGAGAGCTTCAATGTAATAAATACGATATTGCCCTCATTCAAGAACCTTATCTATATAAGGGGCAAGTTAAGGGTCTAGGTAGCCAAGCAGGAAAAATTTACTACAACTGCTCTACTAATGATGTGAGGAGCTGTGTCTATGTCAAAAATGACCTCAACGCAGTTCCTCTCTTTGCTTTCTGTTCCAGGGACCTGACTACGGTCAAGGTCCATACGGGCGGGAGGAAAGCGGGCAGTAATATTCTCGTCAGCTTATCTCCCCTATGAAGATAAAGATCCAGTTACACCACTTTTACGGGATCTGGTGGACTCCTGCAGTCGAGAAGATGACAACCTGGTCATCGGATGTGATGCGAATGCACACCACGTGGTCTGGGGAAGCTCGGACATCAACGATAGAGGAGAGAAGTTATGGCACTATGCGGTAAGCTCTCCCCTTCAATTATTAAATTCAGGAAATAAGGCGACATTCTTTAATGCTCGTAGGGCGGAGGTGATCGACATAACCGTAGCGAACAACAAAGCTGCCAAGAACATTAATAGCTGGCATGTGTCAGACGAGGTCTCGCTTTCGGACCACAACTACATATGCTTTGGGTACAGTTTGGATACGCCTATCGAAACTGTTCGCAGAAGAAATCCCAGGAATACAAGATGGGATAACTTCAAGACTGAACTTAAAGTTGAACTTAATCAACAAAGAGTTGAGCTGAACTCTATACTAGATATAGAATTCGAGGCAGACAGAATTAATAATGCGCTAGAAGTTACATGGAAAGGCAACTGCCCGGAAAACAAAGCAATTGCAAGGAGACTACCATGGTGGACCCAAGAGGTAGCTCAAATCAGAAAAGAGACAAGGAGGGCATTCAATGTAGCTTAAGCTACGAATAACTTCAGTGAATACAAAAAGGCACTAACGCGATACAGCACTGCGGTTCGAAAGGCAAAACGTTCTGCCTGGAGAGCTCACTGCGAGAAGATCAGCTCAGTACCAGAAGGAATGAGACTGACAAAGCGATCTCCACCACAAAATCAGCTCCACTGTCAACAGTAACAAATGAGAATGGAGAACGCACAAAGGTCGGAGCCGAAACGCTGAAAGTAATGATTAAAACCCACTTTCCCGGCGCCAAGACTATAGGTGAAAACGAAGATGCCATTAGCCAGGAAGACCAAGCGAGAAGGACCACGCAAAGCGACTGGCTAGTGGCGAAGAAGGTAGTGGATGCTGCCAAAGTGAGCTGGGCGCTTAAATCCTTTCAGCCATTTAAAGCGCCTGGTCCAGACGGCATTTACCCCATTGTACTACAACAAGGTGTCTCGATCCTGAATCCATACCTATGTAGACTTTATAGAGCATGCATAGCATTTGGATATATACCAAAAAGGTGGAGACAAGTTAAAGTAATCTTTATTCCTAAACCAGGTAAAGCAGATTATGAGGAACCAAAAGCGTTCAGACCGATCAGCTTACAATCATTCCTACTAAAAACGTTGGAAAAAATGGTTGATAGGCATATCAGGGAAGGTGCATTGAGAAAATTTCCTCTACACGGTCTACAGTGCGCTTATCAGTCCGGCAAATCAACGGAGACCGCACTTCACTATGTCACAAAAAGAGCAGAGTACGCTCTAGAACATAAGGAACTGTGCCTAGGGGCTTTTGTGGACATAGAAGGTGCCTTCGACCGCACAACATTCGAATCCATAAGAGCATCCGCGAATGGTCCAAAGAGGTTAAGTATCTAGGATTAACACTAGATAAGGAACTCAATTGGAGCAAGCACACTGACATAACAATTTCTAAAGCAACAAGAGTTTTTGGAATGTGTCGAGCGGCCTATGGTAAAACATGGGGATTAAACCCAAGGATTATAAGATGGATATACACAATGATGGTGCGACCTATAATTACATATGGCAGCATTGTCTGGTGGACAAGGACAAGGCTAGTAACATGCAGAAAGGCTTTGGAAAAATTACAAAGAACTGCTTGTCTAGCGATAACGGGGGCCTTCAGAAGCACTCCAACGGCAGCAATGGAAGTAGCACTAGAACTTCCTCCGCTGCATATTGTGATAGAGACTGAGGCAAGGAAGGCACTGCAAAGACTTAAGGTCTCCCAGCTTTGGGATGCATCCAAACCTCAAACGAATCACACTCTATGGGAAGGAAATTCGGATTTGAACAGGATCCTTCAAATGGACTGTGATCGAACAAGTCCAAAATTTTACTTCCAAAGACTATACAAAGTCCACCTCCCTACAAGGGATGACTGGAAACAACGCCCACCCAAGCCGGAACCGGATAGCATAATCTGCTATACGGATGGATCCAAAATGGATAGCGGCACAGGTGCGGGAGTTTACCTGAAAGACTTCCAAGAAAGTCAATGCATGGGTGTAATGGCAACAGTTTTCCAAGCGGAAACCTATGCTATACTCTCATGTGCATTGAGGAATCTAGATCAAGGTGTGAAAAACCGCACTATCTATATTCTCAGTGACAGTCAAGCTGCGTTAAAGGCACTGTCAAGGGCAAAAGTGAACTCAAAATTAGTCATAAATGCCATTGAAGTACTTAACAGACTCGGCAAACATAATAAACTACGTTTAATATGGATACCGGGTCACACAGGTTACGAGGGTAACGAGAAAGCAGATGAATTAGCGAGATGGGGCTCATCGGCTAGACTAATTGGCCCTGAGCCTTTTATAGGATTGTCGAATGGAACAATTAACACGGCATTCAAGAACCACATAAAGGCCAAACATGCCCAGGAATGGTCCAGAATAAGTGCCCTGGATCACTCTAAAGCCTTTCTTGATCTGAATGCTACAAAATGGTACAAATACCTAATGCTTAACAGCCGCCAACACTCGAGACCTCTGCTGGGGGCATTAACTGGTCACTACGCCACAAATAAAATGCTTCTCAGAATGGGGCTAACTCAGGACGGCAGCTGCAGAGCCTGTGGGGAAGAGCCAGAAGACATGAAGCACTTGATGTGTGAATGCGATGCACTGGCTAGAACCCGAATGGGTCTTCTTGGATTGGCTTACCCAGACTCGGAAGACTATAGGCTCTTCAGACCTAAAGACATAGTAAAATTTATAAAGGAAGTCTTTAAGGAACACTGAAGAGTAAAGGTATGGGGAGTCACAAAAGATCCTCGTGGATCGAGGTGCTCCGTGGGTTAATGCCCATGGCCCCTATAAAGATAAGAAGATAAGAAGATAGATGTTATTACTCGACCAAGCAAACTATAGTCTAAATAATTTAATAGGTTTAATTTGAGAGATGACATATAAGGTCGGGTGTTTCCGAATCGGTAGGTAGAATTAACGATTCAGACATATTCGATTTACGATCGATGACACATGGCCGTTTTTAGACGTCTGACAGCGGTAAAGTTTTGATTTATTTCACTCTTAATGTAGAAAATATAAACTAAAATGTGTCCTACTATTCGTATGAATGAATGAATGAATACTTTAAGTCAGTGCTATCTATCTTTTCTCATTTTAAAATCAATAGCATTTTATTTTCATTGTTTTATGTGTTGTCTATGGAATCCCTCCGCATACACTGCTACGTTATAACTCAGAGCTGTCAAATTGCACCTATTAGATTATTCAGACTTCAGATTATAGACGACTGTCAAACGACTTACAGGGCTACGAATACAACGAAAATACCGAAGGCAATTAAAAAAAATGTTAAATTATAGATGACATGCCTAAGTATATTTTCGCAAACGTCAAAGCAACTGTGTTACCGTTGCTTTTTATATCCATCGGTATTTTTGAAGTAGTCGTGTCGTAAGTCATTTGACATAGGCTTGGTCGGGTAGTAAACTTATTTATTTCGTGCGACCTTCCTGGGGTCGCCAGAGGTGCGGGGGACGAAGCGCTAATGATTTGCTTAGACAATCGCATGTGATTTGCGCTTCCTCGCCCCCGCACGTCTTGTCTGACCTAAGAAAAGTATGGGAAAAAAGAGCGTTTTGACAGTTCAATAAAAATACTTCAACGTTGGTGGGGTCTTTCTTATTTTTGCTATTCTCTTTTCTGTGTTAAAAGTGATTTCTACTAGGTTATTAGCAGTGTAGGAATAAAAAGGGAACATTAATAAGAAATATTTAAATAAAACAGGTACATTTTATTGAAAAAAATATGTACACAGCAAAACAAATAAATAATCTTATATTGTATATTAGTCTATAAAACATTAATTTCATTGAAATAAAATACTATACATAACTACATTAAGATTATGTACATAATACCATCTCATAGGGAAGTGCTATCCGACCATAATATAATAAACAATATCCATTTAACATTAAATACTATGTCGATATCTGGAGTCACATTTATTATTTAGGAAAATTTAAATGGAATATCTAAGTTTAAAATACGATATTCAAAACAGTAAGCTATGATAATTCCTTGATATATTTACCGGACAATCCAAAGATCACATCAATTAATTTTGCACAGATATATCTAACAATTACCGTCAATAACAAATTACCTATCAAATGTACTCATGGTATGACGTTCTACAGTTAACATTCTACCTATAATTTAAAAAATCTTTCTGCTATAGTCAGAGACGTCAATTAAAGTTACTGTTTAATTAAGTCTCATGCAGTCCTTTTCTATTCCATTGACAAAGAAAGTGACAGAACGAGACTTAATCAGAGATTAATAAATTAAAGTACCGACTCTGAGTACAGCAGTTTATCTTTTACCTATCATGTACATGTAATTGAAATATTGTAAACAGCATTTTTGAAATGTTTTAAAATAATCTCCCTTGTACCACAAACCAAACACTTACCCAATAAGCGACACTTAAAGTGAATATAATTTAAAATGTCCATAGGGCCTGCATGTGATGTCGACGTGATGCTATAACACTTTTTTCAAAATATTTGTGCAAACGGAACCGTAAAATATAAACTAACCAGTAGGCCTAATAATGTTTATGAAACATCATAATATCTGTAATTTAATTATTATGTAAAAAATGTATAAAATTAGAAATACAACTCTGCTATAACTAGTTTGCTAAAGTCCTGACTCTATTCGTTTTGAGTACATATCTGTAAATACAATATGACATTTTCAACTATTAAGTCTAGCATTACATTATTAACAAAAGTATAAAATTATCCAATGCGAACAAGTACATATCGATGACGATAGAAATTAATAATGCATACTGTACTTAATTATTATGTAAACGAAACAATGTTGACAGGTAATGCGCAACGTCAACAAACGCCAGGCCAGTTTTATTGTCAATTACCTTCATCTTTATTATCTACACTTCAATAATATGCTCAATATTTTGACTAGAAATCATGTTATACTTATTACTCTCTAACAAAACACATAAATTTACACGATATATAGCATAATTTCTTATCAATTTACAGTTTCTATAATTGTACAATACATCGATGACAGGTGTTGGAATTAACTTCGATATCTCAAAGAAATCTACATAATTACACGCTACATATTCTTAGGAGTAACGGGATACAACAATGATTTAAAACCACTGCTGCTCTCCCTTAGAATTATCTTTAATATTAAAAACAGTAATTTACCACTGAGAATTTATCTGGTACGAAAAATTAAAAATTTCGCGTAATATAATTATAATGCACAATATTTATTTAGGAACCTCATAATTATGTATTTCCAAACAAATTTATGCAGTTTGAATATTTATAAATCTAGAGATTGAACCAAAAAATATTTTTTTATAGGGCGAATGAAACGAATATGGCATAGTGTCATGTATGTCAATTATTGCAAGTTTTGATTTGATATTTATAGTATTTGTTTGTTTTAACCTTAGTACGGTATCGCAAAATGCTTTAAATTCCGAAATGAAATAATTAATTCAAACAAATAGACAATAATTATAATCTCAATATTTTTCTAACTATTATATACTTTTAATTTATTCCTTAGTTTACTAAACACAGTTGAATTTATTTTACAGGAAACATTAAGTTAAGTATAGACTTCATTGTAAGTTTTACTGTTGTGTGATTTTTGTTGCGTTTTGTGGTAGCACCCAGTCCCAGATTTCACGCAGGCTTTGTGATTTATTAAACAATTATTATATGTATAGATAGATACTAAATTATAAATATTTTTTTGTTAGCTGGAATCTGTATCCTGCAGTATTAGCCTAACAGAGGCGTACTCGTATCAGTCACTCGCAACATAATAGTATAGTGGATGAGAGAGATGGGTTGAACCAAAAGGACGAAAATTGTTGAGCAGAGTTGGGATCTAAGAGCGGGCGCAAACCGAGCGTTAGAGTAGCAGCATCCGAGCCATTAGCTGCGGGAATCACCCGCGCTCGTTTTTTTAATGGCCGCGACTAGTGGCTCAATGTGCCCAGGTTTCCAGCCTCTAGTGGCCGCGTATATTGGCTCAGTGTGAGCAGGTTTCAAGCCACTAATGGTCGCGTCTAGTGGCTCAATGTGCGCCCGCTCTTAGGCTCAAAAAGCGCCACCAACTCTCGTCATCATGGGTTTGTCGTAAATTGACGTGAGCGACGCCGCCATACACTCAGTTTGTAAAACTAGGTATACACCAAAGCGAAGATGGAACTGAGAGGAGATAATCTTCAAACAAAGAAAAGGATGTCATGTTCTATCCTCCTAGTTTAAATAATGTCATTCTATAAATAGTTAATAACACGTCTCTTCTGCGCATGTCTCGTCCCCGCATTGGTGGAATACGGCTATGAGATCCGCTTTCAACAGTCTTTATATCTTCCTATAACCCACAATTAGCATAGAGCTGATATTGATACTGAATTATCCTTATCTCAGATTTCAAAGACGAGTTAGCTAATTTCTGATTATAATGTAGTCTAGTAATGCTCATTCAAGTAATAAATTATATGATCAAAAAACACACGCACTTTGCCGCAAAATAAGAGAGAAGAATGTCACATAAAACATAAATGTAAATTACATAATGCTATCAATATTAATAGAAACGTGAAAATTCTTCGGGTAAACGCACTCCAAAATTTTAATACGATTGGATACTTAAAACAGTAATTTCGTTTTCAAAACATTTTCCTACCTCACTGCAATGTGAATTATTTCTAATCTCACTAGATTCTACAAAAGCTCATTACTAGTGCGTTTTATAGATACACAGATAATATAGCAATTCTAGTTGGTCGATATTTTGTTTTGATAAGAGTATGCTACCTACGTGTTTATTCCCACGAGGCTCTAAATCGTTGATGTCATCGCGAACTACGGAGTCTACTGTTCTCGCCGGTTTTACTTACGTTCGGGGCTAATTTCGGAGCGTTTTTCTTGTGATGTTTGTCTTTATTCCGGACTTTTTCCTTTTTACTTCTCTTTGGAGTCTCAATTATAGTTTCACTTGCCGTGACGTCTGCTTCGGTGTCCTCAACTTGCTTCTCGGTAGTATCCTCGCTCTTTTTATCCAGCTCCGCCATCGCCTCTTGAATCGCGTTCTCGAGAAGCGTGTTTAATTTTCTACTCCTGTTTAAATAAATAAACAAAATGATTACAGGGTACAACAGCAGTTACAATAAGTAGACAATTAACTTTCTTATGGTAACACTTTCTTATGCATGTGGACATTTGCAGCTAAACAATCATAACACTTTATAATTGTCTTTGGGTTGGGTTAATAATATTTAATAATAGTTATTGTAAAATAATTTGAAATAAATCATTTTGAAACATTTGACATAAGCAGTTAAAATAGAAATATGTTCTTTAATTCTTGTTAATAGGAAGAGTACAAATTAAAATAGTTGATAACATATCTTCTATTAAATGGTTGAGTCGCTAGCCCGCACGTTGAGTACATGCTATATTAATTAAATTCCTCGAAATAGATCTCGGTTTTATAGGTCGCGCAAGTTTCTCAATTGCAGTTTATTTTATGGAACCTTTTTTAAATTAATTATTATGACAACAAATCAGAGAAAAAAGGTGCAGAGTTAAGGTATAAAACTAACATTTTTAATTAATTAATTATTGAAAATAGTGTAAATAATGCAATTATTTTGAATGATTTCTGACATTTTAACACATCTCTTGTCTCCTGTCGTCTCCGCTTTTTGCACGAATATTCCGGCACGCCTCGGTTGTTTTGCCGGCGTTAATGAGAAAATTTCGAGTAAAACCGTCTCATTGCCCCAACGTCCCCGACCCGAACCTAACTTCAGGAATTAGGTCATCGCATTTCGAGTGAAAAGTATATACTCGGATAATAAGTTTCGGCATCCCATTGGACAAGACTTGAGTGGCACAGTAACAGCGTCAACCGATACTGTAAAAATATAACTGCCTATACAGTAAAAATATAACTACATCGCCAACTAAACTAAGTTTAGTTCAGCTCACATAGAGCAGCCATTTTAATATGCATGTGCATCCACCGCCAGTTGTGCCAGCTAAGCTACGTAAAATACCTTAACTAAGACGAAAAACTTATCTACACAACTAGGTAATTTAATGCAATACTAAAGTAGATTTAGCTTATTTTTCGGTGGACAGAGGCCATTATGTGCTTATAATGTGATATTTTTTTGTAATTAAGCATTTTTTTACATTCAAAGGTTGCCTGGAAGAGATCGCTACCGCCTAAATTGTATTGTTGTTACTTTTATGGTGTGCAATAAAGAGTTATCTATGTGTATTATAACTACGCCAACAATAGTACGTGATACATTGTAGCTTTAAGATTTTTACTAAGTTAACATATTTTTTAATGTACGATTTGATTTGACATATTTCGTAGGTTAGCGCTGAATGTTCGGAATCGTGCGGGCTCGCGACTCAACAACCGGATAGCCCCAATGCAATGTTCGGCGGGCGCGAATTATCAAACATGAAAATCGCTTTCGCAGCCACAGTAGCGGAAGGCGCGACTTCACGTTTGACAATCGCGCGCGCTATCCGCCTAGGCCCGCAGTGTGGCCGAACACCCAAAGGTGGCGAGCGTCACTCTTGACTCACTTCCTGTGGTTGGTGCGCGCGGCATGATGCGCCTCGAGCCCCTCGCTGAGCGTGAGCAGGCGCCTCGCCGGCAGCAGAACAGGCGCAGGCGAGGGAGGCGTGCCGAACCACCGCACCGCCCAGCGGCCGTCGCCCGCGCGCGACCGCAGCGAGCCCGGCCACATTGCCTCGCCGCGCGCGCCCGTCGGGCCCCACACCACGTCCCCCGTCGCGAACGCGCCCGGCTCGTCCCCGTCCCGCTTCGCATCTAGATCGCACCGATGCGCTGTCAGTCCGTGCCCCGTGTTACGTCAAGAAACAGGTTCAGTCCGCAAATTAGTTAGATACAAGGGCGCGGGTCGACCGGTAGATATTTAAAGCCCTATTTTTGAATTCAATCGTATGACATTCAGTTGGCGAATGCGACAAATATTTTTTACTCGTCTACCGAGTCCCATTAAATTCCCGTAGTCTATTAACCAAAAATAAAAAAACGGTTACTACCGCAACTAGAATGGAGAAAACGAACGTATTTCGTTTAATGAGTGACACAACAACACTGTAAAAGTGATTCAAAAATGCGGAGTTTTAAATGAAGAACGAAAATCAGTAGAAATTTGCAGGAGGGTGATTCAAAAATAGAGCTCCTGTCGTTAAAGTTATTACAAACCACTCGCATCGCATGTAAAATCGACCACTCACCCTACGCTATCGGATGATATAAGGTTACGCGATAAAAAGAGACGAAAATATCTAGATGATGATTATTTCGGTAAGTTATTGGCGTGCCGCGATCTGAATTTATACATTATTGTGCCGTAGGAAGATTCATGTAACTAAATAATTTTGCGGAGTGATCCTTATATGCTTGTACAATTATTTATTCTGTGGTAGAAGCTCGATCCTTGGCCTCTTTTAGAAGCGCTATCCCGGTATCCATGCTATACTATTATTAGATTTTACTTGACTTTCGATACCATTGCAGTTTTCTTACTTTGTCAAATTCACCAATGAGTAAATGAAAGAGTAAAATGAATCTTTAACTATGATGTACTTTGACTGTTTAAAGTTTTACTAACGTGTGTATATTATCCGATTCGAGAGGAATATTAAAGTAAGGTAGAAGAGCTAAGTGAGTTAGATTAGAACACACGCTCATCTGATATGGATTGGTAGCCCAGGATTGAACTTCTACCACCGAGATGCGACTTATAACATTATAGCTTAGTAATTATTTACATTTTACAAGCAAAATTACAAATCATTACTTTAAGTTTAGTCAGTTTAGTTAATGGAAAAATACAATCTCAGAACCATCTTAAAAGTACGTTATTTACATCAAAGCACAAAGTGATGATTAAATACACAGTAGACACAGAGATGAGAATGTATTCTCCCTTATACCAGAAGAATATTACATTAATATGAAAAATGTGCTTTACTTACAACGATGAACAGATGGAATGATGACAATGATGCGTTAGTAATGGAATCCCAATTTGTGAGCCAATTTTGTTACTTCGAGTGTGGTGCAATGGAAAGCGACAGAAAGCCGGGTGAGAACGTTTGTACGCTGCACATCACTTTATTCTGATTAGTTTCCAGTACACCCTTTATTAACAGCTGTATCTTGTATTAACCCAACCAAAAGAAAACCAATGACCAATAGTATCGCATTATGTAGAAGCTGAAATATACCACAATACACATCATTATGTATTCTTCATAAAATATAACTAATATTATTTGCAATTTAGTATTATCGCTGTCGTGACAGTCAATCCAAAACCAATACAAGACACAACATTCTAATAATTTTGAATTTTGTTAGCTGTGACTAAAGCGTGAAATGGTTCTGGATTATTAGTAAACTGTGGCAATACTTCGATTGAATTTCATTGAGAACAGTAAAATTTTAAGTTTAGACATTTTAAGGTACCAAATCAATAAGCCATTTGCGGCTGCCAATTTTAATCTTAAACGTATAAGACATCTTTAAAGACTTATATTATTACAGTATACTTATTACAAAGAGAGATGTCACCATGTTACGATGTGACCAAAAACAAGAAATATTAACAAAATACAACAATTTTGATTGAATACTGTCGAATCTCACAATCTGTTATCAATAATTTTGTAGTGCTATAGCTGATGAATACAGTTCCCATTGAAAAGTTTAAGTAGCAAAGAGTAAAAGCGTAGCAAGTAGAAGTATCATACAAAATAAAGAATATCACTTACCGTCACCGGAACCTAAGTTATGTCTATCAAACACTTTCTGAATGGCAGAAGTGTCAGAACTATTTCCAGTGGGCGGAAATTGCCTCGCCTGGCCTTTCTCCGGCGAAGAGATTCCCATGTTGTCATAATCAGATTCTTTTGGAAGCCCGTGGACCATTCCGTAATTTGTCCTCATAATTTTGTCTGTCCTGAATGTAGGCCCGTCGCCGAAATCGTTCTTTCTTTTATACGTCTGTTTGTTATTGAAATGACGCTCATAATAATTAGACGTCATTGGCATGGCGTTATGCTGGTTATTAACCGCTGGCGTATTTATGTTTTGGTTATAATGCAGCTCGGTGGATTCAACTGGATTATTGTGAATGCGATTTTGACGCATCAGTGGCACATTGGACGACATCATATTATCTGGAAATAATACAAAAGCAGTTTTAAGTACAAAAAACACGTGCTCTGAATAGCGGGGAAAGTCAAGTGATCTCAGATTACAATTTATGTAGAAAATAGGAAGAAGAAACTCGAATTGCACACATGCCTTATATTGCGCATATCCATATCCATACTAATATTATAAATGCGAAAGTGTGCCTGTCAGTCTGTTACCTCTCGACACTTAAACCACTGAACCGATTGAGAGGAAGTTTGGTATGGAGACAGTTCGCGACCCTGAAAAGGACATAGGCTTGGACTTAGGCATTTTGTCACGATGTAATAACATATAGGAGGTGAAATGGGGGATGAAAGTTTATATGGAAAATCCAACTCTTGCGGGCGAAGTCGAGGGGAACCACTAGTACTCTATATGTGCATTTGCTATGGCGGGAACAGTAGGTAGCAGTCACCCTGTATATATTTGTGATTTCGGAAACGGCTCAACGATTTCGCTGAGTATGTGGGGTTTATCGGGGGTGAAAAATCAATCTAGATTATTTTTATGTTGTGTATAAGACGTAGGACTGATAGTATTGTTCAAGGGCGGTTTTGGGGTTTAAGTCTCACTCTGTGACGAAAATTGTTTTTACTTTTGTTTTTTTTTTGTATTTATTAAGTTCATAGCTTTTTTTTTAATAAGAAATGCGAATTATAAAGTTTTTTTTTATTAAATAGTAGTAACTGAGCATTGCTCTTATATAATATACCCACAGTCGTAGAAATGACCACGAAGTTTACTGGGAATTGCAAAGACAGAATCACCAATAGAGGATTCGCACTAAAATAGAGGTACGTCGCGATCTACTTTATCTTTCTCAACGCCATAAACAGATAATTGAGACGCTAGTTTTTACACAAATTATTAATTTCGAAGATTATGTTTATGACAGGCAATCCTTACGATTTTCCCGCACGGATATACAGTCGTGTGCATATAATTAAGAACGCTTCATAATTATTCCGCACTAAGAACTTTAACTGCTGAAATTCAGAGTATTGTTTGCTTGTGTAAAATATTATAAATGTAAATTAATAGTACATTTATGGGGCTATCTAAATTGTGAAAAAACAGAATTAGATAGCTGCTTGCCGACTTTGTCGCCGACAGATAAACATTAGTCATAATTACAGTACACAGAAGGCTGAGCAAATAATTAAGAACGGTAGGAGTTTTGAAAAAATATTTAGAATAAATTAATAATCTGAGAATTTCTCTTATAAAAAATCCAAAAGTGTTTTTTTTTTTAAATAAATAATGGTAGCATTTTATAATATTTGGTGAGTTTTAAGACTGTGTAGCCGTCCCTTTCACTCACGGCAGAATGACAACGCGAACGAGCGTGATAGCTAGATTCAAAAATACGGACATCGTCAACAGGAGTAGGGCCTCTGGTCTGTTTGGCGACCAGGCTAACCCAGGCCAGCCTGACTGACGAAATAACATGTTGTATTGCAAAAACTAAAGAACTGATGAATTACCTTCTGCGTATCTATTTAATATGTATTACATTATTTTAATCTAATGGGTCCAACAGGAAATGTCCACTTCGTACCTACCTTTATAAAGCACGAGCGTCAAGAATATCAAGATCTCAGGTTTCTTATCCAGTGGAGTGGCATGAACCCCATTAGACGGATACAAGGTAATACGTATAAAAACCGATACGCAGACGATGATTTGTCGGTTATTTGGACATCTCAATACGACTAACCCGTACCAAAGAACTCAGTCTGTTAAATGATACTTCGACAGTCAGCTTGGACTAGCCTAGACAGGTCACCAAATAGACCAGACCCTTAACGATATAACGCGGCATTACAGCGTTAAGAAGCACTTGAATATTTTGCCAAAGGCTCTGGTGGTCATTTTTTCAAGTGCAATAATATACTTCTTAACTTATCTTTTACAAAATTATTAACAAGACTGTGAGGTGACATGCCGAAATCGTCCAGCACATTAAATGAAGAGTTAGATCTTTTTTTCTACTGAGACCAAAGACATTGTACTTACTACCTAGACTGTGCACTGAAACTAAAGAACCGGTCCGAGCGAGAGGCCTCTCAACGGTAGTGTGTCCCTTTCTAATGCGGTGACCACGTATGACCAACAAACAAGGGACAAATTTGCTTGTTAAAAACGATTGTGTTTGTATCCTAATATATTGAGGCTACCTAACTACGCTACCTATACCTTACCTAGCATATTTAAGTAGAAAATAAAATATACATGTATATAGTGTGTAAACGTAAGTTAAGAGTCGAAAGTAATTTTTGGTATTATCTGTACTACCTGTTAAATTGACAAGAACCTAATGAAACTTTCAGTCCATATAGTACGATTCTTGTATATTTATTTATATACAGTCGATCACGTGTATTATTCACATACACGACGTGATCTTAACGCAAAAAAATATATGGGAATAAGTTCAATAGAATAATGTGGAAAA
Organism: Pyrausta nigrata; assembly: GCA_949316185.1. Classification (NCBI taxonomy): domain Eukaryota; kingdom Metazoa; phylum Arthropoda; class Insecta; order Lepidoptera; family Crambidae; genus Pyrausta; species Pyrausta nigrata. The sequence continues at coordinate 8,341,471 of OX438945.1, read as the reverse complement.
AGCCTCACCAATTTGAATCCCTAAGATTATCTATTAGATTTTATACATGCACGCTCACGTACGTTAGCTAAAAGGTAGATTTTCAGCTAATAAGAGATACGAAAAAACATCTTTGATCAACAAAATTCATGGTTACCCTAACGAATATGATAGTTGTTTTTACTTATCCGTGGAAAGAAAAGCGGCTACCAGGTTAAGAAGACTCATTGTTGCACCCTCCTGACAGACAAAGGCATAAAATTCACCATTTTACATGAAAAACAAATCAGTTATTATGAAAATTTACACAGTCATAAGTCAAAGCGCAAGTTTCAAAACAACGCTCAGTGCAATCAAGCCACCATTTTACATTTAGTATTACCAGGCCAAAACATTTAAGAACTACTTTATCAGTGTCAGTATTAGAATTAATGAAATATTTTTAAAATACAACGATTTGATTATTAATTAACACGTACAGTAGAAATTATAAATATATGTCAAAGTTAATGAGTTTGGTAAATCATAAAAAATATAGTTGAAAAATAATGTACCATTTTTACCAAAGCCAATGATTAATTGAGCTGGCAAGACGTTAGACAAGGACACACTACCAGCGGAAGCTATCTCGCCGGGACCGTTTTGGGCCAGCTACCGCTTATAAGGAAATAGCTACCCTAGGCAAATAGTCATAGATTTCATTTTACTTAAACAAAATTTTTTTGGTGCACAGTCTAGGTAGTAAGTACAATGTCTTTGACTGAGACATGCTTTGGCAGTTTTTGAACTTACAATGTCATCGCTGCGACTCTGTCAATCAGTATACACACTCAAAAAACTTAACAAATATGACAAAATGCTACCATAATTCATTTAAGAAACATGAATTTTAAAATTTCTGAAATAGTTTATTTAGACTATTAGTTTATGCTAATTTTTTTTTTAAAATCTTTGTACCGTTCTTAATTATTTGCTCAGCGTCCCGTGTACTGAAATTACCTATGACTAATACTAAACTGACAACTATATTGTTACATATATAAATCCTTACCGTAAAAAATATTCATATACAATTCCATTTTTGTTTATTTATTAATAATAAATTGCAGTAATTAACTAAACGTAAACAGTAGTTGACCAAAACAAATACCTTATGCTTTGACAGTGACAGATTCCCATAGATTATTTATTCTTTTTAGTTTATTACGTCGCTGTCAAGCTCACGGGACTTTGTGTCAATTTTATGGTTAGTCTTTTTTTATAGCTCCGTTTATTTTATTAACAATCTGTGTTGATGTCTATTTGTTTTAGCTGTTAAAATTAGATTTTGCCATACATACTCACTACCATAATTTATCATAATAGATTATTTCGAAATTTCTAAACTGAGTTTTGTTTCGTCTTGTGAACTGACTTGGCTGTATGGACTGAGGTCCTTTGCTATTTACTAATAAAAGTAATTTTGTTTTCAACTTGCCTTACGATGACGTTTCTTCCTTATTCTGGAATTATCTTAAATTTAAAATCACTGGTAGTTGAGCTGACCATATAAATAGGGCGAAACGGTCTTCAAGGCTCTTTTCCTCTGTCGCCTTCAGAAGACTAAGTTCATCTCCAAGCTATCCGAGCATCGCTGATTAACCTGTGTGAAAAAAAGGGTGAAGCCCTTTTACAAAGTTTCCTGCTTAGGCCATCACACTTTTATCCGCAAGCTATTCGCAAGTTATTATCGTGAGTATTCTTTTCTTCCCCGTTTTGGGTTTACTTTGTGATCATTTTGGTGTCTCAATGAGACATGATAGGTTATGTGCTCATAGTTGCTTTCTATTTCTAGGATCTGGAGGCGCAGAACTACCTTTTTGTACAGTTGTGTGGCGTTGGATCAGCACCGACAGGATGCCCTTCTGCCCTTACATTCCCTTCAAAAACCCCTTACAAGTAATTTTAATACTTTTTATTTTTATGAGGGTAGATTTCTGGTTTAAAATGTATTTAATTCTTACTTATTAGCAACTAAATTTAATTGTTTTCAAGTGTTTTACTAGATTTTAGCATTCAACCCTCCGTCCAAGTACCCTTACAACAGTTTTTAATGATTTAAAGTAATTTGGTACTGTCTCGGGTAACCATTTTAGTACTGGGTGTGAACAATTTTCTAAGTAGGTTATTTGTCACATTCCAGGGGGTTTTTTTTCTTTGGTCTTAAACCATACACAAGTCTGCGTTTGGCCCTCGGCTTGCGCAGAGCTACGTGTACCACCGGCTACTCATCCTACCCTCGGTGTTGCACCACATACCCGCAGAGGAAAGTTTAATATTTTTAACACTAGTTTACTTATCTGTTTTGGGAGGCACGCCCTTATAATAGTGTCTGGCGCCCTACCTTTTTCTTACCTTTTATTTATATCTTACTGCTCCATTTTTTTGTGCGTGACCTTTCTACAACGCTCGGTAAACCCAACTATCTTGCCCGCGCTCCACCCTGAGCTAGGCCCTTACTCTTTTAATTTATTTTGAGTGTACATTACCTATAAGTACCCTTGTATACTTGCATTTTATTAATTTTATTTGCTTAAATAAATATAATTATTACCAAACTTTTTTTTTATTTAACAATATTATCAGCTAGCAACTAATTCTTCTCAGTTTTCTTCTGCAATTAAGATAGGCCTATTATAAAGCGTTTTTAATTCTATACACACGACTGTATTTGAGTGAATGACAAAATCAATTTAAAAACTTGTCATACTTAGATCAATTAAATGCTAGAGATGGCATGTTCATGGCACTACTGCGAAAAATTACAAATCCTCCCTTACTAGGTAGGCATCCCTAAAATCCCCATGCATCGCCATAGACACAAATGTCATCTGAAGTTGACAGTTGAAGTTGTTGAATGTAATCTGAAGAACTGACCACTGTGAATACCAATCTCGAGATGGATATGAGGATTTCCTTGAGGTTACTTTAGTTGAGGCCGAGTGGAAGTAATTTTAGGTAAACATCTTAGATGCATCATAGCTGTACAATTCTCACCCGTCTGCTAGATCCTTTGACAGATGTTTTGTCAAAATGGCAAGTGGCACTGAGTAACGAGTGGCCGCCACTCAGTTCACGTGTGCGTATACGTATTAAAAATAAGTTTAACAGCTTGTCGCTGGCCACCGGTAGCTGTGGTCGGCCCATCTGTGCGGAGCCTTAAAGTGAACGGATAAATGCGCCTTCACCTTTAGAAGAAAAATATCTCAAGACCTAATATAAATAGAAGGAATAACTGGATGTGTCACTGGACTGTATACTATGCAAGACAGATAAGCAGGATAACCAAAAAAATGCTGAATGTCCCAATGTGTGAAGACTGCAATGTAAAAGAGAGACCAAAAAATACACTCACTTTGTTCGTTATCAAGCGCGAAGTCTCCCCTCGCCGGCCACGCCAGTTCGCGCGCCTCCGCCATGTCTTGCTCGCTGCTCGACACGCACTGCACCATGGCCTGCGGTAACAAAAGAATGGGTCAGAACGTGCTGTCCAGACAATCTACGGATAGACAATGGAGTTTTCTAGGCGTTTTCTAGGGCCCGTAGACAAAATGCAATCTATTCTAAATTGAAGATCGCTATCCGTAACTAAATGTACGAAACTGAAATAAGCTTTCGAAACATCATGTGACTTTTGCAGACATATTTTTTACATTTAGTTGGCGAAAGCGAATTTTGCTTAGATTGGATCTTGACTGAGGACTTAACTTAGATTATTAATAATTCGCTCGATGGCAATAGGTGTCTTTGATAATATAAAGCGATGATAGTGAATGAGGCAACGGAGTTTTTAGCAGTCCCGTAAATAACTATTCTTAAGTTTATTTTTACTTTTTAAGTATTTTAATTTTCATAGTTGCAAACAGAGGCTGGATTTTTGATTAGACAATAGCTGTATAAATGGAATTCCGTTGCCTTATTATCATAGCTTTAAAAGTACATATTCTGGAAGACTTTTAGCGCCTCTTGACGCTTGCTGGCAACGATTTAACAAGTACCTCTAGAAAAACTGCTCATTGAGGAAGCAAACTTATAACTTGTATGTATCTGGTACAAGTCTTTCGTTTGTAGGTTTGGTTCAGTGATCATGAGATACCAAGATACAAACGAGTCCATTTGACAGGTCCAAAGCTCTAAAGGAAGACATGTAACGTAGTTGTCTCAGCCTTGCCTTGTCTTACTGCTCACACGAACAAACTCGCGAGCAGCCTCGCAATATCGCTAGTTTGATACACGTCATAAGCATGTTTTGCACTATCCTATTTGTAAAAATCCCAATTAAGAATTTAGGAACCTAAGTAGTGTAGCTAGTGATCACACAATCCTAAGTCGGAGTTACCCAAATTGTGCATACGACTCACGACGACTAGTACTAGGAACTTTAAACTTTAGCATAAAGGTAGTCCCTCGTTATCTGCCGTATTAAAAGGTCGTCCACCATAATCTACCGTAGTCTACTTGGTAGGCTACCTAACGTTTGGGTAGGCTACGGTCGATTAACAATTTTTTATGGAGTGGTTTGCCATTGCCTACTCCATTTCACACACTAGCCAACTAGTGTGCAGGTTTCCTCACGATCGTACACTGCTTAGGTAATAGAGCGACCATGACCTTATATTTTGGCTAAATAGGATCCAATTTGTTCCTAAATTCTATTATATCTTTCTATCTCCTAACTAGGTTCCTTACAATTAGGATGGTGGAAGTCCATTTTTCTTTGCTTTTCATGACTTTTAAAAATAATACCCGTTTATTAATATATTTACCATTCGTTTTAAAAAGTTGTAGGTATAATGAATGACCTATCATAGTAGGTGTGTTTTTTGGATGTGGTTATTTTTAAATAAATAATTTTGTTAAAAAATTACTGTCAAGTAAACAGGCCGGGAAGAAGTCCCACCTGTGTAACTATAAGGTCAGGAAGGAAACTAACTCCCTAGTGAGCGTAGAGTCCCTTTACCCCAAGACAAGTCTATGTCTTGGGGTAAAGGGACAAGACTCAGTTTATGTTTATGTAAGTTTATTATATTAATGTATGTATGTAGGTGTATAATACATTGTTTGCATTAGAATAGTTCAATTAGTATGTTGTTCTTTTTACGCCGCCACGACTATTTCTGCCTCACCCACTGGTTGACTGGTAGAGAATGTCTTAAGGCATTAAGTCCGCCATTTATACTACTCTGTTTGTGCAATAAAGAATAAATAAATACATAGGACACTAAGTCCGTACAGTCCTAGCCCCGCCTAACAATAGATACTTAGATATAAGTGTCATAGCACACATATCAACTCAGAAAGGGATCGTCACCGTATCGCCTTTTGCCACGCTGTTAAATAGGCGTCAACCTGACGTAAGCACGTAACCAAAGCGGATCAGCAGCTCCGGTACGTCGACTCGGCTACGGCTAGGCCGACGCCGCGCTTACGGCGCCGACCGCTGGTTGACATGCCAGGTACCAGATCAGTTTGAATGCGAACCTGAAGTGTAGCGCATGGTTATGTCCCGGTTCACATTACGCAAGATGGCTATCATAGCCATAGCACTGGATGAAGAGGAACAAGAAAATATGAAGAAACGAAGAAAGGGTGGACGAAGTAACGTAAGCTCGGGACGACGAGCCGTAAGCGCGGGGACCGCTAGTTGACCAACCCGCAATGCGGTTCGTGAATTGGTCCCAAAGCGAGGCAATTAAGTTACGATTCCGATTAGTGTGCGTTGCAGTACGGAGTTTCATACAAAGAATACTGAACGGCTCGAGTTGATACGTTTACGTTTCGTTTACGAGTTGATAAGTGTGCTGTGACCCTAAATAAGGATGTTGTGATAGGATAGTTGCGCCCAGGTCGCCCAGGGTAGCAGCGTCAGCACGGTAGGTAGGCGGCGTGGACCCGCTGCCATGGCATGGTCACCAGACTGATCATATTGACGGTTAAGGGTGTCTTGGCCGCAGCGAAGGATAATGAGAACTAACACGGACGGTTGATATTAATAGTAAAGGGACTCTACGCTCACTAGGGAGTTAGTTTCCTTCCTGACGTTATAGTTTACACAGGCGTGACTTCTTCCCTGCCCGTTATCAACATTGGTTACAATGTTTACCAAGCATAGAAAAACAGGCTTTAAAGGTGCCAAGCAGCATGCTGTGTTCCGTCGGTAAGTGGGAGCGCCAGAACTGTCGACTCTGTCTACGCCACGTCTGGTTTAGTCCAGAGTCAATAGCAAACTCATTACAAATAAAACAGTGTTTTAGGAATAAAGGTCTGTGCCCACTACACCGTATCATACCATGACCGTGCTAGGACCGTATAAAATCAAATACACATTTGATTGTAAACCCTAACAGAGGAGTTAAAGTTCAAAGTATATTTAGTGCAGTGTTCATTTAGCCAGTGCCAGAACGGTGCATCGAAGACACTTAACACAGAGCTTAAACATTAACCTTGGTATCAGGCCGAAAAACAAATGTTTACTTTTTACACAGTCCTAGCACTAGCACGGTCTGGGTATGGTAGACGGTGTAGTGGCGGGCAGAGACCTTTAGTCTAGAGTCAAGAGCAAACCTATTGCAAATAAAAATGTACTATAGTAACAAAGTGAAAGCAATCTCACCGAGGAGCTGGCGTCTGCCGGTTCGGGCGACTCGGTGGTCGTGTCGGGGCGCGCGCGGCGGCGGGGACTCGCTGCGGGCTCCGCGCCCAGCGGGCTGTGCGTCGTCGTGTCGGGGGGACTACCTCCCCCTCCCCCACCACTACTCCCACTCCCACTCCTCGCGCCCGCCAGCGTCTGCGTCGACACCGAGTGCCGCACGAACGCGCCCGGCTCGCACCCCCCGCCATCTTTCGCCTCCGCCTCGCCCCGCCTCTCCCCGCCCTCCCCCTCGAAACTCCTCCTCCCCGGAACCCGCTTTGGCGCGAGCAACACGCTCGGATCTATCCCCAACCTCGACCGCGACATCTGCGCGCCGTGGGAGTTCGACACGAGCGTCGTCTGCTGCTGAACGATCGTCGTGTTCTGCACGAACGTCGAATTGCGACTCGCGGCGCGCTTCGGCGAGAGGGGCACGATCACCGGCCCCGACTGCGCCTGGTTCGCCTGAACGAACTCCTGCGCCTGCGACCGGACCTGCGGACTCGCGTTGAACTGCACGCTCGTCGGACTCAAATTCGCGAGCAGCGGACTGAGCTGCCCGTTGAAATTGGGACCGTTCATCACGACCTGCCCGTTCGGCGACAGGAACTGCGGGCTGTGCTGCGACTGAATCATCTTGCCCTGCTGGTTCTGACGGATGACGACGCCGCCGTTCGCGCCGGCGAACACGCCCGGGTTCTGCACCGGTGTCAGCACGTTCTGCCCGTTGACCGTTTGCAGCTGCAGCTGCATCGGCACGCCGGTCGAGTTGTCTTGGATGATCGCCGTCCCGTCGGCGGTCATCACCATTCCGCCGAGATTCGGAACTATGAATTGCTGGAAAGCCGGGAAGTTCGGCATCACGCCGCTGGCGTTGTTTATCAGATTCACCGGCTGCAGCAGGTTTATTTGCTGTGACGGCGACGTGTTTGTGATGATTTGTTGAGATCCGAAATTATTCGAGCTCCCCTGCCCGTTCATGACTATGTGCGCGGGCGTGCCCGACTTCCCGGGTACGATAGTCAACGCTTGCAACATCGGCGTAGGAGAAATGTTGTTGTTCGGCGATAGCTGAAAGCCGCGCGGTGAAAACTGAGGACTAGTGTTGTGCTGCGGCGACGAATGATGTACCATGAGGTTATTCGGGTTCTGTTGGGGCGCAGTTATTTGAAGAACGCTCGTGATGTTAGCGGTAGGAGTTTTCTTTTTCTTGTTCCTCTTCTTTAAACTCTCGGGAGAGAGCATGGCTTGCATGAAACTCTGCCCGTTCTTCATTTCTATCTGCCGGGGACTTTCGTTCGGAGACTGACCGGGTACGATGCCGCCGGTCACGATTTGGGGTACGACAGTGCTTTGCTGTACGACTTGACCGTCGACGGCCATCATGGGCGGTTGTATCACAAATGGCGCAGGTAACGTGTTAACCACCACGGTGGGCTGGTTCACCATGGGTTGGACGCCTCCCACTGCCGGGACCACTTGCGTCACTGACGTAGTCACGTTAGTTACAGTACTTGAGCCCTGTATAGGGGACACGGCCGTTGTTGTTTTAGGGGGTGGTGGAGGCATCTGGTTGTTGGATACAATAATTTGGCCCGTCGAAGATATTAGAATTTGACCGGGTGTGGTGTGACCCGGCCTCCTCGTTACGTGCGACAAGCTCGTCGTTTGAGTGTTACTCGTCTCTGGTTTGGACGGTATACTACCGATTACGTTTTGTACCATTTCCAATGGTGATTTCGATATCATATTCTGAGCAGTCGTACCGGCAATGTGGAGCGGGTAACTTGTTGGTAAATTGACGGAGTTTATGAATGGATCCGGTTGATTATTTGGAATGGCATAAGTAGTCGCCAAGTTGACGCTAGGAGGTGGCGGAGGTCGTATAAAGTTCGCTTGGGACGCGTTAATAGACGTAGTTGCGGTGTTAGCTTTTCCGGCCAATACCGACGTCACGGTGTCTCTCGTGACCGAAAAGCCACTCGCCATTGTTGTAACAAAGGTTTGCACATAACAAGCCTGTATCAATGAGTGTGCTGGACCACCTCCCAAATGTGGAGGCGGACAATACCCTGGCATTGCGTTTTCGATTCTCCTCCTGGCTTCTATTCTAAAGCTATCGTGGGGCGGTTTTAATCCTGGTTTGACTCCGACCATTGATATGTTATCTACGTCCATGAGATTTTTATTTACGTTGTGATTCGATATAAAGTGCATCATTTGTGTTCCACTTATAGATTGAGGAGGTCCCGGAGAATTGTATGAATACATGTGCCCGCCCCCGGGTGTAGAAGGATTGCTGTTAAAATGTTCTTTACACGATCCTGGATTTGAGTACGCTGGGCTAGGAATCGGATATGAGCAGTTGGACTGCATTTGCGTACTGCCGCTGCCGCTGCTGTGCGGCGTGTCAGTACTCCTGGAACTATTGGACAGCGTTGGAGAAGGCTCGGGAGGCTGGAGCGTCTCAGTCGGCGACACGTTGCTGGTGCTGACTGTCCCAGCCTGTATTGGCCCACAGTTATCATTTATCAAAGGACTGCGGTCAATATAAGTCGATGACGTTACTGGATTATCCTCAAAACTATGTTTTGGACTTGACGTGGAAAGGTTCCCGTCCGTTTCCATCTTGTATGAACATTGTTTCATATACTTAAGTCGCATTTGATTTTCAGCAAAATCTGTTCCGCAGCCTTTCACCGAGATGTTACAACCTTTGCAACATTGAGAAACTTGGCTGTCCATACTTTTGTCAGATAAAACGCTACTGTCTGGCGTGTTATTGGGCGACGGTGATGGGTTTGGCACTAGGTTACTTCTGTAAGTATTGGCGACATCAAAGGACTTATTAGTTTTACAAGATCTATCCACCTGATTTTGTATGCCGTAGCAGTTAGGATGTTCGTATTGATTGGCATCGTACGATGAGTTGATTCCTTGTCTTGAAATCGTATTATTGAGCAATACCGTTTGTTGCGCTAAGTAACCACTCGGATCATCCATGAATGAAGGCACGTTATTACCGGGCATTTCATTTTTATTATCTGGCATAATTCGCATGCCGTTACCGCCGAACGTTACTAACTTGTTTTCGGCAGGACTAACTTTCTTTTTAGTGCCTTTGTTATTGTTAGCTTTTAACTTTTTCTTGTTAATCTCCATTGTATTAGGCCATTGTTGACCTAACATGTTGTAATGCTGGGGTAAAGGTGGCACTCTAGAACACATAGCTTGATTCATAGCTTGCTCGTTGTTAGAGTATGAGCTGTAAGAATTCAAAGAGTCATCTGACACACTCGTGTTTGACTCTTCATAATCCAGACTTTCTGATTTCTGTGACTTCAGGTTAGGACTAGTCATTGGATTAGAATTGTTTGAATCATTCCTCTTAACCTGCCATGGTGGGGTTTTAGCAGGATTGGTCTTGACTACCGCTCCATTTTGTATTACCAACTGTGCCTGAGGCACGTACTGGTTTTGATTTTGAGGCTTGCATTGATTTACATTTTCTGCTAATTGTGTCTTAAACCCTTTCATAGCCATTTCAATCTGTTTTTGGTTTTGTTGTATGAAGATCTGTTGTTGCTCATTAATCTTTTGCATCACTTCTGGAGTCAACGGTTGATTCAAACCACAAAAAATTTGGGATTCTTCTTCTTTGACAGAATTCTTTACAGGTTGGAGATTTTGTTGCGCTGGAATGTCTTTCTTTTCATCTTTGATATCTTGTTCTAGCATATTTTGAGGCATAGCGTTCATGACGCTTTTATAGTTGTTTTGTTTATTGAACCCTGTGTTGACTCCGATGACTTGCCCGTTTGTTCCTAAAACAGGTAGGCCGACATTGAGCGTTGCGTTAGCCGAGGAAGCGCTAGGCTGGCCCGGCTTTTGTCCGTCAATGTTCTCCTGTTGCTGTTGTGTGATCCAGCCGCTGCTCACTGTGAGGTAGTGGGAGCTCCTTTGTACGTGCGTATCTTGTTTGGCGTCATTGTCTTGCGTTGGGAGGGCGTTTAGTAGGTTTTGTTGCACGGGCGCAAATGTGGGTAGACAAGACTGACCGTTGTTCGGCCGCTGAGGCCCTATACCGGGCGAAACCGTCCTATTATGATCGTTCTCTTGAGGCTGAAACAATTATTGCCATTATCAAATTGAGATTAGTATGCATATTATACAGTATGAAAAATAATTTTAATATCAACTTTGGCCTAAAATAATTATCAGATAAAGTCAAATTTGTATATTATTGATTTTGCATTACGATTATTACAGTATTCAGTATTACACATCATTACTTATCATATGAAGACAATATAAAATTTTATATTTAAACAAAAATGTCACGTTTACATCAGACTACTAATATACCTTGAAGTCGTTAAGTGGCCGCTCCCGTTGCATCATCATTTGGGACACGGTCACGTTAGGCGGGAAGTTAGCTCGTTTCTTCATTTTCTTTTTCAACACAGCCACCTCTGTAGTTACTGAAACAGTCGAAAATTGTTCTTCAGAAAACAATGCACGTATCAACTCGTAGTTTATATATCTATTACAATTGCGTATGAGATAATAAATGTACATGCCCAATGTAAAATTAATTAAAAGATCGTTAACCTAGCTAATTACTGTTTGATGGGAGTAGTTTTCAAACCTACCCATATTTGGGTAGCTGTTATATTGAATCGTTTTAGCGCCAGCATTCATTGTCTGCATGTGAATATTTATTACATTACATAAGTATGTACCTATCTAATACATTTATGTATTCAAAGATAAGTATAGTAAGATTCAAAATTGGTCCGATTCACCTTATAAGATGAATCGGACCAATTTTGAATCTTGGGCACTATACAAATTAAACACGAAAAAAGCCTTTGTTCTCGTCATTGTTTCTCAGAATAAAAATTTCATCGGACAACATTTGTGACTAGTTTTGGAAAAAGTACATTATTAACATCCAATTTTATACGTTTGTAGGTATGCAAACAACAAGAGGTCACTCTAACAAGATAAACGCACAAGCAGTGGGCAGCGGCTCGCACAGCGATATACGCAACGTCATTAAAGGAGTCGCGAGGAGACCGACCGAGTGACTTTGCGCTGTTCTCCAGACGACCTATTAATTCAAAAGAATATAAAGACTCCTCAATGTCATCTGTTCAAACCCTTTTTATATCAATGTAGGTATTATTATCTACTTATGAGGCAGAATATTGAAACAATAGAAAATAAATCATAAAAGTATTACGTTTAAATAAGCTTAACTCAAAAATAAACAATACACATTCCACGGCAGCAGGCGAGAAATCGTAATAACAAAGAATTCTTTCATGTCTGAGAGGACTTTGAAAGGTATATTTTATAGTATAGACTCGATTTTCATAACGATAATAAAATCTATTAAAACATTTCCTCTTATCGAGAACGTTTCCCAAGGAAACTGCGAACGACCCAGATTGTGGGCGAGGGAAATGGAAAATAAGCGGTTCCACAACAAATCGGAACGGGAAGAGCCCTGATGATCGACCCATTTATATGTAAAACGAAAAAATATTGCCGAGAGTCGCGACACACCGCCAGCGTCACATCTATTTGACCTCGACTCCTGGCCGAGGACTAATTAAAACTTAATACAATTAACGTTCAGCAGATTACACAAGTGGTTTTTGTTCAGTTTTAATGCGCTCCGAGTAGTAACAAGTTGTTCGAAAACTTGATTCATTCCAAACACAAAAGTATGTAATTGTCGAGTTAGTAATTCGATAACGCTTCATAGTGGTAATTAGTAACCAAGCAGAGTATAATGCTGTTATCTATTTGCACATTATCTAGCAGATTTGCAATTAAAATACGGGTTGTGTGCGAAACGAGGCGGCTCGCGGGTAGGGTGGTCTCCGAGGCGCCAGGGTGCAGGGCGGGTGTGAGCCCGGGGTGGCGCGGCCGCGACTCGTCAGATCAATAGTCGGCGGGAGCGCCCACGCCACGGCACCGGGCCGGGCCGCCACCGGCCGCTTTGCACCACCGCCGATTGTTTCAAATTACACCCGCCTTTGTTCCCGCCACTGATCGAGTCGCCTGCGTTTTTGTTTGCTCTGAACGGCCGACTTCCTTTACGATAATTACGCAATTCTGCGGCTCGCCGTATAGACTTCCCGATTCGCCGGCCCGCTCTCGGCGATTAATCTTGTTTACGGACATTATCTTTCCTCCGCTTCAGTATCAGGCTTTCTAATACTGTGTAGATACTTTTAATTAATTACAGCAATTTAGAAGCATAATCAAAATAAGAATGAATGTAAGTAAGTACATAAATGAACATGATTTGTAAATCTCTTTTCTTTTGATTACGTAAAACGCTAACGCACAAATAAAACTGTGAGGAGACTGCGGCAAATTAGTGGTGCGCAAATAGGTTTCAAGGGACCATTGATGTTATTTTGTGAGAAAGGGGTGACTTAATAAATTAAGGGATCGTAGACTAAGGAACAATAGATGGTTATTGCTGTTTAATGCATTTAGGAATAATGGCCACGATAATAGGAAGGTAGTTATTGTAGTAATCAAAATCTGATAAGATAACTTCTAAGCTATCCAACATAATATGAAACAACGACAAATCTGTGTATTGCCGAGATGATGTGAGGTGTTAATAGCTAGGGAGGAGACAAGACTACGGGGCCAGGGGGTGTTGGGTGCATTGCAGGTTGTTACTCCCGGACGGACGGCTGACGAAGTGCAGTTACCCGCTATTCATGCCGCACTAAATGCACCCCGCGCTCCCTGCGCTGCCACTTAACAACAAAGAGACCGCTCTACCCTCTTTGTTACAAGAAACAACTCTGTTCTAGCAGCAGCCACTTTTAGTGTCGCTTTAGTCCCTTCAGAAATTGATAGTGGAAATTCCAAATGTCGACCCGAATTCTTAAGTTATTCTTTCAAACAGTCTTCATTAATTATTTTTTTCCAAACACCTGTCTGGTTATAAACAATCAATTGTGGTAAGATCTAAATTAGCTGTCTACGTCTCAACTCGGCTTCTGCTTGATCCCATGATTTTTCATTATTTAAAACGGTGATTTTCATAGTAGGTACAGTAGAAAATAAAACATTAAAGTCGATCGTATTAACATTGTAGCGGGAATCAATCCGCTCTCATCGCAGACTGGCGGAAAGTATCACGGCGGGCTCGCCGTCAGCCGGTTTCCTGACTAATCCCGTTCGGTTCACACTCAGTATAATTGGATGGAGGAGGGACCAGCGCAACGATTACGCCAGGAAAGCCAGTCAGTTAATAACATAATAACGATTTTCTGATTAAACTCAACTAAAACAATTCCGTATGTCGTTAAAGGGTATTCAAATTGTAAACCATTCGACTGAAGTCCCGCGAACAAAAGCAGCTTTAAAACCACTTGACTGGGAAACTAAGTTTATTCATCGCAAAGTTAGCAAGCTCGAGTGCAACACAAAAGCTTTTAATTTAAAGGTAAATGCGCGTAGGGGTGGGACGTTTACGTAGTGATGACGTGCTTGTTTCACGCGACCGTTAAAAAACGCCTAAGCAAAAGCGGCGCACAAACGACAGCCATAAACTTTAGACGTGATTATGGCAGTTCATTCAGCGGTTAATGATTTCCAAGTACTGCAACAGAACCGCAACTATGCGTGCAATTATGCGAAACTTTGGATAAACCATAATTCCACGCAATTATTCCGATGCTATAAAATTTTACCGCTCACTGTGCTGTTATCACAGTATAAATTGTGAGTTTTAAAAACCAAAATATTTTTATCGTCTTCAATAATTGGAATTTCATACAAATTATATTACTTACAATTAATTAACATGACTTATATTAAACTAAGTGAATTTAAAAAATATGATAAAATAATTGACCACGACATGTTACCACGTAAGTAAATCATCTAAGGCTGCCTGTGACATAAGTAGCACAGAATTAATGAAATAATACGGTACATTTGCATCCGTTGGTTCACAAAATCCGGACTCAGCAAGGCTTGAGCAAGATGCCGATATCTCGCATTACTAAACGCAATCAACCCCTGTTATTTCACCGACAAATTTCTTAGTTCACGTTTCTCCCCTTCCTTTATGACATGAATAACAATTTGTTTATTGTTATCTTATTTTTCCTTGTTCTTCTGAAATCAAAGATTGAGTTTCTAAAGTTACCTACTTAATTTGTTAACCGCAAGGTATTTAAAGGAAATTGAAACTGTACCAAAAGAGTTTCGTTTTATGAAAACATTATTTCGATTTTCTAATGTTAAACAGGGTGTTAAATACGTTTTAACATAATTATTAGAGGGGATTCAGTAGAATTGATAAATATACAATATAAAATAAAATTGTGTCATTTTTTAAATCATTCAGATAAAAAAAAATGTTGATCCAGTTAGTCCATAAAAGGGGAAGGGAAAGACGAGTATAACTTTATAGCTTTCTCTGGCTACTAGAATGTTATTATTTGCAAATAGAAAGTCTTATCTAATGACCCATTGTGTTCAGAGGCCTTTATCTGACTTTTAGGATCACTACAGAGAATACTTTGTAAATATATGAATTATGACTCTATACGTACACAAAGTACTCGTACTTACAAAGAGATTTTTAAGATTTGTCAAAATATCTGCACTCGTGGTATTCTGTTGAAGAACCCGTTTTACTCAAGCTTACCTTTATGACAATCGTTTTGCTTATTAATTGGTACACAAAACAGAGTTAAAACAATTTAATTGATAAACTTAAGGAACCAAAGACAGTAACTGACATACAGAGGTAGGCTGCGACTTCAAAAGTATGTGCACACAGCATGGTAAGCTTTAACATCGAGATACTATGCGAAAGCAACTAATTGTGGTAAAAGCTAATATAAACGTTATATTGCAACGTCTAGGTATGCAGTTTGCTGAATTCTGGATTACTAAGGAAGATCCTATCTTGTCCAGATAAGCAGTATAAACAGAGTGATGCTCTTAAGCTTCCTTATTAATTACTGTGACAGGTGTAACTAAAATCTAGCACAAACGCCTTTGTACACTAGCGGGAATACAAACAAAGCGTAACGCAATGAAACAAAAGAAGCGAATGTTTCGCGGCCGCCGATACAAACTACAGAGTTAAAACGAGTTAAGAGTGTTGACTTATGCTACTTCTCTTTCTTTCTTCTTTCTTCTCGTTACGCTTCCGCTTCGTATTCGCGGCAGTATACTAAAGGCATATCTCACTAGCAAATTAAAACATATTCTGAGAGTATTGCTAGGTTTATGAAACTTTGAATATTACCTTTCTTCTGTTCTATGTGGTGCTGTGGTGGCGGAGTGGCGGGAGAGTGCGCGCGCGCCTGCAGCGTCGCCAATAGTTTCCGCTTGTGGTTGCACAGCTTCGTCAGCTCCGCCCCTGAACTAGGCTGATAGGGTTTGCTAACCACCTGAAACAAAAATGCGTAAGATAAAATAAAAAAGATATCATTGATGTAATTTCTTTGGATTTAGGTAAAATTTAGGCAGTCGTATTGCTAAAAGCAAGTTCTTCTAATCCAATCTTTGAGTGGAGTCCTTTACACGTAATCAAATGTTATATACCTGATACAGAAACAACGCTAATGTGTTTCTCGAAATACACAACTAACTTAATAAAATTTGGTTGGAGGACTTGAATGTCATTTGCGTGCATAATTCATGAATAACTCAATTATGTTGCCAATTGTCAATAGATAATGGATTAGCCTATTTGATAGTACCTATTCGTTTGTATCGTGATCAGGCTAATGAGTTCATGTTTCACGATAAATAATGTCAGACCGAGTGACAAACGGTTTATTGTTATGTAACAAGCGCTGATCGATAACTGCCCGGCTAGCTACCAACGGTGTTACGACTTTACTAGCTAAACCAATCATCAAGCGTTGGGTTTCCTGATTTCGCAGACACGACATGATCGCTAGTTATGAACTTATGAGTTAAATTACATACGGGCAACGGGTAATAAGAGAATATTCTTAGTTCACTTTGCGACGAGAGACTATAAGCTTAAAAATACAACCACCAAAAATGGATTTCATCCAAAATAATGTTCATTGATAGTTGAAGTAATTTTACATAAAGATTAAGACACGGAAATTACAAGAACAGTCTCTTCTGCTTTCTTAACGTACGTTACAAACGTTCCAAATATCGTGTAGAGTCAAAGTGAATCAAAGCACGAACGTTGAGCTGAATAGGCGTGTGCAGCAATGTGGATGGCATGAAGTGTGCACTGTGCACTGGATTGTAATGCAGCAGGGCGGGCAGTGAGTGTTCGCGATAGTGTTGTGCCCAATCTGCGAACACGTCGGCCATTCATTATGGCTGGACGCCCACTGTGCGCTGCTGCACACGCAAATTGCTCCACACTCCCGCTGACACAGCTGCACACTGCTAAATGCTAATGTTTGCAAGTATGTAACAGACTTCGAAATTTAACTAGATATTTCGTGTCAGATCCTTTATGGCCACAGATAAAAGAAAACACTTAAGTTGAGGAAGTATCACTCACTAACTAATCCTAGCCATAAAGCTAGAACAAAGTATCAAAATTAAAATGCTTTATTAAAATTAAGAACATCATTTATTTATTAATGTCTGTGTTGACGACAGCTACAATTTGATCATAAATCATTAATTTTCTATGTAATTACGTTAGACTTAAGTTGGTTGATGATTTTCCTATGAATTTGATCCCCTTTGTTTATATTTTTGTGTAATAATAAAGAAATTATTAGTTACTAGGTTAAACAAGGATAAAAATATATATTAGAAAAGGAAATGTATATAGTGCCGTGTGCAAAGTTCTATGGCCACAATTGGATAGATATGCCAAGTGCAATAGTCACTAAATGAACCGAAAATTTTATAGATAAACAGCCCAGAACCTTGCACCAGCACGTTCACGCCTCTACAGTTGTTCCAGTTAGTACAGTGCTCAAGTGACTTGTTCTAGTACAGTAGTAAATGAAATCAGTGAAAGTTAAAGTGCAGTTTCTCTCTGGGGACCTACCAGTGCCTATAGTGCTTACGTCCGAACTTTATACAGTCCACTTGCCAGGAAGTGCTATCGAAAGGCCACATTTTGGTCCATCGGAGACGGATTGTTAAGTACGCACCAGTGACTTAGTGATTTAGTGACTTAGTGAAATTGACACTCTAACTTTTTTGTAAGTACTATTGACTCTTGTTTTTCTGTGATTATTTCGTGACTTTGTAAATATTCTGTGACTCTATCGTGTGTAAATAATATCTGAGACTGTTACCTGTGACTATTATCTGTGACTTTTTGTGCCTTTTGTGTTAGTTAAATTAAATTCAGTGTGTCCGTGGGATATGGTAAAAACGCGAAGCCGAACCATGGATGAGCGACCTGTGCGTGTATTGCCGGAACCACCCCGGTCACCGTCCCCGTCGACGAGAAGCCGCACGGAAGCGGAACCACTTACGGCCGCCCAGCCTACCGAACGTGGCGCCGCTATAGTGGGACCCGCCGCGGAGGCCGGTACGAGCGGAACTCGGCGTCACACAGCGCGCTCAACCAGATTTACGGTCAGCGCTGTAGCGCGGCTACGGTTTGAAGCGGAAGAGCGGCTCGCAGCCATCAGACGGAAAGAGTTGGAACTTGAAGCTGACATGGTAAAGAAAAGGCTCGCTGCGGATCTTGCAGAATTGGAAGATGATAGTGATCAGGAACAGATGCCCGAGATAGAAAAAGTCAATGAGTGGCTGGACAAGTCCGCACCGAACGCGAACACCGAACGGGGGGAGCGCTTGGAGGCTCCAGCGGAACCCAGTAATGAAGAAACGCCCGGGACCCGAAGGGCAAGGTTTTGGACACCGGGACCCGTTAACCCTAAACCACGAGCGGAACAACGACGAAGGTCATCGACCCCGAAGAGACGCGGTATTGAACAGCTGGCTGACACATTATCTCAAATGATGTCTGCACGGCCACCGCCGCGGCAAGTAACAGATCTTCCTGTGTTTTCGGGATCACCATTAGAATGGTTACACTTTGCTACCGCTATGGAAGAAACCACAAAGCTGTATAAGTTTACGCCGTACGAAAACTTAGCACGACTACGCAACGCTCTCAGAGGAGAGGCCAAGGAAGCCGTGACGCCGCTACTAAGCAGCGCGACGCACCCGGATCGCGTCATGAAGACGTTACAGCAGTGCTTCGGCCGCCCGGAAATGATTGTTGACATGGCATACGAGGAACTAAAGAAGCTGCCGAAAATGGGAAGCACAGCAAGTGAGTTCAACATATTCGCGGTTAAAGTGCAAAACATAGTGACTACGCTAAGTAACGTCGACCCGGCATACCTATACAACCCGTTACTGGTTCGTGAAATCTTGGAAAAACTAAGCCCTCACATTAAATCGAGGTGGTGTGACTATGCGGAAGATCAACCCCGAACGACGGTACAGATAATCAAGCTTTCCGATTTTCTCATGCAGCAGGCTGATCGCGCATTAAAACACAGCTACAGAGGTACAAAAAAGGAAACCCCGATGACAAAGAACGTCAAGAACGAACCGAAGAGGAAGGTGTTCAATGTTACCGAGACGAACAACGCGCCAGTGAACACGGAGAAGCCCGAAGCGTGCATAATATGCAATGGACAACATCGACTACCTGCGTGCACGAGGTACCAGGAGCTGCCGGTGTCTGAACGCTGGGATGCCGTGAAGAAGGCTGGACTCTGTTTTCGGTGTATACACCGGAGGATGAACTGCAAACAGAAGGTTTGCGGCGTGAAGGGCTGTAAACGTCCTCACCACGCCACCCTGCATGCTGAAGTCTCGGCTGAAGAGGTCGAACAGGTAGCTACCAACCAAGAAGAGGTGGCTATAGCTACTGCAACATCCGGAGGGAGCGATGTCAAGCTGAAGATTTGTCCAATTATCCTCAGCGGCCATCGGGGAACGCAACGAACTTTCGCGCTCTTCGATGAAGGGGCCACGATATCACTCATCGATGAAGACCTCGCGAACGAGATTGGAGCCAGCGGACCAAGCACCTGCCTCAAGCTGAGAGGTATTGACAAGGAGGTCAAAAAACATGAACAGCAGAACCGTCCGCGTCAAGATCAAAGGAAGCGACGACAGCGGATACAGCTCTGCCATCACACTCCGAACGATGGCTGATCTGAACTTATCGACGCAGTCGGTGCCTAGGGAGGCACTACAGCTGGAACACCTGCGAGGACTGGACGCCTCAAGCCTGGCCTACCACAACGCCAAGCCGAGAGTCCTCATAGGAACCGACAATTGGCCGTTAATCATCACAAGGGAGCTGCGAACGGGCAAGCCGAATCAGCCGGCAGCCTCCAAGACCTTATTGGGATGGGTGATCCACGGAAGGATACCAAGAAGTCGTCAAGCCGCGGAGAAGATCTTACACATCAGCGAAGATGAGAAGATCGAGAACCTGGTCGAACAACACTTCCGCATTGACTCACTAGGAATATCGCTGTCCACCCAATTCACCAAATCGGATGACTTGCGCGCCATGAAGATCTTCCAAGAAACCGCAACCCGGAAGAACGGAAGATTCGAAGTAGGACTACCTTGGAAGAATGAAGATACAAAACTCCCGCAAAGCTACCACGCCGCCCTGAAGAGGCTGAAGACCCTCGAGACCAGCTTAGAACGTGGCCCCGAGGAGAAGAAGCAGTACCATGATCAGATGGAGAACCTGCTTAAGAAGGGATATGCCGAGCGTTGTAGTGGAGAAGAGGAACAAAGTCCAGTGGCATGGTACTTGCCGCACTTCGCTGTGAGGAACCCGAACAAACCAGGGAAGATAAGGCTTGTCTTCGACGCAGCAGCCAAAGCGAACGGAGTCTGCCTGAACGATTGCCTGCTAGAAGGACCAGACCTTCTACGATCTTTGCAGACAATCTTGTTCCGATTCAGAGAAGGAGCCTATGCAGTAGCAGCGGACATAGAAGAAATATTCCTGCGAGTGAAAATAAGAAAAGAGGATCAACCGGCACAGATGTTCCTGTGGACGGACCAACCAAGCGACGAACCTATAAAGATGAAGATGACATCGATGATATTTGGCGCATCAAGCTCACCGTTCCTTGCGCACAGCGTCCGGAACAAGAACGCGCTTGATCACGCGCAGACGCACCCTGAAGCCCTACTGCCGATCTTGGAAGCCCATTACATGGATGACTTCGTGGAAAGCTTCAATGACGTCGAGAGCGCCAAAAGAATTATCAAGCAAGTCGACGCAGTTCATAAAGAATCCGACTTTCATCTTCGTGGTTGGAACAGTAACGACGAAAGGCTACTGGCGGTCACCCCGAGCGACAGAAGAGCATCAGGGGGATCGACACCGCTAGGAGGCCCAGAGAAGACCTTGGGACTACTATGGAACCCGAAGACCGACGAGCTTAGCTTCAATACGTCATTGAATCGGGTCCCAGAAGCCGTCAAGTCACGAGAGCGAGAACCAACAAAAAGAGAAACCCTGTCTACAGTGATGAGCATTTACGACCCGTTGGGATTGCTGAGCTGTTATACCATAGCAGCTAAGATCACCCTGCAGAAGCTGTGGCGCCTCAAGACTGGATGGGACGAACAGATTCCAGAAGATCTCGCCACAGAATTCGACGGTTGGATCTCAGGTATGGACACGATCAAAAAGTTGCAGATTCCCCGGAGCTACAACGGGGGGAGAATCGTGAAACGCCGGGAACTACATGTTTTCTGCGACGCGAGCGAAGAAGCCTACGCAGCCGCCGCGTACTGGAGACTGACATACAGCAAAGAAGACAGAAGTGGTGCTAGTAGCAGCTCGCGCCAAAGTCGCCCCATTGAAGACTCAAACCATTCCGAGGCTGGAACTTCAAGCGGCGCTTATTGGAACAAGATTAGCGAAGGCTATTAAACAAGAACACAGACTTCGCATCGATGACATTATCTACTGGAGTGACTCGCAGACAATCCTACACTGGCTACGAAATGGGAGTCGCCGCTACACGCCCTTTGTAGCACACCGGCTCGGCGAGATCACAGAGGAAACGAACCCAGCAGACTGGCGGTGGGTGCCAACTCACCTGAACATTGCTGACGTGGCAACGCGGACTGGCTACGTACCAACGTCGGAAGAAGATCCATGGTTTCAAGCACGGTCATTCTTGAAGAAGCCAAGAAGTGACTGGCCGCGACCCGAAGAAACAAGTAATGACGTCACTGCGGAGGTACTACACGTCACCACTAAGAAGACCAACGAGGATGCAGCACTGCCTGACATTAGCCGATTCTCCTCCTATGATCGGTTGATTGGAGCCACGGCAAGAGTTCTGCAATTCGTGGATTGCTGCCGCAACAAGAGGAAGACTGCGCTCAGCCACGAACACATCAAGAAGGCAACAAGTCTGTGGCTGCAACGAACACAGCAAGACTCGTTCCCGCAAGAACTGAACTGCGTGAAGAAAGGCGCCGTTGTATCCCGATCAAGCCCTCTTCACCGTTACGACCTGCTGTGGGAAGATGGTCTAATGAAGCTCAACGGACGCGCAAACAAGGTAGCAGTGCCAGAGACTACGAAACGACCTATATTGTTGGACGGTCGTCACCCATTCACCAATCTACTCATCGGGCGAGAACACCGAAGAGCAGGCCACGCGAACAACGAGAGAATAGTGAATGACGTCCGACAGAAGTTCTGGGTAACAAGGCTGCGACCCGCAGTTAAGAAAATAGCTGCCACCTGCCAGATGTGTCGCCTCAGGAAAACGAAGCCAAGAAGCCCACCGATCGGAGATCTACCAATGGAACGCCTGCAGCCATACCATAGACCCTTCAGCTTCTGTGGTGTTGACTACTTCGGCCCCATCACCGTGACCATTAGAAGACGAAGAGAGAAGAGATGGTGCGCTCTGTTCACCTGCCTGACTACAAGAGCAATCCACCTGGAATTAGTTGCATCCCTAAGCACTGATTCCGCGATCACGGCGCTAAGGAGAATGGCGGCGAGAAGAGGCTGGCCCAGGACATTGTACAGCGACAACGGGACGAACTTCAGAGGAGCAGACGTCGAGCTCAAGAAGGCGTATGCTGAATGGCTACCTGAACTCTCAAGACTAGCCATGAACTACGAAACAGATTGGAAATTCATAGCACCGGGAGCCCCGAACCAAGGAGGAGCATGGGAGAGGCTAGTGCGCTCAGTCAAAAGCGCGCTCACTGCAACTCTACGGGAGAAGGCGCCGAAAGAAGAAACTCTAATGACTTTGCTGGCAGAAGCGGAGTATTCAGTCAACTCAAGACCGCTGACTCATGTCTCCGTTGACCCCGACGACCCGGAAGCCCTTACACCCAACCACTTTCTGCTGGGGTCATCAGCTGAATTACCGTACGTGGGAGCCTGCGAAGAAACGGATCGGCGGACCTGGAGAGCAGCAATGGCATTAGCGGACAGCTTCTGGCAAAGGTGGATGCGCGTGTACCGTCACGAAGGCTAGAAAGCTGAAAGAAGAGGAGACCTGGTCATCATCGCTGACCCACTACTTCCACGCAACATGTGGCCAAGAGGGACCGTCACCAGAACCTACCCAGGGCCTGATGGAATCACGCGCATCGTGGATGTACAAACAAAGGGTGGGACCTTCAGAAGACCCACCTCAAAGATCGTCGTGTTGGAGACTACATCCGCATCCTTCCCCGGACCAGCGGGAAGGGACGCGCTGCAACGACGAGGAGCTGTCTACCAAGGGAGGCTGCGCTACGCCTTTGCCGGGGGGAGGATGTTGACGACAGCTACAATTTGATCATAAATCATTAACTTTATATGTAATTACGTTAGACTTAAGTTGGTTGATGATTTTCCTATGAATTTGATCCCCTTTGTTTATATTTTTGTGTAATAATAAAGAAATTATTAGTTACTAGGTTAAACAAGGATAAAAATATATGTTAGAAAAGGAAATGTACATAGTGCCGTGTGCAAAGTTCTATGGCCACAATTGGATAGATATGCCAAGTGCAATAGTCACTAAATGAACCGAAAATTTTATAGATAAACAGCCCAGAACCTTGCACCAGCACGTTCACGCCTCTACAGTTGTTCCAGTTAGTACAGTGCTCAAGTGACTTGTTCTAGTAAAGTAGTAAATAAAATCAGTGAAAGTTAAAGTGCAGTTTCTCTCTGGGGACCTACCAGTGCCTATAGTGCTTACGTCCGAAGTTTATACAGTCCACTTGCCAGGAAGTGCTATCGAAAGGCCACAGTCTGTGATAACGTACAAATAACATTTTAACGTTAAACATAAAAATCAAGTCAGTTATTAATAAGTATGTAATGGTAATGGAAAGAAACAGCTACATTACCGTATTACAGAATAATAATAACGGAATAACCTATAAATAGAAAAGAAGTTTCTTAAGACAAACTGTCCTAAAGATGGCAAAAGGAACAACGAAAAAACACTTATATGCTAAAAGTAAAACTATCATAAAGTTAAAATTACAGATGATTAAGCTTAAATATTTTGACACACGTTTCAAACGGTAAGTTCATAAGTTGCAAACGTTACTGCGTTACACAAATTACAAATTCCGACTCGGAGCAGTGAGCTCAGAAACTATCGTCAGCTTATAAATTTTCCTCATTAGTGATTTCGAGCTCTTTAGAAGTGTGAAGCATTCATTATAAAACAACTGGTTTTATGATTTAACAAGGAGAAAAATTTAACGGACTGCGTCTCATATAAATTGAAAATGTAAGCAGGTTGCGTTTTTTTTTTCTTTTATTTGTTAATAGCAACGTAGCATTAACACAAAAGAATAAAGTACCTTCATACAGAGTCGTACAAGAGGCCGTGGTTTTTGTCCTTGTACCACTTACCGGACAATCACATTCGCAACTAAACGTCGAATTATTACGTACTACGAATGAATGTGTGTGATACGGTTCCTACGGTAATAAAACAAGCACTTATAAGGCTTTATTTCAGGTGACGCTCTATTTTTAGTCAACTTTGTCAGAAAGCGGGTAACGTTTTATAATTAATGGTTTTATGCGACAGAACAACGACCAATGTTCGTAAGTGATTGAATATCGACATCGTCGATGCTAGTTTAAAGGCAGTGCAGCCCATTGGCCGTTCGTGTTCCATAACCATACGTCAACGATCACAATATCGCGGTCTTTGTCGTAGACAGGGCTAACAGCAAATCCACTTTAATGGGAAGTATGTCCGGGCAGATAGATAAGCTGCACCACAATGCCAGGTCATTTCAATATGAAACCAATCAATGTGATGGACGCGCCAGCTCTGTGCATCGGACATCCCCGCTGCATCGAACATGTCATGCTAAGTAATGACTGCGCTCTAATTAATAGATACATTTCGCTGTTGAATAATTCAGTTGTGTCGTGAATACGTTTGTCCAATCTTCCTGTAGGGTTGCGTGTTTTAAACATGGGGCGATATTATATTATTTCCTTAATATAATATTGAGTTGAATAGTTAGTTATTTTGGTTAGATGTGACTGATAGAAGAGACATAGAGTAAACAAAAGAAGGCAGGTGTAGGCAGCATTCAGATAATATAACAAATAATGCTTAATTATTTTAAAAAAAATACCCAACTGCAAAATTTATTATATTTTTGTAAAGGTATTCACTAGCTTTCATATGACACCCATATTGTTATTCTTAGCCTGTTTTACCTTACGTTTCCTCCATTTTCAAAATTTATATAGCCTATGTCACTAGTCACTACCACAATGAGGGATTTTCCTAGTGTCTGAAATCAGTACTTAAAAATCCTCTCGATGGCGTTGACCAAACTTAGTCAGGTAGAATTTTATTTAAGAAAAAGTCTGGTAGCGTTTTTTATGTAATGTTTAGCAAGTTTTTGATTCACGCGTACTAACAGGTCGAATTTAAACAATTTAGAGATCATTAATTTTTGCATTAAATTTTATTCTTATCTGAAATTTGAAACTTGCTTATTTTTAACGTAAGTACTTCCACTACATGTCTGTACACATAATATTACAATAATTTGTTTTTGTTTTATTACTCGATGTTTTCGACGCAATATTTATATAGATATATCTTAGATAAATAACGCCATCTATCAACATAAAATAAAACTAAAATTTTGAGTTGTCAGAAAACTCCTCATTCTGATAAATTCCTCGACACCTCAATGTCAAATTCCGTCCAGCCGTTTGGGCTATAGGGCGTGCCACCAAACCATTATAATATACATACATACCATCGAAAAACATAACCCTCACTCCGCAGTCGGTTACCTAATAAGCATAATAAAGTAAACCATCACCAGTACTGAGTATAACCATTTCGGTTACTTAAAATAAGAATGTTATCCGATTAGAACCTTTTTGTCGACGAAAATATTTTTATTTTCACAACAATAGAATAGTTTGTACGGGAAATGGAATCTTTAGGAAGTCTATAAAGGGTATGACTCTTAGAGGGGTATAATGCTACCTAGAATGAAATAACAATAATAATAAAACAATATCAACTAAGATATATCTTCATAAAATGTTATCTATGAGATAGTAAAGCCACCTGGCTCGTCTTACACAGTTAGCTAGCAGGATTTTTATAAGTACTGCAAAATCTTTAAAAGTTCTATCCCTACATGATGTTAAATTGTTATAGTTCCCACCATCTTTAAAATATCGTTACGAGCCCACGGAAATGAGTTGCGTATTTAGTTGTCCATTATCTAATTTAACACGGTTGCGGTATAAACAAAGTGGGCTAAAGAGCAGCCGATCGATCCCTATAGGCAGGCAGTACCGGGGTCGTTTTATTTATGCGTGCGGCAACTGAATGTCGCGTAATTTGTCGCCGTATCGTCGGGAGCCCGCCACTAATTAACGGGGACATTTACGACTGCCAAACTTGCCTGTGTCTGTACAAGCTGCCTATCTCTCTTTGTCGCCGCCACCCTGCACTGTCGCGCTACATTGTGCATTCATTTACCATTTCAGGTACCTACATATAACTGATATAACATTTACCTAGTTGGGGTGAAACAGGACACTAATTCTTAAGACGTCAGTGACTGCTAACATTTAGTTGTTATTAGTGAGGCTAACAAAATTGACAGCTGTTAAGTTACGTTATCAATCTTATAATAACAATACCAGACAACATTTTTAATTCACACATTTAAAAAAATTTTGACCATGGAATATAAATCAAACTTGTTTATAATTTATCTAATCTATAGCACATTTATTTCCCCAAACAAATCTAAACACGAACTCGTCCAAGTTGAAGAGCAATTATCCCTCGTTGAAAGGTTAGCGGCAGTCAAAGGAGAGATTGAGGTCCCCTCTTTAATCAGTATTTAGGTCGAGCTCTCATGAAAAGAAATGAGAATTAACGCAAGGCCATCCTAATAAGTTAAGTCAGCTGAATAAGATTATGCTGGACGATTTCTATTATATTGGCAAATCCAGGACATTATCTTAATAATCATAACCAAACATACGACCTATGTGTAATGTACTAAACAAAATCGTTTTGACCATTGTCTATTTGTCTATATGACCATTTATTTAGCATACTCGAAAAACATTTCTCTTCCTTTGTCGCAGTTGGGTAAAAGAGAATTTAGTAAGGTAGGTAGGTTATGGTTGAACTTTTTTATACCCAAAAACCAATTTTGAATGTGATTATTAAAATAAATACCGGTTTCTTTTCAGCTTGAATGTTTGCCTGTGAAAACTTCTAAGCTCACTTTGGTTGGAGTTTGGACTGTTTTAATAGCCAAACCAAAAATCACTTTTTAACGTGATTCAAAAAACGGTTTCTTTTCTGCGAATGTTAGACTTTCTCGAAAGAACACCTTGAAAACTTTGAAATTCACTTGTTTTCTATAATAGTCACTAAAAAGATTTTGCATTTTTGCGAGTTCTGGACTGAAGGCTTTTGTAACTACTTTTGTAAGTTTATTTATATAACCTACCGACACTGTTTCCGAGTGGACTGTGGACTGAGCATGAAAACTGCGCCAGTAATAGTTCACGTAATACATTTATTATTATAATACGCGTACCTTAGTTTTATGATCGTTGTTGCAAATAAAGAATGTACGTGTGACGAAAATGCGTGGAGCAAAGAAGATACCAACATAAGACGCACTTTGTAAGCAAATTGCATGAGAAAATCATAAGACCATAACATGGCAGAAATATGATAATTTGAAAATCGTATACAAACAAATACCTCTAACTATCCTTTCTTGCAAATCCATCACTGGTTAGGTGTCTGACGTAATCGTGTTTGGAGTGTTGAACAGTAAATATTGAAAACTACTCATGGATTGGGGCGAGGGTAGTTTTTCTGTGTCCTACGAGGGTCAAACTGAAAGTTCTTAGAACTGGCCACTTATAAACAATATAATAAAAAAAATATTCTAAAATTTGAAAATAGAACTCTTTGCCAATATTACTGAGTATATATTTCATTCATTTGTCATTTGTTTTACGACTTGGCGGCAAATTGAAAATTGTCTGTGTCACGTCAAAATGAATTTAACACGAGAAAATTTTCGTGCAATGATTTTTTATGATTTTCGACGTCATTTAAGTCAACAAGAAAGTTATGATAGACTACGATTGGCCTTTCACGATGAAGCCCCATCTCGTGCGACTGTTTACAACTGGTTTAATGAGTTTAAACGTGGTCGCACTAATCTCACTGATGATGTACGTGAGGGACGGCCTTCTACGGCGACGACTGAAAATAACATCTGTGTTGTGCGGCGTATGATAGAGACTGACAAAAGAGTGACCTATCAGCAGATTCGGACAAGCTTAGGCATCGGTATGAGTCAAGTGCACAAAATCCTCCACGAACATTTAGCGGTCAGGAAGCTTTGCGCCCGGTGGATACCTCATAATTTGACTAAGGCTCAAAAACTCCATCGTGTGGATTGGTGCCGTAAAATGATTGAAAGATTTAACGGAGGTGACTCAAATGCTGTGTTCGACATACTAACAGGTGACGAAAGCTGGATTTACTGTTATGATCCTGAAACCAAAAGACAATCTGCTCAGTGGGTGTTTCCTTTCGAGGAGTTGCCAACTAAAGTGAAGAGAGATCGAAGTGCGGGAAAAAAATGGTGGCCTCGTTCTTTGGAAGGATAGGTCATTTCGCAACAATTGTGTTAGAGGATCAAAAAACAGTTTCTGCAGAATGGTACACTACCAATTGTTTGCCACTTGTCTTGGAAAAAGTTCGAGAGAAACGACCTCGCAGTAGGATCCTCCTTCACCACGACAACGCCTCGTCGCACACCGCCAAGCGAACGATCGACTATTTGGCGACATCAAACGTTGAATTACTGGGTCACCCGCCGTATAGCCCCGACCTCGCGCCTTGTGATTTTTATTTATTTCCAAAAATTAAAGAAAAACTTAAAGGAAAGCGGTTTATGAATGCTGAAGAAGCGGTGGCTGCGTATCGCGATGCCATTGAAGAGACCCCTAAGGACGAGTGGGCAAAGTGCTTTTCCCAGTGGTTCCATCGCATGCAGCGGTGTATTGACGTCAATGGACAATATTTTGAAAAGATATAATAAAACTAATAACTGGCTAATGTAATCAGTTTTTGATTTTCTAAGAACTTTCAGTTTGACCCTCGTATTCAGTATCTTCGACCTTGACCTCGATATAACCATGAGGGGATGCGCGATGCGCGCCCACTTAACACATACATATGCGAGCAGCCACATTGCGATACTAACCCCGGCTTTACCTCGCTGATCGGATTGACGAGACTATTGGATTATGAACTACTGTGCTGTGATTAGTCAACTAAATTCTGTAATCACTACGAAATGCAAACACGTTTGCTAATTCGTTATAAACAGTGATACCTACTAGTCCTACCACTTGAAAAAATCTTTAAGGTCATGTATTGTCTCTAAGAAAAGAAAGGCGTGCAGTAAGTCTGCAGTAAGTAAGGATTAGCCTCAAACACGGCTATAAAATAACCTGCAATGCAAAAAATAGGACAGTAAAACGCTAATTAAATACAAAGGTCATGGAAAATCATAACGATATTATGATAGAATATACTTTGAACTTTCTCTCAGTATACGGAAGTACTAAGTTCTATTACGCTCAGTATTGAAAACGGTAAGAAATGCGTGTTACACAGCAATGGACACCGAGGCAATAGAGCTAAGAAAATTACTTGCAAGCAAGTTGTATTCACACAAAATTTAATTGTAAAAAACATGCAAAGAAATTGCTTCAATTATAAAAATAATTATTACTTACAAGATTACCAACTATATAATTCTACCGGTTTTCACTTCTGTCATATTGTATTGGAATAATTTGGAATAGAGGTACACTTTATTTTATTGAGTTAACATTACGAAGCACCATGTTAAATGAAGTAACAAACAATATCAAACTTAATAGATAACGGTATGTAACTAAGGTATAATATAACTGTCAAAGTGACTAACGGAGTCCAGGTCCAGACAACACCTCTAAGAATTGAATACGGCTCCATTCCACATCGGGAGCTGATCTCTCGGCTTACAATGGCCAATAAACAAAGCTTCTAGATTGTAGACAAAGCCAACGGGCGGTTGCTAGCTACATACATACGTATCTCTCCATCGGAGCGGCAGCGGCGAAGCGTGTCGCTTACAACTGTCGGTAAATACATTTTATTGTGCCATATGCACGCACGTTAACTGACATACGTTTACTAGTATGTGAGAACTACTTACATATCGGAACTGGTCCCAAATAACAAGTAAATGGACAGGAAATAATACTGTTCCATGGATTTTTACTCGAATGGTTATATGATCAATCCGATGATCATTGATTACATGCGCATTGATTTTTTTAACTAGTCATTTTTATGCATATGTAGAGCCACAGGAGGCACTCATACACGTCCCATCATAACGTCATATAATTAGTGCTTAGTATTCTAGTTATATTCAAATCGATCGATCAAATGTGAACTGAGAGTACTTTTACGGCTTCATTGATGCAACACTATAGCTTTACAACCGGTTGACGTCCATATGCTTAATTTAAAGTTCTCATTGCACAATAACATTTTATGGTTAGTGAACGTTTTGTATGTTATGCTCACTGATTGGCATATAAAATATTTATTTGTTTTTTTTTTCAAATATGAGATTGAAGACACATAGTTTGAGATAGTTCTTAACATTAGTTAGTAACGATATGTTCATAACCTAATGATTATACTAATGTATAATCCAAGATTAAAACAAGGTCTATACTACTTCGGAATGTTACGTATTGCCCTGCGCTCGCGCGTGGTCGCTACTTTCACCCGGCTCTGTGGGAAAGTCGGAGGCATTTAGAAACTAACTCAACTTTTATTTTACACTAATAGTTGAGCATATCACATTTTGTGCGCGAATGGTAAACCGATACAAACTATATTTTATTCCGCCCGATTCAAAATAATTTAATATTCGTGTTGTTTTCCACATACTTAAAAAAAAATCTACTCTTTTTAGTAAGAAAGTTTGTATTACTACATACCTCTTTTGATGTTAGAAGGAAAAAATAACTAAGCCTGTGAACTCCATTCACCAAAAGATATTTAATTTTTAATCTGCCGGTTTAGCATTATTGGCATAATTTATAATTGTTAAGGATTTCTGTTAAATTAAACATTAATCGATGTTTACCGGCTGTTTAAATTGGTGAACACGGGGCTTGGTACCAGCAGACAAGAGAAATGGAATCGTGTGAAATGTTCGAGCCACGGTGATTTTTGCGAACAGGAAAATATATAAAAAAATAATCGTAAATAATAACACATTATTAAATCGTGATGGAGATCAGTCGAGAATACATGCATAAGCAAAATATATAAGGATCACGACCTCGATCGATCGTTTAAATGTCACTTGCTCTCAGTTGCCACGCGGAAAAGCCATATTTCTTTGTTCTCGAAGACAACACAATGAGATTCCATTGGACCTTTCTGAAAGATTGAGTGAATGTTTACATTTGATCGAGGTAAGACATTCAATTTTGTTATTCATAATGCCACAAGGCTTCGAATCAAGGTGAAATATTAACATAGTTGCTTAATGTTTTGGTTTTGGACATTAAAAATGTTAATATTAGAGGCTGGCTGATTAAGGTATTCTAAAGTCTAAGTAGATCATTATCAACTTCAATCAAATAGGTAAACTTAACTAGTCATAGTCAATATTTAGTCAGATTTTAAAAACTAAGTTATCCTACATTTATCAATATTTGCTTGAATATCATCATCATAATAATGACTATAATAAGCTTCTTGTTCTGGAAGTGAAGTTCAAATCCTACTATCTGTGTGTAGTGTAATCGTAAATTCATAGTTTATAGGCTCTCGTCCGGTTAGAAAGGGTGCCCGTAACATTTCGATTTGAATGCCGATGAGACAATTATGTAGACTAGTCGCGAATTTATGGTCAGAATCGGCTAGGCCGTAAATAGGCAGGTAATGGCCTATAAAAGTCTCGGCAGCAGCTGAAAGTGTAGTCGCGATGGTATCGCGCCGCAGCAGTGCCGGGGGGTGCCGTTCAGCGATAGTCACGACGGCAAAGTATGACACGGGGCGCATGACCCTCGCGGGACACTGCATATTGCAGACAACCCATCATTAACCTTGCATCCATACTATTGTTGCAGATTCTGAATAGGCCTAGTTCTTAGGTTGATGCGACGGTAACTGTTGATCAAACATTTATCGAAAGTATTTCTGTTATTTTTTCTATGATTAGAATATTCTTCACATGACGTACAATGTATAGAAAATTAAGTGATCCAGGTAAGTGCAATTTTATACTCTTTAGCTTGTTACTAATGTACTATGTCAAAAAATACATTTAAACGACTAAGCATGAGTTTTTGTTGGAGCACGATCAACAAGCGTGAATACAATTTGGTACGGACAAAAACATTCGGTGCGCGTACAATCTCGTCGTAGGTACTTACTAAGACACATTAATTTAAAGCGAACACAACAACCGAAGCAACGGCCTTGGAGGAAAACTTGTTCAAATAAGAAGTGAGCACAAAATCAGATAGGTACTGACTGATCACATTTAAAAATGCAAAGAATAGCGAAATATTGCGTACACTAGTCATTTTGGTACCAATCATATCAGTCTTTAAGGTTTTATTTCATTGTCATCATTTAACAACACCAGCCGAGATAAATTATACACGGAATAAGATGCAAAAAAACGAGATATTACAATTCTGTCGAGAAATAATATTATAGACACTTCAATCTATGGAAGATCAAGTCAAAAACATTATTAATAGTTCTTTATACTACCTACGTATCATATTTATTTAGATAAACGCGTTGTAATTTGCAACTAAATAATCATGATGACTCGATAACTTGTAGAGTTGTGGTGTAGCTCAACAATGCGTAGAAAGGATATGCAACGTTACACACGATTACACTCGGCTAGCCAATGCAATCGTTAAATCAATATTGAGTTGGAACAAAAGTTATATCGCTAGTTTCTACATGCACAGGATTCTGTAGGCACTTTTGGACTATCACACATAATATTACACCGTATTACGAAACGCTAAGAGCATTCTGAATAAACATTTCACAAGCGCTTTTCCACGCTTTTCAGACTTAATTCGTTTTTACAAGGTTTGTAAAAACAACAATTCAAAAAGGAATAAACGCTAGGGAAAATACAACCCCACGCCCCACAGCAAGAGTTAATAGACAGAAACACACAGAATGAATACCAAACGAGCACGCTGAAAAGTTGCCACCGCACTCAGCTCAAAGCACTCTCGTTTGTGTTCATTATTAAACTAACTTGTGTGTTTGTTAATGATCAAATCAAAAATATTATTCATAAATTACACATTAATAGGACAATTTTGTGTTGCTTTATAAATATAGCCACTAAAATATATCGGTATTCAAGAGAGCAATTTATCGTCTACTCTATCGTACAAATGCTAACGTCTGCCTAGTGCAGCCTGCAATAAATGTGGCCTTTGTCTCCTGTCGAGTTTGAAATCAAAACGACAGCCTAGACTAGCATTCCGGAGTCGAGTCTCGACGCGAATCACAAAGACGCTCAAGAACTAGTTACGTCTATGGAATCTCATCCATCGCCGACAGCACGTAAAGATACGAGTGGATCAATTCACTGCTCCGGCTGAATGTGAAATCGAGATATCGCCGAGTGCATCTCAAGACGAATGCTCGGAACAAAGAGGAATCGATGAGAGAGCGGGAGTGTGGGGATAGGAGGCGAGTGCAGCGACCTCCCCCCTACGGGCCGTGGTGCAATTTGTACATTTCAAGTGCACACAAAGGCGAGGCGAGGAGGTCGCAGCAAGCTTTGACAGAATTAACTTGTCCGTCGCACGACTGCAACTAAGGCTCACCTTTATTAAACGGACAAGCGAAACGGAATTTTATATGCATTTGCAATTTTCAGGTGTGCATTAGGTAACTTTGCGTACCGCGAACAGGTTTTTATAAGAGGCCTCCAAAGTCTTGCACTCATGCTCTTTCAATTGCTTTAGATTAAAAGGCATTACTATATTATTACAATAAAAAATCCGTGATAGTCAAAATAATTACAAAAAAGTACCTAAAGAAATGAGGAATCGCACAAGAGGATGAAAAAAATGATTCGTTGAAGCTTGCAAAATTTTAATCAGTTTTCTGAATTATAGACAGACAGGCATCCAAAAATATAACTGTAAATCGTGAATACGTAAGTATAGATATAAAATAACACAAACATTGTGAACACAAGTAGGGCTAACCATAAATAACGAGTAATTTGTTAAGCAATGGGACTAAGCTCTGAATAAATAGCAACGTGCGCTCAACCCTGGACAATGCTGGTCTTGTTATCGACACGTGGCCCACACGCTATATGCTTACTAACACAGTAGAGTCACAAGTATAATACCGCTATAACTATTAACTACTAATTCTAGAAGTGAAGTGGTGTGTTTATTGGCAGATTTAAATCAAAAGATGTTTAGAGAGTGAAATGTGCACACGCGCTATTATATAAATTAAAATTGATAGTCAAAACTACTGATATTATTGATAAATAAGAAATGCTTTTGAACTCCTTCTAGTCAACACAAATAAATATAAGTAGATAGGATATATTCAAAAATAAAAGAAAATCTTTCGAGCTCCTACTATTTACTTATAAATTTTACGTTTATTTACTTATTAGTTTTGTTTCGCTGCCTAAGACAATTTAGCTTTCTCCAAGTACTCCCAGCCTCCACTGATTAGTGTTTTTATTGCAGTCGAGCAGTAAACTTGGCAAAATAGGGGTTGCAGTGGCGAGAGGTGTGGTGGAAAGTCAGATTTATAAAAAATATATTAATTCGTGTATCGCTGATGTTCGACCATGTATAGCCTATACAGTAAAGGGGAATAATAACTTTTGATGAAAATTCTTATCGAAAATAGCTATTTGACGATAATGACCCCCAAAAGGGATACGATTTATACGAGAACACATTTTTGCAGTTTATTTTTGTACTTTTCAGGTGACGTGTGCACAAGCTTAGATAAGTACATAAATACCTTATTTACTGTAATGTTAAAAAACATGACACCTAAAAAAATTGCTCAATTAAGTTTGATAAAAGCGCAGTGTTCTTCCGATACCTACTTGCCACATTCATCCCATACGGGGACAAAACTTTGAATTAATAGCCCAAATGTAACTATTCATTTATGTAGATGGTGACCAGCCCTCCTACGCATCTACGTCGTCGTAACTCGGGTTATACAGATGAATCGGCGGCCATTGCTCGTATTTTATCGTCCACGCGATGTGTCAAGGTGACACTGACATGGTAATTGCCCTAATTATTAATGCCTCGATTCGCCTTCTGTGCTCAGACAACCCTTCACTTGATAATTTCGCAATATTTATTTACGTTAAATGTAAAATTATACACAATTTACATGTTTAACTTATAAATGAATGTGACCATGTCATGTAAAACCTAAACTCGTATGTTTCAGCACGAGACATACAGATTTTCAACTATCAAAAATGCTTAGTTTTATATTATTTTATTTAACAGAATCTTCGAGAATTTTAAAAATTTTCGAGAATCTTACAGCTAGGAATTGAATATTTAAAACAGTAGAAGAGTAAGGCCATTCACAAGTTTCTACTTATAGTTTATGTGTTAATTATGTTACATCACTACTGCGCACATTCAATTACTTACACCCAAAGAAAACATCGCTCAAAGCCTTTTAAAGTGTTGAGACACTATGGTGCTTTGTTCGTAGTTAGTTCGTTAGTTAGATAATTAAAGTATATTCCCTTTTTAACAGTTTTATTTAATTCTTATAGTTGCAGTAAGCTAAACATTCAATATTGACATGAATATAGATATAAATGACACATTTGCGCTTGGAGAGATCGTCAACGTAAAAAGTTTGCGCGCGCAACCGGCCGCGATCGGATCATTCCCAGGCCCCGGCGCAGAAAAAGTGGAACAGCTCATTCCTGTTGCCGATGAATAAAATTGCTACAAAGAAAGCACTAACCGGAATTTTAAACATCACTTACATTAAGCCTGCACTTAGTTAATTATTTTGTTTAATGATATGAAAATACTCTTACTTTATGGTGGTCGATTTATCAACATAAGATTCAGAACAAGTTTTTTAACATATCGTTAACTTACACGAGACGCGAGGGTGCACGAGACAAATAAAATAAAATTACCTACTTCTATTTCGTCATCTGTGCTCGCCTACATATTTAATTTGATAATTTTTTACTTGAGTAGTATTTTAATCTGCATCGACCGACATGCTCAGTATTTGAAACTATGTAGATTAAAATTTTTCGAAAATCAATTACCTTAGGATCAAAACTGAATGCAGTCTCTGGTCTTAGAGGACAGGGCAACCCACACTTGCAGGTACCAGCTGTCTGAAGGTAGTCCCGCAACTGAGGTAGAGTACTCAACGCCGTCCCACTCGGGCTGAAACAAAACAAAATACCGTCAGTAAACATTACAGCTGAATTAATAGTTTAGTTACTTTGATACAACAAACAAGCTTTAAGAACAAATCTTTGAATGCAGACGCAATAAAATCAAGTATGTACGCTCTCAAACAGTAATTAGCGTTAGGATGTTAGGAAGAAATGACACAGAAATGCAAATTTTAGACAGCGCGTTATTCAGCGTACCTACTTGACATAACAAGGTTATATCGTGTTAGAAACGCCATAACTTGTTTATTCGTGAAATGAATGAGTGATGTAATGTTGAATCCAGTAGATAATTCCAAGCGTTCAGCGACTAAGAGAGGTGCACTGCGAGGCAGTGAATCGCATAAACGACCAGGGGTGTATTTGCTGAAAGCGAATGATGCAAAAGCTTTTAGTCAAGCGTGTGCGCCCCAGAGGACTAATCACGCGGCAAACTGACTGCGCCGCGGTCAATCGATATTTAATTTCTAAACCCTACCCTGTAACTACACGTCGCTGAATCTCAATAACGTTGTTCAAAGTGTTTGACTTTGAATAGCCGAACTTGTCGAATTAACATACATTGGAAATTAACTTTCATTGGCTTTCATAATATGAAAATTAGTTTTCTCAACTCGTGATCCTATCCGACCGACCACGATTACGATAAAAGAAATGGTAAAAGAAAAGTTTTAATAAGAAAAGCGATAAGATATCGCCAAAAAAGCATCATTAGCTTTTTTACAGCTAGGAACAGCTACTCGTATGTACAGACGACAAATATTGCTTAGCACAATTCGTAAACGTTGACAACGCGGCATTGGCTGCTGGCTGCTTGCATTGTACACCTCGGTTCGTACAAACAGCCTCTTTCATAAACGCTCCACATGATAATTCACGGCGATTGTTCACGGTCTGGTACACATGGTAAAGGTAAACCGCGACCACAAAAAAGATTTTTGTTTACCCGCTTTTTTATTCATGCGCTTGCGCGGAGGCTGCGGCTTCGTTCACTATACTACGGGGTGTTCGCGGTGGCGCGAGTGTGTGGTGAAATTCGCTTTTTTGCAATCGCATGCAGTGTTTGGGGTTCGGGAGCGTGTACACGTAGACAGCTGCCTATAATTACTTAGCACGCAGACCCTTTCGCACCTTGCTCACACTACTATCCCACTTACCACATACTAAATCAACTAACTGCACCGGTTTTTTATTATAACGTTAAACATTATGAAAGTTTTAATTCATTATGTTCAAGGAGGTTTTCTATAAATCGTTACTTAATCGACCATGGATTATTTTAATGTAAACCGAAAACATTATAATAAATATAAACTTCTCTAATTCCGAATGATATAAAAGATCATCATTATTGGTCTATGTTCTCATTATTTTGATAGACTAAATACTCTCAGTTTCAATCAGAAGAAGACCGACTTCTCGTAAAACTGTGTACGTCCTAACTACATAATTATTTATTTTAATCAAATTTATCCTTGTTGTTTTAATTCCATCAACAGACAGTAACAGCCTTATAGATGTTTTAGAAATCTGTTTTTAACACACCACATAGGTTGTAGAATATGATGATGATCCTTCCGACCGATTTCGGCCATGGCGACCACTTCGACTCCTAGTCGGTACGGCGCTCGTGCGCCCGAAAATGGCTAATGTAGCCAATTTTCGCAGTGAACTTACGTGCGCACTTAGGGCACGTGAGTACACCTTGTTCATAATGGTATTGAATGGCAGCAGGTTGGCGGGACTTCAGCTCATCGCGTTTAATGTCGAGGTCAACTTTACGTTGCTCCTCGAAATCGCTGACTTGCTTCTGTACCAGCCTGCGCCATTCGGGACGTTGTGCTGCCAAACCCTCCCACTCTGAGGGCTCGATATTGCATCTCTTCATATGCCGTTTCTGAACATCCTTAAATCTGAGGAGCTGGCCGCCATGCTTCCGCTTGCCATCCTCCAGTTCAGAATAAAAGATGCGCTTCGCTACTCTCTCCTCCGCCATACGCGATACGTGACCGCACCACCGAAGCTGGCGACGCATTAAATAAGCCTCAATCCCACCAACTTTGGCTCGTCGCAAAACTTCGGTATTTCGAACACGATCAAACCATTTGATGTTTAATATCTTACGTAGGCATTTAAGGTGGAAACGGTCTAAAGTATGAATGTGGTGACGGTACACGCACCACGTCTCGGAAGAGTAAAGAAGATTTGGCAGCACAATCGCCATGTATACAGAAACCTTGGTAGCCAACTTAAGGTCGTGCGAGCAGAAGACCTTGGAACACAACCTCCCAAATGCTGCAGCTGCAGCACTGATCCTGCTGTTGATCTCAGCCTCAAGGTCGCAATTGGATGTTAAAGTGCTCCCCAGGTAGCGAAACTTGTCGACCTGCTTCAGCACGTCTTCACCAAGCTGTACGGCCAGTGTCTCGTGACCATGTGAGTCTAAAGACATCACCTCCGTCTTTTTGACATTGATTTTCAAGCCGAACTTGCAGCAGGCTTGGTGAAATACTGACATTAGCTGTTGCAGGCCGTCTTGGGATTCCGCTAAGAAACATAAGTCATCAGCATACATGATATCTGTTATCAGTGCATGTGATACCTTAGTGCGCGCCTTAAGTCTGGCCAAATTGAAGAGACCGCCATCTGTGCGGAAGCGGATGCGGACTCCCTCAGAAACTGTCTGTAAGACTTCTAAGACCACCACCGCAAAGTATAAGGCGAATAGTGTAGGTGCTAAGACGCATCCTTGTTTCACCCCACAGGTAACGGGAAAGAAATCTGACTGTTCGCCGTCTACGGCGACGCAGCACTGCATGTCATCGTGTAGGAGTCTTAGAAGTCTCACAAACTTCTCCGTGCATCCCAGCTTACCTAGCACTAACCATAAGGCTTCACGAGGAACACTATCAAACGCCTTTTCCAGGTCGACAAAGCAGAGATATAAATGACGACCTTGTTCTCTGCTTTTTTCTTGCAATTGACGCACAGAAAATATAGCTTCACAGGTTCCTCGGTCAGGTCGGAAACCGAATTGGGACTCAGGCAAGATATTTTCAGACAAACCCGTTAAGCGGTTTAGCAGTATCCTAGCAAAAACCTTCCCAGGTGCTGACAAGAGCGAAATACCACGGTAAGAGCTACAGTCAGAACGGTCACCCTTGTTCTTGTAAAGAGCTTGGATACGAGACACTTTAAAATCATCCGGGACTCGCTCTTCCTCCCACATGCGAACAAAGAGGTTCCATATATAATCATGCAACTCGTTACCGCCATTAGCAGCTCTCCGGGTATAAGATCAATGCCAACTGCCCGCTGGTTTTTCTGCTGTCTGATGGCCGTAACAACCTCATCACGTGACAGGGGCTCATCCAGCTCATTAGCAAGAGGGAGTTGGGGCAATAAACTGACGTGTTGTAGATCAGCTGAACGATCTACGTTGAGCAAAGTGTTAAAATGTTCTGCCCAACGTGTCAGTACGTCTTCTTTGCTCGTCAGCAGCCTTCCGCCATCTGTTGATCGCAGAGGCACCTTCGCTCGACTACACGTACCTGTCAGATTACGCACCTCACAGTAGAACTCCCCGAGCTGGTTAGTGTCAGCGAGCCACTGCATGCGACAAGCCTTATCGCGCCACCACTTATCTTTAATTTGACGGGACAACCTGCGCATTTCAAGGTCACTCGCTTTGACTACGTCATCACGTCCACCTCGTCGCCTGTGTTGCCGCAAGAGGGTTCGATGTTTATCGAATGCTGCCCCGAGTACCCCGTCATTCTCATCAAACCAATCTTCGTTACGTCGACTCTTTACGCCCAAGGCAATCAAAGCGGTTTCCAAAATGCGAGTAGACGAAGCCTTCCAGGCCTCACCGACATCTTCCCCGTCGTTAGATGGCGGCAGATTGTCGGACAAGACTTCAGCATACTCCTTCCTAACCTCGCCATCTTTCAGCCTTTCCACGTTAAGAGACGCAGGCTTTTTTATTTTAGATCTACGTGGTCGCCGGAGGCGGAGTCGCAGCTTCGCAACAATAAGCCGGTGGTCAGTCCAACAGTGTGCTCCACGCATTACTCGCGTGATTTGCACCTGACTGAAGTCTCTTTGCCGTACGATAGCGTAGTCAATCAGATGCCAGTGTTTGGACCTTGGGTGCATCCACGTAGTTTTGTGCTTAGCGGCAAGCCTGAACATTGTGTTCGATATTGCCAGCTCATGTTGAGCACAAAGACTGAGTAGCAACTGACCATTACTGTTCATGTTCCCGACTCCGTGTCTACCCAAAACTCCAGGCCATGCCTCATAGTCCCGTCCAACTCTGGCATTGAAATCGCCCAGTAGTAGCACATGCTATCTAGGCATCGAGTTATTTCCTCGTAGAATTGATCCTTAATGTCATCAGACTTGTCTAGCGTTGGAGCATAGACATTGATGACATTAAGGTAGTTGTCTCTATCTAGGTGAAGGCGCAGTGTGGTAACGCGGTCCGAGATATGCACCGGGTACTCCTCAAGTCGCTTTACCAAGTAGTTCTTGACGGCAAATCCTACACCTGAACGCCGAGGTTCGGAGGCTGTGGTACCTTTCCAGAAGAAAGTGTAGCCGCCACCATCTTCCACAAGCTCTCCTTCGTCGGCAAGGTGTGTTTCGCTGAGCGCTGCTACATCCACGTCATACCGTTGGAGTTCTCGAGCTACTATAGCGGTCTTGCGTTCAGGGCAGGCGTTGCCGTCTCGATCAATAAGCGTTCTCACGTTCCACGCACCAAAAGTCATGATAGATGTTTTCATGGGATTCTTTTTCATGCTACGTCAACCACGAATTAAAGTGATGCGATGGCAGCCGTGGCTACTACCACCTTCCAGGTAGGGACGAGCATTTTCTTGGGGCACCTTTTCTAGCCCCCTCCCCGGCTGAGCGGGGAAAGCAGTGCCTCCCTGAAAAGGGCTGCTTTGTCATCCCGGGTGCTGCCGAATTCGAACTGTCGTCCCAAGTTTGCAGTACAAAAGCGACCACGGCGTGTACTCACACCCCCGGAACCGCCCATGTGCAGGAATCAGACAAAGCCCAGTGTGCATCGCACCAGACCTCTCTACCTCTTCCCATCGCCACAGGTCTTTGTGTAGATCGGAGTCCATTATTCGGAAGCGGTCAAATGCGCAGGATATATTTAAGTGCATAAGTGTACGCGCAAACACAGATGCACTCTCTCGTCCTCACTCTTCTTGATCCAGTGGAACGAAAAAACCGCTACGACTGGAGAAGAGATGGATGCAGTGTCTGGCTGACGATTGCTCTTGACCTCTATCGTCAC
This sequence comes from Pyrausta nigrata, assembly GCA_949316185.1. NCBI lineage: Eukaryota > Metazoa > Arthropoda > Insecta > Lepidoptera > Crambidae > Pyrausta > Pyrausta nigrata. The sequence continues at coordinate 8,299,403 of OX438945.1, read as the reverse complement.
CCTCGGCCTTCCACAATGCCTTGCTGTCTCGCCGCATCCGCCAAGGCCCGTTGCTAATCAGCGTGGGTTGCCTTCTGCACCGAGACAAACTCCGTGCAACTAGTGCGGGAGGCATCCGTATCAGACCTTTCTGCCGAAGCAAGAAAGGCCCCCCTCGACCAGGTTTAGCCCGCGAGCCGACGCGGTTTACCGGGAATATATAGCAACTATTATATGTGTATATGAACTTATGTATTTATTCTTTATTGCACAGAGTAATAAATGGCGGACTTAATGTCTTAAATAATTTTCTACCAGTCAACCACTAAGAGAGTCGGAAATAATAACTTATCTGATTTGTCTGATGACGTTTGATATACACACTCTATGAGCCAAAATGTGTTGTCAAAAGTTTAAAAAACGTATTATCTGCCAATATAATGGTAATCAGAATCGAATTAATAATTTCAAGGTTACCGCCCAAATTCAATGGAATGGTAAGTATGTATATACAATAGAAACTTATTTTAGCTGTCTTCAACGCAAATCGATCGGAGGTATCCTTTGATATATTTCGTACATTTAACAAACAACTCCCAATTAGACCGCAAGGCAGCGGAAGGGTAGATTGGGGATGACAGGCCCTTCGTCACGTGTTTCGACGAAACGTTGATGTATCCCGTCATCCTGTCTTACGCGGCATTATGTCGCAATCGCAATTTCGGCCCACAATTAAACTCAACTGTGATGAATTATCACTGATAAATGACTAAATACCTATTAAGAAAAGTGTTCATTTGCAATTCTTCGAAAAAAACACTCAAAGTTGACAAAACGGATCCCATTTTGGAAATAATTTTAAATACACGTATCTACTTCGAAATGAATCAGTAATTCTGAGAACACTAACCACACAAGATTTGTTAAGCGATGTTGAACGAGCAGACTGCCTCAAATGGCCTTGAAGAATATGACTAATCGACTCAGACTATTTTATCCTCGTGGACAAACAACTATTGAAACGATACAATCGCAACTAGCAAACGAAACGACGCAGTTAGGCATAAGTATTGTTATCAATTCAATCTGGGTAATCCTCATCTCTTAATAGGGCTATTCTTTGTAGAAACAAGGCTATGTTATTCTTCTCTCAAACTAATCATTAGTAATCATCAGTAAATAGGTGCTAAATAAAACTAATAGTGATGATCTTTTGATCTATATGAATAATAATCTATACTGAATCTATTACTAAAGACTGAAGTCTTTATTTTTTTAAACAGTGCTCATGCTCAACCTAATACATACAATACACTGTATTGTGATAAAATGCAACCCGAAGAGTAAATAGACCTAAAATTATAGATGGATAACTATGGAAGAAAATCATACATTTTTCTAACTCCTATTGATTAATTAATATTTTTAACGTAGAAATACTACGTGCAGCGTGTTGCACAATTATTAATTGCACATAGCAAAAAATCGATTTGATAGAGGTTTGATTACGGTGTTACAGTAAACATAATCAAATCAAGTGATTTAAAGTATGATCCTGAACTTTCTATGTTAGCATTATTTTGATGAGTTAAATACTCTGTCAAAGACATTGGCTTCTTGTAAAACTGTGTAACCCGTATTTAGCTCAAGACTTGCAGTGTCTGCTTCATGAACATCATGCGTTGGTCAGGTTGTTTAAGAGTGCTTTAGAGCGCATGCCAAGTGATGACTATAAAGTTGTTATCAAAGCAGATAAACGACCATCTGGAACACACGAAAGGACATTTAATGCTCCAACAGTAGACGAAGTTGCCATCCTGATTGTTGGTGAACAATTGGAAAAACGCGATATTGTGCTTACACGTCGCGATACTGGGCAACTGCAACAAATATCTGAAACTCATCGATCATATGACACATTGCAATACCCGCTGATGTTTTGGCAAGGAGAAGATGGATATTATTTTAATATTAAAATGAAAAATCCATTGAATGGTGAGTATCAGTATCATAATTTATTTCATTTATTTGTGAAAGACACTGATTTAAAATAATGCTTATTAAAAAAATGGTTAATGTCTGTATTGTTTGCCTTTAAAATTTGCCTTTGAAATGGTTAATTATCAAATTTTTAATTTCAGGTGAAGAAACTACAAAGAAAGTTAGCTCAATGAATTATTACGCATATCGTTTGATGATTCGTCAAAATGCTGACAACTATTTGCTGCGGTTTCGTCGATTGTTTCAGCAGTATTGCGTTGACATGTATGTAAAAATAGAAACGGAACGTTTAACATTCATTAGGTTGAACCAAGCCAAACTGCGTTCTGAGGAGTACATCCATTTACGTGATGCAGTTAATACTGAAGGAAATGCAGCTAATATTGGTCGATTAACTATTCTGCCGGCGACATACATTGGTAGTCCACGTCATATGCATGAATATGCACAAGATGCAATGACATATGTTCGTCATTACGGTCGGCCCGATCTCTTTATTACTTTTACCTGTAATCCAAAATGGATAGAAATTACTCAATTGCTGCTTCCCGGACAAACATCAAGTGATAGACACGACATCACAGCACGTATATTCAGGCAAAAAATTCGGTCCCTGATGAACTTTATTGTTAAACAACGCGTCTTTGGAGATACTCGATGCTGGATGTATTCAATCGAATGGCAAAAGCGAGGCCTGCCGCACGCACACATTCTTATTTGGTTAGTGGAAAGAATTCAGCCTGACCAAATAGATGATATCATATGTGCTGAGATTCCTGATTATGAAGTCGATCCAGACCTACATGATGTTGTTACTACTAATATGATTCATGGACCGTGTGGTGCCATCAATCCCCAATCACCTTGCATGGTCGATGGAAAGTGCTTTAAACGATATCCACGGAAATTAACGGCGGAGACTGTCACTGGCAATGATGGTTATCCGCTGTATCGGCGTCGATCACCAGATGACAACGGTCGAACTGTCACAACGAAAGTGAAAAGAATGGATTTCGTTGTCGACAACAGTTGGATTGTTCCATATTCGCCACTTATTTCTAAATCGTTCAAGACACATTGCAACGTTGAATACTGCAATTCAGTTAAGTCCATAAAATATATTTGCAAATATGTCACGAAAGGCAGTGATATGGCGGTTTTTGGATTGCAATCCTCGAATACCAACGATGAAATTTCACGCTATCAAGTTGGTCGTTATGTGAACTGTAATGAAGCGATTTGGCGTATATTCGCATTTCCCATTCACGAACGTCATCCTACTGTTACGCATTTGGCGGTGCATCTGGAGAATGGTCAACGAGTATATTTCACGGCTTCGAATGCTACGCAACGTGCTGAAACACCTCCAGCAACTACATTGACCAGTTTTTTTGCAATCTGCCAAAGCGATCAGTTTGCACGAACTTTGCTTTACTCGGAGATGCCACGTTATTATACTTGGAATGCTTCATCGAAGAATTTTCAAAGACGGAAGCAAGGCGATGCGGTTCCTGGGTATCCAGATGTGCGTTCTACTGATGCTCTTGGTCGTATGTATACAGTTCATCCAAAGAATAATGAATGTTTCTATTTGCGGTTGTTGCTGGTAAATGTGCGTGGGCCAACGTCATTTGAGTCACTACGAACTGTTAATGGTGTAATATTCCCAACATATCGTGCTGCATGTGAAGAATTGAAGTTATTAGAAAACGATAGTCATTGGGATACGACAATCGCTGAAGCCATTATCTGTGCATCTCCAAGTCAGATACGCACATTATTCGCTATCATAATTTCGACATGTTTTCCATCAAACCCATGTAACCTGTGGCACAAATACAAGGATAATATGTCAGAAGATATTTTACATCAAATTCGTGTCAGTTCCAGAAATCACGATATTGAGATGAATGAGGAGATACATAATCGTGCTTTACTCTTGATCGAAGATATGTGTTACCTCATGTGCGGTAATTTATTAATCAGGTTAGGAATGCCAGCACCATATCGTGAAATGAATGACGCATTTAATCGAGAATTGGAACGGGAACGTGAATATGATCACCAGGAATTAGATTTAGTAGTTCAAACGAATGTACCCCTGTTGAATTACCAACAAAAGAAAGTTTATGATACTTTAATGAAGGCAATCGATGATGAAAATGGTGGTTTATATTTCCTAGATGCCCCTGGTGGAACTGGCAAGACATTCCTCATGTCATTAGTTTTAGCAACTGTTCGGGCGAGATCTAACATAGCGGTTGCAGTTGCTTCTTCTGGAATAGCAGCCACATTGTTAGAAGGATGCCGTACGGCTCATTCAGCATTCAAATTACCGTTAAATCTTCAAACTATTGAAGAACCAACGTGTAATATTGCAAAACACTCAGCAATGGCCAAAGTTTTAGCGGTATCGAAAATCATCATCTGGGACGAATGCACAATGGCGCATAAACGTGCATTAGAAGCACTTAACCGAACATTAAAAGATTTACGCAATGACTCGAGATGTTTTGGAGGAGCAATGATTTTACTTTCTGGTGATTTCCGCCAAATACTGCCAGTAATTCCAAGATCTACGGCTGCCGACGAAATAAACGCTTGCCTCAAATCGTCAAATCTATGGCGCCATGTGAAGAAACTGCAACTGACAACAAACATGAGAGTTGCATTGCTTAATGATACATCTGCTGAAGATTTCTCGGAGCAATTGCTGACTATCGGTAATGGTCAAGTACCTGTCGATGAATCGAGCGGATTAATATCATTTCCAAATAATTTCTGTAATTTTGTCTCATCAAAAGACGAACTTATCAACAATGTATTTCCAGAAATTATTTCTAACTACAAAAATTATGAATGGATGAGTGAGCGAGCAATTTTAGCGGCTAAGAATAAAGATGTAGATGACCTAAACAACATAATTCAAAATAAGATCATTGGAACAATGCATTCATTCAAATCTATTGACTGCGTCACAAATGAAGATGAAGCCACCAACTATCCAATTGAATTTTTAAACTCTTTGGACGTGCCTGGCTTACCACCGCACAATTTACGCCTAAAGGTTGGCTCCGTAGTAATCATGCTTCGAAACATAAACCAACCAAAACTGTGCAACGGTACGCGTTTGGTGGTTAGAAAATTGATGAACAATGTAATTTACGCTACGATAATGATAGGAAAATTCAAAGGTGAGCAAGTTCTCATTCCGAGGATACCGATGATCCCAACCGATATGCCGTTTGAATTTAAAAGACTTCAATTTCCGATACGTCTTGCATTTGCCATGACCATCAACAAATCACAAGGCCAATCCTTAAAAGTTTGTGGTTTAAATCTAGAACATTCATGTTTTTCCCATGGTCAATTATACGTGGCATGTTCACGGGTCGGAAGACCATCTGCGTTGTTTGTTTTTGCGCCTGATAATAAAACAAAAAATGTCGTGTATCACAAGGTACTTAAATGAAGAGCAACCTATGTACTAAAATACAGAAATAATTATGAATGATTGATGTAGAAATTTAATTTTTTTTGTATTTTTTCCAATAAAAAAAAAAAATGCTTATTTATTGACATTAAGGCGGAACAAAGTTCGCCGGGTCAGCTAGTCATTTATAAAATAAAAGACTGCTAAACTCAAAGAGATTAGGTTACAACAGTACTTACTAATTGTAAAAAGACTGTTGTATAACTTCTGAAATTGAATAAAGCACATTTGGAAATAATTTTGAACACAAGGTCTACAAATGACTCCTTCCTTACCCAGCCGACGATATTTTACTCATAGAATCCATGCTCACAAAGCACTTATAGTAAAAACCTTCCGAGCCAATAGCCAGCATAAATAATGAATCGCGCTGTACTGTGTTTACGTTGATAGAGTCAACTATAAAACATCTGGTGATAGGATACATTAAAAAATGAGCCGTATTCATTCGGAATCCTTTGACGGCCGCCAAGCTAAGAGTGTCCTTTATCGAGCGACCCCGACCCATATCAACCTCGTTCCCCTCACATGAATAAATAAAAGCTCAATTTGTAGCTCAGGCGTTTAACCGAGGCGTCGATAGAGGTAAGCGCCTCCGATTTAAAATGGTCCCCTCTCACACTGGACGCACAAGTCACCTAAAAACTGCTTAGAGGAGCATTTTATGGGCTCCCAAAACGAGGTTATTTTGCCTGGACGAGCATTCAAACGGTTTCTTTCAAAACCAAACGTATCAAACAACTGACCGAGCTCCTTCTTTATCTTAGTTAATAAATTGTATGTAAGTAAATATTTGTGGCAGTTGCTTTTGTTATTGCAAATTTTAAACAGCTCTATCAAATCAACTTAACCTTTCTCATCACCAATAATTTCTGTTTGCCCACGTATAAGCAAGCAAGCTCTATCATTAAAAATAACCCTTCAGCACAAAGGGGTGCAATGTGACGCATCTATTAAAGGTATGTAAACAAACATGATTCGAATAAGGGAGCCTAATTGTTTCCATGTGTACGTGGGATGTGGAGTATAAGCAGAGTAGTTATTATGACAATAACTCAAAGTGTAAGCTGACTGTAGCGTAAAAAAGTTTAGATATACTAACTAGGTTCATAAGTTTCATAAACAATCACTGAATAAATAAATAAATAATAGTACAAGTAAACGCCAATGCAGAGCAGCTTTAATGACATAGGACATAGATTTTTATGTACAAACTAGTGGTTCCCCGCGACTTCGCCCGCAAGAGTTTCCATATAAACTTTCATACCTCATTTCACCCCCTTAATGTTTTTACATCGCGACAAAATGTAGCCTATGTCCTTTCCCGGGTCTCGAACTGTCTCCATACCAAATTTCATCTTAATCGGTTCAGTGGTTTAAGCGTCAAGAGGTAACATACAGACACACTTGCACATTTATAATATTAGTATAGGTGTGTAGTATGAGTGGGTAGATTGTTGTTATGCTAAGCTAAAGTGGACTATTAAATTGCAACCGGCGTGCTCGGTGTTCGCTTTATCGCACCAGAAAAAGGGCAGCACCAGCCGGCTAAGTATGTTAGTGACTCATGCAGGGAAACCCTTCCGTGACTCAACTGCTTATCGGATCGCTGACGCTCACCCTGTTTATATTGATAATATTCATGTCGCATGTGGGGCTATTGTCTTAGATTAACTTTTAAAACTTCTATTGCTGATAACCTGCTGCTCGTTGAATGGCAGTGAATACGTTTTCTAATGTAAATTAAAATTTGAAAGAAATTGACGTACATTTCCATTAATTTATTAATTGTATATTTTCCCCTTAGATAATTACAATGATAATAGAGTTATTCTAGTAGAGGCTATGCTAATGGTGCAACAAGCTACCTTGGTATCGTTTTACATCACAGACAGGTCTGGTAATAGTCTAGAAACAAATGTTTCCGTATTTCTTCCTCGTGTCGATTGTGTTGTGACTTGAACAATCTGTGCAGGCGCAAGTATTTACATGCAACATATTTCTCAATCGAACTGTCGCCGTGTTTGTATGGCGGTCTACACGTTGGCTCTCCGCCAGAATATTTCACCCATTATATGATCTCCGCCTGCGTTCACAAAGGGAATGAGATCAATCACTGCACGCGAGAGACGATTACTTTGCTAGCGTGCAGAACTGCAGTCTTGACTGTTATTACGCGTAACACAATATCGAATTAATATCTTCTGGTCGATATTAATGTTTTGACAACTTTTTAAATCTTGGTTTATTTGTGAAGGAAAGCATTTGGAATGTTTCAGTTAAATTATGTTTAAAATACTAGAATTGCTCGCTTCATTCCTGCATTGATCTCTAGGCGTCGATCAAGTTGTTCTTCCATGTTGCCCATGAAATATATTTGTAAAAATTTATTCTGTGTATCTTCGAAAGGTAGTAATGATCCAATTCGATGATGAATCTGTCCTTGTATCTACAAAATAAAAACCAGACAGTATTAACTGGGTTATAAACACTTTTTTCGGTGGGAGAGTAGAGTTCAGAATTAGCAAATATACTACATAGGTACCAATAGATAAAGTAAGTTATTCTTTAACTACATTCTATATAAGTACAAAAATAAATACCTTAAATGTCGGATTAAATCCCCGTTCTTCGATAATATCTGCCCCAAATGACGTCATCTGGAAACAACCATTGTATTTTTGAGTATTTGCAAGAAAGTGGCGTGATTCTTGTGTTTCGCCACAAAGCAATGAATACAATGGCTCAGGTGGCGGAGTCAACAATGGCAATTTCACTTTACCATTAAGGCAGCATAATCCAGGCGTTTCTCCGGAAAACTTTAATGCACCACAATACTCGCAAACTACGTCCATTTGCCCAATGCAAACGCTAGGATGCAAGCTGTAATCATTGCTGCAATCGTATTGAAACGCTGCTCGATTCAAATCAGCACTTGATAAATATCTTGTTCTGCGTCGCAAATTATCTATTTGTTGACCTCTGTTGTTCGCTCGACGATTCTGCATTGCCAACCGAGCTGTTTCACGGGCTGCTTCACTTTGCTCTCGTGATTGAGAAGCACGAAGTCGAGCCATACTATCGCGGCGCTGTTCACGTGCAATTTCTTGTTCTTCTTCAGTCCTTTCATTTGCAGTATTTCGTATTCTTCTTGCATCACGGCTTTGTCGGGAAAGATTCGATCGTCTTGGTCGCGGCATTATTAATTAAACTTCACTTCACCTAAAAACTTAAATTTTTAACCATACCGAGTTTTATAGTTCACTTCACTGTTTATACGAATGGGCAATTGGGCAATAATGTTAATTATTTATTTAATAGAAATAGTTATATTATTGATTTCTTACAAATATCAAATAGTCATCCATACGTCATTACATAGCTGTCATTATACGTCAATTTTGTTATTCCAAGTCTGATTCTTTTTTGTTATACCACGTTTTATAGTGACTGACGTTACATGTCAAGTCACACGGGAATGATGTCGAACGGGATAAAAAGTATCCTATGTCCTTCTCCTGGCTCTAAACTACCTCCCTGCCAATTTTCAGCTAAATCGGTTCAGCCGTTCTTGAGTTATAAGTGAAGTAACTAACACGACTTTCTTTTATATATATAGAAGTATTTTAAACATAATTTAACTGAAACATTCCAAATGCTTTCCTTCACAAATAAACCAAGATTTAAAAAGTTGTCAAAACATTAATATCGACCAGAAGATATTAATTCGATATTGTGTTACGCGTAATAACAGTCAAGACTGCAGTTCTGCACGCTAGCAAAGTAATCGTCTCTCGCGTGCAGTGATTGATCTCATTCCCTTTGTGAACGCAGGCGGAGATCATATAATGGGTGAAATATTCTGGCGGAGAGCCAACGTGTAGACCGCCATACAAACACGGCGACAGTTCGATTGAGAAATATGTTGCATGTAAATACTTGCGCCTGCACAGATTGTTCAAGTCACAACACAATCGACACGAGGAAGAAATACGGAAACATTTGTTTCTAGACTATTACCAGACCTGTCTGTGATGTAAAACGATACCAAGGTAGCTTGTTGCACCATTAGCATAGCCTCTACTAGAATAACTCTATTATCATTGTAATTATCTAAGGGGAAAATATACAATTAATAAATTAATGGAAATGTACGTCAATTTCTTTCAAATTTTAATTTACATTAGAAAACGTATTCACTGCCATTCAACGAGCAGCAGGTTATCAGCAATAGAAGTTTTAAAAGTTAATCTAAGACAATAGCCCCACATGCGACATGAATATTATCAATATAAACAGGGTGAGCGTCAGCGATCCGATAAGCAGTTGAGTCACGGAAGGGTTTCCCTGCATGAGTCACTAACATACTTAGCCGGCTGGTGCTGCCCTTTTTCTGGTGCGATAAAGCGAACACCGAGCACGCCGGTTGCAATTTAATAGTCCACTTTAGCTTAGCATAACAACAATCTACCCACTCATACTACACACCTATACTAATATTATAAATGTGCAAGTGTGTCTGTATGTTACCTCTTGACGCTTAAACCACTGAACCGATTAAGATGAAATTTGGTATGGAGACAGTTCGAGACCCGGGAAAGGACATAGGCTACATTTTGTCGCGATGTAAAAACATTAAGGGGGTGAAATGAGGTATGAAAGTTTATATGGAAACTCTTGCGGGCGAAGTCGCGGGGAACCACTAGTTTGTACATAAAAATCTATGTCCTATGTCATTAAAGCTGCTCTGCATTGGCGTTTACTTGTACTATTATTTATTTATTTATTCAGTGATTGTTTATGAAACTTATGAACCTAGTTAGTATATCTAAACTTTTTTACGCTACAGTCAGCTTACACTTTGAGTTATTGTCATAATAACTACTCTGCTTATACTCCACATCCCACGTACACATGGAAACAATTAGGCTCCCTTATTCGAATCATGTTTGTTTACATACCTTTAATAGATGCGTCACATTGCACCCCTTTGTGCTGAAGGGTTATTTTTAATGATAGAGCTTGCTTGCTTATACGTGGGCAAACAGAAATTATTGGTGATGAGAAAGGTTAAGTTGATTTGATAGAGCTGTTTAAAATTTGCAATAACAAAAGCAACTGCCACAAATATTTACTTACATACAATTTATTAACTAAGATAAAGAAGGAGCTCGGTCAGTTGTTTGATACGTTTGGTTTTGAAAGAAACCGTTTGAATGCTCGTCCAGGCAAAATAACCTCGTTTTGGGAGCCCATAAAATGCTCCTCTAAGCAGTTTTTAGGTGACTTGTGCGTCCAGTGTGAGAGGGGACCATTTTAAATCGGAGGCGCTTACCTCTATCGACGCCTCGGTTAAACGCCTGAGCTACAAATTGAGCTTTTATTTATTCATGTGAGGGGAACGAGGTTGATATGGGTCGGGGTCGCTCGATAAAGGACACTCTTAGCTTGGCGGCCGTCAAAGGATTCCGAATGAATACGGCTCATTTTTTAATGTATCCTATCACCAGATGTTTTATAGTTGACTCTATCAACGTAAACACAGTACAGCGCGATTCATTATTTATGCTGGCTATTGGCTCGGAAGGTTTTTACTATAAGTGCTTTGTGAGCATGGATTCTATGAGTAAAATATCGTCGGCTGGGTAAGGAAGGAGTCATTTGTAGACCTTGTGTTCAAAATTATTTCCAAATGTGCTTTATTCAATTTCAGAAGTTATACAACAGTCTTTTTACAATTAGTAAGTACTGTTGTAACCTAATCTCTTTGAGTTTAGCAGTCTTTTATTTTATAAATGACTAGCTGACCCGGCGAACTTTGTTCCGCCTTAATGTCAATAAATAAGCATTTTTTTTTTTTATTGGAAAAAATACAAAAAAAATTAAATTTCTACATCAATCATTCATAATTATTTCTGTATTTTAGTACATAGGTTGCTCTTCATTTAAGTACCTTGTGATACACGACATTTTTTGTTTTATTATCAGGCGCAAAAACAAACAACGCAGATGGTCTTCCGACCCGTGAACATGCCACGTATAATTGACCATGGGAAAAACATGAATGTTCTAGATTTAAACCACAAACTTTTAAGGATTGGCCTTGTGATTTGTTGATGGTCATGGCAAATGCAAGACGTATCGGAAATTGAAGTCTTTTAAATTCAAACGGCATATCGGTTGGGATCATCGGTATCCTCGGAATGAGAACTTGCTCACCTTTGAATTTTCCTATCATTATCGTAGCGTAAATTACATTGTTCATCAATTTTCTAACCACCAAACGCGTACCGTTGCACAGTTTTGGTTGGTTTATGTTTCGAAGCATGATTACTACGGAGCCAACCTTTAGGCGTAAATTGTGCGGTGGTAAGCCAGGCACGTCCAAAGAGTTTAAAAATTCAATTGGATAGTTGGTGGCTTCATCTTCATTTGTGACGCAGTCAATAGATTTGAATGAATGCATTGTTCCAATGATCTTATTTTGAATTATGTTGTTTAGGTCATCTACATCTTTATTCTTAGCCGCTAAAATTGCTCGCTCACTCATCCATTCATAATTTTTGTAGTTAGAAATAATTTCTGGAAATACATTGTTGATAAGTTCGTCTTTTGATGAGACAAAATTACAGAAATTATTTGGAAATGATATTAATCCGCTCGATTCATCGACAGGTACTTGACCATTACCGATAGTCAGCAATTGCTCCGAGAAATCTTCAGCAGATGTATCATTAAGCAATGCAACTCTCATGTTTGTTGTCAGTTGCAGTTTCTTCACATGGCGCCATAGATTTGACGATTTGAGGCAAGCGTTTATTTCGTCGGCAGCCGTAGATCTTGGAATTACTGGCAGTATTTGGCGGAAATCACCAGAAAGTAAAATCATTGCTCCTCCAAAACATCTCGAGTCATTGCGTAAATCTTTTAATGTTCGGTTAAGTGCTTCTAATGCACGTTTATGCGCCATTGTGCATTCGTCCCAGATGATGATTTTCGATACCGCTAAAACTTTGGCCATTGCTGAGTGTTTTGCAATATTACACGTTGGTTCTTCAATAGTTTGAAGATTTAACGGTAATTTGAATGCTGAATGAGCCGTACGGCATCCTTCTAACAATGTGGCTGCTATTCCAGAAGAAGCAACTGCAACCGCTATGTTAGATCTCGCCCGAACAGTTGCTAAAACTAATGACATGAGGAATGTCTTGCCAGTTCCACCAGGGGCATCTAGGAAATATAAACCACCATTTTCATCATCGATTGCCTTCATTAAAGTATCATAAACTTTCTTTTGTTGGTAATTCAACAGGGGTACATTCGTTTGAACTACTAAATCTAATTCCTGGTGATCATATTCACGTTCCCGTTCCAATTCTCGATTAAATGCGTCATTCATTTCACGATATGGTGCTGGCATTCCTAACCTGATTAATAAATTACCGCACATGAGGTAACACATATCTTCGATCAAGAGTAAAGCACGATTATGTATCTCCTCATTCATCTCAATATCGTGATTTCTGGAACTGACACGAATTTGATGTAAAATATCTTCTGACATATTATCCTTGTATTTGTGCCACAGGTTACATGGGTTTGATGGAAAACATGTCGAAATTATGATAGCGAATAATGTGCGTATCTGACTTGGAGATGCACAGATAATGGCTTCAGCGATTGTCGTATCCCAATGACTATCGTTTTCTAATAACTTCAATTCTTCACATGCAGCACGATATGTTGGGAATATTACACCATTAACAGTTCGTAGTGACTCAAATGACGTTGGCCCACGCACATTTACCAGCAACAACCGCAAATAGAAACATTCATTATTCTTTGGATGAACTGTATACATACGACCAAGAGCATCAGTAGAACGCACATCTGGATACCCAGGAACCGCATCGCCTTGCTTCCGTCTTTGAAAATTCTTCGATGAAGCATTCCAAGTATAATAACGTGGCATCTCCGAGTAAAGCAAAGTTCGTGCAAACTGATCGCTTTGGCAGATTGCAAAAAAACTGGTCAATGTAGTTGCTGGAGGTGTTTCAGCACGTTGCGTAGCATTCGAAGCCGTGAAATATACTCGTTGACCATTCTCCAGATGCACCGCCAAATGCGTAACAGTAGGATGACGTTCGTGAATGGGAAATGCGAATATACGCCAAATCGCTTCATTACAGTTCACATAACGACCAACTTGATAGCGTGAAATTTCATCGTTGGTATTCGAGGATTGCAATCCAAAAACCGCCATATCACTGCCTTTCGTGACATATTTGCAAATATATTTTATGGACTTAACTGAATTGCAGTATTCAACGTTGCAATGTGTCTTGAACGATTTAGAAATAAGTGGCGAATATGGAACAATCCAACTGTTGTCGACAACGAAATCCATTCTTTTCACTTTCGTTGTGACAGTTCGACCGTTGTCATCTGGTGATCGACGCCGATACAGCGGATAACCATCATTGCCAGTGACAGTCTCCGCCGTTAATTTCCGTGGATATCGTTTAAAGCACTTTCCATCGACCATGCAAGGTGATTGGGGATTGATGGCACCACACGGTCCATGAATCATATTAGTAGTAACAACATCATGTAGGTCTGGATCGACTTCATAATCAGGAATCTCAGCACATATGATATCATCTATTTGGTCAGGCTGAATTCTTTCCACTAACCAAATAAGAATGTGTGCGTGCGGCAGGCCTCGCTTTTGCCATTCGATTGAATACATCCAGCATCGAGTATCTCCAAAGACGCGTTGTTTAACAATAAAGTTCATCAGGGACCGAATTTTTTGCCTGAATATACGTGCTGTGATGTCGTGTCTATCACTTGATGTTTGTCCGGGAAGCAGCAATTGAGTAATTTCTATCCATTTTGGATTACAGGTAAAAGTAATAAAGAGATCGGGCCGACCGTAATGACGAACATATGTCATTGCATCTTGTGCATATTCATGCATATGACGTGGACTACCAATGTATGTCGCCGGCAGAATAGTTAATCGACCAATATTAGCTGCATTTCCTTCAGTATTAACTGCATCACGTAAATGGATGTACTCCTCAGAACGCAGTTTGGCTTGGTTCAACCTAATGAATGTTAAACGTTCCGTTTCTATTTTTACATACATGTCAACGCAATACTGCTGAAACAATCGACGAAACCGCAGCAAATAGTTGTCAGCATTTTGACGAATCATCAAACGATATGCGTAATAATTCATTGAGCTAACTTTCTTTGTAGTTTCTTCACCTGAAATTAAAAATTTGATAATTAACCATTTCAAAGGCAAATTTTAAAGGCAAACAATACAGACATTAACCATTTTTTTAATAAGCATTATTTTAAATCAGTGTCTTTCACAAATAAATGAAATAAATTATGATACTGATACTCACCATTCAATGGATTTTTCATTTTAATATTAAAATAATATCCATCTTCTCCTTGCCAAAACATCAGCGGGTATTGCAATGTGTCATATGATCGATGAGTTTCAGATATTTGTTGCAGTTGCCCAGTATCGCGACGTGTAAGCACAATATCGCGTTTTTCCAATTGTTCACCAACAATCAGGATGGCAACTTCGTCTACTGTTGGAGCATTAAATGTCCTTTCGTGTGTTCCAGATGGTCGTTTATCTGCTTTGATAACAACTTTATAGTCATCACTTGGCATGCGCTCTAAAGCACTCTTAAACAACCTGACCAACGCATGATGTTCATGAAGCAGACACTGCAAGTCTTGAAGAATTGCTCGCTTCATTCCTGCATTGATCTCTAGGCGTCGATCAAGTTGTTCTTCCATGTTGCCCATGAAATATATTTGTAAAAATTTATTCTGTGTATCTTCGAAAGGTAGTAATGATCCAATTCGATGATGAATCTGTCCTTGTATCTACAAAATAAAAACCAGACAGTATTAACTGGGTTATAAACACTTTTTTCGGTGGGAGAGTAGAGTTCAGAATTAGCAAATATACTACATAGGTACCAATAGATAAAGTAAGTTATTCTTTAACTACATTCTATATAAGTACAAAAATAAATACCTTAAATGTCGGATTAAATCCCCGTTCTTCGATAATATCTGCCCCAAATGACGTCATCTGGAAACAACCATTGTATTTTTGAGTATTTGCAAGAAAGTGGCGTGATTCTTGTGTTTCGCCACAAAGCAATGAATACAATGGCTCAGGTGGCGGAGTCAACAATGGCAATTTCACTTTACCATTAAGGCAGCATAATCCAGGCGTTTCTCCGGAAAACTTTAATGCACCACAATACTCGCAAACTACGTCCATTTGCCCAATGCAAACGCTAGGATGCAAGCTGTAATCATTGCTGCAATCGTATTGAAACGCTGCTCGATTCAAATCAGCACTTGATAAATATCTTGTTCTGCGTCGCAAATTATCTATTTGTTGACCTCTGTTGTTCGCTCGACGATTCTGCATTGCCAACCGAGCTGTTTCACGGGCTGCTTCACTTTGCTCTCGTGATTGAGAAGCACGAAGTCGAGCCATACTATCGCGGCGCTGTTCACGTGCAATTTCTTGTTCTTCTTCAGTCCTTTCATTTGCAGTATTTCGTATTCTTCTTGCATCACGGCTTTGTCGGGAAAGATTCGATCGTCTTGGTCGCGGCATTATTAATTAAACTTCACTTCACCTAAAAACTTAAATTTTTAACCATACCGAGTTTTATAGTTCACTTCACTGTTTATACGAATGGGCAATTGGGCAATAATGTTAATTATTTATTTAATAGAAATAGTTATATTATTGATTTCTTACAAATATCAAATAGTCATCCATACGTCATTACATAGCTGTCATTATACGTCAATTTTGTTATTCCAAGTCTGATTCTTTTTTGTTATACCACGTTTTATAGTGACTGACGTTACATGTCAAGTCACACGGGAATGATGTCGAACGGGATAAAAAGTATCCTATGTCCTTCTCCTGGCTCTAAACTACCTCCCTGCCAATTTTCAGCTAAATCGGTTCAGCCGTTCTTGAGTTATAAGTGAAGTAACTAACACGACTTTCTTTTATATATATAGATAATGCCAACATGTCAACTTACGGTTGGTCCGTTCAAGGCATAGCAACAAGAAAATGAAGGATACTACATTAGGCGAGGCACCCCAGTTGCCTATTGGCTAAAATCAGGGGCAGGTGAATGGCCGACACAACGCGGCACGCGAACTGAGCGTTACCTTCACTGATTTGCGAACATTCAATTGGTTTTTGAGCAGTTAGTAGCTACTTACGGCATCAAGAAGATTACATAATTTAATTATTGGAAAATTAGAATAACATTAAAATTTGTATTACTACACCGACTATCTAAAACTTGTATTCACATCTTTATCAAGGAATTTATTATTATTTTTGCCATGTTGACTCCAGAATTACAAGACAAACAACCATCGAAGAAGCGGACTGGCAGCTAGCAAGTCTTGCAATTACGTACAGCCTATGGAAATGCGATACATCTCATTAGCTTATCTTAAGGTTGCTCTAGTTAAGCAAGCCTCGTATGCTAGCTAAGCTCATATTCTTATCGACACCTTTACGGTAGCAATAAACTTGTCTTTTTATAGAAACAACCAAGTTTCTGCCCTTCTGTGCCATAACATATCGTTTAATTATGATAAATAAATTGTTTGTTAAACAATAAATGTGCTTAAATTAAAAACAATTTATAAAAGACTTGGCTAACTTACAAATGTCTCAACTCATTAAGCAAGTCGAGATCAACAAAACGACATGACAGTAAGTATCAGTTGAAAGGCGAATAAAATGTTGTCCAGTCAAGTTCAGGTCCGCGGGCAACACCTGCCACATGCCGAGCGCCACATCGCAAAGCAAATAAAATTCCCTTGAATACTGCAGAACGTGTAACAACGCCTAGTTTTTGCAATGAATATTGCGAAGTGTTTTTGTTAGATCGCATGGTAACCTTGACTCGATCCCCTCTGCTAAGTTTCTGTGGGAACGATTGAGAGCACACACACGTTTAGCTTCGTCCGTCTGGAGCCCATGTGAGCAAGCGCATCCGGTTAACTCTGCAGACTCTTGCCCGGCTTGACAACTTGCTGGATTCGTTAAAAATGCCAACATTCATTGTTTTAAGAACACGAATCACACATTTCAAACTCTTAATGCACGTGCTATAGAGTGTAACAGACTCTACTCACTGTTCAATTTAACTAAAATATTACTGGATAGCACCATGACGAATTACCTCGCACTGAATATTATTGATATCCTTCTAACGTTACGGATTGAACTTTCGCAATTAAAAGCGGTACTACTAATGTTCGCATCATGGATATTAAATTTCTTTGTTGTTGAGACGGAACTCTCCACCCGACAGTGTGCCTCATTTAATAGAGCAATAAAAAATGTTCGACACGACTTACGTAATCCGTATTATTTCCGCATCGGGGCTCTACAGAGGTCAAGCGCGTGTTCAGAGTAGCTTAAGCGATCCATTATATTATAATATTATTTAGGTTTAGGGACTTCAAGATTAGAGCAAGTTGTCAAGACGAGCAGTTAAATCCAAACAAAGGGCCTTGCTATCACTTGCACATTCGACAGTGCCTAATAGACACTAGATAAACAATTTTACTAGAAAACAGGTAAGAAATTTTACAATACTTAAGTAAGAAAATCATTTATGCACAGTCTACAGTACACTACAAGGAAGACCATGTATTATCTCAGGAATACGATAGTTGCAACTTTAATATCACAGTAGACTTGTTGCCACACAGTTAATAGGTACAGTGGACCCCACATCAACCTACCCTGATCTGTCAAATTTACGCAACCATATTTCAACCTTATGTTGATCACATAGAGTTCCATATCATTTAAGATATTTTTACAGATTTGAGAAGGTTGATGCGAAACAAACATATTCATAAAATGAACAAAACTTCAAGGTCTTGATTTGTGCGATAAGAAATAGGCAAATCATGCTCATTGACAGTTCTTATTCAGTATTAACGAATAGCCGATTCCCGCAAACCATTTTACAAGACGATGAATTAAATATTTTTTTAAATATTCTTCCAGCTTTGTTTTAAAGTAAACTCCATCCATATCGCATTTCACAATAGCCATTCATCATTGAATGGGGCTGTAAATCTCAAATTAGGGACATTGTAAAGTTTTACTGACTGCCATTGACCCCAGGTAAAGTCCATAAATTTTGCTTTGGGATACAATGCCGGCACCCGTACAAAAGCTTATATTCCTAGGCAGAGGATTGTCTAATATTTACTATTTTGCATTGCAATGTGAATATTTAAGACTTACTTATTTGAATTATTAGAATACGAATCTAGTAATTACATGAACCTGACCTCGACGAGTCTCCAAGGTTTAATTAAGTAGATATTTGAATCAGTTAAACAGCTCTACCGTATTATTTTACGGTCGCATTGTCATATTTGCCATAGAGATACTCCCCAAAAACAGCGATAATAAGACGTAGTAGATAGATTGATTTACTGTACATAGATGTCACCAAGGTTAAAATTTACGACGGATCCCAAAGCTTTTTTCTTTTAGCCAAAGATTTTACACCACGGGTGGCTTCAAAAAGCATTGAAACTATAGTTCAATGCTATTGTATGCCTTGTAAAGAAAGTCGGAACGAATTGTAAATCGGATCAGAGCATATGGGTGACGCCCATCGAATCTGTCGAAACAATTGAGACGGCCTGTACGCGTGTAAAGACGGACGATCCCAACATTGTGCAACTCATCACAAAGGAGGCCAGAGAAATCCAAGTGTTTATGCGACTTTCGAAAGAAAACAAGTTGACTTTGTTCTCTTATGCCTTTGTAGCCATAAATCACTTAAGCAATAGTTACCTATGGACGTGTGCAGAACTGCAGATAGTAACATTGACATTAGACTGTTAGATCTGGTAAGCGCAAAAAATGTTCTATCCGAATTTCGAAAGCTTTTCCTGCAAATGTGTTAATAAAGTTTGGCCCGGTTAGCTAAGTTCTAGACCTGTAATCTCCAATAACAACTTTTATACCACCAGAATAGAAGTCACCAAATCACCGTTCACAATTATAGGAGATTCCTTGAGAATTTTCTTCATAAACAGCAAGAAATTGTGAAATGAAATTTTTGTGAAAAAATTCTAACGAAACGTGATAGATAAGGCTTGCAGCGTGCAGCAGCTTACATAGCCAAGTGTGTTCCGCCTTAGGTGCGTGAGCTACAATATTGTTCGGCTTTGGCATTGTTGTACTGCCAATGACAGATAAGAACCGAGTAATGAGTACAAGCGACCTACAATGGAATCTCAGCTCGCCCCACACGCCGCTAACTAAGGTTATTTAAATAACGATAAAACTCTCTAACGAGTTAAAATGAGAAGTACTAGATTTAACTTCGACGTAAAATGAAAACTCAGTCTGTATAGAGTCTGCATGGTGTTTCATTCAACGTGCATTCTGCATAGACTATAAAAATATTCAAGCTTCAATAGTAACGAGTTTTTAAACATTTTATAGAACAAAATAAGAGTCGATACCTATAAATTATACAGTTAACTCCTTTAGTGTAAAGAAGGTATGCAATGCAAAAGTTGTAAAACGTTTTTCATCATAACATGTGGAAAAGAATCAAAACTGGGAAAATCTAAGCGGGTTTAGTATTTATCGTATAGTTTTTGTCTTTCGTCACTTGCACCGAGGCTGCGTCCGCACAGCTGCCCGACTGGTTTGTCCACTTGTGCCGGATTGATTTAACGTTAACGCACGATCCGCGCTCTCGTTCGCCGTCTGTATTCCTCCGGGTACTTCATTACTACTTAACTATCTTGACTTGGCTGGACATTTGTTGTTGAGACATATTTTTTTAATCAAGTGATACTTACATTATTACCGCGGGTTTATACCACTCTGATAAAAAAAACGTCTTACAATATTTAAATTAAGCAAAGAACTTTATTGATTTCTGATTGATTCCTAAAACAACGGTTTGATGCCATGATCAAAAAGGTGATAATAGGGAATCTAATCCCGCAAACGCGGGATCCCACACCTTTTTTGCGGGATCAGAAATGCGGGATTACACCCGCGGGATCCCGCAGGTTTGCGGGATTGAAAAAAAAAATATATTTAAGAAAAATTGGCTCAGGCGACTATCTAATTTATAAGACACCTCAGCACAGCTCATTAATAAGTGATTTAAAAACTTTCCCATAGAACTCGTGACTTTTATATAGAATTTGTATATTAAATAATTTTGATTTAGTTCAGTAATTTTGACTCAGACAGAACTAAATAAGTTTTGAATTTCTATTTTGTGTCGCATGAATCCTGTATCGGAACGGAACGTAATCACTGTCAGTTCAGTTCAATTCAAATACTCTATGACTAGGGATTCCCCTACGGTTTTTTTTTTCAATAAAAATCCCACCCCTTAAATATCTTTTTTATTGTATGAGAATCGTATCGTATGCCCGACACAAATGGTCAACCTGCACAAACGAAACGATCACAGCAAGAGAAGAGGCTAATTATTGCTGGCGTGGAAGGAAAACGACGGAATCCCTTTAATAACATGATGAGATGAATGGTTAGAGATGAATCTTGGGCGAAGAGAACCGACAAAAGTGGATACAATACCCTCGGACAATTTCATATCAGGTGCAGGATAATGCTGCGTGTGTAGCACCTATAACAACGGGTTCAGGGCACTACTTGGACTTCTTCGTTACGGTAGCGCATCCGCGATGTTTGCAAAGCATAGAACTGATGATCTTCACTCAATCATTCGCAAGAATGCTACGTGAAGCCATTGAAATTAGAAAACATCCAAATTTCAATAGAGAAGATGGTTGGAAAGTTCCACCGGCATGGGATCCTATTCTAGCAAAAACCAAAGCATCACCTAGCACTGCAAGATCTCAAGACACGGTTAGCTCTTTCTGCGTAAATAGGAACATAAATTAATATTATTGAGTGACGGTAGTTAAAATTTTTTAAAACTTTGTAATGACAAATAATACCTTAGTCTCCCTGTGACCACGATCGCTGTAAAGTGTTCGAAACGTCAGGTTTAAAATAAAATGTTAATAAATCTTGTGCAGATGTCATGGGTATGATTTTGCAACAAAATGTTTACACCTATTCTGCTAGCAACTGTACAATTTTGTTTTAGTGGTTTGATTTTCATTTTTATTCTAGTGACGTAGTGCAGCTCCACCACTGCAATTCCTATGCAGTCAGGATCTAAATCTTGGCCTTAAACACTGTGAACATCTTACTTTTAAAAAACTGTAAAAATCCAGTGTTTTGCCACGCTGCGCGCTGTCCCAAAATAAAGCTAAACTACCTCATCATCATAATCCAATTTAAGAGCTTGGCTCTTGTCAGTGGAAGTTTTTCCATTCCATTCTGCTTTTTGCCCTTCTCTTGAACTTCTGATACGACCCGACATTTATCTTTTCTTTTATTTGCTGCGTGTAGCTTATTCTTGGTCTTCCTTGCTTCCTTTGTCCTTCTATTCTTCCTTGTATTATCGTTTTAATGAAATTGTCCTACACTCTATTGTTTCCATCAATCGCCTTTTTTCCTTAACCATAGACAAAACTTTTGTTTTCTTTTTCGTCCAACTTACGCTCCATTCTCCTCCAGCACCACATCTCTAAACTACCTACTTTTCTTCAATTCGACAACGAAATGAAACAGATAAAAAAGTCCGAAAGCACATCGTTTTTTTATGTTTAAGATCATTTCACTTGCACTTTAATGACCAATATTATTATACTTTGTTACCAAAAGCGCATCTACAAGCTTTTTAACAAAAAATAAGCTCGCTTCGCTCGCGCCTTTTGTACTTAGGGTGTATTGCAATGGAACTTTCTTTACAATACATTATGAAAGCGGTTTTGACAAAATCAATGATAGACTAAAGACCCGTGGGTGCTCTATTTTCTTGAAATATTGTGGTTTTCCTAAAAATGTTTGTGCTAGCTCTGCTTGCACTTGCTAGCCATCATTTCCTTTACCACTTCCATTTTTTACTTCGTCTTTTGTACCCCTTCGTTGCAAAAATCTGTATAGTGGAGGTGAGTGATGCCGAACATTCGGTTTCGGTTTCGGCAGAAAATCGGGTTTCGGTCGGACACTAACAAAAAGCTATTATGGTAGTGACACTCTTAGATTTATTATTGAGAATGAAACAGGAAGCACGGAAATCATCGTCATAGATTATTAAACACAAAGCTTACACAGTTTGTAGGATGAAAATATCTAATATTAATTGTAAAAATATTGCAAGGCCACAAAGTCATGCGCGCTTATCCGAAGCTGAGAGCTGGGGCGATTACTTCTATGTTAGGAGCTTTAAAACGATCCATCAATATACAAGCAAATTCCAACTTAGTTCATTACGTCTGTGAAACTGGTAACTTAAAAAATCGGTCTAATGCGAGTCAGACTCGCGCACGAAGTGTTCCGTGCTATGACTGTGCTCAAAAACTACTTCATACCACTTACTGCATCTTAGTCACTCCGAAGAATTTATTGTGAGGATTTTGTATTTGGTACAAAATTATCTTACACCCAAGTTCAATTAATATTACTGCTAAACTAAAAGTTTATGAAATGCACAATCATCATGATATTTTGTAGATTTTTCAGGCCAGTAAAGCTTTTAGAGGGGTGGGGGGGAATCCTACTAGACCGAAAAATTGCACTTTAATATTTCGTAAATGGAGCAATAAATCGAAAAATTTGTATTAGAAACCCCTAAGTCATTTTAAAAGACGTCAACGATAACCTACACGGCGGGGTAGACGACGAGAACAAATTGACACCACTGTACCTATAAAAACTTTTTGTTGCTCCATTTTTGCACAAAAAAGTTTACAGACGCATTTCTTAAGACGATAGCACTCGCGCTCGCACTGGTCCCAACCGGTCCAAGAAAGGGTTTGGTCATCTCTCTAACTCGCCTCAAGCGATTTGAATCATTTTTGTCCATTTGTGCCCACTTCTAGTAGCATCACAGAATAAGAACAGAAGACTATCTACATACAAAGCGCGTTCGAGCAACACACACATAGACACCGCTCACGGACACGATATCTCGGAACGGTTCGGAACAGTACCTACGAGCGCGAGTGCACACTTCGCTTGAGACACGCCTCTGTAAAATTTCTTTTTGCAAAAGAAAAGTTATTATAACTGATAATAATAGTGCATTTTGGAAATGTCGAAATCGACGCAATATATACGATCGTTTTTGTCCATAGGCAAAAGATGGCAGCCCTAGCGCGAGCGCCGAGCGCATGTACGAAGAGTGAAGTACATACTCCTGTTTGTCTTCTGTACTCTTGGTATTTTGTGGTAGCATCCAAAATTTAACAATAATTTTTATTTAATGACAATATAACTTGAGGTACTATTTCTGTGTTGTCCCTTGAACGCACTTGTTTGGAAATTTACTTCTGTATGTGCAATCTGTTTTGTGTAGAGCCTTAGTGGTTTGGTATGGCAATAATTTTTGAGTTCTTTTAAAATAAAATAAAAACATCTGTAGCCCGATACTTGTATAGATTCTAGGTTGTTTCTGATACAATAAATACTTTATTTATTTAACTAGCAGTTCCCCGCGACTCCACCCTTTGTCCTTCTCTGGGTCTCAAACTATCTCTGTACAAAATTTTATTTGAATCGGTACAGTAGTTTAGGCGTGATTTCATAACACACAGACAGAGTTACTTTTGTTAGGATTAGGATGATGATTATTATGTATGAGTTACCTTCAGAGTGATTTTGGAAAGTACTAAGTTAAGGGGGTCTATGGGTCTGTAACAATTTTGTCAAAGCGTAATTAAATTAAATTTCCTTCGGAAAAATTTATCAAATTGTAAGTGTTCCAATGTGAGATCAGGTTCCACAGGGAGTCCTAATTTTTAATAGGATGTTGCTAGTATGAGTAAAACCAAGAAAAAGAATTTGTAAAAGAATCCAATTAAGGAGATTTATGGGTTGTAACAAAAAGTTATGTGAAGAATCATTTGCACCCTACAACCGAATTGAGACCAATCTATACACACAAAATGTTGGCATTGTTATGAGGTATTTTATAGGAGGGCAACATCTTAATGGATTTTATAGGAGGGACTGCTTTACTTTAGAAAGTTCCATTAAAATATTTTGATTTACAACATAAAATAATATGTTGCTTGTCTGAAATAAAACTTCTTATTTATGAATATCTGAAACATCATGAATACAAGCAGATACTGACTGATATTGAACACAACCAGCTGTTGCTGATGCTGATATTCTAAACCGCCCCACTCTTAACTATTGCAAGGTTATAAGGAGTAATAACTCTTCGTTTTATGTAATATTTAACAATCTAGTCTAGGTATGTACAATAAATAAAAATAGATTACCTGACATAAAGCACTGAGGTTCCATTTATAATTCTTCTCCAGCCCAAGGGCACAACAATTGTCTGTGGGCAGTCAGAGGTAACAGTTCTAGAGTTGAGATCAGCACTATCCACCGCTTGAGGTATAACCGATGATGGTAACACTGCCAACACTACACCGTCTGCAGTCCGGACTAACTGTGGTGTGTGCCCACTGTCACTGTCACTCACAATTCCTCTACTTACACCCACTTGCTGATTCAGTATACTTATACTTTGATTCACTATTGACTGATGTGACACACTTTGTTCTAATACTTGATAGTTCACATAACTTCTTGACAACTCTTTGTCTGTGGAGTTAGATACCTCACCACCACTCTGAACTGTGACACTTTCACTGAACTGATTATGATTGTGCTGCAGTGCCACCTGATGCATAGATGGCATAGCACTGTCAGGACCTAATGAGCCAGGACATCTTTGATATGTTACCAAGTCACCTCCTTCCAGAGCTATTCTAGACTGAAATGATTCAACTGCACTTAAATCTCCACTCACTGAATTTACACAGTCAGCTTTTACATTTAAATTTCCTGTGTGTTCATTCACTTTAACATCGTCAACTTTTAAATTTAGATCCTTCACAAATTGCTGTGGTATCTGTAAGAAGTCAGGACGATGAGAAATGTTATCGGACCCACTAAATACACTGAGTTTTCCATCAACATCATTGGCAGTCTTGTAAAAGACAGTGTTCTGATTCCTCTGTGCAGTGCAGTCAAGATGGGTCCTGTAGATGGTGTTTCTGGGCACAGAGAGCTGGTGCAAGTTATCAGGAAGGTAGAGCGCGTCGTGGTGCGAAGGCGGGGGCGCAGCAGGCGGGGGGTCAGGGGCCACGGCGCCGGGCTCTAGCTGGCGCGGGTCCGCCACGTACACCAGCACGCGCGCCGGGCCGCCTGGCACGCCTGCTCGTGACGCGCCCACACTCGCGGGCTTGCCTGACATCGCGCACACACATCACACGCCGAGTAAGCCGGCTGCTCACTAGCTGAACGCGCCGAGATACGATCCTCTGCCGGACCGAGTGGGACTACACCTGGCATCGCTTGGAACCCTCCGATCATCGCTTGTCGTCCACCCGGCTCTCCGGGGCTGTTGCGACATTCTCTACTGATACTTTTTATGAATCGAAGCCATCAACTGTCTATTAGTTTTACGATGACCCTCACAGCCTGACACAGATAATTTTATGGCGGAGCCCTTTTCGACCCCATTGTAAAGCTTTAGTACCTGGCAATAAAACTGGTAGCTTATGATTTTGTTTCTCGCTACTGGGTTCTGATTATGTGTTTAAAACGGCTCATCGTGAATGCTAACACTCTTCACGATGTAAAAGGTCACAGCACGAAAAAATATGTTCGCTTCATCTTCACTTGCATGTTTTTACAAACGTTGTTTTGATTCAATCACTGTTCTCCCGAAGCAAACTTTATTAGACGCTGTATTAGCACACTAACTATCACAAAATTATAAATTATTCTTGCTTACGATGTAAAACACTGCGAATAACGAATGAAAGAAGTAATTGAGGCATATTACACGACGAGTTTAGGTAGATTGAATTCTTCATAAACCCACACACCATAACGAAAAGAGGGACAGAGAAAGAGATGCTCGATCCCGGCGCCATCTAGTTTGAGTGTCTATAAATATATGACAAGAATGAAACATCTACTTTATCGACATTTTTTGCATTGCCATACCAAAAAAATTGTAACATATATAAATACTGATAAATACTTTCGTGTAGCCCCAGCATTTTTGAATCGCCGTAAAGCCAAGTCCAAAATCGTCAACCGCTTAAAAAAACAAAGTCATTTCATTTGTCAGTCTCTGTTTTTTTGGCGGGAAATGAGCCGGTCAAAATGGGCTTCATTTCTTAATTTTATAAATTAGTTTTTCGTGGTCATTGTTGTGATTGTGTAGTGGAATTAGGTTAGGAGTTTTATTTTCTTTATTTCAACCATGCTTAGATATTTTACTAAAATAGTTCGTAGAAGTTTCATAAATTTCATATACGATATTTGTAATAGTCTGATAACATTATAAATAATATCATTAACAAGAACAACAGGTAATTTTACTTCTACTCGACAGTAATGTAGCAAAAATAATTCCAATATGGTCTTAATTTCAAGGCTAATATTACAAAGATCAACTGAATTTAATAAGTACTTAATTTGTAAGTGTTCTGCCTTGTTCTTGTATCGTAGAATCTGTTATGAAACTTAGAAATGTAACATATAAAATGTTGATTTTTAAACTGTTCAGCTGCCAATCTACGCTGGTATGATTATATCAAGTGTTGTCATATAAAGAGGATTTGTAGCGCCCTTAATTCAGGTCCCATATATTTCTAGTCAGGCTATAAAGATACTGAAGACGTGGCTGTATGGACGTGATCCTTTGCCTACCCAGAATGGGTAAATTGAACAAAAAAAAACTGACAGTCTTTTTGTCAGTCAGTCAGTTGTCAGTTAAAAAAAATGGCTGGCGGTGCTGGCGCGTGTGTTAGTGTTTTACTTTACTGATTGTAATATAAAAAGTAATTTTAAAATCCTAATACCTACTCTCACACAAATCGTATTGTTATCAATTTATTCAATATGAAACGAAAGCTATCGAACGTAAATGACGAGGAATCTAGGTAATAAAGTACAGTATTAGGTTATGTTATTAAATTCTGCTTCATACATTTTTATTGTTAATAGACGTATTGATTGATTGAATGATAAAATCTTGATTGTTTTAGGTTGTCACAGCTTTTATTTAACAATTCAAAAGATTTGGTGGAGAAATTTAAAACCACACACTCTGATGAAGATCACATTGAGCAAAAACCTGCATGGAAGGATGAAGATGACGACCAATTTAGTGTAAAAGGTGTTAAAGCAAAAGTTCCATACACTGAAAATCTTAAGCAAAAATATGAAAATTTAATGGGAACGCCAAACTGGGCAAAGATTACCAAACAAATCAAATGTGAAGATAATGATGATGAAATATTAAGAACTGTTGGGCACATAAAAAAAAGGAAGTCTGCAAATTTGCCAAAAGATCTATTGGAGATGAAATTATTGCCTAAAATTAATTCACAAACTGGAAATGAAGGAAAAATTATATCATGCATCGATTTTCACCCTAAGTCAAGTGTTGCACTTGTAGCTGGAAATTCTGGAATTGTGTCACTTATTTCTGTTGGTGGTGATGTAAATGAAAAGTTGCACAGTTTTAGACTAAAGAATTGGAAGACTAATACAGCACAGTTTAGTCCCAATGGCTCAGAAGCATACATGTCTACAAATCTCAATCACAGTTACTGTGTTTACAATCTTGTCAAAGCTGAGCCAAAACTGATTCAACTTCCATTTATTGTCAAAAGACCAAAAATATTTAAATTGTCTCCTGATGGAAAATATATTGCAACATCTAGTGGATTTGATGAAATATGCCTGATAAGTACTGCTTCCAAAGAACTTTTGAGAACTCTAAAGCACAACTCTAATGTGGAGTCACTAGCATTTAGCCATGACAGTGATCAGTTGTATTGTTACTGCATACAAGGAGAAGTAACTATTTGGGATTTGTCTACATTCAAAGCTTTTAAAAAGTTTTATGACAATGGATGTGTCAATGCCTCTTGTATAACTATAAGTTCATGTGGAAAATTGTTAGCTACTGGAAGTAAAGAAGGCATAGTCAATATTTATGAAACATCAAAACTTGAAACCTATGAACCCTTGCCTGTAAAAACTATTACCAATCTAACAACCAGAATAACAAATCTTACTTTTAATGCAACATCAGAAATACTAGCTACATCTTCTAATGTCATTCCAAATGGTGTGAAATTAATTCACATACCCTCTTACCATGTTTTCAATAACTTCCCACCACAAGCAAAAGTCTTATCCCATGTACAAACAATTAATTTCTCTCCTAATAGTGGGTATATGGCCCTTGGAAATGATAAAGGATATGCCAATCTGTACAGATTAAAATATTATAAAAACTATTAAGTACAATTGAGAAAAAAACTGGTTCTTTTTATTAACATAAGTCTTTACATGTTCCTCCCACAACCTAATTATGAATGATGGATCTATACATACATACAAAGCTTAGACACAGGGTGTCCTAGAATGGGTGAAAGCTTGACATGGCCGCACACCCCACTTTTACCTCAGACTGCCTATTCCCCATATAATAAAAGATGTTTTTGTAGTGTTCATACCACTGATCATGTGATGTTTTTAGTTCATACGGGTACCCTGACGAAAAATATGAAAAACTGCACATGACTATAAAAAATGTTAGAATAAGGGGAATAAACATTTGACTTCGGCTTTGTCCATATTGCGGGCGCGACGGAGCCCGCGAATTATCAAACATTATGCATGAGTGACCCGTTGTCCTAGGTGAACGACAAACGCGACCATATCGAGTAGTCGTATATGTTTAGTGGCCTACATAACCGTGTTAGTATTTTCCGTTTGTCGTTCGTCTAGGCTACGTGACTGAAAGCCCGACTCTGGCGTTTTCATATTCGCAAAGGCACACCCGCGCTAGGCCCGCAGTATTGCCTAACCTAACACTTACAATCAGATAAGCGCTCCACTCCGGCCTGTGTATACGAGACCGATAATCCCCGCCACCGCGCCATCCCTCGCAGCATATTTTTTACCGTTTTACTCATTGATTGGTTTTACTATACTGTTGTTGGGAGGTTATCAGACTACGAGATATTCAGACAGTCTATCCCCCATCTCGCTCTTTCATCCTGTGAAATGAGTCTTAGTAAGGGAGTTATTAGACTATGCGGTATTCAGAGTCTTAAAAAGGGGACGTGTTTTGGTGGCGAGCCTTAGTACCAAAAGTATAATTTATTATCATTGATTCAATCAGTAGAATTAATTAATTTAATGAATATTTTTATGATAGCCATTGTACCTAGGTAGGTAGGTACAATCGCTATCATAAAATTAATTGACCCTCAAGCAAGGCAGGATAGAGGGAGTATATTATACCACTATGTACTTACTAAGTAGAAACTTTTTATTTATTCCGTGGTAGAAGACCTTTATTATCACTAACGAGTTAGAAGCTATTAAACCTTCAAATGAGTAAGAGCTTGCTTGCAGCTATTTCAGTACCATAGATTCAGTACTTAATAGTAAATATTCTTTAGTCTCATTCTTAAGTCCCTTTATAGCAGTTTCGACCCACTGTGCGCAGGCGAGGACTCTGTTATGGCACGAAATACCGAGAGTACTCTCAGTATTGTCAGGCCTGTGTATCTTTCTGCGTAGGTAGCAAAAACGTAGGTACCTACCTACGCGCGGCGACCCCTTTGTAAGGGACTAAACAAGTTGGGTGTCGCTAGCCGGCAGCGACACGCTCGCGCGTTTTATTCACCGGGGGTGCGCGACACTAGGTTGCTGGTTGGACGAGCGTGAACAAAGTCATAGAAAGATGCGCTAGATGGCGTAAGTAGCTTCTTGTGGCAGTCAACCCTATCGCGTTGCGTGATAGTACGTCACTGAATAGGTTTAGTGTATTATGAATCATATTCCAGAGTTATAAGAATGAAATTATCTTACAATGTATTTCTGTAGGTGTCTACACGAAAATGTGCTTGAGTCAGAGGCGAACTGAATTACACCATATCGTTAACAACATTGAGTAGGTAGATATTTCTTTGAATTTCATTGCAGTCATACTTCTGTACGGAGTACTAGTACTTACTCTGTGGTATTGTGTAGTTTATAGTCTGCAAATTCTTGCGCGATCCTCCTTGCACGCCGCACGTCAAGCGCAAGGAAGCGATCAGGCAAATTCATTCCCTGCAACATCATCTTCCTTCACCCGCCGACTTCTGGCGTACCTTGCCTCTGGCGACCGCAGGGAGGTCGCACACGAAATTGTCAGATTATAGGCGATCTCTGCTTTCAATAATATTATGATAAATCAATGGCGGTCGGGCTATAATGTTTGCCACTTAATTTTCTACTGCTCTTACTCGCTCCGCTCTGCCTTCGTGGAAACTAGAGGTGAAAACTTCCAGGAAAGTTTTCATTTTTAAGGAAGTTTTCCTGAAAACTTCCAAAACTTCCGGATTTTTGGAAGTTTTAAAAAAAAATGTTTACTTTAATTAGGTACAATAATCTCGTTACATCGACTAAATGTTAACTTAATTATATGATATATAGGTAGGCACTTACATAACACGAAGATTTATTTGAAGATAAGTAAATTCGCCATACATTTCGTTGGTGAAGCGGCTTTTGTTTGGCGGCTTTATATCAAAGGATTGACGCCGCCGCTCGCGCGGCTGACTGGCGCTACCCCCGCCCCGCCCCGCACCTACACCTCGCTTGTGTAACCGATTTTATGGTAGTTGCGTGCACGCAGTAACAGTGAATAGTCGTGGTTGTGGCTTATTTTGTATATGGATATTAGTTAGTGTAATAAGTGCCTCCGTAGATTAGGTAATTAATATGCCTCGTCACTAGCAATGGGCAAGGGAAAGAAAAAATTGGGATAGAAAAGAACAATACGGGAAAGTGTAGGAAAAAACGGAAAGATTGGGAAATATTCCAATTCGGCGGGAAAATACTCAAAAGTGGACTTAAATTAATAAAATGAGAGAATTTCGACAATCTTGTAGTATACTTCCTACTACTGTGCCCACGATGTCGCGAAGGGGTGCAGAAATGTAGACGTTTGAGAAGGATTGGAGAAATCTCGACATTAAGTAACAGGGTCATAGTAAAATCTCTACATTAGAAACGGCAGTTTGGCTTCTGCTAAGTTTAAAGATTTAAGATAAGTGATAATAAAGTTTAACCAAACTCGGTTACGTCATGTCTGTCGCAGAACCGACGAGCGTTGGAGTAGGAAGGTTCTCGAATGGAGACCACGTCTCGGGAAACGTAGTGTTGGACACCCCCCTGCTAGATGGACCGATGACCTGAGGAAGGTTGCCAGTGGTGGTTGGATGCGAGAAGCGGAGGACCGTAAAAGTTGGCGCCGTCTTGGAGAGGCCTATGTCCAGCAGTGGACTGCAACAGACCGATATGATGAAGAAAAAAATATAAGCAAAAGAGGCACCTTTCTTTCACTCTTCCGCTGATAGCTCACTTACCACACTCGGGACTTTAAGTATGTTCACCTAGATACTTTAAAGAAAACAAACCTACACGTTTTATTTTTCTGAATGTCTTGTTTTAAATAACGAAGATTTAACTTTATTATCACTTGTCTCAAATCTTCAAACTTAGCAGAAGCCAAACTGCCGTTTCTAATGCAGAGATTTTACTATGACCCTGTTTCTTTATGTCAAGATTTCTCCAATCCTTCTTAAACGTCTACATTTCTGCACCCATTCGCCACATCGTGGGCACAGTAGTAGGAAGTATACTCCAGAATCGTCGAATCTCCTGTGATAAAACTGATAAACAGGCAAAACTAGCGTGGTCCTGGTGTTTTGGTTTTATGTGAAGGTTTACAGGCGTAAAACCATGGTCAAAATAGCTAAATTCTCGCATATTATTAATTTAAGTGCACTTTTGAGTATTTTCCCGACGAATTGGAAATATTCCGCATACTTTCCCCGAAAATGGAAATAAACCCAACAGTTGGAAATATTCCGGGGAATAAACTCAACGCTACTCGTCTCGTATCAAGAATATGTGTTATTGGCTACTATAACTACACTTCTACACTAATCTACACTAATATTATAAAGGGGAAAGATTTGTTTGTTTGTAATGAATAGGCTCCGAAACTAAATCGAAGTCTTGCGGTAATTGACCGAAAGTAGTATTTCGCGCGAACTCGCGTTCGTGCAAATGTGTGTGAGAACGATAACCGGTCCTCGCTCGCCTAAGTAAAAAAGACAACAGCATACTTTCCCTGTAACGTTTAAGTGAGACAGACGGATTATAGCGGCCGGCCTACGTTGCTTGTGTGTGTGTGCAACTTGTCATTTATGAGTCATCGTATTTACAAAGTACCTATTTCCCTGCGTCAAATAGCTCGAACAATTTGTCGCCGCCTATTCCAGTCATCTGAATCGCAACCTAACCTGTCTCAACTGTTGGATGAAGGATCTAGCAGCAGTCAAATTACTCATAGAAAGCGTAAGACGCCGGAATGCGACACCTGCTGCACCGATAGCTTTCGACGTGAACTTACTAGCGTGCTGACGAATATCGGCATGAACTAAGAGAAACATTAAAGGAACATCAAAAAAACGAATCTGCGTCTTTTGTTTCTCTAGTTAATAAACAAAATGAGAGCATAAAAAAACTGCATGATGACGTATGTAGCCTCAAGGCAGAAGTGCGAGATTTGAAGTCACAGAATAAAGAATGTATTTCTTTATTAGGAAAGGAGAAGGAGCATTGTGAGCTCGCCGAGATAATTACAGATATCAGATGTGACCAAGATAACTTGCACGAAAAAGTTTCCCTATTGACTGAGCAGCAACACTATAAAGATCAAAAAGACCGAATAAATAACCTGGAAATTTCTGGAGTTCCACAGAATAAAGGCGAAAACCTATACAGCATAGTACATAAAATTGCAACTAAGATCGGTTTCGCTTTTTCATCCGCTGACGTTAATTTCATCCACAGAGTAAAGCGATTTGGTACTAAAACTTTTCCAAAAAGCAAGGACTCGAGTCAATCAGCTGCCTCTTCTATACCAAATATAATCATCAAATTCACGCAACGCAATAGGAAAAATGAGTTCCTGGCTTCTGTGCGCGCCAGACGTGGATTGACCACAGCTGACCTTGACATTGACGGCGCTTCCAGCCCGATATTTATTAACGACGATCTAACGCCGCACAACAAAATGCTTTATGGACGTGCTCGTAAGCTGGGAAAAGAATTGGGCTATAAGTATATATGGCCTAATGATTGCAAAATATTCCTCCGCAAAAGCGACACAACAAGATCGATCTTGATCGGCAGTGAAAAGGATTTAGCCCGAATAAAGTGACTAGAGTTTACGTTTGGAAAGTTGTTTTTAATATTACTATTACTCTTAGTAGTGATATTGTTACGTGTGCCTGCGGTCAAAATAAAACTCGTTGATGTCGGGTACACTGCCTCAAGCTATTTTCATAGCTTGTATCTCATTGCCGTATGCAAGCGTAACAATCATATTTATAGTTTTTTGGTGTATTTAATGCTGAAGTTGACTTATTTTCTTTCGCATACAAGTTGTAAATTAATTATAAATATTTTTACTCGCTTTTTTTCTAAGGGGAATATTTGTTTTATAGAATTCATTACTTTTGATTTTCTACATAAACGAATAATAGGAGCGTGGCACAATCATAGTTATTCGTATAGTAAATACTTTATACCTAACTTCTGTTTTTTTTTTTTTTACTTTTAATGGCAATCTGCGTGTTTCGCCTTGCCAGTGTCGAGTTAAAAACGGGGAAACGGGATAAGGAATAAAATTATATACAACGGAAAAATACGAGAGATAAGAAAAAGGATCAGGAAAGGAGAGGTTATTAATAAAATAAATAAATCTTAAATAGTATTTACATATTTATACACATCATATTTTTATATTATTGGTCATCAAATAGGAAACTATACATTTATATACATCAAGTCTGTTTGTATGTAGTAGGGATATTATTGACGTTGGGAAAGGAATTTGAAGGGTTACAGGGCTGCAATAAAGTTCAGTTAGTCCGCGTTGAGCTTCGTTGAGAGTGGAAGTGTCGCTGCATTTTTTCTCAGTTATTAAATCGATGCAAAGTAAAATAACTTTTAAGTCATGGTAATTAGTGCTAAACTGCATACCTGTTAAGTGTATAAAATAAAATACTTCACAGTGGCAAAGTGTCTCGGTCTCGTTCTCGCTCCGCTTTAGAAAGTCGTATCTGAGGGGCGCCCGCCTACACCCCCGCAAGGATAAGGGACAGATAGCGATTTTTCATCCCGCTTACACCTACCGGGCGAGTATTGAGAACGTCACAACATCGCGATGACACTACAACGTACTCCACCTAAGTTCCCGTCAACTTCCGATATACCTACGGCAGATAATGACAGCTTTGTAAACATTCGTAAGCGAAAACAACCAGATTGTGACTCGGACTGCAGTATCGCCGCTTCTATTATGGAACATAAAATCGAACAGCGAATGAAATCGTTTGATGAAAAAATTGCCAGCAGTATCTCCGCTGCAGTCAGCACTGCTCTGACTAGTGAGCTCGCAAAAATTATGGATGGATTATCTGTTATAAATGCCAGCTTACAGAAATTAAATGAAGACAATGTCAGCATTAATCGGTCTCTGTCAGAAGCCAATCTGCGACTAACTGAAATGGAAAAATCTATTACGTACTCATCCCAGAGACAAGACGCCCTTGAAGTTCGTCTCAAGGTTCTTGAGGACCATCATCCGAGCTTTGTTGAGTCCGCAAACCAGGTACTCATCTTGGAGGCCAGAATGGCTGCCATGGAACAGCAAGCCAGACAGAACAATATTGAGATTTCTAACCTGCCAGAAAGGCGGGGTGAAAACCTATTAAAGATGTTGGAATGTCTCGGTAATGCTATAAATTATCCCATATGCGATTCGATCATTGTATCCGCCCACCGTGTGCCCCATGCCGACCAGAAAAATTCGCGACCCAAAAACGTGATTATCAAATTCACTACCAGGGTCCACCGTGACAACGTGATCGCAGCATTTCGTTCATCAAAAGGCCTTGATTCTACTAAGCTTTCAATAACTGGCCCGCCGCACACTATCTATATTAATGAACACCTGACGCTTGCCAATAAAATACTCTTCCGACAAACTCGAGAAGCTGCTAAAAAATACGACTACAGATATGTATGGATTAAGCATGGTAGTATTTTAGTGCGAAAATCTGATACATCAGCCGTTTTTGCGGTGCGCTCGTCGAGTGACATAGGAAAGATAAAGTGAACCTTATTACGTCAGTTTTGCAGACTCATTTATAGGGCTAGTACTAATAATTGCAACCGAAGTAAGCATACACATAAATGTTATTATAATATTTTTGGTAAGTTGAAAAAAACTCTAATACCTTTTGTGCTAACCTACTCATATCATTCTGCAATTGTTTACAATCATTTCCTTACGGTCATATTATTATTCCAAGCTATTGTAAGGGCTTACATCAAGGCTTATAGATTCAGTGGTCAAACATTCGTATGGGGCTTAGAAATAATCGTTACCTATTACGATTTGGGTTTTGTAATGTTACGTATGGGGTATTCCTGCTATCTCAGTTTTAATATGCAATCTCAACCTTATAATCATAATGTTAAGAGACTCCCAACTTACAATTGTCTGCTTTTAATGCCAAACATATTTATAATAAAACTTTCGGACGGACACAGGAATAACAATGTGAATAATGTTGATCTGTTATTCTACCTCCTAAATATATTGTACTTGGCTAATTTGTTATTGTACCTACTAAATATTTTGTACTTTATTTTAACTGCACGGGCGAGTAGTCATGGCTTCTTAGATAAACATTCATATCAATTGAATTCTTATAATAAAATAATTACCTTTTTCTCTCAGTGTGTGTTGTGGGTAGTATGTATTTTTAGTGATTGTACTTTAACCATCTCGAAACCGTATCCTACCGTGAATGTTTTTATAACTTACATACGAGTAATATGCGTTATTTTTCTTAGCATACGTAATAATAATTACACGTATAGAAAAATTACTGAGGATACAAACATTTTTAATTATAGAAACTTGCACATACTGAACTCATTGCTGATATCCTATATACGGCACATAATTGATACATTTAGTAATTCTTATGCAATAAAAACACACAATCCTTTAGCCGGAAAGTCATTAGTGTACTACATGTGCCTAAATGCTTTCGTAGGTAAATACTTTTTATATAGAATATTTTACAGTCTTAACTTTAAAATTCAGTGCTTCTAATGAATTGTCTATTTATTATCAAAACTGCCGCGGATTAAGAACTAAATTAAATACTATTTACATGAGTATACTAGCGCATTCCTATGATATCATCATACTAACGGAAACCTGGTTTCACTCTGAAATAGGAAACAATGAATTCATCGATCCTCGCTATGTTGTGTACCGTAGCGACCGCGACCGAGCAGGGTCTGGCCGGCTCGACGGCGGCGGCGTCCTGGTGGCCGTGCTGCGCTCGCACAGCTCGGTCGCCGTTGAGATGCGCAAGCCTGATGATGATGACCCTTACCCCGCGCTTTCGCCTTTAGTGGACCATATAATGGTGGAGCTGCGCTTTGGCAAATATCAACACATAGTAAGTGCAGTTTACTTTCCACCCGGAGTAAAATGTGACGTCTACCTAACTTACTTCAATAATATGCAAGAATTTTTGCAAATAAATGGATTTGATAGTTTCCTTATAGCAGGCGATTTTAACCAACCTAAGTTGGTATGGTATAGGGACGGTTTACAGATGAAACTATCCGATACAAATGTAGGATCTGTTTACTTCTGCATACAAAATTTTTTATCATCGCTGAATTGTGTGCAGATAAATTTATTTAAAAATAATCTTAATCGTTTGCTTGACTTGTTCATCACCAGTGTATCGGATAGTAAATCATTTAGATTAACAAACACACTAGTTTCTGTTGATGTACTCCATCCACCATTTTATGCATTGATACCGATAGATTCGGTTAATGAACAAGTTATAAAAAAAACCTATAACAAGTATTGTTTTAGGAATGCAGATTATGAGC
This sequence comes from Pyrausta nigrata, assembly GCA_949316185.1. Taxonomy (NCBI): domain Eukaryota; kingdom Metazoa; phylum Arthropoda; class Insecta; order Lepidoptera; family Crambidae; genus Pyrausta; species Pyrausta nigrata. The sequence goes on along the minus strand of OX438945.1, from coordinate 8,261,628 downwards.
TTATTAATGAGGATCTAACAAATATAGACTGGAATAATCTCTTTCTTAATAAATCGGCCGAAACATGTCTTGAACTTTTTTATGAAACCTTACTTGGTATCATTCGTAATCGTATTCCATGTAGAATAGTATCCAGCTCTCAATTTCCAAGGTGGTTTAGTTCCTCACTGAAACACATATTTAAAAATAAGAATAGGGCTTGGATCAACTGGAAAAAGTTTAAAAATCAATCTGATTACCAAATATTTTCAATGTATAGAAACAGATTTAAGAAAGAGGCAAAAAAATGTTACAATAACTATATGAATTTAACTGAGGATAGTATAAAAGATAACGTTAAGTATTTTTGGACTTACATAAAGCAGCGTAGAAATCAAACTAATGTTCCTGATAATGTCCATTACTTGGGCTCGAAAGCAAATAATACTACAGAGGTCTGTAATTTGTTTTCAACATTTTTTGAATCTGTTTTTCAACCAAGTAGCTTAAATGATTCGTACAATATAGATAATATCGATAATCTGGACATTAAAACTCGTACAGATAATATCATAAACGACGTTTATATTTCGCCTGAGTGTGTACTTAAGGGACTAGAAACGTTAGATGCAACTAAAAGTGCAGGTATAGACAATATACCACCTATTTTCTTGAAGAAAACAGCCTCGTCGCTTTATATGGCTTTACACTCAATCTACCGTAAATGTTTGAGTGAAGGAATCTGTCCAACCATCTGGAAATCTGCTAGAATCACACCGGTACACAAGAGTGGCTCAAGAAACGATGTCACTAATTATCGGCCTATCTCCATTTTGCCTACCCTTGCGAAGCTTTTTGAGAGACTTATACACAATACCTTGTATCCGTTAGTACATAACTCCATCTTGACACAACAGCATGGATTCGTTCGCAAGCGTTCTACCATTACTAACCTCATGGTTTACATTACTGAACTATTCGATAACTTAGACTCCAATAAGCAGACAGATAGTGTGTATGCGGATTTTAGAAAGGCTTTTGACCGGGTAGATCACAAGATATTACTTGAAAAGATTGCATTCAATGGTATCCGTGGTAATTTGTGGAGATGGTTCAAGTCCTACATAACCAACCGAACACAAAAAGTAGTCATTAATGGATGCGATTCAAGTACAATTCATATAACTTCTGGAGTCCCACAAGGTTCTATTTTAGGTCCTCTTCTATTTATAATCTTTATCAATGATATTGGTGACTGTTTTCTTCATTGCAAATACTTACTGTATGCAGACGACCTGAAAGTATATCGCAGCATTCATGAGCCTTCTGACCACCAAAAATTTCAAGAGGACCTTAATAGATTCTCCGAATATTGTGCCAACAATAAACTATCCCTTAGCTTAGATAAATGTAAAACTATAACTTTTACTAGAAAACTAGCGCCTAGTAGTCATGACTACTCACTGTGCGGCCTTAAACTCGCCAGAGTGTGGGAAATTACTGATCTTGGCGTAACCCTAGATCAAAAATTAACCCTAGACAAACATATTATTAAAATCTGTAACAAAGCGTTCAAAATGTATGGTTTCGTTGTTAGAGCCTGTAATGATTTTAGACGCCCAGACACATTCCTATATTTATACAAATCTTTAATACGCTCCCAGCTGGAATATGCTGTTTCAATTTGGGACCCATTTTATGAAAAATATGCTGATAGTCTCGAAAAAATCCAAAAGAAATTTCTTAGATGTATACACTACAAATGTAATCGTAGTCGTGTTATTTATAATGTTGCCCTGAACAAGTACAAATTGATCAGTCTTAAAAAGAGACGTTTACAATTACAAGCAATGTTGTTATACGATTTTTGTCACAATAAATATGATTGCATAGATATAGTAGATAAAATATGTTACAGGGTACCGGTCAGGCCAAGACTACGCGCTTGCCGTAATACTAATCTTTTTACTTATGCACTAACGCGTACGAATGCAGGCAAACGGTCGCCTATGTTTCGTCTGACCGATACCTATAATAAGCTATTTAATCATATAGATATTTTTGGTACTGACATATCTTCATATAAGAAATTGGTTACAACGAAGCTTTCCGAAATTGATATGTAAGTGGAGTTACGTTCTGATTTTATTTAATTGTTGTTATTGTCAGAGGAATTATTTCCGTATTTAATAATAATAATAAATATTAACTACGAGTTACGAGAATAAGCCCTCTCTTAGAAACTAATTCATGTTTATATAAGTTCACAGTGTTACTCATCACTTCTCAACTTTACTACATTAATAGTAACATGTGGTTATCGTGGTTGATGTCATAATAACCCTATTTTAACATTTAAGGCTATTTAAGTGTGAATATATTGTGACGTTGTTTGATAACCCAAATAAATGAAAAAAAAAAATAAAATAAACGAGTACGGTCGAAAAGAGAGCAGGAAAAAAGAACGTGATTAATGGTTTCAACTTCTGTTTTTATCTGAAATGAATAATAAGTTGAGGAGAATGGAGCATATAAGTTGGACGGAGAAGAAAACAAATGAAGAAGTTTTGTCTATGGTTAGGGAAAAAAGGAGATTGATGGAAACAATAGAGTGTAGGAGGGGACGAATGTTAGGCCACCTGATTCGACACGACAATTTTATTAAAACGATAATAGAAGGAAGAATAGAAGGAAAAAGGAAGCGAGGAAGACCAAGAATAAGCTACATGCAGCAAATAAAAGAAAAGATAAATGTCGGGTCGTATCAGGAGGTTAAGAGAAGGGCGGAAAGGACAAGTAAGATTTAGGAAATAAAAACCGCCTTAGGTAACAAGTCACGTTTATTAGCTTGTTGAAAGAACTATACCGCTCTAATAAGAATGAGGGATCCGGGTTAGGAACATCGGCAGAGACTACTAAACAACGTAGTCCAGGGAGATCACTACTTGGGTTAGGTTCCGGAATACCGGGCCAGTTGTCAGGAGACTGCGTCAACCACAAAGGTGAAAACCAAAGGGAGTGGTCGATCAGTCGGGTGACTGACATACCTCTCGATGCACAGTCACTAGGGTTCATGTAGCCTGGGACGTGCCTCCATTCACTAGATGTAGGACTATTATTAATCTGGGAGACACGATTAGCCTCAAAAGTCTGAAGGAGGTGAGGAGTGGTTTTTAACCAACACAACACGATTTTACTATCCGGACTTAAAAAATCCATGATGAGGGATAAAATAATGTTCCCGGGTCGAGTCATATGAAGAAAGGGACATATGGTTTAGGTCAAGGTACTCGCGCATAAAGGAAATATATTTCTCTCGAAAATTAGGATTGGCTTGCAAACGCTTCTCAAGATTATGGAATCGCCGTAAGGCATTGGTTTTAGAATCACCAAGAGGTGGACGATCATGAAGAAAAGGGAGTCTAACCATAAATCGACTATCGCTTTCACGAGTGGTAGTTGCTTTAAAAAAGGTTTCACACTCTATATCCAAGGGGTTCGCAACTGGAGATTGGGGGGCCTCTTCGATTTTCCAGAATTTTTCAACTATTTGGGACAGCGAGACTCCAGTCATGGGGGGTTCCAAATCAGTAAATCCTCCATAAACAGGACCACACAGGACATAACCAAATATCGTCGAGATAGCAGTAAGGCCATCATGCGAAGCACTATTACCTAATAGTGCTTCGCATTACTTGCGCGAGTGTCCCGATTTTATTCGCCTTCCTACACGTCAACGTGTTACCTTTGTAAACGAAGCCCGACTGTGCTATCGATGCCTGGATAAACACTCCATATCCCAATGCACGCGAGATTATCGCTGTCGCACGTGCCGCCGTTCCAGTCATCACACGTCACTGTGTTATAATGACTCCTCTCCTGTGAATTACGATCGCGAGCGCTCATACCGAGACGTCACGGCCTTAGCTTCTAACCAACCGCGGCAATCTCCACAAAGTCACTTAACGGACCGTGTGTCACCCCCACGTACTGAATGGCACCGTGTTCGTACCCCGCCCCCTTGTGATTCCCGTAAAGCATCACCTCCCCGTTCGGGCGGGCGATCCCCACCTGCACCCAACGGTAACCGTACTTATAATGCCCCTCTAGGTCAAAGAACCCAGGCTGAACGTGCATTTCATCATAAGTACAATGAGGCCCCACAATTCTGACTAGATAGCCCCCCTTCCATACCCGCTTTTACATCTTTACCCCGCAATTCTCTCGTTCTTTTACCTACGGCCTTGATGAATGTTAAAACCTCGTCTGGATATTATGTGGAAGCGCGTGCCTTATGTGACACTGGTGCTCAGGGCTGCCTTCTTACTACTGAGCTTGTTGTTGACCACATGAACTTACCTATCATTCCTTCTCCAGTTCCTGTTCGTGGAATAGGTAATGTTCAAGCGATTAATTCCCCGGGCATTGTATCCTTTTCATTTAGGTCAGTTAATTCTGCCTTTCCAGAAATCTCTACCAGTGCAATAGTTGTTGATGTGATTGCTGGTACCCTCCCAGAGGTAGACTTACCTAAAAGTGTAATTACCTGTACTAAGCACCTTCCTCTTGCTGACCCTTTATTTTACAAACCTGGTACTATAAGTGTACTTCTTGGAGCTGACGTCATTGGTCGCCTTTTAAGGTCCGAGTTGTTTGTGTCCCCTGATGGCCTTACTGCTATCTCGACGATATTTAGTTATGTCCTGTGTGGTCCTGTTTATGGAGGATTTACTGATTTGGAACCCCCCATGACTGGAGTCTCGCTGTCCCAAATAGTTGAAAAATTCTGGAAAATCGAAGAGGCCCCCCAATCTCCAGTTGCGAACCCCTTGGATATAGAGTGTGAAACCTTTTTTAAAGCAACTACCACTCGTGAAAGCGATAGTCGATTTATGGTTAGACTCCCTTTTCTTCATGATCGTCCACCTCTTGGTGATTCTAAAACCAATGCCTTACGGCGATTCCATAATCTTGAGAAGCGTTTGCAAGCCAATCCTAATTTTCGAGAGAAATATATTTCCTTTATGCGCGAGTACCTTGACCTAAACCATATGTTCCTTTCTTCATATTACTCGACCCGGGAACATTATTTTATTCCTCATCATGGATTTTTTTAAGTCCGGATAGTAAAATCGTGTTGTGTTGGTTAAAAACCACTCCTCACCTCCTTCAGACTTTTGAGGCTAATCGTGTCTCCCAGATTAATAATAGTCCTACATCTAGTGAATGGAGGCACGTCCCAGGCTACATGAACCCTAGTGACTGTGCATCGAGAGGTATGTCAGTCACCCGACTGATCGACCACGCCCTTTGGTTTTCACCTTTGTGGTTGACGCAGTCTCCTGACAACTGGCCCGGTATTTCGGAACCTAACCCAAGTAGTGATCTCCCTGGACTACGTTGTTTAGTAGTCTCTGCCGATGTTCCTAACCCGGATCCCTCATTCTTATTAGAGCGGTATAGTTCTTTCAACAAGCTAATAAACGTGACTTGTTACCTAAGGCGGTTTTTATTTCCTAAATCTTACGACAAGTAAGATTTAGGAAATAAAAAGTCTTTTGACCACATTTGCGGGACTTAAAATCAAATTATACTCATACATTTTTATTTTGCTATGTTGTACGTACGAGAATAAGATGTCTTGCTGTCACTAAAACTTCAGTGTTATAAATTTCAATGTTATAACCTTTTTAAGGCATTCTGTCAAACATTCTACACCTGCAGCCTGTGGTGTAGCAACTCGCAAAAGACATATAGCGCTCTCCGCGTGCAATATAATAACGCCTTCAGGATGTTCATGGGGCTCCCCAGATTCTGTAGTGCATCAACAATGTTCGCGGGTGTTGATGACTTTGAGCCCTGAGGAACGGAGATTCCCTTTTGTTTTTAGTGAAAATCGTTCAATTTACCTCCTTTTCTGATGAACTTGATCGCTTACGGCGTGGCAAACCTATCACAACTCCCTTAGAAAGTTGAATTTATTTCTAGATGACAGAGGCCTGATTCGAGTTGGAGGTCGATTACGAAACTCCGATCTATCCTATGATGCCATCCCCTTCTTCTGCTTAAGAATGGTAATTTCGTGAACATCCTTATTTCACATTACCATCGCGAGAATGCTCATGCTGGTGTTAATGCAATTCTTGCCATGTTAAATAGAGAGTTTTGGATCTTGTCGGCACGCAGAGCTATTCAGCATGTGATTTTTAAATGCCTTCCCTGTTATCGTCTCAAAGCGGCTGTATCTCAACCCTTCATGGGTGACCTACCTGAAGACCGCGTCACGGCTGCTAGACCGTTTGACGGTGTAGGTACCGATTTTGCAGGACCCTTTTTTACCAAAGTCCAGGCCTATAGGAACAAAAGGTTAGTGAAAAGTTACCTGTGTGTATTTGTCTGCCTTTCTACTAAAGCCGTTCACCTTGAGGTTGTGTCGGACCTAACTACTGAAGCCTTTATTGCGGCCTTTTCCCGATTCGTGTCGCGTCGTGGTGTACAATTACCTTAAAGAGTTAGAGTGTTTCCTGTCTCAAAACCAGGCGGCTATTGGTTCTGAGCTTTCAAAGCGGAACATATCCTGGGTTTTCGATCCTCCTGTTTGCCCTCATTGGGGCGGTCTTTTTGAAGCTGCGGTTAAATCGGCGAAATCGCACCTAAAACGAGTAGTAGGCGATACCCCCCTTACATTTGAAGAGCTGACCACTGTTTTTGCTAAAATTGAAGCAGTTTTAAATTCACGCCCATTGTGCCCACTTTCTCCGGACCCTAATGATGTCGAAGTGTTAACTCCCGGCCATTTCTTAATTGGACAACCCTTAACTGCAATTCCGGAGTACCCTTATAAAGACGAGAAATTGCATCGCCTTACACGGTTTCAGCTAATCCAACAAATTACCCAGCACTTTTGGTCTCGCTGGCATTTAGAATACTTAAATACATTACAAATTAGAAATAAATGGACCTCTCCTTGTGATCACCCTAAAGTGGGTGAGCTAGTACTCATAAAAGATGACAACCTTCCCCCTTTGCAGTGGCGTCGTGGACGCATTATTAATTTATACCCTGGCCAAGACCAAGTTGTTCGTGTCGTAGATGTTAAAACTCCTACCGGTAGCCTAAAGAGATCTTTGACGAAATTAGTTCGTCTTCCTGTCCAGTGAACTTCCTTTCCTTAGCTTCCTAACCTTCTCGTAAACACTTGACGTGTTTAGGGCGGGCGATATGTTTACTACAATATTTTGATTTGTTTGTGTACCCTATTGATACTACGCCGCGCACACTCACACGCATACCTGCCTTATTTTTATTTGTTTAAAACGTACCGTGAGAACCCCGAAGATTGAGTCGACATCGAGACGTTCCCTATGACACATGTACTAGACCGACCAGAGCGCTTTCGCCGCGTGTGTATCCTGTGAAGCTCCTTACAGACATTTCGAGTGATTGTGGCCTGTGAAGTGATACCTGAACCCAGAAAGCGGATGTGGCAAGTACCTAGCTATAAGTGCTCAGACCTGACTGATTTTCCACCTATCATTGTCGCCCTCCACGTGTAATCCACTGCCTAAACTCTCAAACAATCATTAAAAATATTAAACTATCGCAGTAATACCCACAGCCACTCATACAAGGAATCGTTGAAAACTCAGACCAAATAAAAAAAGGAAGACGTAGTGTCACGTACTAAAGAAGTGTAGCCGGCAATAGAAATTAGAAAGCCGGATTCGAAATAGGAAGCCGACCGCGCGTCAGTGCCCTGTCAAACTTCTGACGTAATAGTCGCGCTACCACCCGTTCATAAAATAATTAACAATGCCGTCGTGCGTGATAAAATCGTGCAAAAACAACTCAGTTGATCAGAAGAAACACTCTGGAATTACTTTTCATAAGTAAGTAATAGATACCTTTGATAATTGCAATGTTATTCCTAAATGTTTACAATTACGTTTTTGAAACACAAGACCTCAACAAATGCAGTCAGTGTTACCAATATTCCGTCCGAAAAGTTTACCCACAAATGTGGGGTAATTTTTAGGCGGCTATCATTTACTTATATTTGTAGTTTTGATAGGGGTGGTAGGTGCCAACAAATTTTATACTAATATTTTTGCTGTTATAGTAAAGCAATTAATTATTTCCGTAACTTTAAATTATAAAAATACTAGAGTAAGGTTATTTGGTTGTTCTTCAGGTTTCCAGGAGAATCGAACTGGAAGAATAAATGGATTGAAGTGATTAGGACCACTAGAAATGAGGAAAGTTGGCTGCCTTCAAAATTTAGTGTCGTGTGCTCTACACACTTTGAAAATAATGATTTATATGTAACGAAATGTGGTCTTCGTCGTGTAGTTAAAGATGCAATACCAAAAAAGGTAGGTTACAAATAACATGTTCAATAAATCATACTTTTTACTAACATTAAAAACGCGAAAGTTTGTGATTATGGATGTGTGGATGTATGGATGTTGATTACGCTTTCACACAAAAACTACTGCACGTATTAGAATGAATGTTGTGTTATTATTTGTCATTCTATAGTTTTTACAAATAAGTGTTTACACACTGCAGATTTCGAGTTTCGTCTATGTTTAGGTCTTAGTGTAAGAAACAAATATATCTCAGATTTACCAATCCCATAGCATTAGCCCATGGACTTAAAACCTGGAATTATTAAATTTGTGCCATCAAATTAAAACCACTTTTATATTATTAAAATTGTAAGCAGTAGATTGATGAAAAGGCAGATCAAGTGGCATTATTTGATCTAAATTGAATAAATAATTTTTGACTTTGATTTTGAAAATAAGCTATTTAAACAACTAAATCCACGAATCAACCATTCAATTTTTTTTAAATAATTTGAATGGTTATTTATCAGATATTCATTACTTTTCAAGATGTTGAGCCCTAACGAAAATAAATATTATGAAAACGCCAGTGCATCGGGTTCAAACACGTGCACTGGGTCTGACTTGCAAACCGTAAGTATTTTGGAGTATAATTAATTAAATACTTAAACTAATAATAGATCGTGTTTGTTTTAGTTAAATGATTTTTAGTAAACTTTTTTTTTGACCAATCACTACACTAAGACGGTGTCTTGGTGTAGTGATTCGCGCTCCGGTCTACAAAATCAGCGGTTGCGTGTTCGAATCCCGCAAGGGGCAAATGTTTGTGTGATGAGCACGAGCAATTGCACCTAAGTCATGCATGTATATAATAAAAGTATATAAGTACGTCTATCCGTCATCCTAGTCGCCCTAGCACAAGCTCGCGCTTAGTTCGGGTCTAAGTAATTGGTGTGTTTATTGAAACAATTTATTATTATTTACAGCTAAACTGTCACAAAAACCTTCAGAAGCCAAGCCCTGATGACACCAGCTGCAACATAATGGAATCACAAATAATCGAATTGCCAGCATTAATTCAAAATAGCCCTTGCAGTCCAATGCTAGACGTAAAAGATTCAGATATAGAATCTATATTTGATACTCCAGTTAAAAGTAAATTAAGGAAACAGTTAAGAAGGCATATTGAAATTGTTAATACAAGTAGAAAAAAAATTAAGCGCCTAAATCAAAAAGTACGACGACTGACAAAAAGAAATAAAACACTCAAAAATATATTAAAAGAACTTCAAGAAAAAAATTATGTCGATAGTGATACGTACAAGTTGTCTGAAAATATTGTAGCGGCTGATATTTTTAACACCATGAATAAAAGAAATTGAAAAAAAATATTAAATATTCTCCATCAATAAAAAAATTCTGTCTGACACTGAACTTCTACTCACCGAAAGCGTGTGATTTTGTAAGAAACTCATTTGACACATGCCTCCCGCATCCGAAAACTTTGTCGAAATGGTATGTGCACATAAAAGGCGAACCTGGTTTTACAGAAGCATTTACAGCGTTAAAAGAAAAATCACAGACAAGTAAACATCGATTAATCTGCTCGTTAATTTTTGATGAAATGGCTTTACGGCAACAAAAAATATGGGACGGGAAGAAATACCAAGGTTTGGTAGACATGGGCACCGGTGCTTCTGATTCTGATGCATTAGCTTCTCAAGCATTTGTGTTTTTACTGGTAGCCATTAATGAGCGCTGGAAAATCCCGTTGGGGTATTTCTTATGTAATAATTTGAACGGAGAACAAAAGGTCAATTTGATCAAAATGTGTTTGACTAAATGTTATGAAGTAGGCGTTGATGTAGTATCGTTAACATTCGATGGCCACTGCACAAATTTTACAGCAATGCAATATAAAAGATGTTGCAGCAATGAAAACTACTTTTAAACATCCGTGTTGTGATACAGAAGTAGCTTGTTTTTTAGATCCCAGCCACGTGGTCAAATTGTTGAGAAATCAATTAGAATCAAAAAGAAATTTATTAGATGGTAACGGTGAACTGGTACAATGGGAATACTTGGTTAAATTTAACGAATTGCAAAATACTGAAGGGTTACATTTAGCAAACAAATAAACATGTTTTATTTAAAAATCAAATTATGAAAGTGAAATTGGCAACGCAGTTGTTAAGCAGAAGCGTTGCCATTGCACTAAAAATATGCAGAGAAGATCTAGTACTACCAGATTTTGATAAATCCAAGCCTACTGAATACTTCATAAACTTGATAAATAATTATTTTGATGTATTTAATACTAGAGGAATGAATCAATTTGACTATAAAAAACCACTTCACATGGGAAATAAATACCAAATTTACGCCTTTTTAGATGAGGTGCAAAAGTATGTGGCTGAGCTACAAATCAAAGTATTAAGGAAAAGACAAGTAATGAAGGACGGTAGGAAAATATTCGTCATCACGCGGTTCTATAAGCCAGTAGTCGAAGCGAAGTGCAAAGCGGGGTTTATAGGCATGATTATGAACATTGTGAGTCTTAAACACTTATTTACCAGTATAGTTGAAACCGAGCGTCGACTATTGTATCTCCCAACCTACAAATTAAGCCAAGACCATATAGAGATATTGTTTGGATCAATTAGGATGCACGGAGGGCACAATGATAACCCAAATGTCAAACAATTCAAAGGAATTTATAGAAAACTATTGACTCATCTAGAGTTAAAATGTTTGGCTTCGGGTAATTGTGTGCCATTGGAGAAAATTGCTATTTTAAATTGTTCTTCAGCTACTCAGGTTATAAATGCCACATCTACTTTATATCGTCATGACGAAGATGAAAGTAACGAATTATCTGCATTTTCTTTTCTAAGATTGTTTCAAAAAGATGTTGGAGAAATGGCCAAACAATTAGATGTTCCCGATATTAATGATTTGACAAAATATATTGTTGGTTATATAGCTGGCGGTGTTGTACATTACTTGACAAGAGCTATAAAATGTGAAATATGTGTATCACAGCTGTTGTCAACTGAAAGACATGATTTTCACAAATTGATCATACTGAGAAACAAAGGCGGCTTAAGTTTTCCATCAAAAGATATGTTTGACATATGTTGCACATGCGAAATTATTGTGAAAAAAATTATTAAGGAAGGCATCATGATAAAATCAGAAAATCAATCAAAATATGTTTTCATTCAAATTTTAAAAACCTTTATTGGGAACCGAAATATATTCTCCAATTTAGAAATGGAACATCTGGAACACAATTCATCTGGTATGGATCATAAAACCAACCTAATCAGATTAGTGATTATATCTAAATTAGAAACTGTGTCTAGAAACTGGGACTCGAAAAGACAGTGTTATCGAGAACTTACCCAACACAAAGGTTATTAAATAATTGTCTATATATTTTTAATAAAACTTTTTCAATACATCTGTTGTTTTTATTTCATCATAGCAGTTCCCCGCGACTTCGCCCGCGCCAAAAGTCGGATTTTCCATACAAATTTTCATCCTCCATTTCACCCCCTGATGATTTTATATCGCGACAAAAAGTCCTAATGCCTATGTCCTTACCAGTGTTTCAAACTATCTCTGTGCCAAATTTCATTTGATTCGGTCCAGTAGTTTCAGAGCCTATTCGATGCAAATAAACAAACAAACAAACAAATCTTTCCTCTTTATAATATTATAGAATAGATTAGGTTACATATTTTTTTATTGTCACCAAACAACGGGAAGAAATAGTCTATTTATAATATTATTTTGGCATGGAAATAGTAGATTATTCACCAAGGGGGTAAAGTGATTGGTTCTTCTGGAATTAAAGTCTTTTTCCTTGAGAAGAAACTTTTATTGTAAGTATAATGAAGTAGTTTGAAAATATATAATTTGACGAAATCTGTTGATTCGTTTCTATAGCAACTGAAGTCTTTTGCGCGCAGCCGCGGCGACGCCAGCGCCAGCGGCATTATCGGGAACAACTGCGACTGCGTTGTGACCATTCTCCCCCCCCTTGAAAGAACTAAGTGCTTTCAAGGAGCTCTTGGGATTCTCCGATCAGAGGGCATAGTTTTGAAAGTGCCCTTCGCAATACACCCTTTTTAGTTGTTACATCTACTACCCTGGTGATGCCGTCTGCTCCAGGGTAAAGCTTTGTGACTCGTCCCATTATCCACTGCAGCGGCGGCAACTGGTCATCCTTAACCAGCACAATGTCGTCGATCTTAATGAGATGACCCTTTGTACGCCACTTTCCTCGCTGTTGTAAATTCGAGAGTACTTCTTGTGTCCATCTCTTCCAAAATTGTAACCGCAGCCTTTCCAACAACTGGTACCGATTGATGCTGGGTATTCCGGTAGTTAGGTTGGGATTAGGCAACGCCGTTAGCGGGCGCCCAATAAGGAAATGCCCAGGGGTGAGAGGTGCTAAATCGGACGGATCAGGTGACAAGCATGAGATGGGACGAGAATTTAAAATGGCCTCAATTTGGGCAAACAATGTAGACAATTCTTCGAACGTGAGGCTAGTGTTGCCAATAATATGTTTTAAATGGAATTTTGCCGCTTTAACGTTCGACTCCCAAATTCCGCCGAAGTTGGGGCTATAAGGAGGACTAAACTTAAAGCTAATTCCTTCACTAGACGCGAACGCGACAGATTGATCACATTTTTTAATTAATCTGGCTAATTCGTTACTTGCTCCTACAAAGTTCTTTCCATTATCACAGTAAATAACACGAGGTTTTCCACGACGAGCGATAAATCTTCGCAAGCATAAGATAAAAGCATTAGTGCTCAGGTCACTTACAACCTCTAAATGAACTGCTTTAGTACACAAACAAATGAATATACATAAGTAACATTTTGTAGTTCGTGCACCACGACCTTTTTTATTTGAAATTAAGAACGGACCAGCAAAATCGGTTCCACACGCTTCGAAAGGTGGCGCTGGGCTAACGCGTAAATGTGGCAAGTTACCCATTAGCGGTTGCATCGTTTTCGCCTTAAACCTTTTACATGTTAAACATTTAAACACTGTTGATGAACTAAGTGTTCTGCCACCTATAGGCCAAAAATTTTCACGAATGGAACTTAACAATTGTTGTGGCCCACAATGAAGTAAACGAAGATGTTCCCTTTCGAACAAAAGTTTAGTTAATATATGTTTTGAATCCAACAACATTGGGTGAATTTTATTAAACGAGCAATGTGGTGCATTTTGAATACGACCTCCTACTCGAAGGATACCATGGTCATCTAGAAACGGAGTTAGAGACAAAATGTTAGATTTTGAACTAACTGACTTTGTTGTTGACAGTGAGTGTATGTCTGTAAGAAAGGAATCAATTTGAGATTGTTTTACAAGAACAACTAACGATGCGTATAATTCATCGGCGGTAAGTACGCCCTTCAATTTATTTTTCTTGTTTTCTTTACAGTTTTTTATGAATCTTAAAACATATGCTATAATCTTCTGTAACTTTGTAAACTTTGAAAATCTTTCGAAAGGCACGATATTTTCATGACTTTGTAATTTAAGACAAAATTTTGTTTCAGGTAATTCGACGTGAGCAGGGTTGTAAGGGGGCCAATACTCTTGGGGCTTCGCTAAAAAATTAGGACCATGCCACCAGAGGGCATTGTCATGAAGCTGCTGTGGCGTGACACCACGAGAAGCCAAATCTGCTGGATTGACACTGGTGGGTATATGACGCCAAGATAATGGATCAGTTAATTGGCAAACTTCCTGAATTCTGTTACAAACAAATGTTTGAAGCGTTTTAGGTTCAGTCTTCAACCATCCCAACACAATTGTCGAATCTGACCAAAAAACAGATGTAGAAACTGCGATTTTTTGCGACTCTACAACTTTAGAATAAAGTCTTGCACCTAACAATGCTCCTAACAACTCTAGTCTTGGAACAGTCATTTGTGGTTTTAATGGTGCTACTTTAGATTTCGCACAAAGCAAATGAACTTTGCCATTCGATTTCATATAAATACAAGCAGCATATGCCTTTTGGGATGCATCTGTGAAGCAATGAATTTCAATATCATGTGAATTAGGCGTAAGAACACAACGAGGTATCTGGATATTTGACAAATAAGACAAGTTACCAAAAAATGATTCCCACAAAGTTTTTATTTCTCCTGGAATAGGATCATCCCAATCCAATTTCAAGGACCATAAATCTTGCAAAATAATTTTTGATGTAATAGTACATGCCGACAACAACCCAAGCGGGTCAAACAATTTACTGGATGTAGACAAAATATTTCGCTTGGTCGTCTTAGTCGGTAAATTAGATTGTGTTGAAAAATGAAGCAAATCACTCTTAGGAGACCATTTCAAACCCAGAACAGTTGAGTCTTTCGAAAACTCCTGAGCTTGATTCTCAATAGAAAATTCATCAAAAATTTCTGGAACATTAGTTCGAAATTTTCTTAATGGAAAACAGCCTTTATTCAGCGTTTCAATTACACCCTTTATGATGGTTTTTAATTCATCTTTGGAACTACACCCTGTATTTAAATCATCGACATAAAAATCACTATGTATGATGTCGGCAATTTTTTCATCAGGACATTCATTAGCAAGTTGAACTAAACAACGTGTGCTCAAAAAAGGAGCCGCTGCAGTTCCATAAGTAACCGTATTCAATTGAAGAACCTTTAACGGCTGTGACTCCTCTTCGCGCCATAAAATCATTTGCAAGTGACGCTGAGACTCATCAACCACGATTTGTCTATACATTTTTTCGATATCCCCAGTGACGACATAAATGTTTTGACGGAACCTTAAAAGAATGGAGAACAAATCATCTTGGACTCTTGGGCCTACAAGCATGATGTCATTAAGTGATTTTCCAGAAGACGTCTTAAATGAAGCGTTGAATACAACTCTTAGTTTGGTAGTTTCACTTTGTTCGCGTATGACCGCATGATGTGGTATAAAATAACCAAAATAAGGACGAGACACCTCAGACAAGTGCCCCAGCTCCTCGTATTCTTTTAAAAAGTCAGAGTAACCACGTTTCATGTTATTTTTAGTTAAACGTTTCTCTAAGCCGAAAAATTGTTTACGAACAATAGAATAGGACTCGCCTAGTGCTGATTCAAGATTTTCACATAGTGGAAGTTTCACACAAAATCTTCCATTTGGCAGCCGCTTATGATTTTCAACAAAGTGAGCTTCACACTCTTCCTCGTCTTTAGACAACAATTTGAATGATTGTGGAAGCTCTTCAATATCCCAAAACTTAGCGAGAGAGTCTCTTATTTCCTGAGAAAAGTTGCATTTGACCTTAGGACTGGAAGCAAATATCGTTTCAATAGGACCAGCAACAAGCCAGCCAAACTGAGATTCTTGCAATGTTGGTTGATTCTGATTCAACTTTATTTGATTGGACAAAACAATGTCCCAAAACACGTCCGCTCCTAACAAGATATGAATCTCTGACGGTTTGAAGAACGTAGAATCCGCGAGCTGAATGTGAGACGGGAAATTAAGTTTGGATACATCGACAGGGACGTTTGGCATATTACTAGTAACTTGAGGAACTACCAAGCAACTGACATTTATAGAAAAATCATTAACACGAGACTTAACTTGAAGATCACAAGTTTTCACTATATTTGTGACTGTATTATTAACGCCTATAACTGTGATAGGATTGACTCGAGAACTCATCAAATTCAATTTATTTTGCATTGTTTCAGCAATGAAAGACGACCGACTTCCACTGTCGAGTAAAGCCTTAGCAGGAACCGATTTATTTGTGTTGATGTCGACTAAGATGACTTCAGCAGTGCACAACAAAACTTGACGCGGCACCATGGCAGACATCGCTAAAGTTGAAGACGATGCCTGATTTGTAGAAGTAGACGACAAAGGGACGTTAGATGAAGTGTTATTATGTCCGCTATTATCCTCATCACTTTTTTGATGCAATAACGAATTATGTCTCTTCTTACAGGTTTTACATGAACCCAGACGACACTGAGCAACACTATGACCAGTGCGAAGACAGTTAGGACACACTCTAGTCTTGTTTACAAAAGCGATTCTATCCTTTACGGACATGTTGTGAAATAAGTCGCATTGATGAAGGAGATGATTTTGATTACATGACACACATTTTTTGAAAGTTGAATTGTTATTATCGTTATTGGTGTTAAGAAACGACTTAGTAGACTTACTCATGTTTAGATCCTTATTGGATTTTGCTGACGAATCATATCGACTGTACTGCATGGTTTCAAGCACGTCAGCTCGACCGCGAAGGAATTCGAAGAAATCCGTGAGTTTAGGTGACACATCTAAGTTATTCCTATGTTCTTCCCATTTTTGACACGTAGCGCTATCTAGTTTTGAAGACATAATGTAAATGATGATTGAATGCCAGTGTTGCACTGACTCACCCAACTCTTCGAGCGCCCGTAAGTTTTTAGAATAATAGTCAATTAAGTATCTGATGGACTTAAACGATTCCTTGGATACGGCTTCAAAATTAAATAGCGCTTTTGTATGATTATTTATGAGAATTCTTTTATTATTGAAACGATCACATAACATTGACCAAGCTATCTCATAGTTGGACGAGGTGAAACTAATGGACTTAATCACGACAGAAGCGCCACCTTCCAATGAGTTACGAAGATAATGAAACTTACTTATTGCTGGCAAAGATTCATTGCTGTGTATCAGGGATTCAAACGTATCTCTAAACTCTAACCATTTTAAATGGTTACCATCGAATGTTGGTAAGTTTATAGTCGGCAATCTTACGACATTCAATTGCTTAGGACTATGATATGACATTGCGCTATGACAAGAACCTGCGTCACTGTCCTTTGGAGAACTAGATTTTTTAACATAATTTTCAATCATGTTTTGTGCAACGGCTATAAGTTTGCAAAATCTAGTTTCAATTAAGTCGCGTTCTTCGCTTTGTGCATCTATATCTGTTATCAACCGTTCGATTTTGCTCTGAACATTGTCAAAGACAGTAAACAATTCTTGTACGCGAGTCAATTTTATTTGCAGTTCATTAATCGCGATACTATCAAAACTCTTAGGATCAAGTTTGTCGACATATTTTTGAAAGTTTGTAAGGCGAGCTTTTATAGTACCACGTTCATGATTTAGCTCTTTAAGTTCACTTGGCTCGGATTCGGCCATTATTGCTGTTAACACAAAGAAAATAATAGGAGCCAGTACCGAATAACACTGAATATCAATATAAATAAAAGGAAACGTTTATCTGACCGTGCAGTCCGCTCGCAACTCACTGCGAAGCGGAAAAGTATTGCTGCCAATCGAACGCGTTGCGTCTGTATTTCGGCGATGAACTTTCTCACTTGAACTCGACGGAATCAAGAAGTCAAACGTTATAACGACAACCTGAAAAGTATACAGACAAGAGTTAGACATCTGGATGTACAATTAAAGAATGCTAGGAACATTAATGTTATAATAGGAACGTGAATGTTTTAATAGGAATGTGAATGTTATGAATGTGAATGATAGGTAGGTAGGCAACTGCAAGAAAGGGAGTAAGGTTTGGGGATATTGAATCAGTTAGAGGAGTATGAACTATGAAGCTAGCCACCCTAATCCGGCACCGACACACCACGACCCTGGCACCTCACTCGACACCCAACCTTTACCACAGCATATTCAATCACGTCGACAGGTCACCAATGGTTCTTCTGGAATTAAAGTCTTTTTCCTTGAGAAGAAACTTTTATTGTAAGTATAATGAAGTAGTTTGAAAATATATAATTTGACGAAATCTGTTGATTCGTTTCTATAGCAACTGAAGTCTTTTGCGCGCAGCCGCGGCGACGCCAGCGCCAGCGGCATTATCGGGAACAACTGCGACTGCGTTGTGACCAGTGATGATGTCTTACGTCACGGGCGTTATTTTGAATCTCGAGCGTAACGAAGTATTCGAGAGTCCCGAGCGCAGCGAGGGAGTTTAGTATTTACTCCCGAGCATAGCGAGGGAGTTAAAAGTAGAATCCTGCCTGAGTGTAGCGAGGGATTAAAGCTCGCCCAAGATGAAGACATTTTTATCCCCGAGGGCAAAACTCTGCTTTTCACACATCCTACGAGGCAATAAAAGAAATGTACTACATAAAACGTATTTTATCTATATATTATTATATCCTTTGACTTTTCTGGCAGTAAATTATTATTATTAACAATACCAGTGGCTTTACGTCTAATGGATTCCGGTGTCAAATAAATTTTGTCACTCGGCAGTTTTACGATATCGTTTGTAATTTTTAAAAAGGAATAGTTTTTTTTTCTTTTTTAAGAAGCGCGCGCTTTTTTAAATTCCATTCGTGCTAAAATTCCTGGCTTCCAGGTTCAAATTTTAAAATGTTGGTGCGGGACGGGCTACGAATCATGCCTACGAACCCGTATTCGAAATTCAAATCACTTTACCTCCCTAGGGGCGTAATGAAAATTCATACAACATTACGTCCCATGGGATGCAATGACTCACTTTAGTCAGGTTAGCATGACGTTTAATTGAAATTGCCGAGTAGGTTGTGTGCAATAATATATTACATAATAAGATACAATCCGTCAAAGTCAATGTGGACGCGGGTCGGCGGGGCGGGTGGCGCCGTTGCCGCTCCGCTCGGTCAGCTAGTGGCGCACTGGCTAGCTCCGCGCGACTGGCGAGTGACAGCGCAAAATATGTAAGTTTTATTTTTTAGTTTAAACCCAATCTGTAATTGAGGGACCGGTCGTAGCCCAATAGCGACGACCCCTTCAACTTAAACATTTGTTATTAATATTACATGATAGGCTTAGTTTTAAATAATGGTTTCAATAAAGGAATTATCAAAAAATATATATTATGTATATTGAGAACGTAAGGGTGCCAAAATTTGAACTTTCAATTCCCTTTTTTCCAACCATTATCAATTTCATACTGATTTATTGCAAGTTTACAAAATTTACGAAACTGTTTTGGCTAATGTATAAACAACATTTGCTTAGTATTACGTAATTTATGTGCTGGTGTTTCTTTAAATACATAAAATACATTTGCTAAATTAAAATTGCGCAATACTTATTTCAATTACCGTTATTAATTTTTAATCAGAGTGAGAATAAGAGTCTCATACTAGACTTAATATTTTCATTCGTTTGTGGGTTAATTATTTTCAGAGTGATGGTATCACTTAAGTACTGTACACACAATCGCAATCACTGTACTACACATTTGGTCACGCACACAGATTTGCACAGTGAGCTTCACTTTATTGTTTGAGCGCGTTCCGTCTTGTTTTTTTTATTTGGTCTGAGGTTGAAAAGTAACAAGCTATTATCGTTGGAAAATTGACGAAAGCAATTTGATTTAATCTTTATCTTCAAGTTATTACGAGGGTCAAACTGAAAGTTCTTAGAAAATCAAAAACTGATTACATTAGCCAGTTATTAGTTTTATTATATCTTTTCAAAATATTGTCCATTGACGTCAATACACCGCTGCATGCGATGGAACCACTGGGAAAAGCACTTTGCCCACTCGTCCTTAGGGGTCTCTTCAATGGCATCGCGATACGCAGCCACCGCTTCTTCAGCATTCATAAACCGCTTTCCTTTAAGTTTTTCTTTAATTTTTGGAAATAAATAAAAATCACAAGGCGCGAGGTCGGGGCTATACGGCGGGTGACCCAGTAATTCAACGTTTGATGTCGCCAAATAGTCGATCGTTCGCTTGGCGGTGTGCGACGAGGCGTTGTCGTGGTGAAGGAGGATCCTACTGAGAGGTCGTTTCTCTCGAACTTTTTCCAAGACAAGTGGCAAACAATTGGTAGTGTACCATTCTGCAGAAACTGTTTTTTGATCCTCTAACACAATTGTTGCGAAATGACCTATCCTTCCAAAGAACGAGGCCACCATTTTTTTTCCCGCACTTCGATCTCTCTTCACTTTAGTTGGCAACTCCTCGAAAGGAAACACCCACTGAGCAGATTGTCTTTTGGTTTCAGGATCATAACAGTAAATCCAGCTTTCGTCACCTGTTAGTATGTCGAACACAGCATTTGAGTCACCTCCGTTAAATCTTTCAATCATTTTACGGCACCAATCCACACGATGGAGTTTTTGAGCCTTAGTCAAATTATGAGGTATCCACCGGGCGCAAAGCTTCCTGACCGCTAAATGTTCGTGGAGGATTTTGTGCACTTGACTCATACCGATGCCTAAGCTTGTCCGAATCTGCTGATAGGTCACTCTTTTGTCAGTCTCTATCATACGCCGCACAACACAGATGTTATTGTCAGTCGTCGCCGTAGAAGGCCGTCCCTCACGTACATCATCAGTGAGATTAGTGCGACCACGTTTAAACTCATTAAACCAGTTGTAAACAGTCGCACGAGATGGGGCTTCATCGTGAAAGGCCAATCGTAGTCTATCATAACTTTCTTGTTGACTTAAATGACATCGAAAGTCATAAAAAATCATTGCACGAAAATTTTCTCGTGTTAAATTCATTTTGACGTGACACAGACAATTTTCAATTTGCCGCCAAGTCGTAAAACAAATGACAAATGAATGAAATATATACTCAGTAATATTGGCAAAGAGTTCTATTTTCAAATTTTAGAATATTTTTTTTATTATATTGTTTATAAGTGGCCAGTTCTAAGAACTTTCAGTTTGACCCTCGTAAATTCAAAATAAGACTGTGCAAATTTCTTATCAAAAATTAATTTTATTGCCAAAGCTCGTTTACCTTTACGCTCCTCGCGCTCAATTAATATGTTTGTGCCACCCCTAACACATAAAAAATATACTAAGAATAATTATCTCACTCGCTCCCTAACTCTGTATAATACAGAATTTTCTGATTTAGACATATTTAACCACACTCTAAGCCAATTCAAACGCGAATTATTTAAAAAGCTTTTCGTTTTGTAATAAAATGTTTTCACCCACTTACCATTTTAACATGGTTCTAATAATAATATCATATGTATCAGTAGATCATACTTGTAACTTGTTAATAACACAGGTCAACAGTGGTTTTGGTGCCGAGAAGCTGTACTATTATTTTTATTTAGGACCCTATTCTAATTACATAAAAAGCAAAAATATTGATTTTCTACGTGTAGTTTTCTGGATTTATTATTAAACAGAAAACATCATAATTACACCAAAAACAACTTTAATTTAATTCTTATGCACTCAAAAAACTTCCTTTTACGTGATTTTCGTGAATGAGGAGTAGCATAACAATCACGTTGCATCCCCCAGCAGTAGTCAGTCATCATATGCTGATCCCATCGGCCTTGGTATCTCTCTTCCATAGTTTTTAGGTACTAGTGAAACCGATCACCTTGTTCTTCACTATAGAAATCAAGATTGTCTGGAAACTGGTCAAGGTGACTGTGAAGATAATGTCCTTTGATGGACTTGTTACATCCTAAGTTTTTCAAATGCTTCAACATGTTGTTCACAATTTCCGAGTATTTACTTGACTTGTGATTTCCCAGAATTTTTTTAGTAACTTCAACAAACAAATTCCATGCAAGTAGTTCCAAACCGATCATTGAACTTGAGAAATTAGTATCACTTATTAATATTCTTATCTGTGGACATCAAAATACCCGCTAATACCATATAATATTTTTTTTAATTCCCCTTTTTTAATCTTTTCTATGCTTAGACTAGGTAATTTTCTTGTTATGTAAGAAAAACATTGCCCATTTATATTTAACGCCTTCACATATTGTTTCATTAGCCCTTGCTTAACGTGCAAGGGGTGCAAAATAATTTTAGTTCTTGAAACCAAAGGTGGGTTTCTTAGTGCGTTGGAAAATCGACACAGCAGAAGTAACAGTCATCAAAGAGATTTTTTTGTTCCCTCCATTGCTTAGGCACCCCGAACCTCATACGGCTTCTTTTACCACTGACAAATTGTCTTAAGTGTTCATAGCACATTTTGCAAATAATTTGAGGTATCCACGGCTTGTTTTCGTCTACAATTTCCGAGTTAAAATACGAAAAAAGGCACTTTTTATAAAATCTGTTATGGGTTCCTAAACTTTTTGACTGTGTATTCCCCACAAATGTAACAAAACACATTTGGATCATTGAGACCACTTCCACGCGATGAAGACATTATATTAAAATCGTTTTATATAATGAAAGAAACAATTAAGACTTAAAACTGTGCTCACGAAAGTACTAATTACTACAAAGTTAAAAAATTTAGGGTAGACAAAAACTACACGAAGGAAAAAAAAAATTTGGTGTTGTCAATGTATACCTAATACAAAACCGTAAACAAGATCTCGGCACCAAAATTTTTTTTTTCTTATGTTGACCTGTGATAATTAATTTAGTCTTTACCGCACTACGATCACTGTTTTTTTTTTGTTTTAAATCTGTTTAAAACTTTATATTACTACTTAAATAGAAAGTAATTTTGGGTACTCATTGTCTGTTACACATACATTTTTTAGATTAAGTAATTCTATGTAATGACTGTTTTGTACCAAAATAAAAGAAATAAAAAAAATAAATAAAAAAAAACACTATCCCCAAGTGTCATAGGCTATGTATGTACCGCGGGCGAAGCCGGGGCGGACTGCTAGTTACTTATAATAGGGTTTAGCCATCTAACACTGTTTATTTGTGATGTTCAGTATGTAATCATGGTAACACAGTAAGTAAGGTTCAAAGTATCCCCAGTTTTTCTTATTAAATTAATCTATAATGAAAACTTCCAAAGTTGCCGGAAGTTTTGGAAGTTTTCAACATAACTTCCGGAAGTATTCTTGAAAATTTCCAAAATTTCGGAAAGATTCCGAAGTTTTCACCGGAAAAAGCGCGGGAAACGTCGCGGGACGCGGTTGATTTTTCGTTCTTGTGATTTTATTTTATAATATAATAGAGTTAAAATAGGATCAGATTAGTATTTAAATATCTAGTTTGTTTATTTATATTAGTTTGTGAGTAGTTTTTCCTGATATTTGGTAAGTTTTTACCTATACTTTGACGATGAATGAGCCTGACGATCCTGGTGGAGGATCGTCTCCTCAGGGACCTCAGGTATCATATAATGTAACTATTTCTTACGATGGAGAGAGCATGGATGCGGAGGGATCACAACATGACACTGATAGTTCAGTAAATAACAGTGCTCCTAAACGCAAAAAAACCTCGCATAGGTGCAAGCATTGCAATAAAAAAAAGAGGAAGCAACACAAAACCTCAGTTTTAGGCATTGTTAATGAGTCTGACTGTCAATGTAATAACTTTAGTGATAGCGATCAATCTCATAAAGATAGTTTTAAATGTTCAGGAAATCCTATGTCAGCTTCAGCAAAGCCAAGTCCAGGTCCAAGCTCTCCCCAATCATCAAGTTTACATGATTCTTCCCGTCCAACTGTTGGTAGATTTACTTACCAGGCTTCTGATGCGGCCCCATACAATGTTCATGTGCTAAAAGAACCATCACCCTCAGGTGAAACCGGCAATATTCACCCAGTTTCTTTTGGTTATTTTCTTAAGAAAAACAATATCA
Source organism: Pyrausta nigrata (assembly GCA_949316185.1). NCBI lineage: Eukaryota > Metazoa > Arthropoda > Insecta > Lepidoptera > Crambidae > Pyrausta > Pyrausta nigrata. The sequence goes on along the minus strand of OX438945.1, from coordinate 8,237,711 downwards.
AAAATATTATTGATGGAAGTTTAAAAAAGATTGGAAGAAATAGGGTCTCAATATCATTCTCTAATTATGAAGATGCAAACTCATTCATAGATAATAATGTTTTACAATCAAAAAATTATAAGGCATTTATTCCGATATTTAATGTTACCCGCATGGGGGTAGTGAGAGGTGTCCCTGTAGAGTGGACAGATGATGAGATTATTGCTAACATCTCAGTCCCAATCGGATGTGGGAACATTATCAAGGTTAGAAGGCTCAAAAGAAAGACCGTCACTAATGGAAAGTCTGAATTTATCCCTATAGAAACTGTTGTACTAACGTTTGATGGACAGGTCCTGCCTAAGAGAGTGTATATGTGCTACAATTCCCTACCTGTAGATTTATACATCTACCCCACAATTCAATGTTTCAATTGTTGCCGTAATGGCCATATAAAATCACAATGCTGATCTACACCTAAATGCTACAAATGCGGCCAGAGTCATTCTGGTGACAGTTGTTCTGTGGAAGAGGAGTCTGTATCTTGCTGCCTTTGCTCTGGGAGTCACTTTGCTACTAGCAAAAAATGCCCAGAGTATACTCGCCAGAGAGCAATTAAAGAAACCATGGCAAAGACATGCATTTCATATGCCGAGGCTATCAAACTTCACCCTACTCTGTCTAAGTCTTATGCAGATGTGTTGATTTCCGCCCCACTTCATGCCAATGAACCCAGACCCACTTTCAGTTACAATAGTAGTAAAAATACTAACAATAATTCAATTACGTCATATAAAAAGACTGTTTTCCGAAAACCCAGTTCTCCTCCTTCACGAAGCAAAGGTTATGATAGAGTGGCTCATGAAGCTATCATTAAGGATTATAATATGCCCATCACTAAAAGTGGCTGTACACTCATTAATACTAGTCCAGATAATTCTCTGGATAACATGTCTATCAAAGAATTAATGTTGACACTAATAAACTCTCTAAATAAATCTAATTATATATCTGAACCGTCCCACGCTGCCAAAATAAATAAAGAATTCGTTAGGTCAAAGTACACTGAAAACGGAAAAGGTGATTCAGTGGAATTGCCGCAGTATTAATTCTAAAAAAAGTGACTTAATATTTCAAATACATAAGATCCATCCTTTTCTTATTGCTATTCAATAGACCTGGCTTAGGCCAGAATCTCATTTTAAAATTCCGAGCTTCTCTTGTATAAGAGAAGATCGTTTTGATAGCTATGCTGGGGTAGCCCTCCTAGTACATAGCTCAATTCCTTTCACACATATTCCAATCCCACAGCACAATAGTGACTTTTCTATTGTAGCCATTAGAATAAATAACATCTTTTTTGTATCGGTGTACATTTCTCATCCTACTTCTTCTATTTACAATGAACTAGATCAAATCATATCCCAGCTTCCTAGACCTATTCTTATAATGGGTGATTTTAACGCCCACCACCAATCGTGGGGCAGTTCTAGTTCTGATTATTATGGCTACAAAATTTTAGACATATAAGACAAAAACCATTTATGTCTACTGAATACAGGTGCTCCTACTCGACGAACTGCCCCTCATGAAGGATTAAGTGCTCCGGATCTCTCTATCTGCTCCCCTAATCTAGCTTCTTCCCTTACTTGGGCTACTTTTTCTTCTACTTATGGTAGTGACCATTTCCCCGTTCTTATTACTTTCCCTACTACATTTGGTAAAAAAACAGTCACACATTCTCCTCGAATAAAGCATAACCTTTATAATGCCAGTTGGAGTACTTATAAAGAAGAAGTTGATAGAAAAATTGCTTCTCTTTCTCCAGTAGGTGAAAACAATTCCACTGTTTGTGCTGAAGCTCTCGCCTCAATTTTAATAGAGACTGCTGGTGAAGTGTTCCCATACAAAAATACTAGTCCTAGGAAAGTCCCTTCCCCGCCATGGTGGGATCACGAGTGCACTATAGCAATAAAAAATAGAAAAGAGGCGGAGAAAAACTATAAATTGAACTCTACTATGGCTAATTTTAATATTTTATCGGAATTAATTAACAGTACTCGCAAATTGTTTAAAAAGAAGAAGTGGGAGGGATGGAAAAAAATCTGTTCCTCTATATCCCCAGATACCCCTCCATCTGCTGTATGGAATAACATCCGTAGATTTAGATCAGTTTTTAAAGAGTCCAAGAAAATTTTACTTCAGGATGAAACTGCTGAGGAGTTTTTGGATACTCTTGCACCCCCTTTTGTCCCTGAATATTACAACATTATATTTGCTTCTCCTTATATAAGTGCTAGTACCGAATCTAAAATTACCTCTCCCTTTAGTATGTATGAACTGAAAGGTGTACTTTCTCATGTCAATGATTCAGCACCTGGTTTAGACGGTATCCCATATTCATTTTTATCCCACCTAAGTGATTCCTCTTTTTCATATTATTTGTCAATTATTAATTCTGTAATATTATCCGGTGTCATTCCCCCAAGCTGGAAATCTCAAGAAGTTATCCCCATATTAAAGCCTAATAAGTCCCCACTTGAAGCCTCATCTTTTCGACCTATCGCTCTATCCTCTGTAATAGCCAAAGTAACAGAACATTTAGTTAAGAACCGCTTAGAATGGCACATGGAAAGTAATGGTTTTTTAGCTTCAAGCCAGTATGGTTTTCGTAAAGGAAAAAGCACCATGGACAGCCTAGGAATCTTCACTGCTGATATTAGGTTAGCATTCTCTCAAAATGAGACAATTTTAGCGGCTTTCTTGGATATATCAGCAGCTTATGATTCGGTGTTAATACCTATTCTCAAGAAAAAACTATTTTTATTACAAGTGCCACAAATGTTAACTAATTTCATAGTAAACATGTTATCAGAAAGATCAATTCATATTAAACAAGAGGATTATAATAAGTCACGTTTAATTTGGAAAGGCTTGCCACAGGGGTCAGTGCTCAGTCCGATTCTTTACAATATATACACATTTGATTTACAAAGTTCTATACCTACAGTTGGTCTGAATATGTTACAGTATGCAGATGATTTACTTTTTTATGTTACAGGTAAATCAGTAGGTGAATTATCTCTCTCACTTACATCTTCTCTAGAATATTTAAAAACTTGGTTAGATTCTCATGGCCTGAGTCTATCAGTTCTCAAAAGCAGTATGGTCTTGTTTTCCCGCATGCGTTCTCCTCCTCCCATATCTGTAAAGTACAATGGATCTGTTATTCCAGTGCAAACTAAAGCTAAATTCCTTGGGGTAGTATTAGACTCTAAATTTACTGGCCTTCCCCACTGCTATTATATTGCCTCTAAATGTGAACGGCTTTTGAATATACTTAGATGTTTATCAGGAGTATGGTGGGGAGCTCATCCTTTCTCCCTCAAACTTGTTTATAATGCATTGATACAGAGTAATCTAGACTATGGCACCTACTTTTTGGAACCATGTTATGCCACTGGGTTGAGTAAATTAGATAGTATCCAATATAAAGCTCTGAGAATCATACTGGGAGCTATGAAGACTAGCCCCATCAATGCCATGCAGATTGAATCGGGAGAGCCACCTTTAGTATTTAGACGACAGCTATTATGTGATAAATTTGTTTTCCATTCTTTACAATTTCTCAATCATCCCTTATTTTCAAAATTGCGCACCTTATCAGAGTACATAGACACCTCCCCTTATTGGACTTATAAAAAGACTCCATGTATGGTTATCAGTTATCATAAATTCATATCACTTCAGGCCCCCACTCACAGAACACAATATCTTCCAATTTTTAGTATTGAATATGATTCTCTTATTCTAGCTCCAATAATACATTTTGACTTAGGGATTTCAAAAAGTGATAGGAATGCTAATGCTAAATTTAATTTTACCCTTGAAAATAATTGGTTAGACTGGCACCATGTTTACAGCGATGCTTCTAAACACAGTGATACTGGTGTTGTGGGTATTGGAATGTATCACCACCAATTTGGTATCATTCAAAAAATAAAACTTCCTCCTGAATCATCTGTACATTCAGGAGAACTTTATGGCCTCTTTAAGGCTATTGAATATATTATTCTAATGAAGCTATCCAAAACTTTGGTACTTACTGATTCTAGGAGTGCTTTACAAGCTCTTGATAAATTCCCATTTTATTCCAACAATAGTAGTAATCCTATAACATTTGAATGTCGGAAATTGCTACAAAAGGCTTCTTCCAGGGGTCAAATTATACATTTTGGATGGATCCCAGGCCATCATGGTATTTTTGGTAATGAAAAAGCCAATAAACTGGCTGGTGATGCTGTTGTCGATGGAGACATGTTTCCCTACAAAAACTATTGCTGCGATCTGCTTGCTCTTCCTAAGCTTCATCTTCATAGCCTGTGGAGTGAAGATTGGGATGTTAGCGGACGGATCAAGGGTAAACATTATAAGCTCATTCAATCTAGCATTCCTTTAAAGCCATGGTTTCACATCATGAAGCTTGGTAAGATTGCAACAACTTGTATAATCCGTATGAGACTTGGACACGTTAGTACTCCAGCTCACCTAGCAAGATTCCGAATAATTGACTCTGACGTGTGAATGTGGGGTTGACATAGGTGACCTGAATCACATCTTCTTTTCATGTCCTCTAATTGATCATTCTCCATTGTTTTCCTCTCTTGTATCCCACCGTATTCCTTTCCCTACTTCGAGACATTATTATGTATGAATAACTCAGATATCCTTAATATTTTATCTACATTTATAGTATCTAATCATATAAAAGTATAATAATATTTATTTAATTTATGTCAATAGTAACCTAACCTAAGCTGATCCTATCCCAAAATTACGTTCCGTTCCTTCCAACATTCCCTTCCATAATCGTTTCCTTACCTTTTGACACTCCGTTGTGGCGAATGCACTAGTCGTGCAAAGAACCAAAAACTAAACAAAAAAAAAAAAAAAGTTTTCACCTCTAGTGGAAACGCACCCTTATAAGGGTAGAGGAACATCGAAATAAAAACAATTTTGTACATGAGAAAAATGTTTTATTCAAATAAATGATTATGTAAGTATGTATAATAATATTGCAGCGGTAAACAAGTTAGAATAATAAGTTTAGCCAGTGAAAAATACAATATCATCCCTGTACTTATTATCAAAATGTTTTTGGATAGTATGTTAAAACTGCTATTAAAGTTTGACAGTGAGAGATTTATGAGGAGTCTTACTTCCAGTAAAAATATTCGAAACTCCTCATTGCAGCCAGGGCAATCAATCAGACAGAGATAATCACTAATGTGATCAAGCAAGAAACCATTACTATAAGCAGACAATAGAAAAACGAGCCTATTGAAATTGATGTTACATTGGCTGGCTCTGTTTGCTTTTAATTTTGAGATGGAGATAATTTTGTCAAACTTCCACAGCTTTCACTACTCAATACATACAGTTTTCTCGTTATGAACGTGAAGTCATATATATAATATAGGTAGTTTAAAAGCGCAAATTTAACTAAATAAATAGTTAAAAATCACAGAAATTATTATTCTTTAACGTGTCTATATTATCTAACTGCACGCCGACGGACCTTAATTAAAGATCATAAACTGTTATAATTTAGATAATTCAGGTATTTCACCTACTCGTATTTTAGTTTCCACTTATGAATACATTATAAACTAACTTATCTAAACATGTGCCCTAAATAAACGAACCCGCCCTACCCGGAAGACACCTACATAATGGTCAAGTTATACATATTAATTATGTAACTAATTCATTAGGTGATGTACAATTTGGGACTACACAAAGAAAGTAATGATTGCCAAACAGTAAAGCTATATTTTAAAAGAAAAAGCAGTGCAAATGTATGTATTCTACAATTACATAATATGTTAGATATTCAAACAATCAAAAACGTCAGATTGATATTAATTAACTAAAACATACTGAAGACGTGGTTACATATATATGTAAGATTAAATGCCAAATTTTACTTCCTTAAACCGCTTCATCAATATCGCTTTGAGTTATATCATCTAAGTAATATTAGTATGTATAATGCGATAATTGGACGAGGTCCATCGACGTGTCAAGCCGGCTTCACATTCAGGTGGAGACGAGAATGCAAGCGGAAAATGCATTTAGCATTTCTGCTATACTATACACATGCCAAATAAAATAAGTAGCATGAAAGTGTAACTACAATAAAGCCGAATTTGATGCAGATTTCTCGTCATTCTAGGAGCAACCTAACACGCAGGGAGGAGACGTACTATACGCATGTTGGCGTTTCACTTTATTCGAGCGTCATAAGTTTGCCTCAATCTCCTCCAGATACTTGTGCATCCAGTCCGTAAAATCCGGCTAGTTAGGCTTTTATTATCTACAGGTCTGCCACCACAACTTCCACTAACTGCAACTATAACTGACAAATTCCATATTACAGTTTAGCCTAGTATTTTATTTATATGGTTAGTTGCTGGTGCTGTTTAATTGTCTATCACGATATTTTTACATTGACTTTATTAGTATTTATTTCGCAACCATTGTTCACTTGCACGACTTTCTTTTCTATACAAACGAAAAGAAACAAACTGATCCAATTCAAAATTTTTAGATCAAATAGCAGTCAGTTGCTAAGGAAATTAAGAGGATCCGTAGACAATATAGTAGGGATTGTCATTTGTTGACTAGGGTTAGACGAAAACGCGCAAAAACACGTGAAAATACGTAGGTATGAAATTTATTTTTTGGTAGAAATTATAGTATTCTGTCTCTTTTCGTTTGTTTAGCACAGGAAGAAATAGACTGAACTTTTTTAAGTCTCAGACACGGCACACCGGAATCGAGCTCAATGTAAAGATATCGTGGTAGACGCGTAGTGAGGCACGTGTAGCGTTGCCGCTCGTTAGCCTATTGATAGTTGAAGCGAAAGCAATAATATCGATAATTTATCGATGGTGATTGATTCAATATTGAGCTACAATACTATCGATAATATTGCTGTCTGTAATATTGCTGTAGATAGTTTCAATACTAACGGAGCCATCGATAGTATCGATACTATTATCGATTTTCGAGGTCAACTATCGATAGTATCACTACGGCAACGCCAGGCGCGTGTTGTGTGACGCAACGCTTAGCTGGTGGCGCACTGCACGCGGTTCATGCCGGGGTGGTCGTCGTCCTCCTCGTAGGCGGGCCCGTGGTTCGCCCGTCGACGCCTGTTCTCCTGCTCCGGGTCTAGCTCCATCAGCTGACACTCCTCAGCCAGCTCAGGGATCTCCACCTGGACAAGCAATGGGGTACATGAAACCAATCGTTGACACACTTTTAAAGGACTATCCAAACGCTTTTCTTTCAGATTTCGTTTAACTACAATTGATACTTTCGATAGTATAAAACTATTTATAGTTTAGTCCTATCGATAGTGAACTTAAATCAATAATAACAATACTATCAAGATTATCTATAGGTATTACACTAGTCAGAGCTGATACTATCGATAGTGATTTCTATTTTAGGGTATTTTTTATATTAACGGAGCTATCGATAGTTTTGATACTATGTAGATGATTTTCGAGGTCAATAATTGATAGTGTGGCAACGCTAATCGATGAGCATAGCCGAATTTCGACTACAGCGGCCAATCTTGACAAAATTATCCCGCGTAGATGTGCGAGATGTTATAATGCACCAGTGTGAGCGTAATACACAGGTGCACTCTCTGTTCAGTGAGATGACAGTCCGACGTGACTGGAAAGAGATGGAAATGTACAACTGTGATGTCACGCTTTGTTGTAATCAACTAACTTTTTAAACATTTCTAAGAATAGGTTTTCAGAGTTATTTGTGAATACGCCACAGCAGATACGAATATAGAAGCGGTCATTTGCTTATTATTGAACCTTACCTTCCCCAACTAAAGTTTTATAGTTTAGCAATAAACCTGCCACCCTGTCAGATTTTTTTGTATTGTATTACTTTAATTTATTATATTATACATACCCTTGGACGAGGTGGCAAACAGTTCTCCAATGCAGGAATGACTTCATGCGGAATGCGATTAGGGAAATTAACTAAGAATTGTATAATAAGTTGACCTTTTTCAAATGGATTTTTGTACATTGGCATGCCTGTAATAAAAAAAAATATTAAATGAGCAACAGCAACTCTATTGAGAGACAATTGAATTAGCAAACAATAACGAAATAATCGCATACCTTCGTTCAATACACACTTCACTTCTCCATGCTTAGTGACTTCACCAGGCAAAACTGTTATCACAATATCTCTGTCATCTAAAGTTCTTATGACCTTTTGGAAGCCACACAGTGCCTCAACAAGTTCAATATTTAACCGAATAATGAGATCATTACCCGAACGTTTGAACACCTAAAACCAGAACACAGTTTTAGCATTTAATCAGAAACACAAAATAAAGTAAAGGAAATTTTTATAAATTAAAAAACAATTTAAATTAACTTACATCATGCTCTTTCTCATCTAAAACAATGATAAGATCACCAGGTTCTAACTCAGGTTCTTGGTCACCCTCACTGCTGAACACTATCTTCTGGCCATCAGTCATTCCCTTGTCAACATGCACTTCAAGTATCTTGCGGTCACGAACTGTCTTACGGCCCTGGAAAGTATTTAAGCTGTGAGTATCATATAGTTAAATAATTAGAATATAGGATTGTATTTCACTCTTTACTTGTGCTCGCCTACCTGACAAACTTTGCAGCGATCCTTGGGGTCAATGATCTCACGTTGTCCTCTACATTCACTGCATACAGTCTGAATTTGCTGGATCATACCAGGGGCCAATTGCTGAATTTGAACTTGCATTCCTGTACCACGGCAAGTTGGGCACGTTTGGACTGCTCCCTGTAGAATAAAATGTTTAAGTGACCATCATGTCATTTAAGTCCCCATAGTCTTGCTTGCAAGTTGCTAAAAGCTTGTACATTGTTGATACCACAAAATAATACTGACCTTTTTGCCACCACGCCCTTCACACTTCTCACAAATTACATTTTTCTGCAAAGCAAGTTTGCGTACAGCGCCTCTATACAGCTCTTCAAGGGTTACAGACAGCTGATGAATAACATCCTTGCCCTTGCGTTCACGTCCTCGTCTGCGACCACCACTGAAGCCACCTCCAAAGAACATGTCAAACAGGTCCATAGGAGATGAGAAGCCACTGGCACCAACACCACCTTCTTTAAGTGCTTGTTCACCTCCTAAAAACCAGTAAAATAATTGTAGTGCATATGTTAAATTACATACACACACAGTAATGAGTGATTATGTATCATTCCTTGACTTCCTTCCACTGTAATGGTATTGTCAGAGGTTCCCATTTTAGTAGTACATTTTACATCTACTCTCGATTAAGGAAATAACACACTTGACTAGACTTGTACTTTTACTTATTTAAATAACAGTTTCACTGTAAAGATGGAACACAGAACCCCTGTGACCACTTCACTGAACCAGTATTCCACAAATTACCATTATAGCTCATTGAATTAATCGCTCAAAGGGGGGTCTAGAGTGCGTGAGCGGGATTGTTAGATTTTTTTTCAGAAACATGTTCAGAATCTCTAGTTCATAAACATACTAAAAGTCCGGGACACTAGGAGAACTGGCGGAGTTAAAGGGCCCATTCTTGTGTTTTTCGCTTATATCTCAAAATTGGTGCGTTCTAGAGAAAAACTTTCAAAGAATAGTTGAAAGACCATAAAATTTAATATAATATAAAAAAAATCGGCAGTGTGACGTCTGCTGGGCCAGCGAATAAGTTATAAAGCAGCAGCTTATAAGAAAAAAAAAACTCATTTTCGACATTTTAAAATTTTATTTATAGATAATTTTATAGACTTTCAACTATTCTTTGGAAGTTTTTTCTCTAGAAACCACAAATTTTTAGATATAATCGACAAAAACAAAAATGGGAATTTTCACCCCCACTCCTCCAGATCTCCTAGTGTCCAGGACTTTCAGTATGTTTACGAACAAGAGACTCTGAACGTGTTTCCGAAAAATAAAATTACAATCCCGCTCACACACTCTAGCATTGCTTTATTCAATGGACTATTAGGAAACCACCAGTATAAACAATCAATCTATTTATTTATTAACACAGTAAATAAAAAAGTTATAGATGGGCAAGTCTAAGACAGTCTTGCATGATTCATCAGCACATTCAAGGAAGATTTTATTTTAGCAGGGCACCTCTCAGCCTTACCATTTTTACAAAATGCATTGTGTGGATTGAACCTATATAGTTGCAATGTGACCAATATCTGTTTTTGATAATATCTATTTTTTCCGACAAGAATTACATGTAATACTAACCTTGGTCATAAATTCTTCTTTTCTCTGGATTGGACAATACTTCGTACGCTTGGGAGATTTGTTTAAACCTTTCACCTTCATTGGGGTTTTTGTCTGGGTGGTATTTCAGTGCTAACTTTCTATATGCTTTCTTCAGCTCATCATTTGTACAACTGGTTTTGACACCCAAGATATCATAGTATGTAGTCTCCTTCACCATCTTGAATTCTGTGTAGAGTTAGCATACTTAAATAAATAAAATCTAAAGCTCTTTTTATAACTAAAGAATTGATACCACACAAGAAAAATTTTACAGACTTCAAATACTGAGTTATGCAAGAGAGCCGCTATGTTTTTTAAGAAATGCTCTAAGGCTATCAAAACTTCGATAATTTTTCAAAGACTTTATATTTTAATAGTATAAGTCCAATAAGGAACTTGATCCACCTAGAAAGTTCTGGTAAACACAAACAAAATGTAAGTATGGATAGAATATTACATTTGTCTTTTACAAAACCAAAAATAATTGGATTACATGGATTATTACATATCTATACCTCCTAGGTCCTTAAATAAAGAAATTATCAAATGAAATAATAGATAATTTCAGGTTAATCCAAGAATGGTCTACAGAAGCATCATTAACGTAGTCGATGTCGAACGCACCAAACTTTCAAATTTAGACCTAGGGTACCTTTTAGACATGTTTTATATCCATGGGAACAAAATAATATTTTCAAAGATTAGAGCAGATTACAAAAAATTTAGCAGAAATTTTAAATTGATACACTGACTATAGCCAAGCCATATCTTTTGTGTAGTACAAATTGAGGTTACTAAAAAGTATAATGTGTGAAATATTGATTTTACCTTATTTCCACACCTGATTAGAAAGCTTTTCCAGTACAAGGTGCAATAATCGAGTAACAAAAAGCACTTCAAACTGTGAACACGCGAAACGATTAGCAGTGCACGAGAATCTGTATGACGTTTTTCGAATGTCTGACTGAATTATTACAGAACACTGTGGAAAAGTCGATTGCAACTTTGCAAGGCGCACAATTTCGAGAAGCTTCGACGAAATCGAAAATGCCGTCCAATTGAAATGTACGAATTCTTGACTTTATTAGTGTAACGCAAAGACTTTTTATTTTGATAGGGTATTATAGCTTGACATAATATAGATGAGCGTGGCAAAAAATTGAACTACACTCCTGTGAAAAACTATCCACATATTGATAAGGCTGAATTGACTTTTGTAACCTAGAATAAATTGTCATGAGGGGATATACAAGGTGATAATTTTTCGGAAAGAACCTCTTTCTTTCCGAAAAAAACCTTCTAAGGTATGACTTCAATTAATCGACTCTAAAAAATTAGGGTTATTTTTGTAATTTCATAAAAATGACCTTTTTATTAAACATTTTATCATAAAAGATTAATTAGAATGCTAAAACCCTCATTTATTTTGTGTTTCATTGTTGTGGGGCCGACAACTGTCAAAGTGGCGCTAGTAGCACAAAGACCAATAACAAATCTGTTTTGTAGGAAATTAGTGAATTTTGTCAATTTTTGAAGAAATGGCAAGATATTGTGTACCAAATTGTAAGGAAAATGGAGGTTACCAGATTTCTCGACTATACCTATCTCTATCATATAACCTATAATATAAGGTTAGTAAGTTTAATTTTTGCATTTTTTTAACCTTTAGGAGAACTGACTGCCCAAATTTTAAGTTTTTGTAATAAAATAATGTCTTTAGTCATTTGCACTTATAATATAAAGTGAAACTTTTTAGCATAGAATAAAGTAATATACTGCTTTTTAGCACGACATACCTAAACACTAAGTTCCATATCTAAAGTTCTTAATAGAATGATAAATTGTTATCATCATACACTAGACTATTTTAAATTTAAGCATGCATTATTTTACCCTGTAGGTAGCAAGTTTTAAGACCTTAAAATTGGATAAATCTAATTAAATTTAGAAAATCTTAGTTAGGACTGACTCCCTTCCACGTAAAAATGTGCGTCTTTTTCTTAACTCTTCTTTTAATTTACGTATTTTGCAAGTGGAATTAATGTTCCGAAGCTGAAAATTGTCATGAAAATTTAGAAATTCCAAATTTATTTCAGTTTTGACAAGGGTTCATTCAGTAATGGCGCCATCTGAGATTAGCTTTCACTTGCCAACTCCATCAATCTTAACTAAAAAAGTAGTTTTGCAACCGTGGGTACATCAAGTTCTGAGTAATTTGTAATATAAATTTAGTTGGATAGAAAAATTATTCGAACTTCAAAGCATGAAACTAGGCACGATTGTAGCTTTCGTATGTGTTATTTATTTCCGATATGGAAACACGCTGGGAAATGGTTATCTCCCTCGTTCTTGTTTTCTACAATTTCTGCTAAAACGGTAAGACCTAGGAGTTTACTGTTTAAAAAGCAAATCATTGTCGATAAATTACCTACAAAACGATACTTAATTTGTAGTGGTAAGACTATTTTTTTCATAATAAAGCCATAAAACTTGATGATATTTTTTTAAAATGCACACTTTTATTCCCTCTTGCTCTATTTACACAAAAATGACAAGAGTTATGATAAAATGACCATAGAAGATTACATACCTTATATATTGGGCTATAATATGACACCTAAAACTTTGCGGTAGAGCCAGTGGTACTTGAGTTACAGCTCACCGCATCTGACTATACGAAACTCCATGTAAGTTTTTGTTACGTTTTAACCGACTTAAAAAAAAATTGTCATCAACTCGACCTGTACGTATGTAATACAGTTGAACTTGGATGTATAAGTAATTTGCGATATGGAAACACTAAGAAATCATTATTTCTCCCCCCCTCACCTTTATCTCCCCCGTTGTGGTTTTCTCCAATTTCTGCAAAAACGGTAAGACCTATGAGACCGTTTAGAAAGCAAATCATTGTCGATAAATTACCTACAAAACGATACCAAATATACAGGATGGTCCGTCCTCCCTCCTAGGGGTACCCAAAAATACCCCATGTATGTTCCCCGATGTTTTTTAGTTTTCGAGATACGATTTTTTTATGCTTTCATCGAAAATTTCGCTAGTTTCCATAAAAAAATTACATAAAAAAACAGATTGTTTTTTTATGTTTTTTTTTTAAACCTAATTCTCGTGAAGTTTTTTTTCACATGCATAAGAATTAACTGCCTAAAATTGCTGCATGTCGTAACAATTTTGATCCAAAGTTAATAAATTACATTTCTGCGAGCTAGAGTTAAATTTTCAAACTCAAATTAAAAAAAAAACAAGAAGGTTGCAAAGATTCTAATAAATTTTAAAAACTTCTCTGGTCTCTAAGCTTTCCAAAAAGTACAAAAAGTGGTAGGTAAAGGTGCCATTATTTCCTGTAATCGGGCTTCAAACGTAGCGGGGTGAAAATTTGGCCAATTAAGTAACTTCAATTGTGGAACTTTAATTTTATAATTTTAAATAGGTGATTGCTCCAAATTACTGAAAACCCATCTTGGTGGTAATAATAATAATTTTTATGACTGGTGTATCATTTTTTGAGGTTCATAATGAAACAATACAAATCAAATAAAAGTATTTATTAATAAAATTAAATTTACAACAAATTTTCAAAGTGCCTCCCTCCCACTTCAATACATAATCTACAGCGCCTCAAAAAAAATTGCCTTAATCTAAGAAACGCACTTCTGTTGGCTTTTATTTGGTTTTCCGCTTCGTTCAATTTCTGGCGTAGTTCGGCTTCGCTATTCGTATCGTATCTTGAAAACTAAAAAAAATCGGGGAACATACATGGGGTATTTTTGGGTACCCCTAGGAGGGAGGAATTAAAAAAAAAATTCTTGACGTCATTGTATGGACCAACCTGTATAGTGGTAAAATAAATGTTTCTTATATATAATACAGCCATTAATACTTAATAACAATTAAAATGAGGTAAACGTAATGTGAATAAATTTATCTTGCAATGGATTTCTGTAGGTGTCTAAACGAAAATGTGCTTGACTATGAGGCGAACTAAACACATACATATAGTAGACGACATTGAGTAGATATTTCTTTGTATTTCATTGCAAAGTCAAACTTCTGTACGGAGTACTAGTACTTATTCTGTGGCTATGGCCAGTCCCGTTCTATATTGTTTAAGCTTAGGTGGAACGTTGAACTATGAATGTATTTTAAGGAAGGCTCTTCGATCTCTTTCTGATATTATACTACAGTGTGGATAGATATAAAAAGACGACAAGAAAATTAAAAATATAACTGTCAATTTGCTGTCAAATTAACTTTTTCAAGATCTGGCTACTTGGCTATGTACCATGGCCTTTCCCCTGGTGGATAAATACTACTACTACTACTGTCAAATTGACGTTTTGTTTGATTGACGTTGCCATGTTTTGACGTCGTGGGGTGTGGGTGATAATGTGGAAATAAAAATTGTGTGTAATAAAACTGATAAGTTGATAACACTTTGCATTGGGGTTCTCTCTGTGCTCGTTGCCCATGCTCAAGCGGGTATCGCATTGAAAATTTGAAATCATTCGTGGTCTCAATCTAAACGCGAACTGTCGTCTTAATTTTTATTTAAATATTAACTTCTTGTCGTGTGATTTCATTTACAATGGCTGAAACACAAATAAAAAACCGTGTTTGCATTATTGGATCTGGCAATTGGTAAGTGTCTTGTCTAATTTACATATAAATTACTTAAATTATTTATGAACAATAATTTTCTAAGTGGTGTTATGATTATGGTCATCATGACCGTGGCGATGACATAACAGGTAGGTACTTATATTTTATAAAAGTAGATTTCTGAGCTAATAATTCTTATTGATTGTAAGGTAACATGATTGAAATTAATCTGCTAAGTGACTGTGAACATCTGTTTTTTCTTTTCAGGGGATCAGCCATAGCAAAAATTGTTGGCAGAAATGCAGCAAGACTACCCAACTTTGAAGACCGGGTTACTATGTGGGTATATGAAGAGATAATTGAAGGAAAGAAACTAACAGAAATTATTAATGAGACCCATGAAAACGTCAAATATTTGCCTGGACACAAATTGCCACCTAATGTTGTAAGTACACTTTTAATATATTTTATTTTATTCTATTATTTTTAAGTACTTACTTATATATTTTGAGCTATGAGCATGAGATAATGGATTATTTTTGCATTAACTTGTTTCAAAATCTTGTCTGAGGTATTATAGGCATAAGGGCGAAAATATAAAATGATCACCTTACTTTTTATTTTCTTATCTTTTAATAAAAGCTTGTTTTTCTTACAAGGCTTTAAATATTATTAACCACTTAATTATATTCGTTTAGTCAAAAAATAAAATAAATAAAACCAGAACCAATTAAACGGTAAGCTCAACATTGAAATGCATGTTTACAATAAATACATAGTCACTATATAAAAAGTATAATTTCATTAAGCAGTTTCCATATTTTGTTGTGTCATTTTGATGATTTTGTTGAGTAGTTTTATTGTATGTTAATAAATTTTGTATTAACATAAGTACTTGTAATTTATAGAAGAAGCGTTAATGTGAAAAAAAAACTAGTTCATCTTTCTATCTCAAGTTCAAGATATTTTGCTCAAGGCATTGGCATCACACATGTTTTGCTCATGTGGTGTCTATTTTAGTCTTACTTCCATATTGGAGCTGCTCACTGCCAATGTCATTGTTATTCAACATGTTGTTACATAATTCAACAGATAAACCTGTTAATACTTACTTACTGTGAACCTACAACATTCGTTATTTTGTTAAAGAAATCATTGTGTTCTTGTTAATTATGAATCAAGCAATCACAATGAAAATTTCATATTATTATTAAAAATAGGTAGGTATACAACATAAGTATTGTAATTCAATTTCAGTAAAATTATGTATAGGAACTCCAGTTTGGTCTTTATTTTGGATTTGTTTTTTTTCTAGTGACTTAAAATTACCTTGTCATTGAATGTTTATAATTAATTGCATTGCCACTGTTGAGTGAATAGGTCTCATATTTCAATTTAAAAAACTTGGAATAAGTAAGGAAGTTTTCTTTTATTAAATTAGGTGGCAGTTCCCGATGTGGTGGAGGCCGCAAAAGATGCGGACTTGCTCATCTTCGTTGTTCCTCATCAATTTGTCCGGACATTAAGCTCCACTCTTCTGGGAAGGATAAAGCCCACAGCGGCAGCACTTTCCCTCATAAAGGTACTGTTTCTTATTTTTTACACACCAAAGTTGACTATTCTTTTATAAAGCCAGTTTCATTTTAGAAAATGGTAATTAATTGACCAAATAACTATTTACTATTTCATTACGATACCCCAAGTATAATATTCAATAACCCATAAAATTTTCTGTCACAAAATTAGTCATCTCGTGTATTCTTAAAAGCGAATGCAGATGTGAGTATACTATTTATACATCCAGCCAGCCCCTGTCTTACCGCGTGAGAATCGCAATTTCAATGTCATTACCGTGGCGGTATTAAAATAATACATTAGACAAGAGAAATAGTGATTATGAATATTTGGCAGGGCTTCGACATTGCGGAAGGTGGTGGCATTGACCTAATCTCTCACATCATAACGAGATGCCTGAAGATCCCTTGCGCGGTGCTTATGGGGGCTAACATCGCTTCGGAGGTAAGTGACGTCTCACCTTCGTGGCGTTTGCCAAGATTGTATACAATATAAATACCCGTTAAATCTAGTCCGTTATATCTGTTCTGGTCTGGTACTTTGCAAATTTTTATGATACTACAGAACGTCAGGAAATGGACTAAGAACGAACGACATCGAGTCTAGTTTCAGTTCCTACTATAGTATTTGATGAAGCCTAGTTTCTTACACATTATTACTTATTAAGGTTTTATACACTATTACTTACTAAACTGAACGACCATCTCGTGAACGTGATCGAGTGGCTCGCACGCCGGTTTTCACGGTGCGCGATCTCCAGTCCCGGGTTTGATTTCCGATCGTGTCGGTCTCAAGGAGTCTGGGTGTTGTAGTACCCTCGTTTCTTATTTCCATAAGACAAGAAGTGCTTTAGCAAGTTACTTTGTAATCAAAGCAACGTATGTGACTATTTTATGTTGTCCAATACTTATTTATTTATTTATATGATACCAAAATCCCTGTAGATACCTAAGCTTATAAGCTTAAGTAAATTTATAGGCCTTAGTAATACTCGTATTTTTTACAAAATAGCAAAACGAAATGCAATTATTGGTTTGTTGTTACTTATTGTTCATTTTACCTTTGATTTTACTTAAAAATGCAGCTAAGTCTAATAATTGTACCTAATCAAAATATCAGTTTTTGTAGCTTTCTGAATATTTGTCAGATTTTCAATAAGCTACTTTTTACTTTAGTACTTTTTATTTTGTAGAAGGTGTTAATTAATACTATGTTGTAAATATTTAGTAAGTAACGTCTGTTAATACGAGTGATACGTTCGTTAGACCTTGGCCGATGTAAACTGTACAACTGCAGAACAGTCGCAGATCTACGTATCTAGCCACTAATTGGTCTGACTAATCACTTGATAGCTTCCTCGGACTTTACTCTAACTAAACGCATTGGCATATTATGACTGCTTTGTTGGTATAATGTTTAGAGATCCTGCGTCCACACAAAAAATTGATGACGTCATTACTGTCCCCCTCATAGCAATATACCTATTTGAGAACTACCGGTTAAAATGATTGTTTTAACCTAAAGTACCTGTTTACTAAATTTCAATCCTGTACATCTACTATTACTCTCTATCCATAAGATCAAAGATAATTTAAGGGCCTTTAATTCAACAAATATTACTGACAAAACCCCCATGTAGATTCTCTTCTCTTGAAAATGGCGGCCATTTAATTTTATCATAAAAATCCTAAAAGTTATAGAAAAAGTTTCATTTAGATGGTAATTATATCGCCTATCAACTTATCAAGTAAAAAACAAAGATCAATTCAAAACTATTAACGTCATAGAGAAAACAATGAAGTTGTAAGTTGCTGTAAAATAGCCTACTTTACCAGTTTTTTTAACTTATTACAAAACTAGCCCTAATTATTTTTTTATTTTGAGTAAAATACAACAAAGGAATTGATTCCCGAGTTCAAGTGTAGAAAGAATCAGATTGATTATTATTTTTACACGACTGCGGACGGAGGGTTATGTTTTTCGAGAGTATGTATGTATGTTTATTTGTTTGACACGCCCTACAGCCCAAACGGCTGGACAGTTTTTGACATATGAGGTGTCGTTGAATTTCTCAAAATTGTAAGAGTGACATAGGCTATATACATTTTTAAAATGGCGCCCGAAAATGTAAATAAAGTTGGGAGAGGGGATTGATTTTTTTTCTTACCATAGCAAAATAGGTATCAAATGAAAGCCAGTAAAAAGACCATTTTAAAAATATAATAATTTTTGCAGTCGGGTGTTTTGTTTTTTCAAATACTATGTTTACTTGTTTAGAACTTTTTTCTTCAATATCTAGGTTGCCGAAGAAAAGTTTTGCGAGACGACAATCGGGTGCCGAGATGTGATGCTAGCGCCAATGATGCGTGACATCATCCAGACAGAGTACTTCAGGGTCGTCGTAGTTGACGACGAAGACGCTGTGGAGATTTGCGGAGCCCTCAAGGTGAGTTATTGAATACTACTACCACAAAATACCGAGAGTACCGAAGGCAATCTACATACAAAGTGCGCTCGAGCAACACAGCACACTCCGCTTGAGATACGCGTCTGTGAACTTTTTTGTGAAAAACAAATAAAAATGGTTTAGTGGACGGTTGTTTAAATTCAACATTAAATGGTAAATAGTCGTTTATTACTCTACTGCGGCAGGAGGGTTATATTTTTTACCCGACTGCGGAAGGGGAGTTATGTTTTTCGAGAGTATGGACAGTTTTTAACATATGAGATGTCGTTGAATTCGTCAGAATATTGGTAGTGACATAGGCTAATATACATTTTAAAAATGGCGCCCACAAAGAAAACAGAGGGTGTGGGAGGGTTTGATTTTTCCTTACCATAGAAATATGGGTATCAAATGAAAGCCAGTAAAAAGAACATTTCAAAAATATAATAAATTTTGCTGTCAGGTGTTTTATTTTTTCAATAATTATGTTTGCTTATTATTAAGGTACCAGTTGTTTCAGGGAGGTAATTAGGTAGGTATTTTCTTGTATTTCTATTGTGAATTTATTGCACGTTAAATATAATAGTGCATTTTGCCAATGTCGAAATCGTCGCAAATTATTTTCTATGACTTTGTGATTTAAGTTGTAATATAAAAAAAAATCTAAATATATTAGTTATTATTGGTTTATATTTCCATTTTTCTGTTTAATTCTCAACAATAAATCAAAAAACTAGCTACGAGTGCCACTACCACGATAGTGTTTTGTGCATAAGCAAAAGTTGACAGCCTTTGCGCGAGCGCCGAGGAACGCTCCTCGGCGCTCGCGTTAAGGTTAAGGTTTGAAAAGTGAAGTAGGTACATACAGGTGTTTGTCTTCTGTACTCTCGGTATTTTGTGCTACTATTAAGAGGTGATTGATTAATGTCGTGGTAAATCTACGTCTAATCGGTATAAATATGTCCTTATTTAAAAGTCGTAGTAGTCTGGCCCTTAGCCAGCGTAAACCTAGCGATGCGTAAAGAAGCGGCCGATAAGATAACAATTTAAACAAAACCCTAATTTTCTTTAATAAAATAATTATGATTTTATTTATTTAAACGTTCCAAACAACCTAATGTTTATCCAGTATTGTATCGGTGATGTCTATGGAACAACCGTGTAAAAATAGTCGTATTGTAACCTAAAGATTTACTAGTTCGTTGATGAATCAAAACATCGATTACATTCATTGGATTGAATGCACTATTGCAACCGGATGGACTCAATCGGCTCGTACAAGGAAGGAATTGGTACTACTGTCTAAAGTTATCTAGAAGTGTAGTACATTGCTTATTTAATCAATCACATCCAAAGATCGACCTAATAAGTACATAACCTTAGTTAGTTGCCTAGCATAGATGCGACTGCGCATAATACGTGTATATACTCTTATATACATCGTATAGTCAATTCTGGTGCCCAAAATGACATATCCTGTATGCAACCAAAATGCAAATCTAAAAAATAATTTGTGTTGCTGTGTGGAAATAATTATGGCTAAAAACACAAACTTGTTAATGCACTTACTTTTCTACTGTAATTATGAACAGTCAATTGTTTGACTAATACATTTTTTTTCACAGACTAAAGTACCTATTGTTTTTGAGCTATCAGATTATTTGTGCCGAATAATAACTCAAGCAATGTGATAGATAATATACCTCTCCTTATATATAGTCCGATAAGCAATGATATTGCATTTAAAAAGAGGTAGATAGGTCATTAGCGTGCGGTAATAGATTGCCTCAAATTGTGTAACTTGCTCAATTTTGCATTCAAATATGTCAGTTGACACGTAAAAAAACGTGTGCTCGGAGCATCAAATTCTAATCGCCGCGCAGTACGAGATGACAGGTCTTCCTCTTTTTTTAATGAATACACTGTCAGTGCCGACATGTATGTACGTACGCGATCCTCCCGCGGGCGCAAGACGTGCGGGGGTCGAGGCATGCTAGATGTCAGCGGGGACGGGTGGTGTTGCGGGGAAGGGCATTTCCTTTGCTAGTCGCGTGCGATTGACTGCGTCCTCGCCTCCGCACGTCGTACGGCGAGGCTCAGGAGGGCCGCGCACGAAATTGTTAGACTATAATGTCCTCCTAGCCGAATGCCGACTACAGTGGCCAATCTCAATAGAGATTAGCCGACTGCGCGTGAGATATTAGTGCACAAGTGTGTTGCGCAACACACAGGTACACTCTCTGTTTCTTCACTGTCTTAATTCGGTGAGACGGCATCGGTAGTCCGACTTGACCGTAGAGAGATCAGGCGCAGGATCAACGGCTTAACGTGGTTTCCGAGACACGGGGGTGTTAACACCACCAGAGATAGTAGTACCGTGGATAGTACCCAGCGTGCTGACCACAAGACCAAGGAGGCAGTCGACTATATAGCTCTGGTTGTACCACAGAACATCGTGGCGGTGGGCGCCGGCTTCGTGGACGGGCTAGGCTTCGGCGACAACACCAAGGCCGCCGTCATCAGGCTGGGCCTGATGGAGATGATCAAATTCGTGGACGTCTTCTACCCGGGCAGCAAGCTCAGCACTTTCTTCGAGTCATGCGGCGTAGCTGACCTCATCACCACTTGCTATGGTAAGTCAAGTCCAAAGTCCGGTGTAAGTTCGTTACACACCCCGCGCAGAATGCAGCAGACGACGTGTTGTCGACAGTACTGGCTTCTATGTATTTTTATTTAATAAACTTACTTTGTGTTGCTAACTGCGGATGGTGCAAGTATATCATAAAAATACATAGCAACCAGTAGTGTCGTGACGATACATGCTGCTGCTATGTGAAAACGGCTACAAACATACCTATATACCGTAATGTGTACGATGTACGAACAAACGACAGAAACACTGCGTCATCTTATGTTGTTGGAATAGGAGCGATTTTGCAAAAAGGATGAAAAAACCTAGTCTGCTCTTAAAGGGGTGATTCTCGTGCTCAAATATACCATCTTTTTGTATGGAACCTAAGGGAACCTACATTGATTTTTGCAAAAAGGATGTAGTGTGTAAAAAACCATGTCTGCTCGAAAAGAAGTGATTCTGGTGCTCAAATATACCAACTGTTTGTATGGAACCTAAGGGATACTACATTGATTACTAACAAAATCTTGTTCGTTCTAAATGACCGTTCAAGAGCGATATGATACGTGAGGTTACCAAGTAGCTACTTACTTTCTTTTAGTTGCGAGTGTTTCGTTTACATTTTGACACATTAACAATTTTAATATTAATATGTTATCGGATGCACTTTACATTTTACGTTATTTACTTAAATAAATACTCGAGAAAGATTAGATAAAATCGCGGTGTATACCTAACATAAAAACTTGGCCCTTTCCTACGGCGGTGTGGACTGAATGAATTTCTTTTTAAAAGTAAATCACATTGTCTATGTCTGATACACTGACACTATGATGTAGGTATTTGTTACGTTTTGTTATATCAAAATTCATTACTTGTTTATTATAGAACAAAGAGAATGGTGTCTTGTAGTCCTGTTATACTATAAATTTTACGTGTATATTGTGTATCTGTGAACGTGGCGTCGTAACTACCAAAAGAAAAGAATAGCACTCCACTAGAAGTTAATATCATTATGTGCTATCAAAAAGAGGTATTAAGTAGGTAATTAAGTATACATAAGATTGGAATTTGCTTGATAAGTGACCCCGATCCTAATTTATCAAAGTCAAATATTAGCAGGCTAATACCCAGGGGTATAGGTACCAACGGATTCTTTAAACAGACGATTAATAGCCTCATCAGAAATATACGAGACGTCGCCATGTTGCAGAAAACAGGTAAAACTAATTTCTTTTTCAGGCAACACAACTGAAACCTCAAATTATCATTGACGGTTCATCAATTGTCATCATAACTGAACTAATTACCTACTTAGTTCCTAAAAGTTTCAAAGATTATACCCACCTACCTATACAATATTGTATCTGAGATAACATGATAAATAATTCCATTTAGAAAAACAATGCGTAATTTAAATTTACTTTAGCCGACTGCGGCTGATGATTTACAAAGAGCCACTGACTTTAATTATTATGCGAGTGTTCTATATTGTTCTTGTTGTTGAGTCTGTTATCAGTTGGGCTAAGATGCACAACATCGTTAAATTGTCGTTAGACATAAGAAAATTTGTCATCGTGTCTTATTTTATCATTTTTCCTAACATGGCAACCACTTACGATAGAAATACTTCCCACGAGAAGCCTTTATCCACACGACCACAGATTATATACAACATTTCGTTGATATTCAATCATTCGTTCAATTTTACTACCGATTTGGCTTAAACACTTAATCCCAAGTACGACTATCGATTTAAAACTAAATTACTTACATCTGTTTTTGACATGACATTGATAGTTTTGACAGCCGAGTCCCTACTCTAGTTGACGATGTCCGATAGCCATCTCGCTCGGTAGCGATGTCATTCTGGCGTGAGTGACAGGGACGGCTAAAGTCGACAATACGGACAACGTCAATCGGAGTAGGGCCTCTGTTTTATAAATCAAAGTCAAAGGCGTACCCATTAATATTTTCCAACAAATTGTGTTATTAAACTAACAAATGGAAAATAAACTAATATGATCATTTACTTTTAAAACTGTGATGTAATATAGGTACAGATTACTTATCATACATGAAAGCGCACCTGGGTTTTGCTACCTTCCTGACTCCTCAAGGAGCTGCTAAGGTGGAGCAACCAGTAGGATTACCTTAGGCCTATATTGGTTGGACGAACTGGGTCCATATCGCTCAGTAGAGCAGTGAAAAACAGTAAGTATTGAAGCATTTAAGCAGACATGCAACATTTTGTCATAGAGTGTTTTCTTTGGTATTTGAAAATTTGGTAGTAACTAAACCAACTATACCTACATACTTAGACGTTTAAGTATGCACAAAAAGAAAATACATATTAGTTTATTAAATAATAATATGTGTTTACATTGTATTTCAGGATTTAATTTTGGAAGGTACGCTGGAACAGAACAAAATTGGATTCAAATGTAAGGAAAAGTTTATTTCACAGAATACTTGTAGTAGTACCAACATGCATCACTTTGATAGTAATTGTGAATAATTTTTGACCCCTTCAAGCTTGTGATATGTTAGTAAATATGCAGGTTCTATTGACATGTTCATTTGATTGTTCATAATTATTATGATTTAATTGCTTTCAACATTTTCCACCTTTAATAGATACCTTGAGTCACCTGTAACAAAATCAAAAGATATCATGAAAAACATAGTATTAAAGAGTATGTATTATTTTTCAGAAAATGTCATCGCAGTCAACGTTGACTTGTAAGAAGCAGTGGAGACTATGGTGATAAGACTTATCGTATTAAAATTTTAAGAAAAGGTTTATCGTTTGTAATACCTTATTATTATTCTATAAAATTACATATTATTGTTTATTTGACTAATGATTTTTCTACTTCAATTAATTTTACTTTTATCCACCTTTATATATAATAAGGTATATAAGTATATGGTACGTAGGTAAAAGTAGGCTCCCCATAAGTTATTTAAAAGCAAGTTAGGCGCAGATATTGACTGGAATACTTTTTAGTGCACAAAGCTACATTAAGGAAGTTTACATATCTAAGATATTTTAGTGTGCAAGTTTTCACAATTTATTTCACCGATTTACATACACTTAATATATGCTTCCTACTACTGGTCCTAGACTGTAGACACTGCTTACAGTAGTTTGGGCTTAGCACAGAGAGTGGTGTTGTCCAATTTGCTGTTGTTTTCATGGGTCAAAAGGAGGCAACATAGGTAGACCCTAAGAAACAAAAATAATGATTACCTAACCTATCCTACCTATGTAAAATAACATACATTATAAAAGGTTAGGTTCTGTTTTCAATACAGTATTTTGTAAGTTACAACACAACACACAACAATAACAGCTATTCTTTGCTTCTGTGTAGGTGAAAGAGCTCTTTGTGATAAATGATTTCCGTAAGTGTTTATATTAGAGATCTCACCTTCAAATAGGCTAGATTCTATAAGCCTTCTAGCCGCTAGAAGGCTTATAGACTAGTTGGGGCCAAGCTAAGCCTGTCAATGATGTGAAATATCAGTATCCATGGGCTTAAATATTCGCCAAAGTGACTGAAATACACTCTCAAAAATCGACTTGATCGCAAATATCACCGATGCGTTTCTGTCGTATTTCTTACACTGGTCGTTCGTCATATGCGTTTAACACAAAATATATAATGGTATTATGGTACGGACATATTTTTCGCCTTTTACACAGTTTTTTACCGACTTTAATCAAGTTTTTTCCTTTGTCGTTAGCACCAAGTGACCACGATAATATGTCATGCGAAAATGTCAAAAATAGATTAAAATAGACAAATAAAAGAGACTCATGTTAGAGTGTGTAGACAATTTTATCGTTTTCTATCGTATTTCGTATTTTGACAGTTAGACATGACATAAATGGCATGACATGTTAGCAGCGGTAGACTAATGATATAACGCTGTCAAAATACGATAAACGGCCGCGATAATGATATGTTGTTTAACTCATGCTAGGGCCACTGGTTTAAAAATTAAACATGAACAAAAACATGTTAATATTTTTTATGTTCAGTGGCCAATCTAAGTAGTAGTAAGTACTATTATACCGAGTGTTGCCATATAAAAAGGATTCGAATGGCCTGTAATTCAGATCTCATATATTTCTGGTCAGGCTATACTTGCTGATAGTTTTATTTTTATGATTTTAAATTTGTGTGCCTAAGTGTACCACAAACATATCGCTCTCATCCTATTTGCACAAGAATTCGGAAAGGAGCACCTTGCTTCGTGTTCGTCTCTGATTAATGTCAACAATGATTTTTGAAATAATTGTGCTTTTTTATTGATTTATAGCTATTTTATCATTTGCGACTGATTAACGTAAGATTAAAATTAATTTCACCTGATTGATGGAAAGTAATTTTAGGTGCTTATTATTTTGTTACGCTTTATTTTATTATCATCATGTTTTTAGCGCCTCGATGATCATATGACCGCCGGCGTGTCGATACAATCTATGTCTATTGTGTCTGGAAACATGATACCTGAGGAATTTAAAGAAAACCATTAGGTATCTAAAATACTGACAAAATGCTTTAAGATTTTTTTTCACTTAGTGTTATATTTTATTTTTATAAGTTTAAATTACCTAGTTAGCCAAAGGTCGTGGCTTCAAATCCTGCCCGTGTGCGAATATTTTGTTTCTTATTTAAACTTATAAAAATGCTTATTATCAAAACTAAACTTTTATCTTTCTCAACTTGCCGGTCATTATTAGATTGCACAAGTTATTATCTAGCTAATTAACACCGTTTGGTATGGGGAATGTCGTTCTAGACGAATTTCGACTACATTGGTCAATTTCAACAGGTATTAGCCAACTGCGAGGGAGATATTAAAATGCACAAGTGTGTGCGCAGTAAACAGATGCACTCTCTATTCTTCATTCTCATAATTCGATAAGGCAGCAGTCCGACATGACCGTAGAGAGATCAGTCGCAGGACCAACGGCTTAACGTGCTTTCCAATGCACGGGGGTTTTAACACTACCAACATCCTGACTCCGGAGCTGTGTCTGAGTTATTTCAAGACAGAAATACCCAATACTTTTCGACCCGACCCGGCATTCGAACCCGGGACCTCGTGCAGATAGTATAATTTGGGATATTTTGACATATTTTTGTATAGCGATGTGCTGCTGTTGTATGTACCTAAATAAACTGACCCTTGCAGGTGGCAGAAATAGGCGAGTGGCGGAGGCGTTCGTGAAAACTGGCCGGTCCATCAAGGAGCTGGAAGATGAGATGTTAAACGGACAGAAGCTGCAGGGGCCCATCACCGCCGAGGAAGTTAACCACATGCTGGCAAACAAGAACATGGAGAACAAGTAAGTCCTATTATGTACCCAAGCTACCCATATAGCTAGGGCCATTTTTAAGTGACATTTTCTGTCCTAAATTGAAGAAAATATTTTTGACTTTTGATTAATATCACAGAATAAGTACATATTAGTACTCCGTACAGAAGTTTGACATTGCAGTGAGATTCAAAGAAATATCTTCTCAATGTCGTCACTAATATGATGTAATTTAGTTCGCCTCAGAGTCAAGCACATTTTCGTTTAGACACCTACGGAAATCCATTGCAAGATAATTTCATTCTTATAACTCTGGAATATGGTTCATAATATACTAAACCTATTCGGTGACGTACTATCATTCGACGCGTTAGGGTTGTTGAGTGCTACAAGAAGCTATTAACGCTATCTAGCTCACCTTTCTAGCACTTTATTCATGCTCGTCCAGCCTGCAACGCAGTGCCGCGCGCCGGCTGGTGAATAAAACGCGCTCGCATGTCGCTGTCCGCTGACGACGATTAGCCCACCACGGTGGGTCGCCACGCGTCGTTACGTTTTTGCTACCTACGCGGGGAGATACACAGGCCTGCTAATATACAGCATGTAAGGCAAAGTGCCAAAAACTATCGAACCGACGTAGTAGTTAGTAGTTTTTTAGTCTTAAACTGTACCTATTTGAATATTTTTTAACTTACCGTTGTAAAATAGTGGGTTTTCAGAACCTCGGGTAGGGTTTTCCACAGACATACTTAATCATTCGTTTATGACATTTCTCTTACTCGAAAAATAATCAAACGAGGGGCTAAAGAATGGATAACGAGCAAAGATTTAATATTAAATGATAAGCTTAAAATTAACGTAATTAAGAGCTTTGTAATAACTAGTAGCATGACGTAATCGAGCACGTACCATATGTATAGAGTTAAAGTAAATCCGAAACTTATCAGTGATTGGTACTGATCAGAAAAGTGTCGAACTATGCCCATATTTTAAATATAATACAATATTTTAATGCAGTAATCATTTTGTAATATTGAAAGAACTAAGAAGTGATTTTTATTCGACAAAATGTGTTGGGGACAAAACGGAGGCATTGAGTGCCACCCGGATTGTGACTGAATTTTTCTTAAACAAAATTAATGACATTTCGCTCTCGGTGCATGGACGTAAATATGATATAGGTGGAAAAAATGACCCGCAGTAGTAATCGAACTGCAAAGCATGGTCTCAAAAATGCGAAGCCCGGAAAGCAATCGGAAACGCCAAATAACAGCCAATAGAATACCTATTAACAAGCTTTAATAAAATATGAGATCGTTTCATAACTTAATTTTGTAGTAGTAGTACCCATATATATATTTTTTAATGATTTTGCTATCGTTTTGCATGATTCATGTAAAAACAGCTGTATGTGTATATTTATTGATGGCAAATGACTTTGAGAATCCTGCCTCTTCTTTTCATACAGGTGCAATAAATGTTATCATTGTTGTTGTAATAATTTTGTGATAACGCGAACATAACTACGAGAAGTCTCTGGCAAATAAACTAGTGATCTAATAATGTGACCCGATAATAACCATTGTAGGTAGGCATCAAATAATTTAATAGGCGAACATGGTATAACAAAAATACATAGCATATAAAAAGTCACCCAACAATGAAATACCTTTATGTCAGACTACATTATAAGAAACACATATCCTGATCATGGTCAAAAGCCCTAAGAACCTAGGCCCTCGCGCGCGAGTGTATGACCGGGATAACGCTAAGATGATTATTTAATCATTACAAGTAACACGTGATGAGCCTCGAACGTGTTTTGAAAAAATTGCTTTCATAAGAAACTAGTTTTATTATTGAATCAACATCTAAATTACCCTTTTATACTGGCATTAACTTGTAGAGTACCTGATTGGTTCAATTGGTTGAAATCTATCAAGTTATTTATTATACAATTATTAGATAAGTCTTTATTGTACACCATAAAAGGATTCATAAAGGAATTAACACAGAAATGTAATGTTCAAAGTAGGTGGTAGCCTTTAATCTAAGTTGTGATATAACGAAGTCGAAGGTATCACAGTTTTGTTGGCTTAGGTATCATGCGCTGATTTGTATTATTTAATTTACACGTCACTTAATTTGAGTCTGAAATAGAATCTTGGCTAGAATCCACGTTTTTCGTAGCTCAATGCCTACATTAAACAAACACTGTCCGATACTGTGATTACACACACTGCTAACTCGACTATTTTCAAAAAGTTTTATTCCGACCGCTTATTTTTGACCTCGCCTGCGGTGTACAGGGGGACGAAAACGGAGGTGATTTGAATTTTGAAATACGCAATTAGCATTCTTTTCAAAATTAAAATCACCAAATCAAATCCCTGTTCTCGTCTACCCCCGGCCCCTGGTCCGCCCGCACCGCAGGTGAGGTTACAGATAAGCGGTAGGACTATAGTTCTACTATTACGTGTTTTTAAAGGTCTATAGATATATTTGCTTTTAGAAAGTTTTGCAATAGACTTTAGAAAAGAAATGGCGAACCTATGGCTCGCGGAACAGAATTCCTGGCACGCCAAAAGTGTAGAGTTACTTGATAAGAAAAATATTACCCTATTTGTCAGTTCATGGCTCAATATCACCATTTAAATCAGTATCTCAGTAATACCTGGGGCCCTAGTCTGCTAAATTACACTAGCAAAATTGTAATAGAATCGTAATTGAATAGCACGATTTTGACATTTGGTGCATACTTGAACCGTCAAAAGCTTGGCTCCTGGTTGCTGCGGTGCTTTAACGGCGCGGTTCATCTATAGTCAGAGAAGTTCGTTCGCGACCCTCCTTGCTACCCGCAAGACGAGAGAGAAGGGGCGCAATCACGTGCGATTGCCAAAGGAAATCCATTCCCCACAACATCATCCGTCACCCCCCGCTTGACGTCTAGCGTGTCTCGCCTCCCGCACCTCTAGTGACCGCAGGAAAGTCGCGCACGAACATGTCGGACTATATTCATTTAGCATGGTTACCGAATGAAGAGAAAACCACCTTTTAATCAGTACACATTAAATTGTAATAAATAGATAAATTTCCTTAACGGCACGCTATTGCCATTTCATTGTTACGGAAAAATGGCTCGTCTACCAATACATATTCGCTATTTCTGCTTGAAAATAACGTTGATTCGTATTTTTTTTCAGATTCCCCCTATTCACCGCCGTGTTCCGCATCTGCCGAGGAGAGCTGAAGCCAAGTGACTTCATCGACTGCATCCGCAGCCACCCAGAGCACATGTAAGACATTCCTTGCATCCGCTTCCCTTCTGACTAGCTTATATACTAGATTACTAGAGCCTACTTATATACGTAGAATAGTCGCAATAACTTTAGTTATGTTATGTATATAACATTAAATGTTTATTTACAGGGTGCTAGTACTTAGATAATGATTTATCTATAGGTATCTCGATGAGTATGGATACATGACTGCACTCGTTTGATAACAGAGTTTAATATGTCGGTATATTGATTAGGCGCGCTTCCCTGTAACCACATAGCATATTTTGTGGTATTGGTTCGACGTTATTCTTTCTTCCCTGTAACCACATAGCATATTTTGTGGTATTGGTTCGACGTTATTCTTTCTAACAGATTGAATCTCGATTCTCATTGATTTATTCGGTAGGCAGATTTTTTTAAACAAATTTTAATATAAGAACCTATATTAATCTATAAGTAATTTTAATAATTAATAAGTAACGATTGTAATCCGTGTTACATATTATTTACCTACGGATTCGTACACCCATTTATGTTATCACGTCAAGAAAGATTAATTGGGAGCATCTTTTATACTTAAATGAAAATATAGTATTTATAGTAAAAATTGAAGAGTTTTTTTTTATTGAATCACTGTGATAATCGGGTCAAACAAAAATATACTAGTAACGGTGCGTATTTTTTTAGGGTTAAGTATAATTATTATATTTGCCGAGTGAGCATCATATCTGTATGGCTGTGTACCCGTAAAAAAGACAAAATTATTATTAAAGTACCTCGAACTTATATGGTGTTATTGAATATTGCAGTCATGTTATTCATAGTGTATGTAGTAAGTGCATTAAGCATGTAATAAAATGTTGTTATATATCTAACTTTCACCAGCTGTTGACGTTATATTATTGTTGTTGCTAATATTGTATAGGCGATAGTACCTTATCTTTGTTGATGAATTAACTGTCATATAACTCATATAGCTAGCATAAATTTCACCTGTATGAATTGTTATCTGACTAGTAGCTTTAATATGTTCAATATTCGAGTGGCCGCTGTTGAGATAACATATATTGATGTTGTCGAGTCCAAACTAGCCAGATAAGTACAAAAAATATAGTCTATAGCTCATATTACATAATGTAAGAGTAGGTAGTGTTAACATATTTTTTTCTTATCTTATTAATTAATTTTACCTCCCTCATTTTGTTTACTAACGACGTAAATGTTCTTTCTAAAGAAGAAATGGTATCCAATTCTAGTTATACTAAATTAGTAAATTTCGTCACTGAATAAAAAATACCATATATTTGCCACAGGTGTTTTATTATTTTTGTAGTAACCGCATTGATATACTTTTCAAATAACGCTTTATTCGTATGGAACCAATTTTAACAGTATTTAATTAAACTTTGCAGATTCGCCCCCAAGAATATTAGCATTTATTGATAAACAACAGTGATTTATACAAAGTTTTACTAACATGCTATTGTTTTGTTTTGTATGTTGTATTTAATTGTGGTTGTCTGCTGTCTTATTTTATATGCATGTATTTGTAAATCATAACAGAATTGTGTTACTGTACTTCTTTTGTATGTTGTTAATAAAGTTTCATTTTCATGGTAACGGCTGTCTTTTCAATATCTTCAATTTTTCGTCACCCAATACTGGTAGTAAATGGGTCCTCAAGGTCATTATCACATAGTCGGTTCTTCGCAATAGTACTAAACATGCTAACAGACTCATTGTACTTGTTATCACTATAATTTGTTTGATAAATTGTTTCTAGTATTTTTTTTACTAATATTCTAGGACACAGCCAGCGCCCAAATGTTCTCTGTGACCCGAATGAACGTCTCCACCAGTGTTCGCATCTACTTGCATTCCTGTCTGCACTTGCACTTAATCGCTACTCAACTCTCGGCCGCGCTGTCCGGACTTACTTTTTGTCTAGAGAATCTGTGGTTAACGTTAATAATTATCACAAGACCTGCTACTCGAATACAGGGTGTACCGTTAATGAAGGATAATCCTTTAGGTACAGATTAGTTATATCATGTTCTACTATATGCCAAAAGTTTTTTCAAGAAAAGTGTAACCATTTTCGAGATATTAATATTTTATTTTTGTATGGCGAACCCAATTTATGAATTTTTAAAAGTCTATTTCTATTTAAATACTCTTGAATATTCCAAACACAAAAATCAATTAAAAATTTTTACTTAAAGTGTTAGTAAGGCACCCAAAAATAATAAAAACTCGGAACTAAAATCTCAAAAATGGCAACACTTTTACTTGAACATTTTTGTGGCATATAGTACAGCATGATGTCACTAATCTGTACCTAAAGGATTATCCTTCATTAACGGGACATCCTGTATACGCATCGCAGATCAATGCAAGTATTCTCATAAATTTCTCTGGATAAAAAGTATTTATGTACGGCAATGTTCTCTAACATACGCAATTTATTTTGGATTTATACGATTTACGTAATTCAAAGAGTTATTATTGTCAAACGAAAAAATTGTGTATTGTTAGATTCTAACGTCATTGGCACGAAATCCATTATGTTGTGTGATTGATTGCTGACCATAGTTGTTATAACTAGATGTGTGTCTATAATGTATAGATGTTAATATTCATTTAATCTAGTCTGGCTGAAATGGCTTAAAGACATCTAAAAGCTCATTGAAGTTTGTTCCTACTTAATTTGTTTAACAGCTTTATCATACAGTTTAATAATAAGTCAATGTAACACCCATATTGTTAGAATAACTATCAATGTTTTCATTACAATCATTTTAACTTAGATAGTCATTGAGCCTTAAGGATTTTAAAGGCTATCACGTTTCTACTATTCCTTGTTGCCATATAATTTTGTAGGTTATTTAATTTCAAACTACCTACTTAGCTCCGTAATTAATATTTTCAATGAGCTAAACATTTCCTTAATCACGTTAAGTGCAATTCAAAAATCATAGTTCAGCGTAAATGAATTGCGTTTAGTTAAATAATTATAAATAAATTAAGGCCTTATTGAATGTCATAGGTGTAAGGAAAAATACCACCTAGTTACTGTAAAAAAATTAGTCGAGATTCAACAACACTTATGTGTGTTTGTTGAATAGGTTGAATCTAACTAAATATATATCAAACATAATAATGTAGCAAGTGTTAAGTGTCTGTCAATAATGTTAGTTACGCGCTTCACGTCCACTAAAACATTTGACATTTAAGTGAAAAGCGAATCTGCGAAAAAATCAACCTGTAAATTATTTCACATACGCTGCGATTTAAATTTACACTTCAAAGTATAATATGTTGGTCTCGGTTGATTTTTTCCCAGTTTATCATTTATAATGCTGCTTGTTTGGTTCGACTCCAGTAGGTACTTTATTTGTGTGTCACTTAATAATGCCATATGGTATTTATGCCTACTTTCATGTACAATAAAATAATACTAAATCATGGTTTGAGTTCACATATTCCATGAAAAAAAAACAGAAGCCTTGATAGTTGTTTCATTCGAACCTGTCGTCAGTATATTAAACTTATTTTTTTCAGGCTACGGATAGTTAGAAAATCTCATTGCTGTATAAGCTAAATGTAGGATGAGGTAAGATGTAATGTAAATATACACGCTGAAATTTTAGTGGTTGTTTTTCCGCAGCAGAACGATATACCTTTAGCAGTACTATCGAATCATGCGAGATATTTTTTTAAACTAAAAATTTTTTTGTTCTCAAAGTAATCAAAAAAAATCATCTCGAAAACGTGAGAAAAATTGTTTCTTTTACGAGAATTGACGTATTTGGGTACCGCTTGCCGCACGAAATCAATATTTAAAGCATAAGAACTAAGCAATACAGCATAAACTGCACTAATTTTACTGCGGGAAAACAACCATTAAAATTTCAGCGTGTATAGGCTTCTGTTTTTGTCATAGCTATTAAAGAATAATTTTGCTTCCATGTAGGTATGTACGTACGTGGTCAATACAAATACAACTGTTTTTTTTTTATAGATTGTTTTGTTATTTCGACAAAGGAACCTTACTTTATATTTTTATTTCTTGTGTCAAAACCTAAATTATATAAAGATATATTATGAAAAATATGGTGGTATCCTATGGATTGGACGCATCGCATCAAACAAATTTTAGTACATACATTCTAATATAATTTTTCTATAGGAGAAAAAGTCACCGTGTGCGATTATTGCCCTTATTCGGACAAAGCTACCGATTATGAACTGATAACCGTTTTTAATCATGTGACGCCTTCGTGCCGTGATTTATTGGTTGTATAACGATTAACTAATTACGCGTCATAGTGGTCGCTTCATTGAAATAGCCTTTCCTCTTCATGCAGCGCATAGACCCTAACTGCATAAATGCTTCTTCAGTTGGACACACATATCTACCGCAAATATTTTGTGTAGGAACGTGCATACAATTGAAAACAGAAAATTCTTTTAACTATGCCCATTAATTCGGTATGTAAAGTAAATTGTAAAAGGTATATATATATTTTTTTGAAGTAGACTAAATTAAGAAAATAATTTGAGTATTTTGACTTTTTATTCAGTGGTACTTAATTTGCAAGTGTTCTGTCTTCTTCTTGTCTTGTATCGGAGAATCTGTTATCAGACTTATAAATGTAATAAAATGTTTTTTTTTTAATGTTCAGTTGCCAATCTACGCTGGTATGATTATATCAAGTGTTGTCATATAAAGAGGATTCGTAGCGCCCTTAATTCAGGTCCCATATATTTCTGGTCAGGCTATAAATACTTTTTCACGAGCTTTACACAATGTAGGCTCTAAGATTTAGAATTCATACACATCTACTACGGTCATTTTATAAATAGCATTATTAGTAACAATGACATTGCAGCTTACATGTAGGCATTATCATCAATATCATCAACATAATAATGTCATGATTGAAAGGTAAGTAAGTATTTATTTTTATACCTACCATCGTAACTTTCCTGTGTATTAAAACATTACTTATTCTTTTCGTCTATTATCGTATTATTTTATTTGGTTTAAATTCATGTTTTTAATTTTTGAGCCTCTTTGTCCCTGAATTCGTCGATACCTTTTTTTTAAGTTTACACAACACGTTGTTTTATTAAGGAGGAGTTATTTGTTTTATTTCAGGGTGAAGCTATAATCTTCTGATTTTCCTGCATTCAAGTAATCGACTACGGTGAATGAATATACGTACTTATACGGCGCCTTGATACAGTGGAACGGTATCTCTACATCCCTAACTAAAACACAGTTCCCAATGAAAAGTTCTCTTAGATAAAATACCTGAAAACCCAGCCCCCCGTGCTACTGAGATGAATTTAGGGGAACAAGATCAAACAAAATATGCGCTAGTTGAAAATTCCCTGTCAAGAATGAACCCTACTTAGCCCAACACGCGAAAAAAGCGCGTAAAATCTATTCTACATATCTAAAACCCTGCCAGTTCTGTTAATTTCATAGTGATAATTTGTAAGTTAATATTAAAGGTGCCCAAGTTCCTGCATACTT
Source organism: Pyrausta nigrata (assembly GCA_949316185.1). Taxonomy (NCBI): domain Eukaryota; kingdom Metazoa; phylum Arthropoda; class Insecta; order Lepidoptera; family Crambidae; genus Pyrausta; species Pyrausta nigrata. The sequence goes on along the minus strand of OX438945.1, from coordinate 8,201,930 downwards.
TGATTTATAATACTTTAGGATGAGGTAAAATGACATGATGTAGATGATAGGATAAAACAAACATGATTTTTGAAACCAATTATACCTACTTTAATAAGGTTAATTATTATAAATACAATTTTGTCTAATACAACAAGCCCTAATTAATAAGTGTCACGTGTTCCAACTCCCACACTTCAGACATATTTTTCATAAAGTTTTTTTTTGAAATTACAGTGTGTATAAATATTATAAAATATTACTACATCTAATTTTGTTAAATTGTGTAAATAATTATGGTATTTTATGTATGACAGTGATGATGATGACCCATTGTGGGCATGACCTAGTATTTCAATTATCTGTGGCAAGACCTATGTCTTGCCACAGATAATTGAAATACTTGCCACAGATAATTGAAACTTGCAAAATAATTGCTTAAGTTATAAAAATAATTATACTAGGAAATTGATAATCTGCTATCAGATTAATTCATAGATGCTGGTCTAAGAAGTAGGGGAACAGCACCAGTGTACAATGTAGTGTTTAAGTCTATTATGTATGTATACATATTTATTATATTACTATATCCCACAAAATGTTTATTTCCATATTTTACAAGTACAATTTGTTACGATTTCGTGAAACCCCCCTTTTAACTACTTGTGTTAAGAGAATTAATAACATTCTTAAATAAATAATTAGTAAACAATGACTGTGGGTCAAATTATGTAGGAATTTAATAAAAAACAGTTCTCTATGTTATTTTGGACTTTTAATTAAAGATTTAACAAACTAAGCTACTTCGTTTTTCTAACGGCGTATTTTTTATATAACCATTGTAGAAATCTAATGCTGTTATTTCCCTTTTTCCTACAATCCTAAGTGATTTGAAATAAATATATCTTTTATCCTTACATAAAACTTTTATAGCATCGGTTGTTTCGCAATATTGGAGAGTGCCTGGTGTTAAATTATTGGCTTCTAAGTCCATGACATGCAAAAATGCATCAAATAATTTCATTTGCTTATTTCTAAATGTTGTAGTCAGAGGATATAGTCCATATAAAGCCCTGTAAAGGTTATAAACTTGAACAGCTTCCATTTCAGACCATTTTACTTCACTGATAGATTTGTTTATTTTCTTAGCTGAAAATATAAGTATTATTGACCATTAATATTGTAAGCTAAAAAAGTCTTAGCAGTGAGTAATTCCTATCCTATTAAATGTTAACAATTATTAAAATATTTAATGTATTTATTAATATTCAAATAATAAATATGCTTTTTATTAGAATTTTTAATATTAAAATCTTACCATAGGTAACTCCATCTTTACTTTGTGGTTGAACATTGGCTAGACTGTCTGGTAATAACCGCATGCAGTCAACTAACATGTCAGCTCCAAGATCTGAGAGCTGTTCTGTTAGTTCTGGCAACTTTATATCTTTGGGAACCTGCACTCTTCTTTGGCTGACTATTTCACCTGGAATATCGAAACACATACACTAAAAGAAGTCATAATAATATTTAATCCAGTAAGTACAAAAAGGACACTGGGAGATTAAATGTATGATAATAATCTTGCATTGTGCCCTGTAGAGAGACATAAAAATGTGTCTTACCTACATCAAATACATTTGCTTTTATTTTCATTAATGTGACTCCTGTCTCATGGTCACCATGCATAAGTGTGTGAATGATTGGTGCAGCACCACGCCAACGCGGCAGAAGACTAGGATGTACATTCACCATGCCTCTGTAACCATGTAAAAATATAGAATGTTGAAAAGTAGTCAAGTAATATCTAAGCAGCTGTGTCAGACTGAGTGTGTGATAGCTTTGGTAATCTATGAAATAAGATATTGGGTACATAATCCTAGCATAATCACAGTTATGTACTTACGTGTCAGTGCCCAGGGTCTGCTTTGGACCATGATCCAGGATATGGCAGTTCAGGTCAGTTGTATGGCAGTTCAGTTAATTTCAGGTAATTACAGTGGAGCAATTGCCATCTGACCTCTGTGACCACTGGGAACCTGACCAATTTCGATCATGGTTACACATTCAGATGCCTGAATGTGCAGGTTTCCTTATGATGTTTTCCCTCACCGTAAGAGCATTGGTTAGTGAAACACCTTATGTACATAATTTAGAAAAAGTCATTGGTACATGGCGGCACATGGGATTGTACTGGTACCTCCTGCGTGAGGGGCAAGCCGATAGCCACTGCGCCACCGACGCTCATATAGAAGATATTGGGTACCTACATAATTTTAGTTAACTAAGTAGATACTTACAAAGGAAATTTATTGAGCACATCATCCTTGATTAAATGCCCAAATGCGACTATAAGGCCTATGTCGTACTGGAGAGTATTAAGTCTTTGAAGTGGCCATGTTATGATTTTTAGGCTTTCTGAGGTGGCATATTTTTCGATTTCAGTTTTGTGCTTCGAACTATTCGACGTAACAAGGTCCAGTTGTTGAATGATTTTCTCTGTTTTTCTGAATTTAAATAAGCATTGATATGTATTATTTTGTAACTAGATTACCCGAAGATTCGCAAGATTCTAGATAAAATATTAATAAACTTTAAACTTAGTCAACAAATATCAAATGAAATGATAGAGTTACCTACATTACTTACATACCTGAACTCGTTGATTTTTCGCAGACTTCGTAAAGCTATTGTATCCGACCCGAAGAAAAGTACTTTATAAGATTTGCAAGTAACGAATTGTCTAGTAAAAGTGTAATTTCTTTTAAAAATTCGTCTAATTAATCGAGAAGTTAGGTTATGAACCGTAGTTGACATTTTGCCTCTTTTTTTTTCATAATAATGCGTTTACGGCTTCGGCCTTCGGTCTATGACGGACGGCTTAACCAGTGTTGCTAGCGACAAATGTTTACTGCTTTGTTTGGTGTGGAAAATTGCCGTGTTTTAAAGGAAAAGCTATCTTCAAGGAAAGGCTGTCGTAGCAATTATGAGACATTTTTTTTAAATTTGTATTCAATCATTTCCATTAATTACAAATAAACAAAAATTATCTTAGCTTACCACAAAAATAGAAGTCTCACGAGAACTAAACAAATCACTGATCTCAAATATTACAAGTACGCTGGATTAAATGTTGGTAATGACAAAATCTGATTATTTGATTGTCACCATTTTGGCGCTGACGGAACTAATAAGATTTGTCAGTTTATTTCATAAACACATTGATTTATAAATAATTAGTGGTTCCCCCCGACTTCGCCCGCAAGATTTGGATTTTCCATATAAATTTTCATCCCCCATTTCACCCCCTTAATGTTTTTTATATCGCAACAAAATGTAGCTTATGCCTTTCAAGGGTCTCGAACTGTCTCCATACCAAATTTCATCTCAATCGGTTCAGTGGTTTAAGCGTGAAGAGGTAACAGACAGACACACTTTCGCATTTATAATATTAATATGGATAAATCAATGCATAAACATATGCAAATTACTCTATTTTAGTTCCGCGGAACTTCGGTGGGGGCGTTTTGATTAGTTACAAAAAAAATCTGTCATTTCGTAAAGAATCTTTGGTTCAGTCCAGCGTACTAGTACTACATTGAGGTCAGTGAAACAAATACAATAGGTCAGAGCAGGAAAAAAAGGAACTATAGAATTACGTACGTACGACCGTTTTTTTTTTGCATTTCCTGGTTTGGCACTTTTTACCAAATATGACCTTTAAAAATTGCATTGTAGAAGGTTTGTACTTATGAAGGTAATGAGGAATTTTCTGACAACTCAAAATGTTACTTTTATTGTAAGCTGATAGATGGCGCTATTCACCTAAGTTACCTATATAAATAATGCTTTGAAATTATTGAGCATAAAAAACCCTGTATATACAGTGTGTCCCGTTAATGAAAGACAATCCTTTAGGTACAGTGTACAGATTAGTTTTATCACGCTCAACTCGACTATATGCCAAAAAAAATTAAGTACGGTGTTTTCGAGTTTTCATGCGTTGTTCTTTTACAGTGTTCGGAGCAGAATATAGTCGCTAATTTTACCCCGCTACGCAAGAGCGCCGTGGCCGAATGCGTATGACGTCGGACTGACTACTCTTTAGCCTCTCTGCGGGCAGTGCAAGGATGTGACTTAAATGAAATGCACGCAGTGTAGATTCACAGGCTGTATTCTCACAATAACTAAGCTAATACACTTTATAATGTTACAAACAAAATCCATGCTGAGTCGTAAAGACAGAGCTAATAAAGATTCTGTGAAAATATCTGTCGGCCAATCATTCTCCTTTTCCGGCCGGATCATAGACTCCATTAAACATTTACCGATTGGGCAAGTGGCTATTCGCCACAACTCCATGAGGCCAGAGGGCTTAGTGGCAACAACAGCACGTTATCGAAACCTGTTTTTAGGGTTCTGTACCCAAGGGGTAAAAACGGGACCCTATTACTAAGCCTCCGCTGTCTGTCTGTCTCGTTACCAGGCTGTATCTCATGAACTGTAATAGCTAGATAGTTGAAATTTTCACATTATGATGTATTTCTGTTACAACAATGCTATAACAATAAATACTAAAAACAGAATAGAAATATCTATAATAGAAATAATATTTAAGGGGGGCTCCCATACAACAAACGTGATTTTTTGGCGGTTTTATAAAATGGCAACACTTTTTCCGGTTGACATTAGCCTTACGTAAATGTCAGTTCCAATGCAAAGGTTCGTATTAAGACACTCACTTCCTCTCTGTTCTTCTTAACTATAGGATGACTAATATTTTTCTACAATAAAAGAGATGATGAAAAATGATGATGACAACAGTAAAGAAAAAGGCTGTATGGATTTCCGAAGCCGTAAAACCCCTAAATAAAAAATAAAAAGGTTCGTATTTTTTCTCGGTTTTGGCGCAAAATTGGAATACTTGTGAAGTGTTTTACGTCTGACAGAAAAATTCCTTGTATAAAAAGATAAGTAGATAATTGTCTTTTTTTCTATTAGTAGACTATCTTCCTCGTACATTTACATAACAAACAGAGTAAGTAACTGAATTGTGTGGTAATTCTGTAATTTCAAATTAGGTGGGAAGTATTTTTCCTGTACCCATCTTGGTTTTTTTAATGTGGGAAAATAGTTCCCTATGTCCCGTTAGTGTTCATCGTAAAATCAATATATATATAAAAATCATTTTGCCTTTTTTAAATAAAATTTTGTTGGTATTGTTTAAGGTACACACGAGTTTTAAAATGTCGCAAAGTAAAATGAGAAAAGTATTTAATGTAGCGGAAACGAAAAAGCTGCAAAAAATTGTTGATAGCTTATCTGACATTGACACGGACTCTACTGATGAGGTACAGAGCTCCTCATCATTATGTTATTATCCTTACGTTAAATAAATGTCTAATTTCTAATACGTTTTGTTAATTTGTATTTTTTGGAATTCCAGTAATGTCGGGGCAACAACTAGTCAAAGAAATTTAACGGTTGGGTATAGGGGCATAATTTCTCACCATTAAAAAAAGCAAAAATGAAACAAATATAGGGAAATATATTCCTAACAGAAAAGAAAACACTTAGCCTGTGTTTTTTTATTCTTATTATACTCATTTTAAAACAATACCCAAATATAAGAAAAATCCACATTAACAACTTGGATAAGTCTTCTGTAGCGCCGTGTTTGTTTAAGGGTTAAAGTATAAAAAATATACAGTGTGTCCGGGTATGGACTAGCGATAATTTATGGGCTATAACTTTATCAAATGTTATCGACAGAAACCCCCATGTTGGGTTCTAAATCCCCCGCTCTTGAAATGGCAGCCATTTTAATTATTTCAAAAAATACTATTTCTATCATTGATTTAAGTAAATATAATAAATCAATGATTTCTATGGATCTGGAGGTCCTAAAAGTTATAAAAATGATTCATTTGAAAGGTAACGCTATCGCCTATCAAGTGAAATAAAGGTCAATTCAAAATTATTAACCATCATAGAGGAAATAAATGATTTTTAAAGAAATATTAATAAAATTAAAAAAAGTAAAATAGTTTCTAAATTTATTATATAACTAAACCCAAAAATGCCTTTACCGTGTCTCGAAACCCGAACACCCTGTGTAATAATTTCTTTACAAATGAATCACATAATATCATTCAGAATGTCTTCTGCAACATCGTTTATCAGTAATATAAAATACCTAATAAATGAAAAATAACCAACATTAACGCAGCTTTGGCTAGTGCGTAGGGTAAAGTTACCGGTTATCGGCCAGTTTTTGCGACTTTTGATTTCAGAGTATAATCTATCATGATGCTGTACGCCAACGCTTATAAAAAATAAGTCATTTGGACCTTCAATAGTCTAGTTACTTCAAACCTAACCTTTATAGGCGTAAGAGTGATACATAATTTTTTAAAATATGATTTTCGTCCACCAGTTGCACAGTTGTACAAAATTGTACAAAATTGCACAGTGCCTCTAGCGGTTACTTGGAGAGCAAAAATTCTCCATATACTTTTTTTACGTCGTCGCTAGCGAGTAAAACCACCGTAAACTCATGGTAACGGTACTGTATACTGGTTATCGGCCACCTGATTCATGATAGAACAAGCAAACATAATTATTAAAAAAACAAAACACCCGAGTGTGAAAATTATTCTATTTTTGAAATGGTCTTTTTACTGGCTTTCATTTGATACCCATATTGCTATGGTAAGGAAAAAATCAGTCCCGCCCTCGCCCCTTTATTTCCATTTGCGGGCGCCATATTTTAATATATGTAGCCTATGCCACTGTCACTATTTTGACAATTATTTCAACAACACCTCATATGTCAAAAACTGTCCGGACGTTTGGGCTGTAGGGCGTGCCAATCAATATACATACATACATACTCTCAAAAAACATAACCCTCTTTGCGCAGTCGGGTAAAAACGAGTGTTATTTATACCTAATCAGGGTTCAATAGTACGACATTAAAATAATTAATAAATTACAAAAAGTGGTATATTTTACTCTCTTCTGCGATTTAAAACACAATTAGTAACAGACTAAATTCTTGAGTCAAATAAATAGCTAGGTACTTTTGGCTTTGGGCGAAAATTTAGTGGCCGATAACCAGTAAAACAAAACCTATTTCCGGCTATGTTAAAATAATTATAATTTCAAATTCAATTTTTATACCATTGTGCTTATGAGATGTTCATTAATTAAATATAAAAAATAACGTGAAATTAAAATTATTTTAGAAGGCCCAAATAGGTTATATTTTTACTGGTTATTGGCCGCTAAACTTTTGGTATTTTTGAAGGTCATATCTCAGAATCTATATGGTGTACTGGCGGCCGGAATTTAGTTTTCAGTTCCTAAAATCCTAGCTGTTCACTAATAAAATAGAATCAAAATTAAATCAAATTTCAATTACAAAAATTAATCGACTGTGTCATCCGGTGGGACTCGAACCCACGTCCCTTCGCTATCCGGGCGAGTGCTCTTACCAACGAAGCTACGGAGGACGTTACTCAGTCGACGAATTTTTGCAAGTGCTTGCTACGCCAGTGAGCCGGCGTTCGATTTCATCAATACTTGGGGAATATACCCGCATGTATCCAATGGAAATATTTTTACAAATATTTAACCATCAGTTAAGATGAAATCAGCTTAACTTATTATATTTTTATAACTTATATAAATATAATAAAATAGATTCACTGTTGGTTGGTTGGAAGGTAAGCTAAGGTAACGTTAAGTATATTTTTGCACTTGAAAAAATGACCAATGACACGGTTCCCGCCTCTGGTGGTCATTTTTTCAAGTGCAAAAATATATTTAGATTGCATAGTGAATTCTAATCACTTAAAAACAATACTTTATCGTATTTGCAAGCTTCATCTTTCGATTGTTAAATACTTGCAATAGTATTTCTTTCAAGTGTTGAGGGTGTAATCCCAATAACATTAATGAAAGCAACGCGGCATTACAGCGTTAAGAAGCACTTGAAAATTTCGACAGGCTCTGCCATCGCCAGGGTGGCCGAGAGGTTAGGCAATCGACCGGTATGCGGGGAACGTGGGTTCGATTCCCGCCACTGGTGGTCATTTTTTTAAGTGCAAAAATATATTTAGATTGCATAGTGAATGCTTATCACTTAAAAACAATACTTTATCGTATTTGCAAGCTTCATCTTTCGATTGTTAAATACTTGCAATAGTATTTCTTTCAAGTGTTGAGGGTGTAATCCCAATAACATTGATGAAAGCAACGCGGCATTACAGCGTTAAGAAGCACTTGAAAATTTCGACAGGCTCTGCCAACGCCAGGGTGGCCGAGAGGTTAGCCAATCGCCCGGTATGCGAGGAACGCGGGTTCGATTCCCGCCTCTGGATTTTTTCAAGTGCAAAAATATATTTAGATTGCATAGTGAATGCTTATCACTTAAAAACAATACTTTAACGTTAAGTAGATACTAAACCGGTTTGCGTCGACTGGGCCGAAAAGTGGTTTTTGAAATAAATCGAAACCTATTTTTCGACCACCAAAAATATTACAGATTATGAACATTTTGGCGAGGTTAGGCTCTAGAATATTGAAATTAAACATATTTAACACACGAGTCATAAACAATCACCAATAAAACAACAGCAACATTAATAACTTACTTTTTAAAACTTAACTTTGAAAATCCATCCACCTGCTGCCTGCACACCAAAAATGTTGACTGAGGGCTTAGGTATTTCGCAAATTCCGGTTTGTTTAGAAGGCATATAAAGAATATATTATAATCCGTATTTTCTTAAAAATAATCTTTCAATTCAGGCGGTATAAGTAACTGTGATAAAATCTCTAAAAGGTTTTAAAATTACCCTTAGGCGCATCAAATTAGCTTAACCTGGACATATTTGGGAAACTCATTGTTTTTTTTTTCATTATTTTATGGAATATTAACTATCGAATATTAATCAGATATAGGTATGTTGTAACAAATCAGATATAGGTATGTTGTAACAAATCAGATATAGGTATGTTGTAACAAATCCGCGGTGGTAACTGTTTCATATTATAGCTAAAAAATGTGAGATTTTGTACACGACCTAACATTTTCCTTTAAGAAGAGTACGTAACTACTTAAATACCTTGTTAGTATAATTTTGAGGGGTATTCAAAGGCTATTACCTAATAGCAAAATTAAACATTAATTTCATTTTCATGTATGGTTTTTAAAAATTAAATAGTAGCATATAGTAGTAAGGTAACCGAGCAAAGCTCGATCGCCCAGGTAATAACGAACAACAAGAAGAATATTTACTACTAGCAGTTCCCCGCGACTTCGCCCGCGCCAAAAGTCGGATTTTCCATACAAATATTCATCCCAAATTTCACCCCCCTTATGATTTTATATCGCGAAAAAAAGTAGCCTATGTCCTTCCCAGTGACTCAAACTATCTCTGTGCCAAATTTCATTTGATTCGGTCTAGTAGTTTCGGAGCCTATTCAATGCAAATAAACAAACAAACAAACAAATCTTTTCTCTTTATAATATGAAGTATAGACTACAAAAGCAAACTTTTTGAGCAACATAGGTAACATTCATAAAATAAATCAATAATGATATGTGTGTATAGTAAAATACGGTTAGCGTTATTCATTTTTTTATTTTATTTACATAACTTGGTTTAAGAACATGGATTACATCTTATAATGCGATATTTTACATCCACGAGAAAACGTGACAGTACCTATTATTATTAATATTTTTTTCTCTTTACAATTTTATTGAGTACCTGTTTTGCATGAGTATTTTTATTTTTATAATAGGTACCTATAATGACCAATAATTGATACGCTTAATTTAGGTACCTAATTAAAATTACTTAGTACCATATGTGCGTGCGATATGTGTGTCGCCTTCTTTCTATGATCTAAAGTGTCACTCATCACTACACACTAATAATATAGAATAATGGCATCTATAAATAACTACGTCTGTGTGTAGAAAAAAAATATTTTTTTAATCCTATTCTGATAAGGTCACCATATACCCACCGATGCAAGTAAGTAGGTATGTAGTATATGGGTATTTACGTACGAATTTCGGGTGGAGTCTCAAATTGAGCGGGTTTCTGAGATCCTTAAAAAATCTGATGTTCGTGCTCATACATACCTGCCTACACGTGAATAGATAAATATTTTTGCGACAGGTTGACCTTGATTAAAAATGAATGGTAGGTAGGGTGGGTGCCCCGAATAACAGCCCTCCCCCTTATTGCAGCTTTTTTTCTTTTTTTTTCTTTGACAATAAGGTATATATTAGTGTTAACAATCTATGCTCTTATTTCAAAAACAAATTCATCATATAGGAACTATAGTCCAAAATTGACAACTCTAGCATGAATCTGTCAACATCAGTACCCATCGAAACCTGAAAGGTGTGGAAATTCGCTATTTCCCCATTTTAGTGCTAAATTTTGGTCTCACACAAAGAAGTTATGTTTCGTATAATTTTGCCTGTAAGCCTTGTGATTATAACGATTATTATTGTTATAATTTATGTGTTTCTTAGATTATCTAAGATTCACAAGATTTTTCTATCCTATTATTGAGAATTAAAGGGTCATACGATACTTGAAATTTACTGAGTACAAAATGTCAGCCTGGAAGGCTGGTATTTGATTTGAAAAAGTACTTAATTCCAGCCTCGTGGTATGTCTCAGGGATGCCACAAACTTGAGTAAAGTACAATGGAGGAACAAATTTAAGTTCAAAATTCATTTAATAACCGTCCGCTTACTTTCGCATTTTAGGTAACCTATGAATATGAATTTTCATCATCATCAACAGCCGCAACACGTCTACTGCTTAACATAGGTCTTCTCCATAGATTTCCAAAGTGATCTGTTACAAGCGAAATTAAATTAAATTTCACTCACAAAAATTTATTGTCTGAGTCATCCGATCGGACTCGAACCCACTGTTACAAGCGACTAACATCCAGTATATTAGGATTTCTGTCCACCGTGCCGTCAGCTAACTATTTTGCGAAGTTTTTTTAGATTTCTAAATTAATTACATATGTTAAAAATAAAACAATTACATAAATGACTATTATGTTATGTAGGTACTCGAATACAACGCCAGAACTGGCATGCATAAGCCTATACAAGGCTGGCATTAGATACACAAATGGATGGCAGGTACAGGTTGGCTGCAATTTGAATAGGTATTTTTCAATTTATATTTATTTATTTATTTTGTCTAGGGTTATATATTGTGTAATTTATTACATTACGATCTTAATGGCATCAATTCTTAATAAAAAAAATGGTTCGAAGTATGGTTTAATTTATTATATGATTTTTGGAAGTTAAAAAAACCACTATAAGAGTAAGGGCACACTTATCAACTCAGAAAGAGATCGTCAATGTATCGCCTTTCGCCTCGCTGTCAAATAGGCGTCAACCTAACGTAAGCACGTAACCAAAGCGGATCAGCATACGTCGACTCGGCTACGGTAGGGCGACGCCGCGCTTACGGCGGGAGGGGTGAGAAGGGTAAGGGTGGACGAAGAGACGTAAGCTCGGGCATCGGGTACGCAGAGACGTAAGCGCATGGATGACGAGCTGTTAGCGCGGGGACCGCTACTTGACCGACCCGCAAGGCGATTCGTGAGTACTGGGCGTTGCAGTACGGAGTTTCATAAAAAGAATACTGAACGGATCGAGTTGATACGATTACGTTCCGTTTACAAGTCGATAAGTGTGCTGTTGTGACCCTAAGTCTGATATTCGGGGTGTCCACCCTATATAACTAACGTTACACCAAAATTAAAAGCAAACGAACTCTAGGTAGGTTAGGTTAGTACTTATTCTGTGATTAGGTATACTTTATGGAAAATTTCCGGCCTTTATGGAAGGTCATTTCTATTAAAATGACATAACTTTTATCTCTTATTTATTACATACAGAATGTTCAAGACTAGGTAAATCGAATTGAAATGCTATGGGAGGTAGCTTGGTAAATTCAAATATAAAAAATTCTCGACTTTCACTTTACAATCAAATAAAGCAATTTCAATATTAATAATGGTAAGAAAAAGTATAAATAGACCCATAACAATAATTTGAGCTGGAAACATAAGAAAAATCAATAAATTTATTTATTTCCCCATCATCGATATTTTTTTCTTTATTGTCATATGCGCTTTATAATTTTATGCATATTATTTAACGGATAGGATATTTTAAATTCTCGGATTCTCTGGATATAACACTCTCTGGGCATAACTAACTGATTTTATTATCATTGTGTATAATATCTAAAAATAAAACGTGATATTGCTAAAAAGGCTGGTACTACCACAGAATAAGTACTGGTACTCCGGTACTACCTATCACGACCACAACACCTATATAGTTATGTTGAAACAGATATAAAATACTTATTTCAAGTAAGTAGGTACAGTTAAAAGTACGAGTAAGTAGGTACACGTAGGCAGGCATTGTTTTTATATGCACTTCCAAATGACAACTTTCTTTGTAGGTAGGTATTCATACTCATCACAAAAGGTCTTTAAAATCTCGAATGCTGAAAAGGTTGTGCTTACACCTGGCTAACACGATTTCATAGATATTTTTACTAGATTTTGGAAAAAAACTAGTGTACCCTAATACACACGATTTTAGTTACTACACCTAAAGAACTTTAATTGACAGACGACCTTGTGAAGATCGCAGGATCACACCGGATACAGACCGCTTGCAAGAGTGGTCGTTGTGAAAAACCGTTGAGGAGGCCTTTGTTCGGTGGACGGTCCTATTGCTGATAATGATCATGATACTTAATTAAAATTACCTAAACTTATTATTTCAAAATTAATGTGCTTTGTTTGATGTCTTTTATTTTGTTCTGTGACCTATTCACATTGCATGCGTTGCGAGTTACGACTTGCGATATGATACTCGTAGTATTGCGCTTACTTAATATGTATGCCTTATGTATATACTCTACTACTCTTTTGATAAAAAGAGAATTGAATTCTTTCCATTTTTTCTTTCATCTTGCTTGCACAGTGTCTTTGGAAAATGGACTTCTAAAATTTAATTTCACAGTTTATTAACTTAAATTTAATTAATTGAAACAGCGCGGTACATTACAGTGGTCGTGATTACCAAATATTCTCGAATTCATGGTTAGTTTAATCAGATGGATCTGTTTTCATCGATAAAATACTTCTGGTAGACCGTCTCTGAAAACTGTGCTTTTTAGCAAACTTTGGCTTAGCGTACCACGACGGGGGACTCACCACATTTTCTTCAAAACTCTTCATGCTGACGCTTTTTAGAGAATCTTCACGCTCACAAACTTTTGAAGATATGGTTTTAACTTTCATACCAATGTTTGCTACCGGAACTTCACCTTGATATGGTATGTCTTTCATTTCTACAATTTGCACCTCCGTGTCACTTAAATCCTTACTCGGTCTATGAACTTTAGTTGTATCTGTGCCGTAAGCAAAAGTCTTCATAGTGCCCATACGTTTAGATTTATCCCTGTATAACATTTTCTTAAATTCAATGCGAAATTTCGGATGAGTTATAATGTAAATGAAAGGGTTTATGCAGGCGGCTGTTTTACAAAATAATGCGGGTATCATAGAAGATATGGGGGTAATAAGGTCCTTTTTACCGGCTATCCCGAGAAGAGCTACCACGGCATAAGGGGTCCACGATATAAAGAATAAAGCTATTACGGCCATAACTAGGAACGCCAGTTTTATTTCGGCTTTACGTTTCGCTCTTTCCTTGACGTGTCGGGTTGAGAGCCTCTGTTCTTGACTGGTTGTGGAAATGTTTCTGTTGCAAACGACCACGCGGAAGATGCTGAGATAACAGAAGGAGATAGTGCAGAATGGTGCGACCCACGCGGCACAAAAAAAGACGAGGATGAAATATCGGGGTGGTTGTTCCTCGGTTAGGTAGTCGAAGCTGCAGCTCGTGAGGTATCCCTCGGGGACGTAGTGGCCGTAGCCGAAGTCAAAGGCGGGGATGGAGGCGAAGAGCGCGGCGTAGAGCCAGGCGGCCACGGCCAGCAGGCGCGCGCGGATCGCTGTCAGCGCCCGCAGCGGCTCCAGCGGCCGCACCACCGCCCAGTAGCGGTCCAGCGCTATCGCTGACAGTGTAGCAATCGATGTTGTGCCGGTGAGACCGCCAATAAACCCATATATGATGCAACCTTGAATTAAGAAATAAAATATTTTGAATTTAACAGGTCTTTAGCGGTGGTTTTCACCTTAGCGGTGAGGACACAAGATCTGTGGTGTTTTCATTCATTTGTAACATTTTTATTCGTATGAAAACCCCGCACAGTATAAGCACCTATCCTCTCCGCTTTGGTGGAATCTGAGCCATATGGAACCGTAGGTACCTATTCGTTGATTTCCGGTGTGAATTCTGGTAAATTGGATTTGTAGAAATTACCTATGTGTTTTAAGGGTGAGGTTGGCCATGAAAGTGGTCTATCATTCTAGGTTGGAAATCATTCGCGGTCATAGAACAATACAGGGTTGATTTTCTCACGCAAAAGTATTCTGACACTACTAATAATAGGTCATGTGTATCTGTTTCACAATGGAAGAATTATTGTATTTACTACTAGCGACGAAAAAAGTTTTTGTATAAATTTGTCCGCTCACGTTTTTTAACCAGTTGCACACTTGTGGGAATGTCGTCCATGGTAGTTAATTGATACCGAAAGCAATAGTAGCCTACCGGTCGAGGTTGTACCTACCAGGTTTGCCCAAAGCAGGTCCAAGGTTGAACGAGTTGAAAATAAAAACTGGAGTCTTGGCCAGCATCAAGAAGTCACTAAGCGCCAAATTAGCCACCAAGATGTTGCCAGCTGTGCGTAAGCTGCGGCACCTGAAACACACAAATTATTAATCAATCAATTATTTAATGAAGCCCCTCGAAGCAGTTTCATAATTAAAACGTGACATTCCGCACAATATTATCGCTCAAAGGGTACAACACAATTTGTATTTTGTGAACAGTTAACCGAATGTAGTACATTGTTTTGAACATTATTATTTAATTTGGAGTATTTTCTGTTCAGGCAGTTATATACCTTATGTATACTATAATTATTGTTGTTAAGTGATTTACTTTGCAATATAAATATTAGATATTATTGTACTTGAAAAACAAAACGACCACCAGAGGCGGGAATCGAACCCGCGTTCCTCGCATACCGGGCGATTGCCTAACGTCTCGGCCACCCTGGGCGTTCGCAAAGCTTGTCGAAATGTATACTTTGTAGTACTGGGCAGATAGTTCAGTTGAGTTTCTAGCTAGCTAGTAGGTAATCGTAACTTAGTATCAACGTTCAATTGTAGTGATACCTAGTGTGTTCGAAAATAATATTTATACAAGTGTTCCTTGAATCATGCAAGCAGTTATTTGACCTGCCATAGTTGAACAAGAAGTCAATATATCCAGTTGATTTGTTGTTGAAATGTTAAACAGAATAACTGTTTTTTTTGTGGTAGTATTTTGCACACCAGCAGGAGAAAGCAATGAATGCGTCGACTCGTCCAGACTTGAAGCAGATCCTCAAAAAGCCGCATCAGATGTTCGGAATACAACGGAAGTGGCTTCGGACACCAAAAACTCTTTGTTGGTTGATAAACTACTGGAAACTGTTACTACTACATTGTCCAGTGTTGCAGCGACTGTCAAGGGTAATTATCAGATTAATTAATTTACTACAAAATTTAAGCCACCCGGTACAACAAATGTCCCGTTTTCTTTACGACTGGACATGAATCCATTTTGTCGTGAAAAAGACCAAGTTAGGTATTTTATAATGTTACATAAGTAAATACTTAAAATGCAATTGTCTATTTGTTCAGAAGCTGAAGATGGATGGAAAGCCTGGGTCGAACATTACAATTGTACAAACTCATCCTCGAGTTTAGTCAGGTGTGTGACAAGCGAGCGAACTCTCAAAGGCCTGCAGTCATGGGGAACCAAGTACAGTAAAGTGGGTATCCCTACCAAGCCACCGTCAGTTTTCAGCCATGATGTCAGCGACAATTAGCCGAAAAAAATTGAAAGTAGTTTAATAGACTTTTTTTCAAAATTCAAAACAATTATTTCCAAATCGCCATAATGATAAGAAATTGTTCGAATGCGTTTCGAGCCTCGCACAAGTGTAGTAAGATTCCATAATTGCCCGTCTCCCCATAGCCTGCCTGTACAACGTGTACCTACAAAATGACACAAAACTTTTGAGAGTCTGATTCTGGTACTCATATACTTACTTTACTACAAGTTCTTGATGGGGCCGACATCAAAATCTAAAAAATGAGAACTTCTTAAGTACGTCCTCTTATTAAATCTTTACAAACTAACGCAAAGCGAAAAAGAGAGAACAGCAAAATGTTAATTTTCCATTGACAAAGATTTCGTAGGTACGACGATACGAGGTCCTGTATTCTCAAAAAAATGACCTACTTACTTATTTTCTGACCTATTTTTTGGTTTGATCGTGGTAAATTTAATTTATACGCAACAAAGAGATTGAAATGCCCGGCTCCGCCACCCAGCTGTCTTCAGTTGACTTCGTACCCTTATCATGGTATAACTTATTGATTTTATTCCCCGATTTTATAGAAACGTTGACAATAGATATAATAAATAATGAAATAAAATTTATGAAAACCGCGTAGCAAATGTCAATCCCTTTTATTTTTACATCATAGTAATAAAAGAGCGCATCTAAGAAGAATACACTTTTTATTACAAATAACAGTATTTTTTGATTATGTACTTATAACTAAAATCCAATAGATATTGAATTTAATGAAATCTTGTTTTAATATTTCTTGCTTCAAATCTAAGTGGCGGATATTAGTTCAAAATTCACAACGCGAGCCCCGCAGCAGCCGGCCACGTAGCCAAGTCTCTAAGAAGGATTTATATACTCCCTAATGAGATAACTTGGATAGGTACTTCATAAATTTTTCTATATTCATGAATAATTACGTGTCAATTTTATAATTTTGCAAAAGTGGATTATATTTCACATCAAGTTCTACGAGGGTCAAACTGAAAGTTCTTAGAACTGGCCACTTATAAACAATATAATAAAAAAAATATTCTAAAATTTGAAAATAGAACTCTTTGCCAATATTACTGAGTATATATTTCATTCATTTGTCATTTGTTTTACGACTTGGCGGCAAATTGAAAATTGTCTGTGTCACGTCAAAATGAATTTAACACGAGAAAATTTTCGTGCAATGATTTTTTATGACTTTCGATGTCATTTAAGTCAACAAGAAAGTTATGATAGACTACGATTGGCCTTTCACGATGAAGCCCCATCTCGTGCGACTGTTTACAACTGGTTTAATGAGTTTAAACGTGGTCGCACTAATCTCACTGATGATGTACGTGAGGGACGGCCTTCTACGGCGACGACTGAAAATAACATCTGTGTTGTGCGGCGTATGATAGAGACTGACAAAAGAGTGACCTATCAGCAGATTTGGACAAGCTTAGGCATCGGTATGAGTCAAGTGCACAAAATCCTCCACGAACATTTAGCGGTCAGGAAGCTTTGCGCCCGGTGGATACCTCATAATTTGACTAAGACTCAAAAACTCCATCGTGTGGATTGGTGCCGTAAAATGATTGAAAAATTTAACGGAGGTGACTCAAATGCTGTGTTCGACATACTAACAGGTGACGAAAGCTGGATTTACTGTTATGATCCTGAAACCAAAAGACAATCTGCTCAGTGGGTGTTTCCTTTCGAGGAGTTGCCAACTAAAGTGAAGAGAGATCGAAGTGCGGGAAAAAAAATGGTGGCCTCGTTCTTTGGAAGGATAGGTCATTTCGCAACAATTGTGTTAGAGGATCAAAAAACAGTTTCTGCAGAATGGTACACTACCAATTGTTTGCCACTTGTCTTGGAAAAAGTTCGAGAGAAACGACCTCGCAGTAGGATCCTCCTTCACCACGACAACGCCTCGTCGCACACCGCCAAGCGAACGATCGACTATTTGGCGACATCAAACGTTGAATTACTGGGTCACCCGCCGTATAGCCCCGACCTCGCGCCTTGTGATTTTTATTTATTTCCAAAAATTAAAGAAAAACTTAAAGGAAAGCGGTTTATGAATGCTGAAGAAGCGGTGGCTGCGTATCGCGATGCCATTGAAGAGACCCCTAAGGACGAGTGGGCAAAGTACTTTTCCCAGTGGTTCCATCGCATGCAGCGGTGTATTGACGTCAATGGACAATATTTTGAAAAGATATAATAAAACTAATAACTGGCTAATGTAATCAGTTTTTGATTTTCTAAGAACTTTCAGTTTGACCCTCGTACGTACACATTTGCAAAGTTATCTACAAAAGTTATGCAAGTTTCATAGTACCGTAACAATACCGTTAATGAATATGTATGTCACTTAAGTAAGGTCCATCATCATTTATTTAGTTACTATTTTAATAAAAATAATTAGTAAAGTAACCTCATAAATTGAGTTAATAAGTTCTTATCTTCCCTTACCAAAACTATATTGGTGCTGGTAAAATCGTTACGTTGATTACGAAGACAAAAATGTTGTGTTGCTGCGTTGAACCGCGTTTAAATGATCCTCGTACTTATATTATTAATACTGCAAAACTAATAAAGTTATCTTAAACGCTATATATAATTCATTAAAGCTTATGAAATGCATTATCATCATTATTTTTTTGGAGGGACTACCGTAAGAAAAAAATCGTAAATAGAGCGTTAAATCGAAAATAGTATTAGAAACCCCAAAGTCATTTACCTAAAAGACCGACTCAACGATACCCCAGATGATAAAAAAATTCCCACTTATCACTTTTTTAGCGTAATTGCTATACATACATGGTGTATGTTACCACAGTAAAACTACAGCTTTTCAGTACTAAAGATCTCTTATAACCCTCAGACAGATCTTGACAGACAGACGGACACGACGAGACTTTAATGGTTCCTTGTCAGGACTACGGAACCCTAAAAAGGTACATAGGTAGATGACAAAAAAAATCCCACTTATCACTTTTTTAGCGTAATTGCTATACATACATGGTGTATGTTACCACAGTAAAACTACAGCTTTTCAGTACTAAAGATCTCTTATAACCCTCAGACAGATCTTGACAGACAGACGGACACGACGAGACTTTAATGGTTCCTTGTCAGGACTACGGAACCCTAAAAAGGTACATAGGTTCGGAAATAACTATTCTAAAGCTGGAAATCAGTTTATTGTAATATTGGTCCTGACGTCTTAATTAAATTACCGGATGGTTGGTTTTATTTTTGATTTTGAATAATGTTGAATGTCAAATTATGTATTTCCTAAGGACGGTGGACCCGCAGATCCGGTGTATCAAAACACACCAAACTCTGAATAATACTTTTAAAGTAATTACTTTTGATCTATAATGGGGTCCCTATTGTATTACAGTACTTAATCGCCCTTTACACCGTAAATTGATATTTAACCTCGGTGGAACAATTTCATCAATTAAACTTTGAGAGTACAGTTGGCCAAAACAAAAATTTCTTATATTCATAATAAAATAAATAGAATGTAACCAATTCGAAGCAATTTGGAGAAATGCTCTTTTTAGGGTTCCGTAGTCCTGACATGAAACCTTTATAGTTTCCTTATAGTTTCGTCATGTCCGTCTGTCTGTCAACTTTGAGAGTACAGTTGGCCAAAACAACAATTTCTTATATTCATAATAAAATAAATGGAATGTAACCAATTCCAAACCAAATTTTGAAAGATATTTTTTTAGGGTAGTTCCCCTATGTGAAATGGATATGATTTTTTTTCGTCGTCTATCCTATCGTGAGGGGTATCGTTAAGTAGGTCTTTAAAAATGACTAAGGTGCTTCTAGAACATTTTTTCCATTTACAAAATATTAAACTTTAAATTGCAATTTTTTGGTTGGCGGCTTGAAAAATCTGAAAAAATCATGATGATTCTGCATTCCATAAACTTTAAAGGAAAACTATAGCGGTTAAGATAACTTTTTTAGTTTAGCAGTAATATTCGTTAAACTTGGGTGTGGGATAGCAGTTTGGGCTATAAACTCGATGTAAGTACTGTCCGAAATTCAATATGGATGACGATTAGATACCTAGAAACTGCAAGTTATTTGGTGACGGACCTAGTCACCCCGAAAAGTCGGCGCCAGATCAAAATGGCTCTGTTAAGTGGAGAATAAGCACGCCTGCATTTTGGAGGCATCACGTTACTGGATTGACATCACCCCAATCGTAGATTGCCTTACGAGCGCCGTGGGATCTCAACACTCCTGGATCCTGCCCTAGACAAATATCTATCGACAACTGTGCTTTCGTCTGCATGTACCGAACGATACCAGGCACAAGCAGACTTTTATAGTACAAACCTAATATACGAGTATACATTACCTATCTGACTAAAAAATATACACTTTCATATAAAATCTGAAAAAGATAACCAAATTATATTATACTAGCAGTTCCCCGCGACTTCGCCCGCGCCAAAAGTCGGATTTTCCATACAAATTTTCATCCCCCATTTCACCCCCATGATGATTTTATATCGCGACAAAAAGCCTATGTCCTTCCCAGTGTCTCAAACTATCTCTGTGCCAAATTTCATTTAATTCGGTCCAGTAGTTTCGGAGCCTATTCGATGCAAATAAACAAATAAACAAACAAATCAATTTTTCCTTTTTATAATATTAGTATAGATTTTGGTTTACATACGAGTAACAACTTAACGACACAAGACTCGCTTATAAACTGACGTTTCATAAAAAACCTCTCTGCATGATAAAAAGAAAAAGTATGTTTGATTCCATAGTTTTTAGGTCAATGCGCAACGGTCACGTTTTGTTTGTCAAACAGTTCAAAAGTTATACAGGTCAAAGAACACTATAACAGTACGAAGATTACACGAATGGCAAACTAATATGTTTTTGGCATTGATTTCTATGGGGTAGTTGAATATTGAAAAAACCTGGCAAGTGCGAGTCGGACTCGCGCACTGAGGGTTCCATACAAAGGTTTTTTTTCTACGATGTTATCACAAATTCGCGGTTTTTGTTTACCTTTAGACCTTCTGTTACCTGTTAGACCTTCCTTCTTGCCAAATTTCATGGTTCTAGGTTCATGGGAAGAACCCCATAGGTTTTGATTCCTCTGAAAAATGCTAGAAAGTATCTTTTGATTGCGTTGACTTAAAAGCTTGATTTTTGTACAGCTTCAAGGGACCATAGACTAATAAGTATTTGATGTTAATTTCAACTTTATACCTTCACGCGTTCCTGAGAAAAAGGTTCTCGACAGACAGACGGACAGGCGGACAGACGGACAACAAAGTGATCTTATAGGAGGATCTTTTCCTTTTGAGGTACGGAACCCTAAAAAGCATTATTATTTCACTGTTTTGTTAAAAGTTGTTAACTTTCATGTACCTAACCTACAGGCGGTAGGTTAGGTACATGACCTAAATAACACCCATATTCACATCCACGTAAAGAGTAGGACTTCACTCTTTCACAGCTGTGTGTTTATTCTAAAAGTTCTGACGACTCTCCGCTACTTGCGGTAAAGACTGGGAGCTGCCAGCGCGTCTTGTTAGAGCAGCTAAAATAAACTGAGCTCTACAGAAATTAATTTAAAGATACTTTTGTCCAGGCGCAGGGGTTTTTTTACAAAATTAATTATTATTAACTAGCTACAAAGTAGCTAAAAGATTTTTTGCATATTTTTCCATGTATGTATGAAAAATCTAACTTATGTTGTTGTTGTTTACTCGGAAGTTTTCCGCTTCATTGATTAGTATACATTTTCCATATGAAAAAAGTTATCTACCTATGTCGTCATATGTGTGAGCAATTACTTTGATCAAATTAAGATTGTGAAAAAAACAAACTAAAACTGTTATTGAACTGTTTTCCCCGTATACGCGAAAGTATTTTTGTTGTCATAGATACGAGTGGCTTTTTAATTGATAGGCAGAAAAGTCTTAGCTTAAATTTCGTTGGTACTGCTGTGATTGTTTAGCTTTATAATTATTACTAACTTGATATACATAACGAGCACAAGCGCGTTTCCAGTACACCCCACGAGCATCATGAGCACGTAGAGCGCGCCCAGGGCGTAGTTGACGGCCGGGGCGGGCGGCGCGAACCGCAGCCAGTGTGGGTTGATCAGCGTCAGGTACTCGTCCGTATAAAGCCCATACTGCAGCCACAACCTCACGGGCCACCGCTGCTTGAACCGCGCCAACAGGGACAATCCCACCAGGGACGAATTCGACCCCTTCACCCACGGCTCACTATTATTATTCAACCGCAAAAAGACCTCTCCCTCCGATGCCCTCCTAGGCCTTAACTTATCAGCCTTCTCTGGCAACTTTATAATGTCCATAAACATTCTTCTTCGCCTCTTCCACTGCAGCAGGGCACTTGAACGGCACGACATAAAACGGTAATAACAGTTTAACGGTTTTAACATCACTAATTGAGTATTCTGACCACTTTTATTACAGTAACTGCACATTTTCACTGACGTCCGGTTATCTTTTAATGAAACTGTGTTCAAATTGACGCACTGCATAACTGTAGATAATAATATTAAGGATAGTTTTATTGTTCTGGACAAGTCCATTGCTGGAGATATAAAAGTTGTAAACTATAGTTGCCGGGAGCACAACCGTTCGCGACGGATTCTGAGACGAAATGTTACTCCAGAATATGACGGACGGCACGCGTTAGACGCGCGATTTAAGTCCCGACAATTTGCTAACTTATTAATGACTAACAAGCAAAATCAACAAACGATTCTATTTGTATTCATTATTTATTTACATAATTATGCTTAAGTATGTTTTCTCGGAGTATCTCTTTCAATAAAATACAAATGTAAACAATGGGAATGTTGATTCAAGTCTCAATTACTTACCTACATCTTAGCCTACGTTTGCCTCAGGCTGCAATCTATACACAATTCGGAAACCTTTCCGATCCAAAAGGGGATGATTCTGGTGCTCAAATACAATTACTTGAGCCTACATCGACATCTTATTAAAAATTTCTTAGGATCCGTTACAATTTCATAAGTGACGTGAGTGAGATGTTTATATTTTGATTTGATGTTAGGCTTTATACAAAATTGAACACCACACAATCATCCCCTTTTAGATCGTCTCGTGCAGGATTTTCTTGGCAGTACCACAGAATGAGTCAGTACTAAGGGCATAGATTACCTGATAGTGAGTTGAGAGCAGTGAACGAGAGTAAAAACGCGCTTATTTGGTTTTTAGGTAGGTTTCTGTAATTTTGACGATATTTCTCAACTTCGTTAGGTCGCTTACATCATGAAGCTAAATTTTAACTACGGGATATATATTTCAAGAGAGGTTGGCGGGAAGGTGTGCTAGCAAAGAATATTAGAGATGGGGGTAAAGATATATAAATGTAAAAAACTATATGGTGATATCCGAGATGAAATACACATCTCGTAGTAAAAATTGAGCCTAATACTTATTGTTTTTGTTCAAATTTCAGTAACAATTTAATGGAATTAATATTCTTACAGTATCCTTTTTACCATCAATATTTATTTATAATATTTCTTGACCATACTTATCTACGAGAATAGGTACATATAATAATTATAACTGTAAAAGGTCGTATTCTGTACATTGATTTAAAATAAAATCTCCCGTAAATAATATATAAATATATCAGTAGAGTACAAAAATGTAGTTTTGAATTTTTTGTCTGTATGTAAGTATGTATTTATACATTGGTCTTGAACGTTAAAAATTCGAAATCTGCTAAATGAATCTTAATGTACCTACCAAATAATTATTTTTATAATTTATGTAATTTGTTTGCAAGTTTTTACGAAATTTAATTAATTTTACCTACCATAGTTTAAATATGTATATTTCTAGTGGTAATCTAGGGTATGTTTCAACTCGATAGTAATAGTAGATTCAGAGATACAGGAGATTTCTTATACAAAAAATTGATTACGGTACATATTTTTTAATCTTTGACTGTTATAGACTCGAAATGTGATGAACTAAACTTGATGCCCCTAACACAGTTTAAATATAGTCGAAAATGAAATATATGGTATGCACATTAAGTCACCTCCCTTTACATTTGTACGACAGAGTACAAATGAGAGAGAGATACTGGACGGCGATAGGAGTATGCATTGATTTAAGTATGACTTAATTTATATCATCGAGTCCACGCAGACGAATCGCGGGCAACCACTAGTAAGCAATAAAACAACAAACAGGATGACAGTATTATTTACCTGGGAACTTAGATCGTATTTTCGTTTTAGTCGACGAAGCGTTTTGTTTTTGAACAAACAGATGAAAAACAAAAGATTGCGTGAACAACAAGCAAGTGCATTTCGTTGTAAATAAAATTATAGGACTAACTAGATGTTATTATTACTCCTTCGTAGGTAAGATATAAGATAAAGAAGAAATAAAGTACTTTTGTAAATAAGTACTTTATTTCTTCTTTATCTTAGCGGTGAAAACGCTTTCATCGTTTCATAGATTCGTTATGGAATATGTTCGTAGCCGCGCGGCAGCAGCAGACGACGTGTCGCTGCGACACTACTGGTTTCTATATATTTCTATGAAACATAATTTACATGACGCTTCTGTAGAAATACATAGAAACTAATAGAGTCGCGTCGACCTGTCGTCTGCTGCTGCCGCATGTGGTCGGCTACGAACTTATACCTTTACGTATCTTCGCACATCTCGTATAAACGCAGCCTAAATGGTGTTATCAAGTGTCAATTACCCTAATAGGGCAGTCATTACATTAGGTAAGTACCCGATCCAAATGATAGTACTAAATCCCTATCTAAATGACTTTTAAATCATTTGGACGAACCATTGTGTTATAATGAATCCTTGTTATTCCGCTATTTATAATAAACAGCTATTAGCTTGAAAAACAATGAAAATATTTTTTTATATTACGGAATCCAGGATTAGGATTAAGTTTAGAAAAGTGGAGTTTACGATTACTTATTGGTCAGACTAATGTTAGCTGATAGTCATGCTGTGTTTGCATTTAAAAGCATTCATGAGGCCTGTCATAGTTTGTTTTCTGTTTACATGGTTTAACAATACTAAACTTCTTTCTGACATACGTGTAGGTAGTTACCCTATACCAACGAGGACGTATCCTACTCCTCGATGCCCTATACTTACTGTTTCCTTGAGATTTCCTCCACTCAACTCAACCTCGTTTAAGGATTTTGGTATTTTTGTGGACATATCCGATTGATCCTTGACATGACATTTTCTTCTCTGGAGTTAAGTATGAGTCGAGGAATCAACTTTCAAAATAAGGTCGCAATCTACCTTTAGATCTTCCTCAAGGCCATAAATCGATAATTGTGACGTAATATTTTATACAATAATAATTTATAATTTCGAAGATTATATATATAACAATAACTTACGATTTTCCCGCACGGAGGTATTTAAGCGAATGACTGAAAATTAAAACCATTAAAAAAATGTCATATTATTTAGATAAATTAAATACAAGATAAGTTCATGGCACAATTTCGAAAAATGGAAAATCTATTGGGGCTGAGTGAAGGTAATTTCGAGTAAACATCTTAGAATACGGGTGTTTAGTCTTTGTACGTTGTGGTTTGTAGGCAAATCAGTCAGTCAGGGAAACATTAAAATACTTAAGTAGATTTTTTTTCATTATTGCGGTTGCAGTTATTGGGAATATTTAAGCAAAAATAGCACATTTGAAAAATTCCTAATTTCAGTCAATTATCCAGGTTTTGAATAAAGAATAGCATAAGAAATATGAAGATATGTAAACTAGTTCTATGAGGTAAATTTCTCTTTGAGTTATTGACCTTTCTCACTGCAGTTTATCAATTAAATTGAATAGCTGAGCCGAAAAACGCCGGCAGCGTTAAAGAAAGGAGGATTTAGTAGAACAAATCTCTTGTAATTTAACAAAGGATTTACAGGTAACCTGGGACGAACAAAAGACAAGTTTATAAAATAATTTTGCCGGGATGAAGAGCAGATATCCACTTAATTGGACTGTTCCGGGTCAGCATAAGTCTCCAGAGCTCGTTATAGACTACGTAAGTATTTAAATTTCTCTGTAAGATGAATTATCCAACGGTAAGTGAAATTAAAACTCGAAAGAAAGTAACGAGCACCTCTCTATTTCAATATTTGAATAGCTTCTCCCACTTGATTCCTTATATTCATGAGCTGGAATCAAAAAAAAATCTACTTCGTTATGTTTTAAGGAGAATGGAATAAAAATTATTTGCATTTGAATAGGGTATACTGAAGCTTCTAGTTGATATTTCAGCCCACTCAGCCATCAACACAAGCTTCATACAAATATTTTGATTTTCATTTATATATGATAACTACGATAAGTCCATATCGTAGGACAGATTCTACGTACCTACACAATGTAGGCTGCGAGGGCTGTAATGTAACTTCTTGAGGCTATTGTGGTTAAATAAAGCGCGAACGTAAATCGGTTCATTTTATTTACTACATTCTTGGAGAATTTTTTATCCAATTGTTTCTTCCAGTCAAGGTTTTGGTAAATTTTTATATCTGGGGAATTAGTTGAAAATAACATAGTTTTAATGTATATATTAGAAGCTGGTTTTGAATTCTTACTAATTAACTAGCTGCTGCCCGCGACTTCGTAGTTCGTACGCGTGGACGTGGATTATAACAAATTATATATTTTATACTCCCGTCGCCATCCAGCTATCATGATCTTTTAGTGTACTATGTCGTAAGGAGAAGGGAGGAATGAAAAATCAAGGTCAATAGTCACTCTTTTTTAGATAGGTTACTATCACCTCGCCATCCTCTGGTAAGAAACTTTCGCATGGCAGTAACACCGAGTCCAAAACCAAATTTTGTCGTATATCTTTCTTAGTAAAAGTGTAAAGGATTATTTTTTACTTTTTAGTTTACTTTATTGAAGGCAGTTTAATTCGTTTGTAAAAAAGATATAGGTAACCTTAGCTTTAGTGATCAGAAAAAAGTCAGACTCAAACCGTCCTACCGCAATAGATGAATGCGGCTTAGCATTTATTTGTGTCCCTAGCCTACTCATAGGTCGGTTTGTAAGTTACTACTATCGTAAAGTTATTATTATTATTAGGAGCCTGTCGTGTCCCACTGCAGGGCAAAGGCCTCCCTACCCTTTCTCCTATAACGTAAAGTAAGTAATACTATTCTAATATTCGTAGTTAAATTTCCGTTAGTTAGTGATAAGTAGTATAAAAAATAGCGCCAATTGACTTGATCTTGCATTAATAATACAGTGATTCAACAAAATTTCGACAAACCGTCTGTGGTGAAAGTATCCACAAACTACTTAGCGTTAAGGTCAGCACCATCAACTCCTGAATGTAAACGCTATACCTATACCAAAATTAATGCTGTAGCATATATGGTATACATGCCCATAAAATCTGAAGGATTCTCTCGATTTCTTTAGGTTCCGTCACCAGATCGTAACTTCCAAGGATTACCTTGGAAGTTTAAAAATCAGTCTTAAGTAATTTAGCATATGAATTGCTCCAGACCTTCAATTTGTGTAAGTCAATAGAAAAGCTCATCACGCTGAACAATGTTTCCTAAAGCGCTCTATTTATATCTCTTAAAGTTGAGCTGAGCTGCTAGGGTTCTATATCAGTTACTCCAGACCTTCAATTTGTGTATGTCAATAGAAAGTGCTCATCACGCTGAACAATGTTCCCTAAGGCGCTCTATTCATATCTCTTATAATTGAGCTGAGCTGCTAGGGTTCTATATCAGTTTCTCCAGATTTTCAATTTGTGTACGTCAATAGAAAGTGCTCATCACGCTGAACAATGTACTCTAAGGTGCTCTTTTCATATCTCTTATAGTTAAGCTGAGCTGCTTGGGTTCCATATCAGTTGCTCCAGACCTTCAATTTGTGTACGACAATAGAAAATGCTCATCACGCTAACTAACTTTTCTTAAAGCGCTGCTTTCATATGTCTCTTAGTTTAGGTGTACTGCTAAGGTTCCACGTCATGTACTCCGATCTTCAAAATTAGTTATAGCCTAGTATTTGCCCAGACTCAATAGCTACACAATAAAAAAAGTTTCATTCAAATCCGTTCAGTAGTTCCGGAGATTAGCGTGTACAAACAGACAAACAGACAAAAAAGTTAAAAGTTGTAGATTCCTATTCTGTTACTATTTTAACATCACCTTCAATTAATTTTGGTAAAAATACTCAATGTACAGACGCATCGATTTTACAGTTTTATTATACAGGGTGTGGCGTAAATAGTGGTCCAAAGCAAAGGTGTGGATACACTGTACACTGAAGCACCACATACCAGTATTTAAAAAAAAAAATATGTACAGGGTTTTCAAAAAAAAAAAAAATTTTTATTTTTTTTAGAAATCGTTACCTTGCCTTACAAATTTGGTTATAATTTCCAAAAATTTTTTTATTATTATTGCTGATCACTTGTACTTAGTACTCCATTAGTTTTTTTTTTACAAACTGAATTTAATAAAAAAAATTAAGTTTCTTTCAAAATTCAATACTCACTGCTAGCAAATCGTTTGACTTTCAATGCTTTTGGTGCAAAAAAAATGTACCACACTGTCAGTGCCCATTGTTTAAAAAAATGCCCATCTTTTGCAGATTCTAAAATGGTGCAACAATAAGTGTTACGACTTACAGGAAAAAAGTTATTGCTTTTCGAAACAAAAAGGAGCCCAATTCAGAAAAACAATTTATTTGAAGTTCAAGGGTTTACAAGGGTTGTAATTTTTTTCTGTGTGGTCCAAAGCAAAGGTGTGGATACACTGTACACTGAAGCACCACATACCAGTATTTAAAAAAAAAATATGTACAGGGTTTTCAAAAAAAAAAAAAATTTTTAATTTTTTTAGAAATCGTTACCTTGCCTTACAAATTTGGTTATAATTTCCAAAAATGACGGTTTTTTTTATCCATTTTTTTTATTATTATTGCTGATCACTTGTACTTAGTACTCCATTCGTTTTTTTTTTTACAAACTGAATTTAATAAAAAAAATTAAGTTTCTTTCAAAATTCAATACTCACTGCTAGCAAATCGTTTGACTTTCAATGCTTTTGGTGCAAAAAAAATGTACCACACTGTCAGTGCCCATTGTTTAAAAAAAATGCCCATCTTTTGCAAATTCTAAAATGGTGCAACAATAAGTGTTACGACTTACAGGAAAAAAGTTATTGCTTTTCTAAACAAAAAGGAGCCCAATTCAGAAAAACAATTTATTTGAAGTTCAAGGGTTTACAAGGGTTGTAATTTTTTTCTGTGTGGTCCAAAGCAAAGGTGTGGATACACTGTACACTGAAGCACCACATACCAGTATTTAAAAAAAAATAATGTACAGGGTTTTCAGGGTTTTCAGGGTTTTTTTATTAAATTCAGTTTGTAAAAAAAAAAACGAATGGAGTACTAAGTACAAGTGATCAGCAATAATAATAAAAAAATGGATAAAAAAAACCGTCATTTTTGGAAATTATAACCAAATTTGTAAGGCAAGGTAACGATTTCTAAAAAAATTAAAAAAAAAATTTTTTTTGAAAACCCTGTACATATTTTTTTTTTAAATACTGGTATGTGGTGCTTCAGTGTACAGTGTATCCACACCTTTGCTTTGGACCACACAGAAAAAAATTACAACCCTTGTAAACCCTTGAACTTCAAATAAATTGTTTTTCTGAATTGGGCTCCTTTTTGTTTCGAAAAGCAATAACTTTTTTCCTGTAAGTCGTAACACTTATTGTTGCACCATTTTAGAATCTGCAAAAGATGGGCATTTTTTTTAAACAATGGGCACTGACAGTGTGGGACATTTTTTTTGCACCAAAAGCATTGAAAGTCAAACGATTTGCTAGCAGTGAGTATTGAATTTTGAAAGAAACTTAATTTTTTTTATTAAATTCAGTTTGTAAAAAAAAAAAAACGAATGGAGTACTAAGGACAAGTGATCAGCAATAATAATAAAAAAATGGATAAAAAAAAACCGTCATTTTTGGAAATTATTACCAAATTTGTAAGGCAAGGTAACGATTTCTAAAAAAATTAAAAAAAATTTTTTTTTTTGAAAACCCTGTACATAATTTTTTTTTAAATACTGGTATGTGGTGCTTCAGTGTACAGTGTATCCACACCTTTGCTTTGGACCACTATTTACGCCACACCCTGTATGTATAGATTAATTAATGATTATGTGTAAGCCAATTTATAAAAGATTTTAGTGTATAGATTTTTTTATACGTCGTTACTACCACTATGAGGTGTCATAGGAAAACAAAATACATTGATGTTCAGTCACATTTGCAAGGTTTATATAAAGATAAATTAAGAAAAAAAGCGGGTTCAAACTACTTTCCTGTGGAACTCCGGATATGTTCTCTTTGTAATCTGATTTATACGTTTGAGTTAGGTACGTGATTATTGTCTAATTTTCAAATTACAACCGATTGCTGCCTCTTCTGTAAGTAGTTCTGGTAGTTTTATTTTAGTGCTATTCCTCTAATAACACGGGTTGCAACTTTTATAGCAGCTGATCATGATAATACAAAAACATTACCCTTACTCCTGTCCGTTTCAGATTATGCGGATCGCTGCTACTTAGATTCTAATGAGAATCTCCTAAGTAAGCTTGATCGCCTTCAGAACTTCTGCATTCGTATCATCTTTGGATTGCGAAAGTATGACCACAGATTATATAATAGTTACTACGTAACAGATAAATCACTCCATAGAAAATCGTCCGTACCTACTTTTATAATAGCCTACAATTTTTTGTAGCAGACCGCTGCGCACGAAATTGTACCCTAAGCTTCGAACATTACGTTATTATTATTTTGCAGCTGCGCGCGGCCGCTGCGGCGTGTTGCTTATAATAATTATGTCAGGGTTGCTTCTTTATATACAAGGCTTTTTTGTTTGTAGATTGGCTTAAAATGTTATACAATGATCTAGTGTTTTACGAAATGTTTACCTGTGCAAAATTCCCGGTTGTCCCGAAAAAAAAAAACGGAATAATACAAACAGTTTTAATAAGTAAATATTCATGCGGAAAACAAGGGCAAGGTGGGATTCAATTCACTTTTTTATAAGATTAAAGACGTTATAATTATTTTTATAATTCAGCAATTTGTTTGCAAGTTTTAACGAAATTAAATTATATTTCGCTCATGAAGATTGATCGACTATGTCATCCGGTGGAACATGATCTTCTGGGATAATTGATTTTCAAAAATTATAAGATTAAAGACGTTATAATTATTTTTATAATTCAGCAATTTGTTAGCAAGTTTTAACGAAATTAAATTATATTTCGCTCATGAAGATTGATCGACTATGTCATCCGGTGGAACATGTTCTTCTGGGATAATTGATTTTCAAAGATGTATATAGTTATTTATAAAAAGTATCTGAGGGAACTTTTAGCCTGCCGTACAATTATGATGACTATAAAAAGATTCAAAAAGTGCAAACATTCGAGACTCTGATAAGTCCAGGATCTTATTTAAGTCTTAGACTAATTCAGGACTTATATGCTTCTCTTAGCATTTGTACAGTAAATAACTGGATATGTAAACCATATTACTTAATTAGTTCGCTTAAAATCGAATCGACCGTAACACAAATAATTCAACAGTGCTTGCGGGCGCGCCCGACGGTTGTTGGCAACCTACTGATTTACACACCGACGTCGGTGCGCTCGAGAATAGGCTATTATCGCGCGCAAGTACATCGAGTGAGAGATGCCTGGTATGACCATATCTCAGAGTACCACGCTCAGCTAAAATGGTTGCCTATCCGTCTTCGCCGTGACTCCCATGTTCTTTCCCTTTTGCTATCACAGCAAAGAAGGGATTGTTAATTACTGAGTTATCTTATAAAGTGTAGGTACTAAGTAAAGGAAAATTTTGTACGTGTTACTTAACAAAAACAGATAGTAACAGACTAAAGAATGTTGTGATTTATAGAAAAAATAAAAATTACAATAACGAACTACAATGTTAATATTCGAAACTCATATAGGCACTAGCGGCGTGTAGATAGGCGGAGCTGATCTTTCTAGATGTTATTAATTTCGGGTGTTAAATGTTAATCAATAATCAGTAACAAAATCCACTTCTTAGCACTTGTGGCTTTCAAATACGGAACCCTACTTTGAGCATGACTGACACGCACAAGACCGGTTTTTGTTATTCCTTTTGAGATCCAAAGTAATTTAGGGTTTGTATTTAATCTATCTTTACAAACAGGAAAACATAGTTTGTATAGTAAAGAAAACCAGTAGTAGAACTTATTGAACGCCTCTCGCTTTTATTGCGCAATTTATGGGACAGCTTTATATATCGGTCAGATTTTTATACTCATACGAAATGGAGTCATAAATCATTGTGACATATCTTATAATGTTGTTAAAGTTATCTCTTGTACTTACCTGAAATACATGAACAGAACAGTGATGTTCCCCCAACACCCTACAGTCGTGAACACCAAATAGAGCCCGCCCAATATTTTCTGCAAAGATTCTGAGGGCGGAGGGAACTGTAGCCAGTGTTCGTTGATCAGATCCAAGTAATCTTCGGAGAAAAATCCATATTCGCGCCATCTCCCCACGGGCCATAGCCGTTTGAAGTTCGCAACTAATAAAGCGTGCTTGTCGATATCCGAACTGTTGGTGAACTTAGAAATATTCTTCATTACATCTAACCCAGCCAGTGATTCTTCTTGTATGATGGAAGCGTTCATTGCTGCATCATTTCTTTTTATTCTTTTTCGACAAAGGAATTCACGCGTCCATATGTCTTTTACCAAATTATCGCTTTTTGCTTCGTTTTTCCTTTTACACGGATTTCGCACGAGATGATCCCTGATTTCGTCGCTGCATAAAATGCTTAAGATGACAGCGAAAGACAGGCTTGTAAACAAAATACGGTTCATTTTTTCAAATAAGGTATTTTTTTTGTACAGCGATCAACGTGCTGCCCGACCGAATTCTAAGAATCTTTTATAAGGTGTATTGAGTTCGTGGGTGACTTCGAATCATTGGAGCTATAACGGCGATGCCCCTGGGACCTCTTTGAATTTCATACTTAAGTAGATTAAAATTGGATTAGTTACCTTCGGGGTAATCAAATTGACGTAAGTATTAGATTGATAGACCGCAATTGGTAATTCAATATTGGCGAAATTGAAGTTAATTACAATGAGTTAGGTACTCCTACTATACTACCTACATACATTACCTTCTAAGTATACTTAGTTTCCGAAGCCTTACTGTTAATTTCGAATGTTAGTACTAATAAAGGTATTGCAACGATTTTTTTTATAAAAACAAGAGCTTTCCGAAAACGCACTAAAAGGCTAGAAATACCTACTTGACTTTTTTATCGCCAAGTTTCACTTGGCGATGCACTATTAACACGAATTGTTTTAGATTTTTCAAACTAGCAGTTAAGTTTTGAGAGGAGTTAAGGGGGAGGGGAGGTACTGGCACAAAAAAATGCACTTCAAAGTTTAATATTTCGTAAATGGAGCATTAAATCGAAATATAGTATTAAGTCATTTTAAAAGACCTACTCAACGTCGAATCCTCCCCACTTTACATGTAGGAGAGCTACCCTAAAAAACATTTTACAAAGTCGTCCGTGCTCAGCCAAGGAGACAACTCTCCTGAGGATGCCACGTAAAGTGGCGAAACGCGTCAAAGTTTTTTTTTGCACGTTGGTGTTGGTTACTAACAACTGCATTAGCTGTGTAGTGCATGCGTATTGTGGAAGGGCACGCAGTGCACTTGCATTTGCCTGAACTAATACGCGGTAACGGTTGGTGTCGTTTGTCGCCTGCGCTGGCGTCTCTTAGCGGTAAAGAAATATTTATTTTTTATTTTATTTCCGCAAAGTCACGTCTCATTCCTTCAATTGACGTAATTGGTACTAACGGTCTCTTAGCAAAATATCGGACGGGCAGACGGACTTAACGAAGCTATAAGGGTTCCTTGTCAGAAGGCCTTTGACTAGGCTTAATTACTAAAATTCACATATATTAGCCGGGACCAACTGCTTAACGTGCCTTCCGAAGCACGGAGATGCTTGTTATAGACGTCACTTAAATGGTCTAAATGGTCACCCATTCAATGTCGACCGCGTCGTGGGTTGCTTAACTTTGGTATCACTACCAAAGCGCTGCCGCCACTGCGCCACAAGCACCTCCTCCAGTTAGACTGTGAACTATTTGAATGGTTCAGAAATTCATATGTTTCTGAACGAGTGCGTCTTTTAATCGCATGTTGGCATTTGCCTGCACCCCTTAAGATTGTAATCCAAGTCGAATCATATCATCGACACAAAATGTCGTTTGGTACAAACCGCTGTCTATAGTTATCTCATTAATATGTATGACATCTTAACCTCAAGAGATATCCCCCCCTGTTTTGCTGATTGTAAACCCATTTTAGGAGTTATATCTTAAAAATCTTAGATAGATATCAATGCTATCTCTCTCAACATCTATGGATGCTTTGAGGCTTGATAGGTGTTTCATTTACATTCAAATCAAGTGGAAATTAAAAAGGTGTATGCAAACATCATCCATGATTATATAAATTTATGCATTTGTTTTAACAAGATATAATTAATTAGCTCGTGTAGTTTTTGTAAGTTCTTTGAGGTTTCGGAAGGTCTGTACCTATAGGGAACAACAGGCGAGGAAGCTATAAATGACTGATTGATAAGATTGGCAAATGAAGTAATTGGACATGGATTATACTAATTTGGGAGATGCGGCCCAAATTATAGGTGGTAGTAATCACAACTATACCGTGAGTTAATTACTCCCATTTGATCCTATTACTCCGATATTGCCAATGCACAGAGGGAAGTCACCGTGCGATTGCTAATCCAATTCGGTTTTATTGGCTTAATTACCAGCTTAAAATGTTTGTTTATTGTAATGCGATAATTGTGAAGATTATTTTGTACTTATTTCCTGTTTTTAAACTTATCACTTAGGTGTTTCGTGGTGCTGAATTGCAAATAAGAAGTAATTAAACCTTTAGTTAAGGCTTTAAAACAAATGTTAGACAACAATTATTTTTATATTGTGACTGTAAATAAATACTTAATAAATATAATTTTCATTTGTTAGGATCATGATTATTAAAAACCACAATTAAAGAGCGTTGGTAGCGTAGTGGATAGCAGGTGGCCACGTGCCCACGTGTTATGTACATTCGTTATTTCACTCAACGATGAGAAAAAAACATCGTGCGGAAACCTGCACATTCAGGCAACTAAATGTGTAACCATGATCCAAACTCGGTGTAAAGTGTAATTTATAGTGTAAGTAACCAGAAACGAAAACCGATCGAAAGGGCTTGCATACTAAACTTTCTGCCAACCAAAGGATTGAAAATTAGGACTCTTACCTACAGGTAAAATTTTTGATCCTAACCAGTAAATAGTTGGGGTGACAACTAAGGTCAAGCAGGAAATGGATCATTATTAACTAAAAATCTGTATTAGTAAGTAGGTACGATTTCGTTTAATGTGTTCTTTTATAAATTTTTCCGTGCACTAAAATGTTGCAGTTTGTCTGGTAAGGACTGGGAATACTTGACTCATAACATTTTTAAGACTTTGTTGTGGGTATACTGTTTTTTTGGGGTTATTAATTTCATATATCAAATCACACATTTCTAGTACCTAACAATGGTCTTCGAGCTAGGCCGCAGACAGGCAGTTAGACGGAAAAGAAGGCGAAACTATAATATATAGTTCCTTGTTGAATACGGAACCCTGAAAGAGTCTATAACAATAAAAATAAAATTAATATTTTAATTACCTGGGATTCTCCTAGTGTCAAAAATCAATACTTAAATAGCCGCTAGATAGCGCTGAACAACCTAAGTCAGGTAGATTTTATTTAAGAAAAGGCTGGTTTTAGCATTTATTATGTTATAATGTTTATGTTTAGCATGTTTTAGATTCAAGCGTTATAACAGGACATTTTTAAACAATATATTGATCATCAAGACGTTTTTTCCATTAGATTTGATTTTTAACTGAATTTTGGAGCTCTAATTTTTTTACATAAGTACTTCCACTACATATTACAGGTTGTACACATTATAATACAATACATTGCTAGTGTTTTATGCTCAATGATTATTAATTCTATCAACATGCAATTAAACTATAATTTTGAGCTGTCAGAACATACTTCATTGTGCATGCATTACTTATTGTCATTGAATGTGTTAAAGTCTTACATGTTAGATATGTTACGTTTGCAATATAAGCCTCTATTAAGAAAATATTGAAAAAAATATTAGAAATGTTACGCTGTGTTGGTATGAAGTTTGAAGCTAATTTAAAAGTTAAAAGTATGATTTTGTTCGAGAAAACCAATAAATTTTTGTCCGTAACCCAATTTATTCGGTTGTCCAATTGCCCATCTGTCTCCAAATTGATAACTTTGAGTTATATTATAATATTTTAGATAGAAAATCTTTATAAATAAAAGTTTAATAATATGTTTTTTAATGATGATAATTTAGTACTTTTTAAGAAAGTAGCAAACCTTCGGGACTCCAACAGGTGGTTAATCAACTCGGGCAATGTCTTTGGCACTGAGACCCCGCAAGGAGGAGCTGCGGCCTACCGAACTAATACATTGTCTTATTAGCTCTTAGAGGTAAGCACGAGTTTATTAAATAGCTCGGGATGCCCGCAATATCATGCGAATACCGAGCATCTCGTGTTCATTCACTTTCGTGTTACCACTGGTTTTATTATACCTATGGCAATGGACTAAAACCACCTTACTAATAATAATTTGCCACTGATTTATCACGTGAATAGAGATGACTGTTTTTTTTTTATGAAGTTGTAATAACGGTGATTTTGCAATAAATATGTACATAGTTCGATGTGTCACTGGACTTACGGCCCTTTGTTACTTATTATTTTATTTATAAACTTGTTGCACACAATTTATTGTACAAATGGTGGACTTAATGCTAAAAGCATTCTCTACTAGTCAACTATACAATATCTCCGCTTAGGTTACGAAATATTCTAGAAGTAAATATTGCGCCCAAAAATTCTGCGACTGTCTACAGGTTGGAGGCGAACCCACGACCCTTCGCTATCCGGGTAAATTCTCCCAATTAAGCTACCGATACCGGGCACGTTACTCACTTAACGACATTTACATTCGTTAGAACTTGCAATCAATTAAGTTGCTTAAATTGTAAATTTTATTGTGTTATATTGTATTCTAAATTAATGTGTGTTAAGTTGTGTAGATTTAAAGTATATAGTATAAGTAAGGGAGTTAATATAAGTTTAAATAAGAAACCAAAAAATCGCACACAGGTAGGATTTGAACCCATGTCCTTTGGCTAACGAGGCCAACGCTCTTACCAACTGAGCTACTTACAGTGAAGTCTATCCAGTCGTGTGAAATACTTGGTCTCTTTTGAATACGTCATTGCGTGACGTCGGCGACAGCGTTGGCCCGGTTAGCCAAAGAACGTGGTTTCAAATCCTACCTGTGTGCGAATTATGTTTTAAATCAGTTACAGTTAACTGAATTAAAACATTAACTGCCTTACTAATAATAATTATGCTGCTGTAATAACACTTTAATAAACATGAAATGGCTAATTTCGAATTAACGACATAGGTGACATGACATAGTGGAGACAGAAATGTCTAATTAGCGGTCTCATATTTACTCACGTGTTATAAAAGTGTAAGGTGGTAAGAATGTAACAACGGCATAAAATAAACAATTGAAGTGTACATGAACGCTTATCAAGTATTCCGTTGGTTTTTCAGTGGCTGTGGGGTGGTTTATGAAAATAATTTACAAAGATCATAAAACAGCGTTGTTTAAAGTTTTAAGTCCGTGGTATATTTATGTTTTCCTTTTGGGATGAATAACGCTGTAATTGTATTAGAGAAACAGCAGTTCAGTAATTATTACTGTTAGGTAACCTTAATTATAAAAATATATCATTTAAAACGTAGATACACAAGGTATCCCAAAAAATAGTGTAACGCTAACGCCTAGTGGCAGAAAAATCTGAAACAGACCTGAGTAACATCCATGTAAATATTCTACGATTTTTGATATTTTTAAATGTCTTTACAAAATGTATGGAAAGAGGTCAAAAATTTACTGAAATTCAACATTTTCTTGCTGGCTATTTAGTGTTGATATTGTAAACTAGGTTTCAATTCAAACTAAACACTATGCACGGTCCGAATGAAACGATCTTAACAATTTAGAACAGATTTTTTTAATCCATAATAACTTTATTGGCAAATATCTTGATAACTACGAAAAATCGTAGACCATGCATGGGAATTACTGGGGTATGTCTGGGGGTGTTCTATCTCTGAGTTTACATTGTTTTTGGACCCATATTACATACTAAATATACATATAAATTGGCGCCCAACGTGGGGTACGGACGGGTAACGAATTATCATCTCTGACAGTTTTACAAGACACGCTTCGCTTATTGCTCGCTTTTACGAGTATCACTACTCATGTGCTTTTATTATTTAGCCCCAGTCTCCAGTGCCATGTCTTAATTAAGGTTGAACTGAGCTAGGTTTATTTTGTTAATAAGGTAAATAAATAAAACTGAAATCACTATGACTTGAAAAATAGCGGCTTATAGGGACTGACATCTAGCGACGCCGGCCAGAATCAACAGCTTTGTGAGTTATGTATCAGAGCACCTGGTGATACGACGCAACACCAAACTGATTTAAGAGGGTTTAGCCTCTTACCCTAGCTAGACCCTTCCATATTGTAGTAAATGCTTTTAAAAATTTGTATGCTAGCCAACAGCTAGCAAGCTTGTTAGCTAGCAATTACAGTACGTCTAGCAAAAATGAATAAATACACAAAGAACATAAAATTATAAATCTTGCGATGCGTTTACCATTTTCTCCAGTTACATTTATTTTATGGAACAGAAATGGAATGTGAGGTACCTAGCGATGATTCAGCACAGCAGGTTATTAACTAGAACACTTGAGTTATAGCGCTTGCTACAGGTGCAACTCAGAGTTTCATTATGACTACATAATTTTTTTTTTATGTGCAAGCATAATTTGCTTTCATAAAACTTCCAAAGCAATTGCAGAAATTATAATTGCACATTCCTTAAATTAATGTAAAAGGACATATCCGTTTACCGTTTACAGTTTCACTTACTTATTTTATTATACGACTGCAATGAAAAATATTTGCTGTTGATTATTGTATTATGTAATTTTCCTGACTATTAATAATTTTGGTGTGTACAACGGTCTTAGTTCGCACAAGTATTCGCAGTCGCCCTCTTGTCAAGCGGTGGACCGAATTACTAATAACACATTTTGATCCATTTCAGTTAAGTATTTTAATGTTTTAGTCTCACTGCTTATTTTTATTATTGAACGTTATAACGTGCCTTCAAATATTTACTTTTAAGTTAAAACTTTCATGGTCACTAACATGAGTTTCCGATGTTTCAGCATTGTTCGAACTATTCATGAATATCTACTTACTTTAGGTAGATCTATAGAATATGTAGTTAAAGTTTGTATTTAGAAGCTGCTAGCACATAGACGATAGATACCTAGATAGACGTTAAGCCTTAGTCGGCCGACTGTAACGGCTAACCTTACATCCAGCTTCTAATTTATGCCGAAGTTTATCGTCTTTCACGACACGGTTTCCCGGCTACGACTAAAATTAATATTCCTGCTGCGGGCATTCCCAGGAAACGAAATTTGTGTTTTGTTATTTATGCTCTATCGGCCCTAAAGTAATGAAAAAGGGTATGGATCGAGACAATTTATATGAAGAAGGGGTATGATAAACATTTCAATAATTATATTTTCTAGGTGATTTATGGTGAAAACATATAAACACGATGTAATAACCCATAGTGTGATTGTGATGAAAATCTTTGACCTTTGATGGTAATGAAAAAAATCTGTAAGGATTGCTTTCGTTTATCACTGAAGCAACTATATCAAGGTAACAAATAGTTAGTTACTAAGTGACAACGAGCTTTAAACGACTAGGCTAAAATATAACATAAGTCCTTAATTGTATTAACTAGTTTGAGCCCGTTAGCTAAATTGGATCCACTTTTGGAAATCACACTGCACTACTGCAGCCAAACTGCTCTAAGATATCTACGTTGAAATGGCAGTAGCTCACTAAGTGAACCTAAAACTTCAATAACTATTTCTAGAGCGAGGAAACGATGGGAAAGATTGTTTGAAGTCATAAATAAATTCTTCTTAAATTGGAATAACTTTTGGGAACAATCACACAAATACATTTAAGGCTTGCATCCTGTGGCTATATACTTTATATAGATAGACCTAATAGATTAATCTATTTTTCCAACACCAAACAAAAATTCAAAGCAATTTACACAGAAATTTATACAATGTACGCCTACATTGTCTGTCTGCGTTATCGCAAAGAGCAATCTATTTCTGACATACTTTGAATAAAATAAATTCTTACTTACATTTATGTATAATTTACTTTATCTTGCAAAAGTGAATATTAAGTCGTGTCAATCCTAAAAATATGTAACTGTTACATACATTATCAAGTCAATCTGATTTATTAGGAGAACTACAATGCAGTCATCGCTATTTTTGCAATTTCATGTATTGTATATGTATGTACGTACACTAAGTGGTTCTAATTATGTATATAATATACCTACATAAGCTGATTTTACTTAATTCTTTTTGTGCAAAACGGGAACCATTACAATATAAATATGTTTGATCTGTTATACTACCTACACATATTTATTGGTATTAAGTATAGGTATTTAAAGCTTTTATCGTAATAAAGTCGGGTTTTATGTAAAATTTTATAACCTTACAGACTGTTTTTAATACGGTTATAAAACATGCGGTTACTCCCATTATAAGAGAATAAAAAGTTAACGCCTTTGTAAAGCCATGAATATCTGACTTGTAACTTTGTGTTTAAAAGAAAAACTTTTTGCAGGATATACCAACGGTTGTAATGTTGGTTAGAATCAACAATTTCGAACTGAACGGTTGTTTAAGCTGTATACCACATTTTATACGTATGTGTGAACTTGTACCTATATACATAATATATCTTAGAATGCGGGGGAAGTTTCTACAAAGCTCTAACTAAAGCATAGGAATTTTCATAAAGAGACGTATGATCGAATGCCTTCTCAACTTCACTGATAGAATTCCTCACTCGTATAGTGGTGTGATTTATGGAACACTGCGAGAGCAGTTTTAAACACGTTTAGAGATGTAGACCTGAGTTCACCAATTTTTAAACTGCTGATAAACCTCAATCGGTTAAATGCCCGTGCAATGATGTTTCATACACCATTTGCGTAAACAAAAAACTTTATCTCAACATTACCAATCACTTATTGGCCTGTTGAGTTAAGTTCGTACAAGGTATTTATATTGTCAAGTCAAACCACTTTTTTACTATAACATTTGTAAGCAGATTGATGAAAAAGCATTGTATGTTATTGTTGACGTTAACAGGTTGCATTTTCTGTCCAAAATTGCATAGGTAAATATTTTTTATATAAAATAAAAAAAGCTACCAAAATAACTTATATCATACGGATGAAGCCGCGGGCGTCAGCTGGTTTATTTAAATGTGCGTTACATCTACTAGATCATTCTTGTAAGGATACGGAACAAGGATCATTATTATTTGAGAGACAATTTTAATACATCCTTGATGATGCCTTCTCGGAAATATAACATTATTTTTAGGCTAGAGTATATTAACACAAACACGAATCACGTTCATTTTATATACCTACGAAAAACATCAGAGAGGATTACTACAGAAGCTTTCCGGAGAGAAACTACTGTATTTTTATATCGAATACCAGTGCTATAGATAAACTAAGCAGCGAGACGAGGCCGAAACAACTGTGTCAGCAAAATCGCGATAGATGCAGACCAAACAGTTTGGAAGGTAAACTGGCTTCAATTGGTCCATCTTTTTAGGGTTCCGTACCTCAAAAGGAAAGACAGAACCCTTATAGGATCATTTCGTATCCGTTAGTTTGCTGTTCTATCCCCATTTTCTCAGAAGGTATTAAATTAAAATTAATATTCAATACTCAGGCCTATATATCCCTCGGCTCTATGAAAAAGTTAAGATTCTAAGTCAACTCAATTAAAAGATTAGACCGTTTATGCCGTATATTTTGCTTTATTCCCAAGGGAATAAACTTCAGAAAATTGTTTGAAAATTCGCTAACTTGTGGTTACATCACATAATATTTCACCAACAAAAGTTTGTTGTAAATACACAAGTTTGTACGGCACCCTCATTGCGCGACTCCGACTTGCTCTTGTCCGGTTAATTTTTCTAAAAAAACTATATTCTATGGGTTATGTCGTTTTCTTACTTCAGCTGAAATGACATCTACGTATTTAATTTAATCGGGTACTCTTAAAAAGAAGGAGTAACTATGCGATGTCATAATTTAATACGCAGAAATTTCGACACAGTGTATTTTAAAGTTACTGAGGCTGGTGCCGATCTGCAAGCGAGTAGTTCAAGCCCTGAGGTTAAATAGCGGCGAGTTTTGACTGTTATTCCGCGATGTGGTATGTACTGTTAAATTTCTAGACTAGAGGGACCTATGTTATCGTTCACATATGTTTCATCTATAATTATCATCCTGTGATGATCTGTATCAAGACAAATTTCATTCATTAAATCAAATTTCACTTACAAAAATTAATCGACTGTGTCATCCGGTGGGACTCGAACCCACGTCCCTTCGCTGGCGAAGGGACGTGGGTTACCTTATGGCCATCGTTCGTGATGTGTTATGAAATAAAGTCGCATACAGTATAATGCTGAGTTAATTGGTAGAGTCACTAGGTGGTAATTGATTTTAAAAGACGTTATGTCCATGTATTCACGTGCGTTTTTGAAATGTACGAAGCATTTTCTCTAGATTTAACGAATCCCATGCAATGCGAAACGCGTCTCTTAGTAATCTGCTACGGACTACGACTTTCCTCCGGGATAGCAACGCTACGGACGACGCGTAGTACGACTACGAGCCTACGACACATCTAGTGTTCGTAGCGTGCTACGAGCTATGACAATCTTCTTTCATATACAAGTACCAGTGCGAAACATGAAATACAATGAATTTTATTGAAAAAAATAGTTTTTGTCACAAATAATAATACAGTAAATTCAGGCAATATTGATCAAATCACCTTAAATGTTAGAAAAAAAAGTATGTTGTCTAAAATATTTTAAATGTTGTTTAAAAATATATCCCTAGCGAACTCCGAAATTCAAGCCAAGCCATTTAAAAAAAGAAATCGAATGGAGTTCTAGTTACTCTTCTTTGTTTGTAGGAACATCACTATTTGCAAATAACAATTTGAAGTTCGTTATCTGACAGAAACGTTCCCACTTATCTTCCGAAATTAAGGCAAACAAGCGAGAAAAAAGTAATATCTATTTATTTTGGCCCCTTTGGAGGTCAGTCTTGTTACGAGAATAATACATTCATAATAGGTAAGCCACTTTACGTTTGGTTTACTTATGAAATCGTTTAAACTTTGATTACTTTCGCTACGTGTTTTGACTGAGTCAATCAGTTTCCCAAAACTTTTTTTTTCTCTCCTCTGTACCATTAAATAGGTAGTTACAGGAGCCATTTCGGATTCAAATAATAACCCTCGGGACGCCGTTGAGGGTTTAACACCCGGTTCGAAAAAATCGTGCTCGGAAACAAATTGAATAATTTGTTGAAAAGATAGAAAGAGAGCCACCGTGGCTAAACCGTAATTCAGAGGAAATAAAACCCACAATTTCCGGGCGGCGCGCCTGCTTTACTTAACGGTCATGCATAAATTCTATTTGTATTGTACATTTCCAAACTGTAATTTGTAAACATTTAGTAGACAGATGAATGAAGACGGATGCTTGTACTTTTTCTTTCGTTTTTGTTTCTTCATAAATATCTATGGTACAAGTAACACTCGCTAAAGTCTTAAGGAATGAAGGAAAAGAAGGAATTCGGCCATAGTCTGTTTAAAATTATACGTTTTTAATCTTTTAACAGAGTGTAAATTGTGATCTCCTTTTTCCTAAATAGAATGATGATAGTATACCTGTATTTTGCTTATGGTTGTAAAAATACTGCGGTGGTATATTTTTGGTAGTACAAAAGAACAATCGCTTGTTCATGTTGTAATTAACGTTAATTACATAGGAATTATTAACAACAACACTTGTTACCACGATGCGCTGGTATTAGCTTACGATTAAAATATACATGAAGTAACATGAGTTTTGAGAATCCATCCAAAAGATAAATGTAGAAGATTTTCTTGATTGATGGGTAATGAATAATACAGAAAAGAAGTTGTCGAGGATACGTCACGGAAAGCATTTAACGTACAGTCGTACATATCCGATCAATCATCCGGGCTTCCCCGCTGTTTCCTGTATTAGAGTAACCATTTCTCTCCGATGCGGAGATTTAGCCATTGATCCATATCAATATATGCCATCAATATATGGACGTGGGTTGAACCCACTCCTACCCGTGTGCGAATTTTTGGTTCCCAATTTAAACTTATATAATATATGCCTATATTTTAACGACCAACAAAGTGGTTTGGCAATGTTGTTTGTTCTTAGTAAATACTTAACGACTTATTTTAAAATAATGCTATTCTAGATAAGACAGACAGATAAGATTAACAAATTATTTCTATTGTTACTGCTAACCCGTGAAGATAATAGTTGTTGTATAAAATA
Source organism: Pyrausta nigrata (assembly GCA_949316185.1). Classification (NCBI taxonomy): domain Eukaryota; kingdom Metazoa; phylum Arthropoda; class Insecta; order Lepidoptera; family Crambidae; genus Pyrausta; species Pyrausta nigrata. The sequence goes on along the minus strand of OX438945.1, from coordinate 8,156,942 downwards.
CTTAACAATTATTTTTTTCTGAACTGACTTACTTACTACCTATTTCGGTAGTGAGCTACACAAGAACTAGGCACAAAATAGGTTGGAGCGTGCAACAGTTGTATTTACCCGCTAGATGATTAAAAGATGCAGATTGAAAAACACTCCCTTTATAAATATGAATGAACTACCTACTCGTAAAAAAACAATACCTGCAATATAACGCTTCAATCATATAAAACGCACTATATTATTGGCGGTAAACCGTCCTGAAACACTGTAAAATCAGCTTGGTAAACTCTGGAACGATGGATCATTCTAGAATAGCGAGTATGTGTGATTATTTGTAAATTGTTAGTAAATTAGTAAAAAACATCAATTGTAGATTAAAAGGAATTGTTACTCTAAGCTGTAGATGTTAAATGTGTTTACGAGGTGTTACCATGAACAATTCAAGTTCTAACAGGCCCGAGACACTGAAATAAAGAATTTAAAAGGATCACAGCTCGGCGTAGCTTCGACTTGTTTACCCTTTGCCTAAGTCCGGATCAGAATCCGCGTTTTAAGTCTAAGGCACATTATTTTGTGTGTGATGCACTCCTTATGCATCACATCGAGGGAATCTAATGGCATAATAATTTAACTAATAATAGCTTACGGGGGCACTGATCTCTATAATACAATGTAGCTTTCTACTGCCATTGAACTTTTAAAATCTTAGATTTCTTAGAATTAGAGTTTACTTCCCAAAAACAGATTCACAAACTTAATTATTTTAATTAAATAAAACATCAGTTAAATAATGGGTACTACAACTGTAAAGAGTTTAATAATATAACTGTAAAATAAAAGTAACTATAAATAAGTTTTTTCCAATAACCCTTTGGTAATTGTAAACTATAGCTTTCCTGTATCTAGGCATTCGATATCCAAACAATAATACGCCGCCCTTTACGGTTCATGAACAAATATGGGTTGATATGATTCCAATTGCAATATTGGATCTCGAAGGCATCTTGTGGCTATAAACATAATCCTGGCAGCGAGCCGGGCTCGGCACGTAGTGTTTCACGTTATATCGCAGATACGAAACCTGACTTGGCTTCAAATAAAACGCTTACGCTCATCTTTTAAACTTAATTCGTTAATTTGAATCGGAATAAATATGGATTTCAAAAGTGATACACTTAATATTAGTGGGGCGGGATTTTTTTAGGATAGGCTACTTTGGATTGACCCAGTGAGTATTCCACGGCTTGTTAAGTTCAAACGCCTCGAGGATCATAAGACTGCCAGCGGTCCGATAACAATTTGTTGTCTATTTTGTCGGGAAATATCTGATTCTATCTCTGATATCTAAAAGGAATAAGGTTAACCGGCGGTTGAAAAAGAAATGGTGAACACGGGGCTTAGACCCAAATTTAAACAGCCCGTAAATATCGATTGACGGTTAATTTGACAGAATTTCCATGCAAATATGCCAATAATAATTATTTATTTATTTATATCAAGTAACGGATTACAGACGTAATGCAGGCTCATAGAACAAATACCTTACAGACTAACATACATAAATGATATAATTATTTAAAATATAAAAACACTAAATTCACTTAAGACGTGAGTTCGATGACGTGTTGCTCGTGGTAATGTTAAACCGGCTTATTAATTACATGAGTTGGTGAACTCCAGGCGTAGTAATTGAACAAATGCAAAGGTAGGCAATCAAGCATCTGTCAAATCACTACTGATATCTCACCGACAGCACATTTACGCATTGACTGATGAGTGATGTAACGTACTTGGGTGATTTTGTGAAGAAATTTTCCGGAAGAACGCGGCAAGTTTTCCTTGTGATTGTGTCAACTTGAGCGTTTCTTTGAAGATTGGAACTGCTGAAAAGGCATAGCCCACAGCCAAACTCTGACTAAATTATCTTGAGAAATTGGTAAAATAGGTTTATTAACATCAAATTTTTTTTTTAAATCTATCAGTGTAAAAATGTACCTAAATTCCCTTCACATTCCAACTAACTTATTACCGATCAAGATAGAAAGACGTTGAGATCATGACTAGGATCATGATGACTCTAGAAGTGCAGGCGGCAACTTAAGAACTGTGATTTTTATAAAGATGTCAATATAATTTTAAAATTGCTGTGATCATGAATAATAAACATTTGTTTAGTTTTTATTTCTTCTGCTATTCTTCTGGAAAAAATCAATTGCAGGTTAAAAAAATAATGTATTGAAAACTCACGCAAAAATTGGGGATGTGGCCAATTTACACATATTATTTTTTCCATGACGAATTTACACATACGTACGACTGGTACGTACAAATGTACAACGTCATGTTAATATTTGGTATGACTTTATGATATAATGCCATGGAAATCTTTGCAAACTATGATGCTAGGCCTAAGTTGTTTTTCGTGTAATTTGATTTATGCTCGGGAGACGCTAAATCGAAAGGGTCTGAAGTCTGACGACCCTTTTTACTCCCCACAGAAACTCCGGATTATGACGGCCGCGCAAAAGTTATAAGACTTATCGTTATAAACTTTTATACGTATTTTATAGCACTTTCTTTTCACTTTAACGGAGAATACGGTATTGACTTTTTTTACTTGGAATTGCAAAATTGTTTAAATTTTCCTGTTTCATTTCTTTACAGCTGTATTACTATTACACTGCTGTAGGTACTTACTATAGTAAAATCGATATTGTTATTTCAATAAACTACACTGTTTTATTTGTTAGTTTTTGAATAACCGTAATCAAATTAGGTAATTACCATGGGTAAGTACTAAGGTACTTTATGTGCCATAACTTTTAATCAAAATAAAACTGTTTAACTCGTGGGTCGGCATGAACAACTATACGGTATTTCCCAAGGTGGTGATTTGAAATAAGCTTATAAATTATTTCTAGTCTAACCTTTTCGAATAATAGGATACTTAAAGCTTGCGAAACCTATTGTAGAATCAGTGACGTGTTTTTGCAGCAACAATGCTTCAGAGCTTAAAAATAATAAGCTCTTGCGCAAAATAAATATGGAACCGAGCAACAACAAAGATTGCAACTCTAGTCGGCGCTCTTAGTTTTAAAACATCCGCTAATATTTTTACAAAGAGTCGTGATAAGCGTCTGCTAAGATTAATTTTAGCAAATGCGGCGGACAGGGAGAGAGGAATTGAAAAAGAATGCCCGCGCTATGGCTCTTTGTCGCCACCCCGGGTCCCGGCACACCGAGGGCTTCATTATCACCACGCCTCGTAAACAAATACCGTGAAATTATCCACAAACAGACGCCGCTATTATTATTGTGTTCAAGATTTGTTTTGTTCGATTGATCAAACATAGTAATAGTCTGTTGTTTTTCTTTTGTTTTTAGATAAAATAAGTGAGATAAATAAGTTTTCAACCAATTTAATACACACATCAACATGGTCTAGGGATATTACAATTAAACCTAAATAGCTAAAATTCTATTATCTTTTTGTTAAGATATTTTTGATAAGACATTAAAATAAACCTTCTTTAGTAGCCTACCTAATCTGATAATAAACTTTTACTAAACTTTTGGCTTTTAGATAAAGATTTATAAAGAGGAAAAACTCAGTCAAAATTTCAATCTTAACTTTATTTTTGAAACATCAAAACCTAAACAAAACAACTATTTTTTTTATAAAAATTGTTGAAAACCTTTAAGTTAATAATCCGTGGATCCACCTAAGACTCTCCTGACACATTTGCAGCGGTTCTGCATACTCAAAACAAGGGTTCTAATATCCTGTTGTGAAATACTGTCCCAAGTCCTGCTAAAATGCAAGAAAAGCTGGTTTTTATGCACAATATCTTCAGGGAAATTCTGAAGAGCTCTTCTCTGAAGCATATGCGAAGCATGCTCAATAGGATTAAAGTCAGGGGATTGTGCAGGCTAGTCTGAAGCTTGGATATCATGCTGTCGTAATTAACATGTGCTTGTACTTGTTGTCGTGCATTAGCTAAAAATTTTGTCCCATTTGCTGTCTGTAGTGCAAGATTACAGGCTCTAGCACCTCATTTCGGTATTTTAGAGCTGTCATATTGTCTTGTATCCAAACGAGGTCCGTTCTACCACCGAGACGAATTCCTGCTCAAACTATAATCGTGCCACCTTCATATGCATGCACTTGTTGTGGGTGCTGCAGTCGATTCCAACATCCAGGTTCTCTGCAAACGTGTACTTTTCGCGAATCAGGATGAAATCTCAACCTGGATTCTTCAGTGAAAAGCACAAGTGACCATTGAGAATGGTTCCAGTTTTCATGTGCAATAACCCATTGTAATCTTCATCCTCGATTGCCTCTCCTTAGTGCTGATACCCGAAGTGGCCTACGAGCACGTTGGTTGACCTTATGCAGTCGTCTTCTCAAAGTTTGACCGCTTACCAGCAAACCATACTCTCTTTGTAGCCTTTGAACCAATTGAATCGGCTTTTTGGTTGACTTCGTGTAGCTTTTTTTTAATTTACTATGAATCGGTCCTGTACATGTGTTGTAATGCGTTGAGGTCCTCGGTGCCATTCCACCACTTCCCCCGTGACATGATAACGTGACCAAAGCCTGGATATAACGCTCTGACTGGTCCTCATGGCTTCAGAAACCGCAGTTTGGGTAGCACTAGCTTGAATCATGCCCAATGCTTTTAACATTTCGTTCCTGGTCAAGTGTCTACGTGGCATGATTAAATGATCACTGGAGATGCGTTTGACAAAGATTTATAGAAATTTATGGAGTTTTAATCAAGTTAGAATTTCGTAAAGATTTACTTTTTTCGAAGAAATTCAAAGAATGAGAATTTAATCTTAAAAAAAATCTTTTAAATACAAATTTGAATTAAAAAATAAAGTTTTTATAATCTGTCATCAATAGTTTTAGGAGTACTTTTTTAAGTTATTTAAAAAAGTTTTAGATATCCCTAGACCATGTTTTTGTGTGTATATATAGGTATAATTCATGCATGTTTATTAACGTACGTAAATTTATAATAAGTATATCTATCCGATATCCTAGTCGCTATAGTATAAGCTCAGGATAAGTTTGGGGCTAGGTAAATTATGTACTTAATTACATAGAATACATACTAAATACCAGGCCACTCTGAAAGTATTGCGAAAAAACGTTTTTATATATGGGAGACTGGCCGGTTAGAATTTTTATCGAAATTAGGATTACATATTTATAAGTAAAAATAGGTGTCCTCCATTTTTAAAATTTCCCTCCACATTTTTTGCGAGCCAATTTAAAGTATCGTGTCTGACTGAAAAATAAATCTGCGCTGGGAACATTTTAGAGCTATGATTTTTTACGATTTCAAGTGTCGCCTGAAGCCGGAAGAATCGTTAGACAGACTTCAAATGGCATTTATGGATGAAGGCCCCTCCAAGGCCACCGTCTATCGTTGGTATAACGAATTCAAGCGCGGTCGACCGCCGAACCTTGGGGGATGAAGAACGAAGCGGTCGCCCTTTGATGGCTATTACGGAAGAAAACGCGCTAGCAGTGAAAAATTTAATCCAAGATAATAGGCGAATTCGCCTATGTAATTACATATCAGAAGATTCAGCACATATTGAAGATTGGATCGGGAAGCGTTCACGAGATTCTACACGGGCATCTTCTCGTGAGGAGGATAGTATTTATTATGCTGGGTGCCGCACTATCTCACCGACGCTCAGAAGCAGGCCCGGGTGGAATGGTGCCGTGATATGCTGAACAAGTTTAAAGCAGGCTCGTCTCAGCGTGTTTACGACATCGTTACAGGTTATGAGTCCTGGATTTATTAATACGATCCAGAAACCAAGCGCATGTCGACAGTTTGAGTGTTTCAAATTGAACCAACGCCTACCAAAGTGAAGCGATCTCGGAGCGGGGGGAAGATTTTGATTGCCAGCTTTTTTAATTTGACTGGCCACTTGGTGTCGATTCCCTTACGAGATCAAAGAAGCATCAACGCTGAATACAGAATGTTTACCAGAAGTTTTCTCTGTTGTGAGCAACAAGCGACCAAACACTGGGCTGCGCGGACTGCTCCACCACGACAATGCGCCTGCACACACCGCGCTCAAAACGAGGGACTTCTTAGACAGCACGCTAGTCAAACTCCTAGGTCACCCTCCTTACAGCCCTGATCTAGCACCATGTGACTTCTTTTTAAATAAAAAGATTTCTTATTTTCGGAAAGCCGAAAGTAAAAAATCAGCTCAAAGAGATACAATTTTCGTCGCCGGAAGATGCGCTGGCTGCGTTCGAGCAGGCTGTAAACGAGGTGTCTGCGGCGGACAGGAAGTGTTTTGAAAACTGGTCCAGACGCATGAATATTTGTATAGAAGCTGGTGGAGAGTACTTTCAAAAGATTTAATAAAAATATATGTACCTGTAGAACTACTTTTTTAGTGTCCCAAAAGTTTCTGAGTGTCCCACGTACTATACATTTCATTCGCCCTTTCGTCACAATTCCTTTTACTTACCTATTCTGATAAAATTAAATAATATGTAGCTATGATGGTATTCAGCGAACATTAATTCTTGCTTTAGAAAATTAAGGCTATACTTCTATAAGCTACATGTATGTATCAATAAAATAAAATATGAGTTTTTGATATTTTCACATTGCAGGACAGTACATACTTACTGTGGTGAAAATGAAAAAGTGCTGATATTTCAGTGTTAGAATAGCGGTGTAAACCGCGGCAGGTAAGCTCTCACACCTTGTCATTTATGCCCGGGAATTACTCGTTTATCATAACGCGTTGTAATCTCCCATCGCTGTCGCCATCGCGCTGTGAATATTATATTTTTGAGATAAAATTTCTTCGTCAGCAGAAATTAAATTTTATCCACACCGTGATTTCAGCCAATATACCTGTTCAACACACGACAAATGGTCGGAGACGGAACTTTATATTCTCAGCAACTTTTTTTCATTTGATGGCTTTTGTTTTCATAAATTCGAGTCTGTGTTCGTGCTCATATCAGTCTAAGTATAATGTATTGGTAACACAGAATATTATGGGGAGGTACCAATATCGTGGTTTTTACTTAACTTGTAGATAAACCTTTTGGTTAGAGAGGTGGAAAATTTTTATTATCTACAAAAACGTGATAGTCTTAAAATTGTATTTGTTGACACACAATGTACCTACTTATTTAGGTACACAGTGTCATTATGGCAGTTTTTTAAAAGTGTTAATCGGATCCTCAGCTTCAAGAAATGCATGTTAGGGCTATGTGTTTGCCCGTCAACAACAGTAGCGGTCAAGGAATGCGATGCGCTATCGACTCGTATATTTATAGAGGGTGTGCCGAGTGCGCTCACAGATAGCGTCCCTCCACATCTCAGCACAAGCACAACTTAAGCTTACTTCGCCGAAAGACATTTTATCAAACTATTTTTGAAAGTTAATAATATTTTGTATTAGGTACCATTGGTGATATAGAGATATTATTGTATCTTCTTTACATACTAATAAATGAAGTCGCTTCCGCTGTCTGTTCGCTTGTATCTTTAAACGACTCCATGGACTTTAACGCCGCAGATAGAGTTATTCAAGAAGAAGGTTTATATCCATACTAATATTATAAATGCGAAAATGTCTGTCTGTCTGTCTGTCTGTTACCTCTTGACGCTTAAACTACTGAACCGATTGAGATGAAATTTGGTATGGAGACAGTTCAAGACCCTGGAAATGACATAGGCTATTTTGTCGCGATATAAAAACATTAAGGGGGTGAAATGGGGGATGAAAGTTTATATGGAAAATCTAACTTTTGCGGGCGAAGTCGCGGGGAACCACTAGTGTATAATAAACATGCATATTACACGTGGCAAGCCGGGCAAGTCTCTAAGTAATCCCATAAAGTGTAATTTAGGTAACTCTACTAAAACAAACCAACTTTAAAATACCTACTTAGAATGTTTTTTATCCGATGCGATGCTTTTGACTACTTCATCAAGAAAAAGAAATTAGCTAGAAAGTAGCTTATTTCTTTTTTTTAACGTCCAGAAAATTATCCCTACTGTTTCCGCTTTTCGATGTTTATTTACACCGACAACGTGATCCATCACACGTGAGTTTGGAACTATAACGACTGAAATCAAACTCAAAACAGCTCTGCACGTAGTAAAATATGTAAATTGAATAAATATGCATATCATGCAGGCAGAGCTATGCACCGTGTTTAATTAAAGCGGCCGCGAACTAATACAAAAGAGTAGTCGCGTCGGGCCGTGATTCTTTGGCAGGGCGGAGCGCGAGGGCGGGAGGGCGCGAGGGCGGGCGGGGGGCGCCGGGGCGCGCAGGGCGGCAGTCGCCGCGCCGCGCCCGGCCCAGCCGCCCCGCTCCCGGCTTACGTAACATGGCCGAGCCCGCGAGCTGATGGCCGCGCTCGTCTGGTGGCTGGCGGCCTGCTGCCTCCTGCGCGCCGCCACCGCCGGCAACCCCGACGCCAAGCGGCTCTACGACGACCTCCTCTCCAACTACAACAAACTCGTCCGGCCCGTCGTCAACACCACCGACGTGCTCCGCGTCTGCATCAAACTCAAACTCAGCCAGCTCATCGATGTCGTAAGTGTCGCCGCGTGTAAACACTGCGAGCCTGGAGCGGCTGCGGCTGACCTACATCGAGCGAGACCAGGGGTGCACTGCGAACGCATACCTTGCACTTGCGCGCCGCATTTGGAATTTAAATAGACATGAATCGCATCAACGCCTCCGGCTGGCGAGTGGCGACCCAGTTTTTGTAGGACGCTTCAGTTTTTAAAACAAATCTTGTATTCTTGTAACTAACGGCTATTTATATTTGTTACTGTCGTTTTCACACGGACCCGATATCGCAATTCGCGCGAGGCGCCGCGCTGTCTTCTTATGTATTTCAAATCAGATCCCATAAATCACCCGTATAAAGGGAATCGTATCTTTGATATTATTCAAACCCCCTTTTCTCTAGCCAAGATCCATCTTTACCATTTTATTGGATGTTATATTCGGGGATTTGCTTTAGATTAGACATCTACGACCGTTTTTACACTGTTTTATTTTTCTATATGATGTGACCTTGTATTCGCTTATTAAACGCAAATGGATGTTATGGTAAACATTACATAGTCAATACTCAATATTGCTATTCATTGTTATTGAACTTTTCTCCTTCATATTGCATACAGAGTTGTGTGGTGTATCAATATAAAATTATTTGGCGAAAAGATAAATAATTATACGCCAACGACATGTTGAGCTACATTTTGTACAGCGGTTGTACAGCTACATATTACAGCGGTTTGTGGTTGACATACGTGGATATAATTTGAACTAAATAAGGCACAATTTAGGTAAACTAACATTTCATAAATTCAGTGGGTATTTGAGTTGAGTCACCGCTCGGTGAACTTAAATACCTGTAACAAACCCTGTTTCACTAAATGGGTTCTTAACTTTTTGTAACAAAATACTACGCATGCAGTGGGTACACGCTGCTTCCCCCCGTTTATCCCGATAAAAACGACTCTAAAGCTTCCAGCTACCCTGTACAGCTGTCGAATGCTGTCTGTAGGTACTTTTTTAATAGCTCGACTGTAAACTTTTTTCGGATTTTATACCGCTCAAAGTTTACGTTTGTCTCAAGATTTGCTTTGAAGATAAATCCGATGCAATGTTTTTGTTTTGTACTGTCAGAGGTTTTCTCTGAAATAAGTTTAGAATTTTTTTCATGCCATTTTTTGGCTAGGCACAAGACACCTATCCTATATATAGTTTCATTATGTCCCTCAGAGTCCTTTAACCAACAGACACCAGAAACATTTTCAATGTAATAGATAAACTATACAGGGTGTCCCTGAAAGTATAAATCAAATCGAACAGGCGTGTAGTGGAGATCATTGTTAATCTATGAATAGGAGGTTTTGAAGAAAAAAACATGTTGATTTTTTTTCATCAAAAAACCTATCAAAGAAAGCATATTTTTTACCAATGATGTAGGAAAGTTTGCCTTTTCTTGGGTAATTATCATATTCAACCAGCAACAAAATGTGCCTACAGAAGAAAAAATAAACAAAAAAGAGTTCGCTCTAACAAAAAAAAGGCAATTTTTCATGCAATAGTCAATTTTTGACAGAAAGATCATATAAAAAACTTGACGGTACGACCCTCAGATCATTGAAATTTATGTACTTGAGACTATTCACAAATAATTCCGAAAACCTATTTCTTGAAAATAACATCATATTTTAAACACACTTTCATTGATATTTGTTAACTATCTGCAGTATAAAGTATGTTAGTTGAGTATAGTGATTGACATCTTAGTTTACTATACCCATACAGAATCTATGGAAGAAGAGGGTTTTGACAGTTCAAAAAGTACGTCAACGATTGGTGGTGTCAAGTAGCCAATTGATTTTATGATCTGAGGTCGCGCACGAACTTGTTGGACTATAACATGGCATTGCAAACAAACAGGGCAAGCTAAATTAATCGGCTTAATTTAGCTTGCCCTGTTTGTTTAGGTCAAATCTACTAATTGAAATTTCACCCTTTTACAGTTGCAAAATTGATCTGAAATTTGGCACACCACCTTTGGTTTGGCTCAACACCTTTAGTCATTGTAAATCCAAGATGGCCGCCGAACAAAATGGCGAATTATATATTATTTTACAACTTCCTCAATATGAGTAGCGTTGCCGCTCGATAGACTATCGATAGTTAAGGCAAAAGCAATAGCATAGATAGGTCCATTAGGGTCAGTACTAGCGATGGGCAAGGGAAAGAAAAAATTGGGATGGAAAAGAAAAATACGGGAAAGTATGGGAAAAAACAGAAAGATTGGGAAATATTCCAATTTGGCGAGAAAATAGGGAAAATACTCAAAAGTGGACTTAAATTAATAAAATGCGAGATTTTAGCTACTGTAACCAGGCCTGTGTATCTCCGCGCGTAGGAAGCAAAAACGTACCTACGCGCGGCGACCCTTACTTAGGGGCTAAAACAAGTTGCGTGTCGCTACCGGCCAGCGGCACGCTCGCGCGTTTTGTTCACCGGCGCGCGGCTACGTTGCTGGCTGGACGAGAATGAATAAAGTACTAGAAAGAGGCGCTAGATGGCGTTAGAAGCTTCTCGTAGCATTCAACCCTTTCGCGTCGCGTGATATTACGTCACTGAATAGGTTTAGTGTATTATGAATCATATTCCAGAGCAATAAGTATGAAATTATCTTGCAATGGATTTTTGTAGGTGTCTACATGAAAATGTCCTTGACTCTGAGGCGAACTAAATTACGCCATATTGTTGACGACATTGAGTAGACATTTCTTTGAGTACAATTGCTAAGTCATACTTCCGTACGAAGTACTAGTACTTATTCTGTGCTGTAACAATGGTTTTACGCCTGTAGCACACCCTTACATAAAACCATAACAGCGGGACCACGCTAGTTTTGCCTGTTTGCCAGTTATATTACACCAAACGTAAACTGCATGTTCTAATGCTTAGATTTATCCAACTGCGGACAAGTCTTGCAATACAATTTTTTTGATAAAGAAAACACTTCCAAAGGTGGTAAGATATCTTACTTAGAAATGTAAAAAAAAAACTAAATTGGTAAATTAAGTATAGTTTTTAAAAAACTCATCAAAAAAGTTTACGATCACTGAAAAATCGAAATCTTGTTTGTTACGGTAGATTATATTATGACGAATTTTAAATACTTTTTCGCAAAAAGTTGTAATTGAAGAAATGCCAAGAGGATTATCAGAAGTTTTACGAGCAAGAATAGTAACTTTGAGAGAAGAAGGATACAACACGAGAGATATAGCACGCAGACTTGGTATATCCCAATCCTGTGTCGTGACCTCGTTGCAGAGGTACCAAAGGATGGGTTATTTAGCTGCGACCCCGCAGAGGTCGCCCAACTGTTTGTACTGCTGCCCAAAAGCGCTATATTAGGTTGCTGGCAGCCCGTGACCCAAGTTCGGGCCGCTTCTGGGCTTGAAATTAGCTCTCAGGCCATTCGGAATTGCTTGCACCATGCTAGATTACGAGCACGGAGGTCTTGGCGAGCGCCTCTGAATTCCCGGCAACGTCAACGACAAAGATTAGAGTGGGCTAGGCTTCGGGAGGAGAAAATATTTGGCAAAACTGTCTCTTCGTTGACAAATCGCGAATCAGTAGTCATCCAGATCCGAAGTGTCCGTGTCTAGAGAAGACCAGGAGACCGTGAAAGGCAAAGAACTGCCACAGGAACAGTTCAGCAAGGCGGGAAATCGGTGTCCTTTTGAGGGTGGTATTATGATTGGAGCTAGAACATCTTTGATCCCGTATCGAGGCGTCATGACAGCGGACATGTATAAAGCAGTTGCTATTGATATAATTGTCAGACCATTCCGAGTAAACCATGGGCACCAATTTGTACTGGTCGATGATAATGCGCCCGCACATCGAGCTCAACGAGTCAATGCTGCTCTCCGAGAGTACGACATCACACGGTTAGACTGGCCCACCGGCTCGCCTGACTTAAACCCAATAGAGCACGCGTGGGATGCTCTTAAGCGAGCTGTTTGGAACCGTCAGCCACGTCCCCAGACAGTGCCAGAGCTCAGGGAAGCCGCTATTCAAGAATGGGACAGGTTACCCCAGGAAATGCTGGATAACTTGATCCTCAGCATGCCCAGGAGGATCTCCGCATGTGTTCGAGCCAAGGGAGGAGTTATATTATACTGAATAAAAACATTTTATTTATAAATTGTCGTTAAGTTTGGTTAAACAGTATTTTCCTTTACATCAAATTTCTCTTACAATTACATTATGGTTAATTACTCAATTTTTGTTACTAAAAAATTTATATATTTATTTTTTTCTTAATGTCAAAGGATTTTTCTATTTAAAGAAAACACACAACAAAACATTTTTCTTGATAAAGTTAAATTTAAAGAATTATATCAGTTTATGCTAGTGATCTCAAACTTTTTTTGATGTGTGTATAACCTTTCAACATCTGCAAATATAACTTAGGTATTCATACAAACACAAAAAAAACTTACAATTCTTTTTTATTACATCTATTACATGTGCAAAATCGCCTTTATTTGTTTTAAACATTATATTAGTATCGCGCGATTTGTTCGCATATGGAATTAATATTTTTTTTGAACTTGTTATTAATTCAGATACTTTGTAATATCTTGTTCACTTTTGGACCTATAGAAAAAAATCTAAATAAATGTGTATTAAAATGAGGCGCTTTTCTTTTACTATTCCGTTGATAGCTCACTTATCATACTCGGGACTTTAAGTTTGTTCACCTAGACACCTCGAAGAAAACAAACCTACACGTTTTATTTTCTGAATTTCTTGTTTTTAATAACGAAGATTGAACTTTATTATCACTTGTCTCAAATATTCAAACTTAACTGAAGCCAAACTGCCGTTTCTAATGTAGAGATTTTACTATGACCCCGTTTGTTTATGTCGAGATTTCTTCAATCCTTCTCAAACGTCTACATTTCTGCACCAATTCGTGACATCGTGGGCACAGTAGTAGGAAGTATACTACAGGATCATCGAATCTCAAAGAAAGAGAGACTTAGATAAACCTAAGCATTAGAACTTGCCGTTTACGTTTGGTGTAATAAAACTGACAAACAGGCAAAACTCGCATGGTCCCGCTGTTATGGTTTTTAAGTGAAGGTGTGCTACAGGCGTAAAACCATTGTCGAAATAGCAAAATTCTCGCATTTTATTACTTAAGTGCACTTTTGAGTATTTTCCCTATTTTCCCGACGAATTAGAAATATTCCGCATACTTTCCCCGAATTTGGGAATAAACCCAACAGTTGGAAATATTCCGGGAAGTAAACCCAACGATAGTCAGTACTATTGACACAGCAATACCATCGATAGTATCGAAGTTCAATATTAAAATCACTCGATGGGGTCGATACTATCGATTGGTATCGGCTTTGACAATTGCAACAACTATCGATAGTAACGATACTATCGGCAACGCTAAATATGGGTATCAAATGGAAGGTAAAGTCCATTTTTCTTTGCTTGGCTAACATTGTAAACAATCTTTTTATGACTTTTAAAACTAATACTAGTGAAAAAACTAAAAGAAAAAAATCATCTCCACATTGAAGATCTTGAGAGGGAACGGAGGGTTTTGTCAGTAAGAGCAAACATGCTGGTTCGAAGGTTTGCACGTTGTACACGGCAGGTAAAGTTACCATTGTTTAGAGCTTAAGCTTTAAACCTAAATATCATGAAAGGTCTGTCCGGGTTAACTCCGGTTAAAATCACTTCGAAATATACTCAGTAGGTACACAATTACGATCAGTAAATTAGACGCGAACGTACGTACTCGTACATTTAAAAAACATTTAAAATGTCAGCTCCTGTGATGTGCGTTGTAAGTACACTCGACACCACGTCAGACTACCCCACTTTGACATTAAGACTGCTTCTATTCCCTACCTACATAATAAAAGCTGTTTTCATAGTTCAAATCGGTAACCCAACGTGCTGTGACTGTACCTACTCCTAAATTATTTGTAACTATTCATCTAATCTTTTACGTAAACCATATCCAAGTTGTAAGTGAAAGCTTAGGAAATCTGCTTTTTTTTTTAAGAAGAATGATGCGCTGTCTTATTAGTTGTTTTGAAGTAGGACCAAGTTACTGGTGATTCAAAAGGAGAAGGAGGTGAAGAGAGCGCTAGTGTAGGTATAGACTGCAAAACCCGAGAATATGGCAAAATGCTGCATCCTTTATTAGATTTTGGTCATACAGGATCAAATAAATACAAAGGCACCTCATTCGTATATTTGTTACATCTTTCGTTTTTAAGCTTCTTCTGTAAAATTGAGTTAACCTACGAACAATCGAGTAAAAACATTTATTTCACGTTTGGCAATAACACATTTATCGACGATACAAAGCGTTGAAAATGTAAAGGGACACACGAACAGTGAATTGAGTTTTAGCCCCCAAAACTGCACTTAAGATATTTTATTAGATGAATAAATCTTTTGAGCATAAAAGATCTGCTTACTTACCTACTTGTTTATGAATACATAACAAAATGATTTTGAATAATGCATTTGTATCTTTGTACATATAGGTAAATCGATAGTAAAGCGGTTGAGCTAAAAATGTTATACGAAGTTTGTATCGATGCATTCTTTATGCCTGGCTTTCCGAGATATACTAAGATGCAAGTCGCTGTCAATGTACAGTGGGCCTAGCATCGACCTTATCAAATCTGTCAAAATAACACAACGTAACGTTAAAATATGTTGCGGAAATTTGACAGGTCAGGGTAGTGAGATCGATGTGGGGCACTGTACCTACTTCAAAAGTCAGGCATTAATCACATAAAGAATCATCATCATAATAATCAAATTTTAATAACGTCGGCATCATCTAAAAGATTTTTTTTATTGAACAGCTTTTTAGGTACTTCTGTTAAATTAATACAACATTATTATAAGCATTCATCTACAAGCTGATTTAACTTTTAAGCTGAGCTAATTTAACACATTACCATTTAATTGTTCTTTCACCAGTAGCATTGTTTCCTCCCACAGTTTTTCGACAAGTGAGTCATCGTTAACAATTTTATGGGTTTCTGCAATCTTACAATCTACAAAGTACTTTCCTGATACATTTTCCAGCTCCGGTGCAACGCATAAGTGTAGAGTTGTTTGTGCTCCTTCAACGGGCGTTTTAAAAAACATGTCCACAAATAAGTTTATTATCATTTTGCGAAGCTTGGAATATCTATGAAAAATATCAGTTTTCACTAGCCCAGGGTTTAGAGAGTTTGCTGTAATTCCTTCGGGTAGACGTTTCGCTAATGCTTTTGCCCACATAATATTACAAAGTTTGCTGTTTGCGTACCTCGTCCAAAAACCTAACGGTCTCCTGCCAACTATGTCATAAGGGTCGAATTTGTGAACCCGGTGTGCAACTGAGGATACAATCACTATTCGGCTCGGTCTAGAAGCTTTCAGTTTG
Source organism: Pyrausta nigrata (assembly GCA_949316185.1). Lineage (NCBI taxonomy): Eukaryota > Metazoa > Arthropoda > Insecta > Lepidoptera > Crambidae > Pyrausta > Pyrausta nigrata. Next base: position 8,140,909 of record OX438945.1, on the reverse strand, counting down.
TCCATGAGCAATTGTGTCAACAGAAACGGTCCAACGTAGTTTACTTGCATAATTTTCTCAATGCCGTCTTCAGTATAGGCCTGTTTTAGCCCACCAACTCCGGCATTATTTACAAGTATATCCAGACGTTCATAGTTTTCATTGATATATTTCGCAAATTGTTGTATGCTGGTAAATTTTGAAAGATCTAAACTTTTGTATTCGACGTTTTTGTTATTAGTGGTTGCAATGATGTCAGCTACAACTTGATTCCCTAATTGAGCGTTACGAGACGCGATGACGACGCGGGCTCCGCGCCTGGCGAGGTCTCTTGCTGTCTCGACTCCTATGCCCAAGCTCGCTCCCGTGACAATAACAACTTTTCCATCTAATCTTGCTTTGCTTGTACACACACCCTTTATTGGCCCTACCCAGAGCCTTAAACCGATCACAAATAACAGAACAAGGACAGTTAAAAATGCAATCAATTTTAAACACCAGCATAAAATATTATAGTCGAACATTTTGTTTCTAAGCAAGAGCCGCTATTGAGCAACTAAGTAAGTATTCGTTTTGTTATGTTTGCGACTTCTAAATACTTGGGTAGATTGGGGTATATATAAACAAGTTGTTAGCACTGCTTTTAAAAACAAGAATAATAACTAAATAATTATAAATTCAGGAGCAGTAACAAGATATGCACATTTTTACTCGTACTTACCTAAAAATATTTGACTACTCGTCTACTCTACATCACCCGTGATATATAAATGCTGATTCTGATTTTGATAGCACAAATGTCTTAGCTATTTTCTTTAAAAAAGTCATAAAAGTAATTTATTTATGCACCTAGGCCCACAGGGGGCACATATACACGTCCCAACATATTTTTATTAAGCCCTACAGTGGTAGGGCTTAAAATAGAAGCAGTGGCTTCGGGACAAATTTTGGGCTAGTGCTGAGAAGAAGCCGCGCAAGAAACTCAGTCACTATTGTAAAACTCAGAAACTCAGTCACTCTTTTAAAAATAATGTTCAAATACAGAAGTTGTACTAGTGCGAGCTGTTCGTTCGAACGTTTACATCATTCAAATAATCGTCTACTTTATAATAACCTTTTGTCATTAGGGTATCCCTAATAAATGATTTAAATTTGTTAATTGGTAATTCTACAATATTTTTCGGTATTATTTCAAGAAATTGACACATTTTCTCATGAAAGAATGACCAACTTTTTGAAGCCTGAATTGTGGAATAGCAAGTTTATTTTTATTTCTAGTGTTAAAATTATACGTATCACTTTTCTTTGTAAATAAATGCAAGTTTTTACGCACATACATAATATTTCCATAAATATATTGAGAAGCTACTGTTAATATCCTTATTTCTTTAAAAAAATCTTGAGGTTTGAGGTTATATAGCACGTACGGCCCTTTTTTGTAGTACAAAAATTGATTCTATATTTTCAGCTGAGCCCCATAGTAAAATACCGTACAACATCAAGCTGTGAAAATAAATAAAATAGACTAGTCTGGCCGTTTCAACATCAGTCAAACGCCGTATCTTTTTTACAGCAAAAGCAGCCAAACTAAGTCTTCCTGACAAGGCCACGATATAAGGACCCCATTGTAGTTTTGAATCTATGGTATTTCCTAAAAATGTTTTTGAATTCATAGTATTCAGCAGTTTGTCTTTTACCAAAACATCTGTTGAGGCCTGTCTGACATTAGGCATCGTAAACTTAACACTTAGTCTTATTCCTGTTAAGCAAAAGGTTGTTAACGGTAAACCAATGCAATACTTATGAAAGAGTATTATTCACATCGTCAAAAGTATCTTTCCCCCTGGGAATTTTGAATATAAGTGAAGTCTCATCAGCAAATAATACTATATCACAAAGATCTTCCACAAAGTGTGGAAGGTCATTTATATAAATTAAAAACAATAAAGGTCCCAATATCGATCCCTGGGGCACACCCATGGTCTGAGGTGCTCCAGAAGACTCAACCCCATTGATGCATACTTTTTGTGTTCTACTTGTTAGGTAAGATTCAAGTAGATTTAATGAATTCATTGAAGCCCCATAATGTCTTAATTCATTAATGTCTTAAAGATCACAGAAAATACCTAAAGCATCTTGTCTATTATCATAGGCATCAAAGATATGTTTTCATAGAGCAACTCCTGCATCAGCAGTACTTCTACCTTTGTGAAACCAATTTGTTTTTCGTGTAGTAGGTGGTTTAAATAAAGATGTGCTAGTAGTTAATTGAATATTACCTTTTCAAATATTTTACTGAGGACCGGAAGAATCGATATTGGTCTAAAATTAGCGAGATCACTTTGCTCGCCTGATTTAATAACGGTATAATTTTACTAAATTTAATTAGTCTTGGAAACAGGCCATCATCAATGCACTTGTTAAAAATTATTGTTAATTGAGGAGCTATTGTGTTGATAATTGATTTTATAATATGCACAGAAAGTCCCCACAGATCCTCAGTCTTCTTCTTATTTAAATCTAGAAATGTTTTTGTAATTACTTCGAGACTGACATGCCTAAAGTGCAGTAGTTCTGCACTGCACTTTAGGCATGTCAGTCCCGAAGTCGCACTGGTCGACATTGGATTTGAGAATCGATTCCGCAAGTTCTGAAGAAGATGCAAGTTCTTTAGTTGTTGAAGGTGCAATATTAGAAAAAATGACTCAAAGACATTTGCAACTTCTTGATTGGATGTAATCAATTTACTTTCGACTTTTAGTAAGAATGAGCTACTATTTGATTTATTTTTACAAGTTTCCTTGTTTATTATGTTCCAAGTAACTTTTGCCTTATTGTTGGAATTTAAAACTATTCTATGAATATAGTTTGACTTAGCTGCAGCACATACTTTTTTAAATATCTTAGAGTAATTTTTGTTTTGTTTTTTTTTTCATTGGAATCAGAGCAACACTATCTTGTCCAGTATTTATAGAGCTCACGCTTAGTTTGTGACTAGGTAATTGGCGTGATTGCTGAAAAAAAAATATTTATTTAATTATATATATTTATTTATTTATTAATAAATATTAATAATAATAAATTGTTAAAAGTGGCAAATTTGATTGTAACGAGATCGTATAAAATTTTACTAATTTTATTAATTTTAAAGTATCGTCTAATGCATTAATATTGAATATCCAGAACGGATTATTTTGATGATAAATAATTTAACATTAAGAAATTTCATTTTTATATATATATATATTTATAAAAAAATGAAATTATTTTGAATATCATATTTTTCTACAACAACTACTTACTTTGATATATCCAAAAATAAAGTAAATAGAGATAATGCAACATTTGCACACTATAATGGCTATTGATGAATGTGTTAAGTTATCCACAAGTAATAAGATTACTAACAACGGATGGAAATAATTAAATGTGTTTTTTTGTTTCTTCGCATAGTTCGATTACTTATGTCAGGGATTCTGAGCCAATCCTGAAAATTAGACACCCCTTTGAAATATAACCATGTAGATTTTTTGCAACTAGCCCCAGTACACTCTAACAGCTAAAAAGTACATGCATATACAACAATATGACGTTACACGTATCACAATTAACATAGAGTTCGTTTGTTCGATGAAAGTCAAGGTTAGAGTTAACTTGAAGACAGAAAAGGTTAAATATTAAAACTGTGAGTTAAGTCAGTATCAGCACTAACCTTCCTAAAAATGTTTCAGAGTAGGTTTTATGTACTGGCGTTAGTAACTGTTAACCAAAATAATAATAAAAAGTTAAATGAACTTGTATTTTTATAGATTCTTGTGCACCTAAAAATTGTAGTGTAATATGAGATAATAATCCATTATAATTCACTGAGGAAATTTGTTATGATTTAAATCTCCATTTAAGACCGCTGTCGCTTACCTAAGTAATGTAGTTACTGCTGGTCTAAGCCCCAAAACAAAAGGGATAATGGTCAGCGTGCTTTATGTAACTAATCCCGGCATCACGTAGTCCTTTTAAACCCGAGTCCGTCCACAAACACGTGAACGTGACGTGTACTGTAAATTCCATAAAAAATTCACGCAACCACCGGGGAGAGGCTTTTTAACCATGAATGTTTCAATGCCGATATCTATTCAGCATCAGCAGCATAAATGATTAATGCTCAATTAAAATTGGATCGAATGGGTTAGAAAATTGTACTTACGTTGTACATAGCCCAAAAAGTTATCAGTAAAGTGCTCTCTAGATAACACATTTTGGCTTTTAACATTAGCCGCCAAGAAGTGTCACCATGTTTCAAGTTGAGATGCCAGCGACGCGCATTTATCATGGTGACGTAATAATGGTATTCAGTGATTAACGCCATATCGGGAAAGCTTTCAGAGACCCGTTATAACGGTCTAGCGAGTTGTGTAGTCTCCGGCAGCGACAAGTTAAGTCACTTGTATTTGTATCCTGGTACCAGGATAATCTAAATAGATTCTGTTGTTTTCGTCCATACACCCAGTTTCAATGTACTAAGCATCCTTAACCTACAGTGTCCATGATAAAGCATTCTGTGTAGTAATTATAAGCATAGATTTAGTGTTAATGTTTAACGTTGAACAAACTACAGAATGGTCAGTTTTCTGAAGTAATTTGACAGTGGTTTATCTATGACGTTTACGTAAAAGGACCTCAGACAAGCAGGCCTACTGCCTCACTCGATTGCTTTTAAATTGCAATAGATGTACTTACGTCAGGATACCATAATAGCTACAAATCTAACGAACAAAATATAATTCATATGCGATTGCTTTAGGATTGCTGGATCATGGTTACACATTTAGTCGCCTGAATGTGCAGGTTTCCTCACAATGTTTTCCCTCACCGTAAGAGCAGCGGTTTGTGAAACAACGAATGTATATAACTCAGAAAAAGTCATTAGTACATGGCGGCACGTGGGATCGAACCGGTTCCTACCGCATGAGAGGCAACTCGCTAATCACTGCGCCACCGACGCAAATTATATTTATTTATGGTTATAATTTACCTAATACCGACTTATTCTACATTTTTTTAGAACACACTGCGGAAGTCATAAATGGATATAAGATATAAATTACATACAAGCTACACAACAATGAAAGTTATATCAAACTTCGACCATAAGTTTTAATATGAATTCAGAACAATTAATAAAATGTTTTATTTTTCTGAAGGGAAATTCATATCACTCAACTCAACGCAACCCTTAAAAAAGTTTTAGATGTTTACAAATTATTGAAAAAAAAACTGAATGAAAATACAAAAATTATACTGAGTTATAGTGTATATATATTCTTTGACTGAGTGGAGAAATATCTAGAGATAATGAACTTCGTAATGATAAAAAATATTAGGCAAAATCATTTGAGTTTCTATTGCAAAAAAAAAAATACAATCAATTCACATATAATGTTGTCTAAAAATAACAATCCAACCCACATTGTGTCTGAAAGGTAGGACACATTACAATGGGTTTCTTTTGTTGTTCGAGAGTCGGGAACCCATGTAAGTATGAAATTTTTGATTAAATAAATGCTTGAAAATAGGAATTAAATCTTTTATTTCCTGAGTATCTATCGATTGTTTATAGGAGTATTCTGTACTTGAAATTTTTACAAATATTAAATTTTGGCGTACCAAATGTATAGTGTTTGATTACATATAGCCATACATCCTACCTAGATCAAAATTATAGTTTACTTAAAAATGAAAATGCAAATATTTTTATAACAAATTATTGTGAATTCTTCCAAAAATGTAAATCGATTTTCGGCTGCATAGAACCTATTTGATGTTAAAAAAACTGTGTTACCTTGTATTCTCAGTATTGTGTATGGCCATAAGAACTACAGATTATATAATAGGTTCTACTAGCTAAGAACGATGTAATAAGGTTTACTTTACGAGCAAGTGTGTTTAAAATAATATTCATTGTAGTACTATCTCTTACATTTGCTTCGTCAGAAGCTAAATGTGCCAAATTAGTTGTAATAAATAAAAATAAAAATATCATACAATTCAGGTAACGATTTTAATGACGACCCATTTAATAAATGCCTTATGAACTAACATACATACAGTTATACAATAATATTTCTACTTACAAAAAACAAGCACTAAACTATACCTACGCGTCCAGCGACAGACATTGGACTCTTCCCTTCATACATGATCTACGGTCCTCGACTTTAGACCAGTAGTGTAGCGGGCGGGACAACTGCGTTTTGCGTACTTCGCGACGCAGTAGATCTGGGTCTGGTCGGTGCGGTGCCATGACGGTTAGATACTTCTTTCTTCAAATTTTATGAATTCGAACCGATCCTTCGGTGGACACGGTGATGGTGTCAAATTCTTAGGTTTCAATTAGGTTTTTTTTGTCATTACTAAAAAGAGTAAATACATTACTCGTTACAGTTTGATCATGTTGTGTTTACGAAACAAATACCCGTGTCACTTAAATAAATCTTTGGAACTGAAATAAGGGTATTCCCCTGACATTACAAAATTACTAAAATGACGGTTCGGCCCTAGACGTAGGTGCGTTCGTAGGAATAACGCTTTTGCTGTGGTGACTAGGATAACATTCTTAAAAAGATCCATGATTAGGTACAAACTTAATAATCATGATCATCACACAAACATTTGCCTCTTGCGGGATTCAAACCCGCTGTTTACTCAAAGACGGCTGAACCGCTTTGGATAATTCATTTTTTTTGCTTCAAAAGGTAATACCCTTAATTTTTTTTCAAAATCGTCTTTAGCAAAAAACAACCGCCTTATAAAAATGTCACTCAATGGTTGAAAGGAACTTTTTTATCTCTAAGTAAAAGAAATGTGAAAGGAAGTCGGTGCTAATTTTCTGTGGTGTTAATTTAAGAGTAAACTACTTACTTATATTCATACGTGTCATTTTTCTAGGTTTTGTTCATTTATCGTTATAGAAGTTATTTTCAACGTTTTATTGAGGATTTTTGTTATTGGAGGATTCAAAAGACGCTAAGAGTTTTTGGGTTAAGTATAATAATAACATTTCGTTTTCCGTACCATCAAGAATAAATTAAGATCGACTTTGTTGATTTTAGATGTCTCAATGTTTATCAGGTAAACTTCTCCAGCAAAGATTTCTAAAGTAAATCGAATTCTTAACTAGAATGTTCCGAATTTAATAGGTTCTTTACAGTGAACGCTTGTACAGTGTGTATATTTCTTTATTTCTATTTTATACAGGTGTATATTTTGATGGCAGTTAGGTCGGTCCTAAACAAAATATTGTCATTTTCGTTATACCGGCTGTGAACTCGGCACGGAGGGCCTAGGGTCTGCTTTGGACTATGATTCAGGATATGGCTGATTAGGTAATCACAGTGGAGCGACTGCCGTCTGACCTCCGTGACCTATGTTAACATAGGAACCAGACCAGTTTGAATCACGGTTACACTTTCAGTCGCCTGAATGTGCAGGTTTTCACAAGATGTTTCCTCTCACGGTAAGAGCTAATGTACATGAAAAAGTCATTGGTTTATGGCGGCACTTAGGACTGAAACCGGTACCTCCCGCATAGAGGCAACCCGGTAGTCACTACGCCGATCTGGATAAATCCTGCGCTCATATGAAATATACACACTTGTGTACAAAGTTTACTGTGGGTTGCTCTAATGCGGGGTTGGGTTATGTATAATTCTACTGAAAAAAATATACATAAATATGTCGTCGGTGGCTTGTGCGGAATCGCTGTCAGGTGGCTCGTACATGGTGGCGTACTCGAAATAATGGTCCGGTTAGTTATTGTTGGAAAATATGAACACAAACCAAACGCCTGATCTATTCACAATACCAAAATCACATCCTTGTAAACTTTAAGTACCCAAAAATGTTCCCTCTCTCTCTGCCATACATACGTCACACGCTCGCAATGTGCTCTGTAATTAATTAGCTTAATTATTGAAATAAAACAGTTTTCAGTCAATCTTGCATTTAATTCAACAGGTTATGGGCCCAGCGCCTCCTGTGAATTATAGGTTTTGTAAAGTTTAACGTAATAACAGAAAAATAGTGGCAACAAAAATAGATAACCTCAAAAGTATTTTCCGGGCGCGAGTGATTTTTACTTTCAGCTAAGTTTTCAGCTTGAAAAATGGCAACGAATAATGCCATGGTATCCATTGAGAAGCTCGTTGGCCGAGATAATTGGGCAAGCTGGAGTTTTGCAGTTAAGGCCTACTTGCAACACGAGGAACTATGGGAGTGCATTGAAAATGAAGGTGAAATAAAAGACGCTAAAAAGGACTTAAAGGCAAAATCATAGCTAATACTGTTAGTAGACCCTATAAATTACGTACACATCCAAGATGCTACTTCAGCAAAAGAGGTATGGAAAAATCTTTCACAAGCATTTCAAGATTCTGGTTTACTTCGCAAGGTTGGTTTACTAAAAGACCTAATAAACACGACTTTAGAGACGAGCACAAGCGTTGAAGACTATGTAAACAAAATATTGTCCGCTGCTCATAAGTTACGGAATATATCATTTCAAGTTGATGATGAATGGCTCGGTACCTTGATGTTGGCTGGTTTGCCAGACGAGTACAAGCCGATGATTATGGGTATAGAGAGTTCCGGAGTTAAAATAAGTGCAGATTTAATTAAAACTAAACTTTAACAAGAAGTAAAACAATCTGTCACTACAGCATTTTACTCAAATTCCAAGAAAAATCCTTCAAAAAATAATCAGTCAAAGGCAAAAGGGCCTCGGTGTTTTCACTGTAACAAATATAGGTATATGAGCAAAAGTTGCTGGCATAAAAAAAGACATCTGAGAATAATACTAGTAGTGAAGAAAATAAAAATGGTTTTATTGCAGCTTTTTCAGCAATGAGGTTACATGACTGCACACACTGGTATGTAGATTTTGGTGCCTCAGCACACATGACTATGCACAGAGAATGGCTAGAAAATGAGACCGCTCCACCTGTACATAACATCAGGATTGCTGACAACAAGGTGTTGCGTGTTGAAAGTTGTGGTAATGTTACAATACAAGTACCTACCCAGGATGGATGTAGCAAAGCTATTCAGGTGAGAAATATGCTTTATATCCCAGAACTATCAACTAATTTACTATCAGTTAGCAAAATTATAAAAAATGGTTGTAAAGTCGAATGTAATAATCAGGGCTGTGTGATATTTGATCCAAACGGGCAGAAGGTAGCCAGTGCAAACCTCATTAATGATACATACAGATTAAATGCCAGCAATAAAACTATACTTGCTATGACAGCTGCAGCAGAGACCGATACCTACCTATGGCATCAGCGCATGGGTCATTTAAATTTTACTGATGTCACTAAAATACCAAACTGTACTACCGGTGTAAAATTATCACCGCAGAAAGAAAGTTGTATTTGTATTTCATGTCTAGAAGGCAAACAGACAAGGCAGCCATTTCCAAGCAATGGCTTCCGGGCAAATGAGTTGCTAGAGCTAATCCACACCGATGTTTGTGGTCCGATGCAAGTTGCTTCAATTGGTGGTGCCAGGTATTTTACAACTTTTATTGATGATTTTTCACGAAAAGTATTTGTGTATTTTATAAAAGTAAAGCCGAGGTATTGGAGAAGTTCATTGAATTTAAAAATCGTGTAGAAAATGAACTAGATAAAAAGATAAAGACTATAAGAAGTGACAATGGGAAGGAATACATAAATAGAAACTTTGATTTATTTCTAAAGAAAAATGGAATTTTGCATCAAACTTCAAACCCTTACACACCCGAACAAAACGGCTTGAGCAAACGAATGAACCGCACACTGATTGAGCGTGCTAAATGCATGATATTGAATTCGGATGTACCAAAGGACTTCTGGGGTGAAGCTGTATCAACAGCAGTGTACATCATCAACCGCTCACCAACACGTGCTCTTGCTGACATCACACCTGAAGAAGTATGGACTGGTAAGCAACCAGATCTAAGTCATATGCGTGTGTTTGGGTGCAGTGCAATGGTACACATACCAAATGAGAAGAGACAAAAATTGGATGCTAAATCAAGTAAATTGATTTTTGTTGGTTACTCAGACTGTACAAAAGGATATAGATTTATTGATCCTAAAAGCAAAAAAGCTTTGATGAGTAGAGATGTAGTATTCCTTGAAGAAAGTGTAAAAAGAAATATGATAAATACTTCTTCTTCTACGCTGCACTCCGCTACCATTTCTCCATCTGAAACCAAAAAGGAAATAAATAAAAGAGAAAATGATATTACTGAAAATAAAGTACACTTACCTGTCAGCAGCCACCAGCAGAAAGAACCTAGAAATGAAAATGATAATGTTCATGATAGTATTGTTATATCACCGAGAACTCCATCAATCATTCTTCTAATAATTCAAGTTCAACTGGCATTGACCTTGATATTCATGATGATACATACATACCCGATGATAAGTTTGATACTCCTCCTGTTTTCAGAATGAATTTAAGACCACGTCGTCGTGAAGAAATAAATAAAGGAACCCCTACATCTTACTTATGTATGAATGCAGAATCTGCATCAAGTTTATTAAACAATGACCCTCAAAGTCTTGATGAAGCTCTGAAAAGCAATGAAGCAAATGAATGGATGGAAGCTATGAAGAATGAGTATAAGTCATTGATAGAAAACAATACTTGGTCCATGGTGGAATTGCCTGCTGATAAGAAAATTATACCTTGCAAATGGGTTTTCAAGACCAAATTAAATGAATAAGGAGAAATCATGCGTTATAAAGCCCGCCTCGTCATAAAAGGCTTTCAACAAAAGAAAGGCATTGACTACAACGATGTATATGCACCTGTAGTAAGATGCACATCCATTCGATACTTATTTGGATTAGCTACAAACTATCAACAACACATTCACCAGATGGATGCTGTCACTGCATTTCTTCAGGGTGATATAGATGAGGAAATTTATATGTCTCAACCACCATTCTTTGAGCAAGGAGAAGAAGTCTGCCGCCTGAATAAATCTATCTATGGCCTAAAACAAGCCAGTAGATTATGGAACCAAAAGCTGAACAATGCTCTTTTAGAAATAGGAATGTCTCGCTCAAAGATGGACCCCTGTATATATTTCAGGATTTTAAACAAGGATGACATTTTTTTTATCTCGGTTTATGTTGATGACATGCTCTGTTTTTTTAATAATAATAACACAGCTGAAATGATCAAGAACCAACTTAAAGAAAAATTTCATATGAAAGATATGGGCAAAGCAAAGCAGTGTATCGGTTTTCGTATAACAAAAGAAGGAGATAAAATATCCTTGAACCAATCTGTGTATATTCACAAACTCTTATCTCGATTTGAAATGAATGAATGCAAACCTGTATGGACTCTGTGTGATGCTAATTTACAACTTAAAAAGGCTGAAAAACAAGAAGACATCGTAAAGAACATACCATGCCAAGAAGCTGTTGGCTGTCTCCTTTATTTGTCCCAAGGAACAAGGCCTGACATTACTTATATAGTCAACATGCTTAGCCGTTTCAATAATCAGCCAACTGCACAGCATTGGTCAGCATTGAAAAGAGTTTTTAGATACCTAAAGGCCACAATAAATCATAAGCTATCTTTTAGTCCAAATGAAGAAAATATAGTCGGTTATTGTGATGCTGATTGGGCAAGCCACTCAGAAGATCGAAGATCCTGCACAGGATATATTTTTATTTTTCAAGGTGCTGCTATAAGTTGGTCCTGCAAAAAGCAGCAAACCATAGCATTTTCAAGCACCGAGGCAGAATACATGTCTTTGGCGGCATCTATCCAAGAAGCTCTCTAACTAAAGCAATTAGAAGAAGAATTCTGGCCAGAATTATCCAAAACGTCCATATTAATGTATTGTGATAATCAAAGCGCCATTAGTCGTTCAGGTGCTGAAGGTTATCGAGCAAGGAGCAAACACATCGATGTTCGCTACCACTTTATCCGAGAGAAGATTTCAGCCATATGATCAGAGGATATGGTGGCTGATGCACTCACAAAGGCTCTACACCGTCCGAAACATGAAGCTTTTCTCAGACCAATGGGTTTGTGTCCAGGAGAAGATGTTGGAAAATATGAACACAAACCAAACGCCTGATCCATTCACAATAGCAAAATCACATCCTTGTAAACTTTAAGTACCCAAAAATGTTCCCTCTCTCTCTGCCATACATACGTCACACGCTCGCAATGTGCTCTGTAATTAATTAGCTTAATTATTGAAATAAAACAGTTTTCAGTCAATCTTGCATTTAATTCAACAGTTATTACAGACGTTTTAGTCAATTTTTAGTATCACAAACAATCGAATACAAAATAACAGAAGATCACACGGATGGCTTCGGATTACAATCGAGAAACTCAGCAAGTTCGATACAGCGACGCAATAGCCGGCGCTCAGAAATAGTGTTTTCACTTTCCCGTCAAAGGAAACGTAAAACGACAGAAACAAGTGCTGACATCGTTGTATCGACCATGGCGTTTCCGACTAAACTCAATAGATGGCGCTAGATTTACGTAATCGTATGATACGATTTCCAAACGAAGCTCTATGGTTAAACAACAAATCCAAACGACCTCTGTTATCGCGTTTTACAGCTCCAAATTTCAAAATAAACAGCGCCAACCGCCTCATTCTCCGACATATATATTCGATGTCTCAAGAATACGATCCATCCTGTAGTATAAATAGATATATAGAAAAAACGGTAAGTTGCTCAATATTTTAAGGATTAGGTACTTATCTCTGATACAAGAGTCAACGTAAACAATACCCACTTAAGCAAAGAGTGTTGCGTGATGCGGCCTAATGGAACAGGTTTAGGAACTAGGTAAAACATCCTTTCTGCTGGGGATAGAGATACATAATGATCTTGTTTTGGTTGCCATCATTACCAAATGCTACTAGTGGATGGGGTAAATACATGGGTTCATCTTACATTCGATTTCATGGTAGGCTAATGGTCATCGTTTGGGAACAAGAACATAATGTCTCGCATCTTTTCGTCCAAAAACAGACAGCAGGGGACTTTTCGTAAAAGGGGATATTTGAAGGAAGGACTTCATGAGTTTCCGCTTGTGTTTTATAGAAATTCAAGCAAAGCTCTTGAGAATACGCTCAACAACAAACAAAGTTTCCTGGATTGTATAATAAAAGTATGAAACATAGCTGCTTATTAATATTGGAAATATATAGAACATATAATGTAGCTGTGTCAAACAACCAACCAAATACTCATTATGATAAGACATCATGATGGCGCACCAAAATGTTCTAAAAGTGCTTTCTACACAAGATGCTCCAAGATTTATGTTGAACACGTTCACACTGAATACATTGCCTAGAAGTAGGTAATACGTTAGCATTTTATTCTATTAAATGAACAAAAACTATTGAAGCCATCTTACACACCATACATCTGCACCTATGTTTTGGGCGTGAGTGAGAGTATCATACGCGAGAAATCTAATATCCCCTGGGAAAACAGGCGGTGATAGCGCGCCCCAACGGAAAATAAAATATTCACCGACTGAGATTTCCTCCAGATAAACCTTCTTGCATGTTGTCAAAAAGACAAAGTGGGATAAAGTGGAAGAATTATAGCAACTGATAAATTAGGGAAGGTAGAAGGTACCTAAAAAAAGTAGAAGGTACCTAAATAATTCATTCTTATCAATTTATAAAAGAATTTTTTACAACTTAACATAAAAAAACATATTACGATTCTCTGAATCCGGTACTAGGATTAATAGGTAAATAAACAACGTAGTGAATAAGGTTCTTAAATGAGTGTTTTAAATGTTGTAAGTCTTCTTACATTCGAGACATAAATTGCTAGTTAAATAATCCGCAAAATTTATTGTTTAGCTTATCAAGATAAATAGGGGTTTCGAGGGTCGGAACTAATGAGCGTTATCGATTACCATTTTCCAATTTTCATCAAATATTGCGAGGAGAAAATTTTCTGTGTATTACTATAACTTTTTTAATATTTTAGAAGATTTGAATGAAAAGAAACAATAATAATACTTACCTACGAGTAGAACGATCCACTTGTGTCTTAATTAAAGTGAAGTGGCCTCACGGAATGAATCACCTTTTTTGTTTAATTTTATTTTATTAAGTAGATTGGTCCTATTCTTGCATCTACCTAGGTATAGAATTGGTATTGAAAACAATTTATATGTGAGAACAAGGAATTATACCTAATAATAGACCTTGATTAGACTGTGATGGATGATCAATATAATATGTAATAGTCGCTTAATTTATAGTAAATTACTACTATATACATATCAACAAAATTGGTATCAGCTCTAGGTTTCGACATGCGTAGCTCTGTCTCATTTAACAACATTAAAACTCTTAAACTACTGTACTGTACTTTCGTTAGAAGCCACCTTGAATACTCATCGCAGAATTGGAACCCACGATATCAAACCTATGTCGATCGACTTGAAAGTGTACAAAGGAAATTCATTAAGTTTATTTGTTACCGTACTCGAGATTATTATAGTTGAACTGTGCAGGAAACACCACATGCTCCCATTGGCCTCTAGACGTGATATTGCGGACATCATTTATCTACTCAAGATTATTTCAGCTGACATAGATTGTCCTGAACTTCTTTCTTAATTAAATTTCCATGCCCCTAAAAGAGTTTAAATATTTTTATATCGTAAATATTTGTAAAAAAAAATCCATCTGGTACATGCGGGTACATTCCCCAAGTATTGATGAAATTGAACGCCGGATCACTGGCGTAGCAAGCACTTACAAAAATTTGTCGTCTTATTAACGACCTCCGTAGCTCAGTTGGTAAAAGCACTCGCCCGGATAGCGAAGGGACGTGGGTTCGAGTCCCACCGGATGACACAGTCGAATAATTTGTGTGAGCGAAATTCAATTTGATTTCGTAAATAGAGCTATCTAAATACAGCACGAGCTTGTACTTTATCTTGTCAAAATTAAGACATTAGTATAGTCGTTATCTTAGTCTCCATAGAGACTTAAGATAACGATGTGGTATGCCACAAGCTTACGCTTAATTTGGTACTAGGTAACTGGCGGGATTGTTGAAAATAATGTAAAGTTATAAACTCTCGTGCCGTTGTAGTATCTAACATGCACATATTAAAACATCATGCAGTGTTTCACTAAAACTTCGCGGCGAGGTTGGAAGTGAACAGTGCTAAATATGCAGCACTGGGCGCGCGTCCACCTCACCAAAGACGCTAGCTGGCATAAGATACTCGTATGTTTATTTCTAATTATATTTGTTCCCTGTATTTACTATAAAAGTTTTAAGACATTTGTTATAAGCACGTTATGGGTAATGCCAGTTTTTTTCACAATAGTTTGTTTTCATAGAACACAATTTTTGTCATGTTTGAGCTAAGCATGGAAAATAATTACTTTCACTTTTTCATACATACCTAAAATTTGATTAAACCGTAATTTTACTAAGTTGATCGATCCCGCGAATTGTGGTAAAACAACATGTGTTCATGTAACTTGACATTTAATTCACAGCACTAAATATTTTTCTATTATTTTGTATAATAACTTACGGAGAGTAAAATATGAGCCAATAAACTACAACTATCCCACTCGTTCCAAACATACATTTCAATCAAAAGTTTTGTGACCAATAAAAAAACTTTTCTACTCTTCCATACAGGTTTTACGAAGTCATCAATATTTTCCGCTCTAGTCACAACATATGACCGTCCGAACTAGTTAGTAACGAATATAAATAGTGAGCACTTAGTGAACTCGGGTAATGGTCTTCTTATAAACAAAGGACGGTGAGCGCTGCCGCCTTTGTGATGGATTTAAACTAGATTCTGATATATCAATACCTTGAATAGGATGATTACGAATTATCACCGACCCAGGACCATGTATCTCATCACCGACCAATATTGCGTTATTTTGTTTTTGAATATGGTGTGTGTAAGATCTCAATGGTGAATTTTGATTAAGTCCAACTCAGAAATACGAATATTCCTATTTGAAATAAGATTGTTTTAAAAAGCCATCCCATCCATTCCCACCTGGAGAGACTAAATACAATTTATGTGTTACGGTAAGAGCATCGTCCTTTCGTAATATACTTACGGTGGCCGTTTGTTTTCATTCAATAACTGTGTTAAAAGGGCAGCGCTTTCTATTCAAATGGTACAAAATTTCAACGTAATAAGATATTCAGTATTCATTGAGGGTTTGCTAACGATTCATTTTAAAACTTTTAGCAGTACGGACGGCCAGCAAATCGAGGTACTGCAATATTGTGATCCCCTATCACAATATTGCAGTACCTCGATTAGAGATCGAGACTATTGCAAAGAAATATGTAGTCTGATGTACTGGTGGTCTGTTATTTATTTGCATTATTTGATGTTTATTGAAGTAGGTATAACTTTTAGCAGAATATTCTGCGGCTGCAATATTTTAAGTAGGTAAAGCGAAACTTTTTTTAATTTAGGCACATATTAAAGACAAAAAAGCTGTATCTACCAGACAACAAAGAGTGTTAAACGACTAACGAGTGTACTAATTTACAAACTAAAGTACTTACATTGTATTTTATCTAAGTATAACGAAGTTCTCTGCTTATGTAATTTAAAGGCCTGTTGCCCTCTGACTCCCATTCATATTGTATTTATGAAAAATATTTCATTCATAGTTTAGTTAGTTTTAGTAGAAAGTAGGTAACACGCTGCAAGTTAACGTAGAATTCGTAGGCGCTCACTTCTCCAATAAAAACTTGGTAGCAAAAGCAGGTAAACTTTAACAAGTGAACTTTGTAGAATTAACTGGGCACGACGAAAAGTTTTCTGAAACATGAGTTTTTGGTGCGAGAATGTCAATGTGTTTTCGAAGTAATACTAAATCTGAGTTGAGAAGCTGCAATGAGCAAAAGATTTTTATACAAGAGTTTTGTTGCCACAAAGATCTTTGTTGTAAGTAATAATAATAATAACAAGTTGTTTCAACAAACAAACCAACTACCTAGCCCCAAACTAAGCGTAAGCTTGTGCTATGGTGACTAGGATAACGGATAGAAATACTTAAATACATATAAACATCCATGACTTAGGTACAAATGCTCATCACACAAACATTTGCCCCTCGCGGGATTCGAACCCGCAATCACCTGGTTTAGAAGTCCGGTGCGCGAACGACTACACCAAGACGGTCGAAGTGTATGACTATGTAGGTATGTATGTGCTATGCAATAACGAGTGTGTAGGTTCCTATGTTCTGAGACTCTCCCTTATCTGTAATAAACTGTCGAAAATCAATTTTCTAAGAAATAGATTCGAACTGGGCACGAATACTAGGTCTCCTTTTACTATTCGCCTTCAAGATCGTAGATTACGCTGTTAGGGAACGAAT
Source organism: Pyrausta nigrata (assembly GCA_949316185.1). Classification (NCBI taxonomy): domain Eukaryota; kingdom Metazoa; phylum Arthropoda; class Insecta; order Lepidoptera; family Crambidae; genus Pyrausta; species Pyrausta nigrata. Next base: position 8,123,481 of record OX438945.1, on the reverse strand, counting down.
TGATTGATTATAGACGGAACAATTGATAGTAGGCATGGCTGCAGGTCAGACTACCCCACTTCGACCTTGAGACCGCCTCTATTCCCCTCGTAATAAAAGCTGTTTTCGTAGTTCATATGGGTAGCCTGACCTGCAGCCAAGTAAGTACGTAATTAAGAAGTTTTTTTTTAAGTAATTTATAATATACAATTTTAAATAAGTTGGCATTATTTTACTATTATTACTAGCTCCTAGGCGTAAATTCCGAATTAATCACCGTTAATCCAGGTTTTTCCATTTTAATAAAATTAAAATAATGCTTGAGTCTGAAATAAATTCAAATATCACCTACTTAGTTGTGATAAAATAAAAATAGGATTATATTATTGATTAATTCAATTTAGAGAGAGGTAATACTCGCTTAGAAATACCTCACGGGAAGGACATAAAGCTATACGAAGATTACATTACAAGTTTACGGATTTTTTTAAAGCTTTATCGTTTTATAGCCAAGTTTTAATTAAAAAAAAAACAGTTCAGCTCTGAAGGACTTTGACCACTACTCAGACGCAAATGGGATTGAAAGTTGAAATGGATGAAGTAGTAGGTATAACATCATTTCCAACTCCTATATAAAACTTTTTAATACTTTATAAATTACTTTTTTCAACAGTGTTATGGAAACTATTTTACTTCTACATAACTAATTAATATCACTACGAGTGATGAAGTGTACTTGGTTTAAAGTAAACCGCAATGATTCCAAATAATTTCCTTTATTTCTTATCGATTGATTATCAGCAGGTAAATGCTATCAATACATAATTTATCAATAATAATGTGAACATATTTTGTCCCCAGAATTTGAAGAACCAGATTATGACCACAAACCTCTGGGTGGAGCAGTCGTGGTACGATTACAAACTGCGGTGGGAGCCTAAAGAATATGGAGGTGTCCACATGCTGCATGTGCCTTCCGACCACATCTGGCGACCCGACATCGTGCTCTACAACAAGTGAGACCTACGCCGAGCCCTATCATACTTGTATCTTAACTTTTAACGCTACTAAATAAAGCAGACATAGCAGCGATACTGTAAAACGCATAAACATAATACTTCGATTAAAAAGTAATATATATACAACTTATTAATAAAAATTAAGATAAATTATTCAATACAATACAAAAACAAAAATTATAAAAAGGGTCCTTGTGGTACGGTTCCCAGGATGCTGGCAGCATTACCGCGCTGGATAGCGATGCTTATACGCTGAGCAAGGTAGCTGCCAGCTCTTAGGTCACCACTGATGTCAACTAGCCTCTTGGAAATCTCTTTGAAAAAAGAGATAGCGTTGGGACCACACGAACCCAGTGTTTCGACTCCAAACGGTACAAAGTGGTATTCCTACTTACTTGTTTAATGTTGCCGTCTTGCAAATAAAACGACCCCAATATGTGAGACTTACTCTATGTATCGAAACACTTGCGAGCGAGTATCGAATACTTAACAAGGAGCTTAACAACATCCGGAGCATAGTACCTATTCCCTTACAGTTTGAAGCGACAAGTGAGGGGACTCAGTGATTACTTATGTGCAAACAATTCTTTCCTTTATCATTTTCTAGCTGTTGCGCTACACATACATACAGTTGAATTTACTCAAATACAACTGTATGAATGTGTGTGTAACTTAGGTGAGTACCTACCACAGAGTAGACTTGAAATGACAGACTATAAATCAAAATAGTATACATACTACAGTTCCTGGAGTAAATCCACATTTTGGTGTAATCGTTAGTTTCTAATAACTAACCGCCTTACTTATAGTAGTTGTACAGTAGTTTAACTTTTAAATACATACTGAATATGAAACTGCTCTTTCCACATTGTCATTGAGGTGGCAGAGGTGGCAGAGTAGAGAGTTATTTGAATGGAGCATCTGTTGTTTTATAAAAATTTCGATCATGGTCCCATAGTAAAACTTGTAGCTATGTCTGGTCATATTCATCCACTAAAAGAACGAGACTGTTAAACTAACACCCTGTAAAGTTAACATGGCATGATAATTAAGAACATTTGCAATTAGCGATCTCTTAATTATTATTCACGTCTCTAATTCGAGTCTAAACGCTTTCCTAACCGTAGTAGGTCTAAACTATGCCCACTTATGTATAATATGTCTACAGAACAGTATCCATTCTGTTACTTACGATAACTTATGGATTGGCCATAAATCACACCCTTATAGAGTTGGTGCTTGTAAGGCCACAAACGCTTGCCAAGCCGCCTGAGATAACAAAGAGGAATGACGTCGCAGGTGACCCAATAGACCCGTATTTTTTGCCTAAGATAACAAGAGCTTTACCTTGAGAGGTAAAGCTCTTATTATCTTAGGATCCCTTAATTCCCACAATCGGCTTTTTGGAATATACATATTATATTGCGCACATAGAAATACCATTTCATACTTGTATTATACATAATACATAAATACATAAATTGTTCCAACAAACACACCAATTACCTAGCCTCATACTTAGCGTGAGCTTGTGCTATGGTGACTAGGATAACGGATAGACATACTTAAATACTTTTATAAACATCCATGACTTAGGTACAAATGCTCGTGCTCATCACACAAACATTTGCGCCTTGCGGGATTCGAACCCGCAACCGCCTGGTTTAGAAGTCCGTGGCGCGAACCACTACACCAAGACGGTCGTCAATTATCTACAGCCTGAAATTATTTGGCGATCAAAGATCGACAAAATAATCAATGTCGATCGTTTAGTCAGGCAACAATAGTTTAGATACTGTAATACTGTGTCTAAAAACAATAAAAAAACACACCTTCTCACTCCTGTACTTAAACAAATTTAATCAATAGCGGCAATTTGAAAAATCAATAAGTTAACCCTCTCAAAATATCTAGAGACGAAATGAATTACGTCACTTTAATGAAATCTTTCAAGTAAATGGGATCTTTCGATTTCAATCAATCAGCCTAACGGAAAATTTATACGGGCAAGGTCTTAAGAAAATAAGGCCGTTCCCTTTAATAAACAGTTTAGAGGCACTCGTGAGTTTACTATTGAGACACTTTTGGCTCCACCTTTCCGATGTTTGAAACAAACGGTTTGTGTATCCAATGAGAATGCGATTCGGGGTTTGTTATTCTCGCCATTTTGATGATAAGTCTTATTTTTTATTGATGTAAGTATCTATGGATATTTTAGCAACACCACAAGTGATTAGATCAAGTTTTACTTTACTTTATATAAGACCTAGTTACAATATATATATATATATTGTAACTAGGTCTTATATATATATATATATATTGTGACTTTTACAGCTCCTTTTGGAAATACCGCGTAAGTACATTCAAAGATTTCAGAAGGGCTCTTAGTCGCCACAAAGAAAGCCCAAAGCTACTATGTCCGTGCGTATCGCTACTATGTCCGTCTCTAAAACTGTCGTATAACATTTAAAAATGTATCTAACATACTTATTATTATAGTTTGCTACCCCACATTATCACTATTAACCTGAAACACTCATACACATTACAATGACAAAGTAACATGACAAGTACCTATACCAACACAAAATATATGTAGATTTGAATAAGTCATCTAGTTTCGGAGTCCATGATCCCAAATAAAACCCTACTTTTTTCGCATAGCAATTTTCAAATGATTTCCGTGTCGTAATAAAACGATCTTCTCTCGCGCTAATTTTATTTTGGGTATAATTATGGTGTCATAACTGTAGCCAATAACAGTGGGGAGCCTGATAGAAGTATTACGTTTTATTCTTTTTCTTGGGATAAAAAGCGACGCCTTCAGAGCGTAACCTGCTCACGTGCTAACAAGGAGGGGCGATGAGTTGGAGCATTTTGGTCCAAATTACCGGGCGGTGAACGGTGTCTGTTATTTTTTAAAAGAGAACTATGGCTGAGTGTTTTATATCTATTTTTGCAATATAATTTTGGTCTTCATAAAATATGTAAGCCATTTTAATTGTGCAATAATGTTTTTTTGCCAAATCTTTGCATTAGGTTCGATTTTTGAATTTCGTAAGAGTACATTAGCACTGTTTTACGCTAAATAAACCCTCTGCCCAAGCCTACTTAATGTTCATTGCTTGCTCGTAAAAGTTAAAAGTATGACTCGGCTCGGAATGACCAGTAAAATTACTGAACACATACAGCCGCCTAAATCGCATTAAAATAAGTAAGGATACGCTCAAAGTTAGCTCTAACTAAAAATAAAGTGCTTAATAAATGGCAAAGCAGCCACGCCTCGAACAGATTATTTTATTTTAGAGCAATTCGTTCAGTGCAGTCTTGAATCGATAAAATTAAATAAATCTAGTATTTATTTAGTTGTTCGACATAAGTATTTGTAGTTCATAGAGTTGGCTTTACTACAATTCTATTTGAATTCATTAATCACCCCGACTGAAAAAAGAAACCAATAAGCGAACGGTATGACTGGTGTACCTACGCTAATAGACGCTTAGTCCTCTTTGCACCCGAGAGCCGCTTAAACATTTGCGTGGCTTGAATGCCGCGGGGCTACTCTAATGACCCTCTTTACTTTTGCGGTTTTTATTTACTCTTTCTGGCGATAAAAAAAGAAACTTGTATTTATGTTTCTAAGTCTCACAGTGGAAATGCGAAAAAGTTGAAAAGAAAAGCATTTCATTAAAAAACCGTGGTCAAAGAAAAACTGTATTGTGAAAATCAAGTCTTAGTTTATATGAGATTGGTTATTTAATCCGATATTCGATGCACTATCAGTTTACAATTATATATTAGATAAATATGCTTTTTAACTTATACCTACATTTTGCGCCAAAAATAAAAATAAACTGTAAACTGTTGCATAATTATGTAGATAAAAGAATCTCCGCTGCCTGTGTAAATTGCCATGTAGATACTCGCACTGGAGGAGGCACTTGTCGCCTCTCTCCCTAAACGCCCAAAACTTCTGCGCAAATATCCAAATTATCTTCAAGTTTCCCTTAATTTATGTGCCACTTCTTGCTTAACAATACGTCACCACTGTCGCTTGTCGTTTCTTTTGTGTTCAATATTTGAGGAATTAATTAATTTGTTCAAATGAAGTTATTTTCGATAAGTAGTTGGCTACGACGCAAGTGCGCACCTATTTAATAGAATAATGAAGTGGTTAACATTTTTAGGCTTCATTTCATTGTTGGTTATTTTCGTATCACAGGTAAATTAGCGTTTATTTTAAAATGTTTGTTTGACCGCTCGTTCCTGCTAATTGTTTTACTTTAAAAAAACATTTTGTAGGTATCTTCTTCACAAAACTGTACATTCCATGGATTGGAGAGTATATTGCATAACCTCAAGTGCACTGTGACAAAACTAGTTGAAGATGTAAAAACCGACCTTGACGATGTATTGCACAACACGATGAGAGCAGTTGATTTATTGATGCATTACAATAGAAAATCTGTGAACGACAATAGAATTTGAAACATTTCCAAGTATTTCATGTCTATGATATTAATAGCTGACAAGAAAATAGCCAAATAAAACAGGAAAATGTTTTGTGCATTTTATTTCTTCCTAATATGTTCTCAGAAATTAGGTATAGGCCCTGCACTCAAACATTTCAGACTGACTAATAGAATGATGTAGCTGAATTATGCTATGGCATTCATTTTGTCCTTCCAGCACCTTCGAGCGACACGCCAGACTTTGATAAATGGCCCAGACAGCAATCGTTACTCATTTCCGATACTTCCCTCTGCAACCTGTGCGCGCCTTTCTCCCTAATGCGAACCTTTTTGCTTTCACCCCGACCAGAAGAAACCACTACGACTGTCGCCCTTTGAATCACGATAAAGGCGTCCGCTTCTTTGTGTCCACCACTCATCTCACTTATTTTAATGTGCGACATTTTATTTATATACATGTGTTCATTTTCCAATTATTTATCATACCCATCTAAAACAAAAACTAATAAAATATGCAATAAATTAAAAACTAATACTTGTTGTGGCTGCATGTTTGTGTTAAATGTTGTGTTTTCTTCGTGTGAATTAGGAACATTTGCCCAGTCACGCCGCCGTGGCCCCCTAATCGCCATAAATACAAATAACTTATGTGACAGGTGCATTTTCGGGACATTTCCGTCGGGCTGTTCGGTACCAGCCCCTGTCTAAAATCCACATTAAAAATGCCTACCTCGCTACGTGTTTTGCTTGTCACTCAGACACTGCGGAGCTACAGGATTAAGATATTACGTTGGGTTGTTTTGGTACTTATTCCAACTCTGAAGTGAAAAAGTTTGACTCTCGTATACAAACACGAATAATGAAAAACTGAGTAGGTATGAAGCCTTTTTGTAACAAATAAGTGTAATATGCGTAGTTAATGGGCAACACATGCCAGACGTGTAAATAATTGATTAGGCAGCGACGCACATAAAATGATACAGCTATGTCAATAACACAGACACTTTAGAAGCTAAATTAGAGTAGTTAGTTAACGAGAAGAACTAATTTCGCTGTACACGAACGAACGACAACACACTTGTAGAGTTCAGGTTAGGTACACAGACCACGATAAACAGCAGTCGTGGCGCATGCGATGCGCTCGAAGAGCAAGGCGGCGTGTAATATGCGTTAACATTGCAGTGCCGACGGCAACTTCGAGGTAACATTGGCGACCAAGGCGACCATCTACCACCAGGGGCTAGTCGAATGGAAACCGCCTGCCATTTACAAGTCTTCCTGCGAAATTGACGTCGAATATTTTCCGTTCGACGAGCAAACATGCGTTCTTAAGTTCGGTAGCTGGACGTACGACGGATTCAAGGTAATTGTGCGGAGCTCCGTCACCGCTTTCGCTGACCGTTCTGTTTGTCCGCAGCGCCGACGGCAACTACGAGGTGACGCTGATGACGAAGGCCACCGTCTACTACAACGGAATGGTGGTGTGGCAGCCGCCTGCCGTCTATAAGTCCTCGTGCTCGATCGACGTCGAGTTCTTTCCTTACGACGTCCAAACCTGTGTGCTTAAGTTAGGCAGCTGGACGTATGACGGCTTCAAGGTGACGCCCCGCTGATCGCTGCTTGGCGCCGCGCGCGCGGGCCGTAGCGTAGGGCCCGCCGCCCTGGCCGATGTCCATGCAATAGCTTATTGGCTCGAACGTAAATCGTCGTGTAATTATTATATTACTTTTCTGTCCATGTGGTATGTTCTCACTTTTACATATTGACTGTACGACGGTGCTAGCGTAGAGGCGGAGAGCGCGCGTCTCGTGCCGCCGCCCGCTCCTCGCCCGCTGCTCCTTAGATCTGACATGTTGCAAGTTTACATTCTATTGGTGATGTTTAATGTGGAGTAGCGGTATGTCGACGTGCGTGACCACGAATGCTCCAGAATATCCTCGGTCGATCCACTTAGCTCGATCGGCCTTCCTCGCTCGACAAGGAAAGGTATAAAATTTTAACTGCCAGGTGATATGGGATGCAAAACTTCACTCAATCCGTTCCCATCCGACACCTCCCGCTCCGTTTGAATCTTTCCGCGCCCGGCAAAATAAATCAGGCTCTCAATCCTCAGACGATTACTATAAAAAAATTATCAGTGTTAACGAGTCGCGTCATGGCGCGGAACGGCGTCATTCGGGGCTCTCACACCTTCCTTTAGCTGGCTCCGCTCGCGCCACACACACACACGACACACTCCCACACAGAGGCTTGTTGCATGTTTCCTTTCGGTCGATGTACACTCAACTCACCGCATGACTCTAGCTTGACTCCGAACCACTTGCATTCCCGATCACGGCGGCCACTCTCCGCAAAACGCGGCTGCGGCTTTTACACAGCTTCACACGATACCTTACACGCGAACAAGTAAGCACAGCACGTGAAACGATCAAGATAAAGCTCACACTTGTGGCTCTACACGATCGAGCATAACAATCGTCATAATGCATATTTTATACCTTTCCCTTTCATAACTAATTCGGTGTCGCTGGTCGTTCATTGCATGTTTGTCATTACAAAGAAAAAGAAGCAATCCTACTCAAAATTAGACACGGATTTCAAAAATACAAGACATGCTAGATGTTAAAGTAGACAAAGCGCATCATCGGTCGAATCAAGACGACAATAATTCTCGTTCTGACTGGTGATGCGTTCTTGCATGCTATTACAACACTTGAGCGTAACTTGTACCTGATTCCAAAACTATATTCTTCCTTCATGATCTGCTTGCTGATGACTTTGGCGAGTAGCTTACGTGCGCGCTACGCGGCACGTTGGGATCAGGCGCACGTTAGAGGCCGCGCGCGCGACACACACACGCGCGGCGGAGCCGGCGCCTCCGCCCCCGGCCGGGCTGCTGGTGAGCAGATGCCTTTCTCCGGATGATGATTTCCGTAGTTTTGACGGTAGTCGTCTCTGTTACTCATGCCAGCCTGGCTTCGCGCACGAGCAACATGGATGGACTCGACAATACGGACATCGTTATCCAGAGTAAGACCTCCAGCCTCGGTGCGCTATCTCAACGCCTGCGCCGCCAACGCAGACCAGAGATATAACACCTTGGCCAGCGAGTTAGCAGACCCCGGCTCGGTTTTTTCTCTCCTCGATTCTCGCGGAAATTCCACGACCTTTCATTATTTCTCAGTGTTTTCTGTGTTACCCGTTGTGATTTCGTGGCATGATCCGGAATATTGTTGTTGTCTACCTACTTTGATGATTTGGTATCGGTTGATCGGTATTTGTCCCAGAAAACGTTGTCAAAACAGGTACATCTACTTGGCACACTCTGTGGTATGGGTTAGTGGCATCCGCTCCGAAGGTCACCTACTACTGTTAGATGATTGCTCGAATGTTAGTCATCTAGCTGCATTACTGATTAAAGTGAGTCTGGTTTGGAAGATTTAACAATGACTTTGTAGAACAAAGTTTTCGATTTCACATTGTGTGACAGGGTGCATGTATCGAATAAACGGTAACTAAATAATATTCTTGTTAAAACAAAAAAAATGGTCTTGGTGATTAAAGCTAACTAAACAATAATACTTAATACTAAACTAATAAAAATATCAACTAATACGCTAAAGCAAAAATGGGTGAATAAAATATGTCGTTATTAGTAGAAATTAATTATGTGCAAATTATTATTTGTGTAGTACAGACATTTTTGCTTCACGTATGTAGCTGATTAATGTGAGTAGATATAAAATGCATTATCATAAACGCCTAAGTAACTTATAGTTGAAAAGTTATGTTTGTAATTTTCGATGTTTTATTTAGATGTGACAAGATGTTGGTAAATAGTGCGTAATTTGAGAAACGAACCTTTTAATATAACAAGTATAAATTTAATTAAATTTTAAATTGAGATTGGTCTAGTCGTTCGTCAAGTGTAAATGTGTAAGTCGGACAAGTTCGAGCGCGACTCCTGCGCCCGCCAGATTGTGGGGGCGAAAACACTTATTACAATACGCTAAGTCTTAGTAAGTCTGTCTGAATACCGCGTAGTCTGATAACTCCCATGGGAAATCCCGTTCCCCGCAACACTGCCCGTAGTGCGTCTCCCCGCTGACGTCTAGCACGCCTCGCGAGGGTCGCGCCCGAAGTCGTCGGACATAGCGTGTCGTGTGTGTTGATGTGTTGCTGAGTGCTGAGTGCGCCTGTGTGCAGGTGGACTTGCGCCACATGGACGAGCAGGCCGGCAGCAACGTGGTCTCCGTCGGCGTGGACCTCTCCGAGTTCTACATGTCCGTGGAGTGGGACATCCTGGAGGTGCCCGCGGTTAGGTAACTCCTACCGTTTTTGATTGTATTTTAACGGTAACAACTAACACCCAGTTGCAGAAACAGACTTTATCATTAGCCATAGCTAGACTAATGTGTCATTATCTTCTAACTGTCTACACATTAGTTTAGTAGTTAAAGGAGACATCACTCGTTTAGGCAATAATTGTATACGTGTCAACTTGAGAACCTCCTTCGTTTTTTGAAGTTGTATATGTATAATAATAATTATTCTTCAACTTAATTTTTTGGCTACGGCAACCAATCCCGACAGAGATCATCAGCTACTCAGGAGATACGAGCACAAGTGTGGGCGCAATACAAGGGTGCGGTCTGACCCAGGATTCGAACCCGGAACCTCGCCGATAGAAGCATGCTTACTGACTACTAGACCAACGAGGCAGACAATAGATTAGATAATATTATACCCACAAGAACGATTGCCGACAAACTGTACAATAGTTAGGCAAAAAGTAAATCAATAAGTAACACAAAATACACCGTTAGCTTCCTCCTCTTATTTATCTCCGATTAGAAATCTGATATTTTTTCACTCGATAATAGGGTTTTAATTCGGGGCAAGCTCTATAGTAAGTAGGTTACCTGGTGTAAGTATTATGACTTATTTTATTATGAATGACCAATTTACAATATTACATAGGTAATCTATATTCACCAATAAAATGATTTGAAGATTTTATAAATAAAAGTGAATACCTACCACCTACTTGACGAAGTAATTTCTCAAATATTTTTCCGCCTTTTCAGTCGATCGCAGGTAGTTAGTAACTCGTATGAGTTCACGACTGTGTTACCGAGATAATAACGCGTTTCCTCGTCCCCCCTTCCGCTGACCTCCCGGTTTCCTTAGAAACCTTCGCGAAGACGAGCAATCTTTATAAGTAGAGCGCCTTTGATTAACAAAATAACAGGAACTGTTGTCCTTGAGTAAGACAAAATACCACCTTTCTCTGGCGCGGGCTCATATAACAACATTTTTAGTACTTAATAGCCGATTTTTCACTATCATTTTTAGCCTCTTAGAAGTTGCGTTTTAAAAATTTGGGAATAAGTACGTCATTGATTCCTGATTTCTGAACAAATCGCTAAATTCAAATTTTTGCCGATTTAGCTTAAAAACTGACGGAAATACATATACCCTATTTATAACCCCTTAAGGGGCGAATTTCCAAAAATCTTTTCAATTATTTTCTTAGTAGTGCATATACTTACATATCAGTCAGTCTCCGTTATTAAGTCAGGTTTCCTTTAAGACTTACAAGATCTTTACCGTCATGGACCATTAATTGTATCAATCTGTTGTGGTGGGACCATTTATCCGTACTACTAAGAAATTTTCGATGTGGTTAAGAAGAAGGCGTATGCTCTACCTTACCTTTGTGCTCGACATTTACTGTAGTACATACAACCCCATATTTGTACGTGACTATGTAGTAGGTATCTGTTTATTCTAAACCAGACGCGAATACACGCGTGTTGCATCCACAATATAAGTAAGCATATATAATTTCACTTTGACGTAAAGTGTCGTTGAGTAGGTAGTATGTACCTCCTCACCTCTGAACTCTCTCTACGTCAATGTCAACTGGCTAACACTGCGACTAACTCCAAAAAAAATACTTGTGGTACTTCTCATCGATTCCTTTGATATGACAGGGTGTATATTTTTTCAAGTAAGTCCCTATAACAAGTATCTATGACAGGGAAAATATTGTCGGTATTTACTTTTACTTAGAGCAACGCGCTCGGAAAATAAAAAGAAATAGCCACCATTATTAGCTGTTCTACACATTTTTCAGAGCTCCGTCGTAAAAATAAAACATGGTGACTTAAGAACACTTTTTAAAAGCGTCTACTTAATTAATAGGTACTTATTTTGCGTCATCGTAAGCACATCGCGTCACTGCCTCAAGAAACATGTTTATCGTAGGGTTTTGGTTTTGATAACAAATGTCGATTTTCTTAGTAGGTTAATAACTAAGTTTTTAATAACTAGTTTGTTGACTCTTCTTTTTCTTAGTATTATAAACCGTGACTGAGTGTTGTGATCATTATGTGGAATGAAATACACTCAACGATACTCTGGAGTGGTTTGCCATTGCTTTCTCAATTTCACACACTAACCAACAACACTCAACCACAAGTGCGCAGGTTTCCTCCTCACGATGTTTTCCTTTACTGTCAAGCAGCGATATTTGAGAAACGTACTTGAGTTTTGTACAAACTCTGTGGTACAGGCTAGGGATCGAACTCACGACCTCTCGACTCGAATAAGTAAGAGAAGTTTTATCCTCGCGGTTTACGCTTAAAATCTCGGCTAATATCGTTTCTAAACAAACGAGTCCAAAATCTTTAGGAATTGTTAGGCTTACAATATGTAAAGCTACTTAATCAAGAAGATCAAGACGACGTCGTGGTAGTTACTAGTCTCGTAGCAAATTAAATTGATGAGCACCAGCTCTTAAGAATCATTGAACTTTGTTTGATGTTTTATTCAAATCAGAATGAAGGGGGACTTTAGCACCTCTATATTCTAACACTCAGGCCCGTTATCGGGGCTCTCAAAGTCACAAGTGTCATTATTAACCCGGCATCACTTTTACGACGTGTATCCGCTTAGGTTTGGTGAAGCCGCGCTTAAACATCTCGTTTGTACGTTTATCACAGGTTACAGATTCACCATTCAAGTGAAGTTCGTGTAGCCCGCCAAACTGTTAGCACGCAATGTTATTTTATGTGCTGAAAGTGAGGCTTGTTTGCATCAGATCATTCAATTTTGATAGACCTTCTTACCGAGTAGGTGTTTGCTGGGAAGATTAGCCCACGACCTATTTACAGGTCAGGTTTGGTCAATCCTAAACTGGCAACGATATTGACTAGTAGTCTAGCTAGTGATGCTCTGACCGCGGCGGCAATATGCCAGTGGCCCACCAGCAAAAATATTTCCTCCTACGTTCATAGTAAAATAGTGCTGAGGTTTACAAATAATGTAAGCATCGCGCGAGTTACTAAGTGCGCTCGTTTGCCCGTTTCTGATTAGTTGTGTAATTAGGCGTTTTACCTATAAATTACAAATCAGTTTAATATCTTGAATACCTACACTGTTTCAAGGCTAGGACTAACTGATCATCATCATCATGGGGTGCCATCTTCAAATTGAAGTTTGGAGGTCAGCATGTAGAAACCGATGCGGTCTTGAGCCGCTCTTTTTAGCTGGTCATAATAACGTAGTTTGGTCCAGTCTTTAATGTCATCTATCCATTTTTTTCTAGGTCGGAATGGTGATCTCTTGCCAGGAATCTTCTCTTCGAGAATCAGCCTTAAAAACTCATATTGGGGACCTCTTTGCATATGTCCAAAGAAGGCAGCTGATATCCCAGCTATACGTTTCATCTTTCTAGTTTGCACTGAAAGTGGGCACATTTTCTAAAAATTACAAATAAATTCTGGTCATTACAATGATTTTCCAAATAAAAAGAAAATGCGGTTAAATTTAGCTTTGTCGAAAAGTTTGTTATTTTGTTTGATACAAGCTTTTCGTGTAACATTTCAGAGTTTAACCAGTTAAAAAAGATAAACCTCTATTGGACATTTACCGATTTTAACCATTTCAGCTGAAACTGCACCAGAGTAAATGCAGTTAGAAATAATAGGCAAAACGATCGGGATTTTAGCAACAAAAATTAATTAAATAAAGGGGACTTGCTGAACGTTTACCGCTGCATAGATAAAACTATATTCGAAAAGTTCCACAAATACCTTAAAATGAGCTTACTTACATGGTTCTACTTATGTGAACAAACATAAACAGTAGAACCAATGTGTCTGTCTGTACATTGTTTTGTACACGCTAATCTCCAGAACTACTGAACGGATTTGAATGAACCTTTTTTTGTTGTGTAGCTATTGAGTCTGGGCAAATACTAGGCCGAACCTTATTTCGAAATACGGAGTACCTGACGTGTAACCTTAGCAGTACACTTAAACAAGAGAGATATTAAAATAGCTCTTTATGAAAAGTTATCCAGCGTGATGCGAATGTTCTATGACATACACAAATTGAAGGTCTGAAGCAACTGATATGGAACCCTAGCAGTTCCGCTCAACTTAAAGAGATATAAAAAGAGCGCCTTAGAGAACATTGGTCAGCATGATGAGCATTTTTCAATGACTTACATAAACTGAAAGTCTGGAACAACTGACATGGAAACATAGTAGCTCAGATATATTTGGTATCAGAGATATGAGTAGAGAGCCTTCGGGAAAATTGTTTAGAGTGATGTGCACTTTCTGGAGATGTATAAACTTTAAGCTCTAAATCGAAACCACATTGCATTGCAAATGCAAGCTTGGAAACTATTGGCCCGTACGCTTGGCTCGTCATTAGTTCATGATTTACCCAAGTGATACATGGTGTCAATAAGTTTTATAAGTTTTTGCATCCCTGCTAGACAGACATAAATTACGTAAACGGTTTGGAATAAAATAAATAAATTCATACAAACTAAATATGTATCATCATCACCTAGCGTTTTCCCGGTTGTGCACTCGCACGCGAGGACCCAGGGTCCACCTAGGGACCTATACATTACAAATCAATCAATCAATGATCCAGGATATGGCGGATCAGGTAATTACAGTGGAGCGACTGCCATCTGACAACCGAAATATGTATACAAAACATGAATTTTAATTCCAAGTGAATCCTACATAAATTTTCATGAGATTATCCGTGACAATCGGCTAATTTGTAATTCATGTGCTATCTTCGTATTGAGGGACTGGTAAATGAGTTTCCTTACTTAAGGTTTATTATGTGCTTTATACATAGGAGGTTCTAACGGTATACTAGGCTAACAAACTTATACCTAAGTATAAGTACCTCGGTAAATAATCCATGCAGGTCACCAAACATGTTGTTAGGTACCTATGGGTACATTACATAAATACAAAACTCAATTCCGATATTGACAATCACGAATTTTGAAATTCCGATTATTATTCCGAATGATATAGATTTTTTCGGATTTTTGATAATCGGATTTCGTATTTATGATATTGCGGATTATTATACATATACATTTGGAATTTATATAATTCGGTACCTATAGTGGAATTCGGCATTCTGTAAAATAGTACATTTAGTTGTAATATTAGGATTTATGATTAATCGTATAAAAATTCTGATTTTCGGTAATCTATATCATTCGGAATAATAATCGGAATTTCAAAATTCGTGATTGTCAATATCGGAATTGAGTTTTGTATTTATGTAATGTACCCATAGGTACCTAACAACATGTTTGGTGACCTGCATGGATTATGTACCGAGGTACTTATACTTAGGTATAAGTTTGTTAGCCTAGTATACCGTTAGAACCTCCTATGTATAAAGCACATAATAAACCTTAAGAAAGGAAACTCATTTACCAGTCCCTCAATACGAAGATAGCACATGAATTACAAATTAGCCGATTGTCACGGATAATCTCATGAAAATTTATGTAGGATTCACTTGGAATTAAAATTCATGTTTTGTATACATATTTCGGTTGTCAGATGGCAGTCGCTCCACTGTAATTACCTGATCCACCATATCCTGGATCATTGATTGATTGATTTGTAATGTATAGGTCCCTAGGTGGACCCTGGGTCCTCGCGTGCGAGTGCACAACCGGGAAAACGCTAGGTGATGATGATACATATTTAGTTTGTATGAATTTATTTATTTTATTCCAAACCGTTTACGTAATTTATGTCTGTCTAGCAGGGATGCAAAAACTTATAAAACTTATTGACACCATGTATCACTTGGGTAAATCATGAACTAATGACGAGCCAAGCGTACGGGCCAATAGTTTCCAAGCTTGCATTTGCAATGCAATGTGGTTTCGATTTAGAGCTTAAAGTTTATACATCTCCAGAAAGTGCACATCACTCTAAACAATTTTCCCGAAGGCTCTCTACTCATATCTCTGATACCAAATATATCTGAGCTACTATGTTTCCATGTCAGTTGTTCCAGACTTTCAGTTTATGTAAGTCATTGAAAAATGCTCATCATGCTGAACAATGTTCTCTAAGGCGCTCTTTTTATATCTCTTTCATCAATGCATGTATGCATGCAAGCAAGCAAGCAGGCAAGCAATGCATGCATGCAGACGAGTAGACAAGCCTGCATGCATGCATGCAATCATGCATGCCTTTAGTTTTGCTCTTCTCTGACTTTGCGGGAAGTGGCTGTCTTTCCACCCTTGCGTAACGAAGCGAGCCGTAGGCGATCAGCCGAAGCCGAAGTTGCGAAACCTCCGCGCCTCCGGCTCTTAAATAGCACTCAGTATTGGGAAGACAAGTCCTACGGCGGAAAGAATACGGCGAGTTCCTCAAAATTCTTAATTTTCAAAATGAATATTCGGAAATTTTAAATTCGTAAAAAGTTTAGTAAGTATTAAATAAACAAATTCGTTTATGGTGCTTTGGTTGCCAGCCTTTTTCTAAAAAGTCACTTTCAGGAAAATGTGAATCATGTTTTTGAATAGTCGGAATTTTAATTCTGTGGGACTTTTATATTGAAATTCTAAAAATCGGAACCTAATCAAATTCGGAATTACATATTTCGGAATCTTTGGTAATCCTAGATCCGAAAATACTGGTTTATAGCCAATGACTGGAACATAAGTCCGCCATTTGGTTACACATAAACTCCTTTGTTTGTGAACTAAAATAAAATAAAGCGGTAAGCTTTTCAACAACTTTCTCAGTTGCTACTTGGATGGAACTAGGACCCTAATAGGAACTTTCTAGGCTTACTACCAATGAAAACAAACCAGTACTAACAATGAATGCTAGTAAACCTTAGTAGGCAAGTAAATGTTCAACGTCTTTTCATTTCACAGAGACAGCCTTTGGCTATTATTTCTTAAAACAAGCCTGTAATAAAAACGATGCGGTCCGTATTTTCAAAGTTATCTATCTGCAAATCCACTTTAAAACGTCTCCGTTCTCCGACGAAGCCGTTCAGGCAATTCTAGGTGGCGACGTAAATTCAACCTTTCGTACTACAACACAAGTTTGAAATTCTAAAGACTTGATGCTATCTCACCGACTGGCTGTCTCGTTCAACTCCTTTGATTGTAACTGGAAGTAATATTGTGACTTTCCCATTTTAAGACGTTTTAAACAACATTTTACTTTATAAAGTAATTTTCCTCTTTAATCCTCTGATTACTTTGTCCTTAGAAGTTATTAAACCCATTTTGGTACTAACATCCCCTGATGAAGATCGGGGCCTCATTTGTGTGTGTTGCATCGATATTTATGTTACAAAAATATTATACTATACTTAGCAGGTGCTTAACCCTACTTATTTTGCCATTTGCATGAGTAGTTTACGGTAAGTAATAAATCAATGTTTAAACATTTATTTGGTTATTGGCTAATCGTCAAGTCCATAATATCTGTGTCCATAGTCCATACAGTGCGTGATTAGTCGCACATACGCGTTATTGTATTAACAAGTTTCTGATATGAAATAATGTACGAATGTTGCAGTAAGCATCAGGCATTATGTACCTAGATAAAATAAGACTGAAACATAGGTGTTAAACTTACTGCAACGATGATTGGGTCTGACTTTTTTACGATCTACTTTGGTCGATACACAATAAAAATGCAAATGTTTCATGGCGCACTCCGCCAAATTACTTTACCTTCAATTTTGTGTAGTAATATCGATTCAAACGTAAACGTATTCATAAGATAATTGATGTAGCGCTCGGCGTTTATTCTTATTCATATCGTGTATTAATTTTATTGCATAGTAGGTAGGTATAGGAATCTACCTACTATGCTTAAAATAAAACGGCGAAAATACGTTCACTAAAAAAAACTAAAAAATAATGAATAGGGACAACCGAAAAAATGTTTCTCTTGTAAATAAAACTGGTGATGTAAAAATTATTTTGCCGTTCCTCTTGCAAAGGTGTTCGCTAACTTATTCAAAACATGTAACAGCGTTCGACTTTCCCAATTTACGTGTAGCTCGTTGGCAGGAACGAGAAGTTCTACACATGCTGCGACGAGCCCTACCTGGACATCACGTTCAACATCACCATGCGGAGGAAGACGCTCTTCTACACCGTCAACATCATCATCCCCTGCATGGGGATCTCGTTCCTCACAGTACTCACTTTTTACTTGCCTTCAGACAGCGGGGAAAAGGTATATATTCGTATTTCTATGGTTATCGCATGCAGTAGCTTTTCGAAATCAAATGGATCAGCAAGTAATGGAAATCTGATAATTGAATACAACGTGAAAGGAGACTGGTAAAAATTGCGTGATAAGATTTATCAATCTTCATAGTCCTGTATCTCATTACTTATATGAAATGAAACACACACAAACGGCTCTAGTATAAAATAGCCAAGAAAGCTGTTCTTGGCTATTATAATGGAGTGGTTTGCCTTTGCCTTATCCATTTCACACTCTTGCCAACATCCTACCACTAGTGTGCACTACTATTTCATCACGATATTTTCCTTCACCATTAGGCAGCAAATTCGAAAAAGATTTGAAGTACTTCAAGTTTTGTTTGAACAAACTCTAGGTACAGGCCGCGGATCGAGCTCACTTCCTCACGGTATCAATAATACCAATAAATAGCTTCTTATTAAGTGGGTAAGATATGTAATAAGACGATTGAAGTTACAAAACTGACTCTGTAATTTATTCAGGATCTAAATTGTTCATCTTAAAATTCTATTTTAATGGAATCAAGTTTGCTAACCCAAGGAGCGTAATTTACAGTTCCGTGGCTTCCCAAAACTACACCTCGACTGAATGTATGATTCTGTCTATTAGATCTCGGTTTGAGCTCCGGAATGTTTGATTTAGTTATTGCAAGGTCTTGGAATCTTGGACGGAATCACCGAAACATGAAATAAATACGTATAGGCGGACACAATAATCTCATACATTAAGGATTAGGATGGTATTGTAGCCTTTTTGAACAGGGTTTTGATATGTTTTCGTAATAGGCTGTTACTAGAACCTTCTAAGCTTTAAATATAGGTATTATCGTGACGCAAAGCGATCTCCATAATTTACACGTGTCATTAAGTACGTTTTTCAGCACACAGCGTAGCTAAAATAAAATAGATAAGACCAAAGTAACGCTGCAGTAACGACATCGTTGCCCGTGAAAAATTACTCGAACATTCTTGGATTTACTTTACCACACTTTGAATACGAAATGACGAGAAGCCTTTGGCGACTATTAATCAATCAATGGCAGAAGAAAAGTTTGGTATTTTTGAATATACTCGTACACTGGTAGTGATGAAGTACGTATTTAAAAGATCATGATTACATGTCTAATAAAATTAAAGCGTTTAATATTAAGACTATATACTTTTTCCTTAAATAGAGAATTTAGAGGTCGCCGCAACTACTAATTGAGATTGAGACCTTAGATCATGAAGTTTACCAACATGGCCAAAATAACAAATTCCAAAATAACTCAGTGGTCATATTTCGACTGTCAGTGCTATTTGAGTTTGTGACAATTGCCTTTTGTCCACAGGTGACACTATCAATATCAATATTGATTAGTCTCCACGTGTTCTTCCTGCTGGTTGTTGAAATCATCCCTCCGACTTCACTGGTTGTGCCCCTCCTGGGAAAATACCTCATATTCGCCATGATCCTCGTTTCAATCAGGTAAGTCTTATTTTATTACGTTTACCTTCGTAAAGTATTAGTAAGTATACTTAAGCAATATTGTAGCAAAACTTTTGGGATCAATATTTACTTGGTCCGCAACGGAGCGTAGGTATGGTAGGTACTTACTTTAATAACTAAGAATGTTACGTTACAACTCGTGCCCGCGAGAAAAATATTTTTAATACCTACGTATCTTTTTTGTGTATTACCCCAACTGCGCATTGTCACTATCAATGCACAGCGTTAAAATTTTTTAACGTAAAATTGATTACTTTGTATAATATACTACTTACCGATCTAATTAAGTCTAAGGCCACTTTTCCGAAACTTGATAAATACAATTAGCGCTAAATATAGTTAAAACATCATTCTGTCTTTGTCAGTCATTCGACGTTGACAGAAACGGGATGATATTATTAACATTTAGCGTTAGTCATATTTAACAGAGTTTCGTAAAAGTGGGCCTAAGTGTGTGCCTACTTAAATAAATGCTACACTTTGGGCTTGATTTGATCAATTCGCTTAAAAAAAACAAATGAAAAGTATTGTTTTGATGAATGTTCTTTTGAATAGGGATATTTTATTTCCTCATCATTCGCTTGCCCTGTTCCCATTATATTTGGGGTCGGCGCAGTATGTTTTTCTCTTCCATACAATCCTATCACTTGTCATTGACTCATCCACTCCTTTCACAATCATATCATGCTTTACACAGTCCATCCATCTCTGATATTTTATTTCCTATTGAAGAAAATATGTAAGTGTAAATACGTATTAAACCTATGTCTCCCGCCCGGTATCTCAGATATTTGCGTTCTATTTCGTAGCACAGGTAAACAGAGTGTAAAATATTTCGCCTACCCTGTATCCTGGAATGCATATCATGGTTTAAGCCATAGAATACCGTGCTCAAGCGTCGCAATTCGCAGTGTGCTGCGGTCACAATGTGCGAAATAGTTAGCCCACCAAACTTGTCAAACAATTGTAGCAAATTTATAAGTAAGATTTACTATAATAGAGTATAGGAAATTAAAACTTTCAGGGTTCCATAGTTTACAAAGGAGCCTTATAGTATCGCTCTGTAGGTAGGTACGACTGTCGCGGCCTAGCGTAGAGATCTTTATTGCTGGTTTATACATTAAAGACTTAACTACTTTACTGCCTCACATACCCTACCTATAGGTAAGATATTAGGTACTAATATACTGTTTTAAACTTTCATGGTCATTATCATTAGAATAGTTATTTACGGGATTGCTACCATGTACCTTTTTATTTTCGAGTTTCCAATATTTCGGCGCTGTTGCAAGCGCCATGATCACGGAATAACTGAAGATCTTGCGGGTGGGATGTTATGGGCAAACATATCGGTCTACCCTCCTTCGAAGTCTTTTATTGCATTCACCTCCGGTACCACTGTACACACGTACATTGTAGCAATCCCGTAAATAACTATTCTAATGTTAGGTACTAGAACAAAAAATTGCACTTTAAAGTTGAATATTTCATAAACGGAACATTAAATCAAATAATCAGAAACCCCTAAGTCATTTTAAAAGATCTACTCAATGACCCCACACGATGGGGTAGATGACGAAAAAAAAATCATCCCCACTTCACTTGTAGAAGAGCTACCATAAATAAATATATTCCAAAATTTTATTTTACCGATTTGTCGGCGTAATCTGTATACATACACCTACAAAATTACAGCTTCCTACTACTAACAATCTCTTAGCAAAACCTCGGACAGCCAGAGAGATGGGCATAACGAGACTATAGGGATTCCTTGTCAGGACTACGGAACTCTAAAAACATAGAGATAAGAAATCCTCTTACTTTTAATCTCGTATTTAAAAATAAAACACAAGAAATAGGCCGTGCGTGGTGTATACCTACACCACGTTATTATGGCTAGAGAACTGAGTAGAGACTTTTAGGGTTCCGTAGTCCAACAAGGAACCCTTATAGTTTCGCCATGGCCGTCTGTCGTCTGTCCATCCGCGGTATACCCTTTGCACTTTACGTTCAAATACGTAACCCTACTTTGCGCGTAGCCCGACACGCATTTGGCCGGTTTTTCTATTTTCATTGTTGTTATTATAAAATGATAGAGCCTGTTTATACATTACGTATACAAAGGTAGATATAATCTACCAAGCTACTCCATAAGGTGCAAAACTGTTTTAGGGTATAGGATCACCATGCTGTCCGTATGTCTGCCTCTCTGTCAAGGCCCTATTTCTCAGGAACACGTGTGTGGAGTTCAAACTAACATCAAATTCTTATGTGTGTAATAATTATAAGCCATATTTTCTAACATTTGGCAAGGGAATCGAAGCCCTAGAATTATTAGCAAGAATAGAACACAAGTAAAGGATAAAATCCGAAAAGCGCAAAATTGTGACATAATCGCAGAAAAAAACGTTATTTATACTGACATCAACATCATCATCATCATTAACATCTGTCTTAAGGCAATTTGGATGACCTAGGATCAGTACGCTAGTCATACTCACACTTGCCCGGTTTTCTCTCTCTATTTTGACCCTTTTTCCAGCCTACAATCCCACCTTATAAATAAAAGTAATTATTTAAATATGGTTCAGACGGTTCGTCCACAAGCCGTAAAATTACCATATAAATTAAAAGCCAGTTTTCTAAACAAGATATTTGATTGCTTACCTACTTTAGGCTCAAAGAAAATTTTGGAACGATTTAATTTTCCATGAGCATATAAAACATGCAATTAAAAACACCTTGAAGCTTTGCCTAACAGGAATACAAAACCTTTTGTTAAACTTGTATTATTTTGTTGTCTAAGTAAATATAAAGAAGGCGTTTGTTAGCATAACAATGATTGCTTCTCAAAAGCTTCAAGTAGGTAGGTACTTAGGTGACTGTATTATTACAACTTGGTGATTTAGGTATCTACTGCTTTGTATCTACTAAACTGAGGCGTAGATTCTACATGAGTTTAGTAGATATGATATTACTTTACCAAAGTACGATAATTTAAAAAGGTAAAAGTTAGAATCAATATGTGCTCAATCATCTTAACCGTATTTTAAGATTGTAATCTGTCAGTGTATATAAAGTACAATTAATAAATAAGTAATTAAATACAATTACACTCTTAATTAAACAGCCAGCGTAGGTGACTTAAAAATTGTAAGGTATCTACGTAATAATAATGTAAATTAAATTCTTAATAATATTAAATAAAGAACTTATCTCGCAAGGAACTAATTGACACATTTCTTTACCAATAAGCAACTACGTAAACATGGAATAAGAACGATTACTAGAAGGAAGCAAAATTAGGTAATTTCCTCGCATTTGGTTAGAAATCCTGAGAAAGGTAAACAGTAGGAAACTGCTTATTCAGGACACAGCGCCTTCCTCTCGCGGTAGCGTCTTTCCATTCTACACAAGGTCAGAACGCAAGGGTGTGAAACTAATCAGGTATAGATTGGAAATAAACTTTTTACTAAGTTCTTTCAATCCATAAAAGAGCATTACGCAAATCTCGCGCAGGTATAGGTACATCGTAGTGACGTAGCTAACTATCATGTACTGCGCCAGTACGCATACGGACCAGTCGTGTAATGTATCGGAATAAGCGCGCTAAACTCTAAATTACAATTATACTCGAGCAGTGGCATGCTCGTCATTTTGATTTATTGACCTCTCTATTTCATGGTAATTCATATCTGCGAGTCTATTTTAAACTTTGCACATCTATCAGCACGTGCAAAATTAACGGTTTTTGTTGTTTGTACTAAAATGAAAAGTGGTTAATAGAAATAAGTATGTGGGTACATGTACCAATCTCTGCTCTTTCGTTCTCCTAAATTCATCAGAAAGTGAAATTGAAACTTTTATTGATTCTCTGAAGAAAGAATGTGCTATTGGCTGGGATAAAATCCCCTCTTCTCTTTTAAAGCGCTGCAAAGACCAGCTAATTCTCCCTATAACTTACATCTTCAACCGCTACCTTGATACCGGTACTTTCCCTGCGGCTTTCCAGAAGGCTCTAGTACATCCTATCAACAAGTCTGGTGATCGGTCCCTCTCAACCAATTACCGTCCCATATCGGTTCTTCCGGCTTTCTCCAAGATCTTGGAGAGATTGATCAACAGCAGGCTTACCGATTTCTTGGAAAAACACTCCCTATTGTCACCTAACCAATACGGTTTCAGAGTTGGAAGATCTACGGCTGACGCTGTTCACAGTCTTACTGACCATGTCACTCGAAGCCTTGACAGGGGGAAAAAGTGTCTAACAATATTTCTTGACTTTGCCAAGGCCTTTGACACGGTTTCAGTCCCTCTACTTTTGGAAAAACTCGACGCCTTTGGTATTAGAGGTACTCAGCTTGCCCTGTTTCGGAGTTATTTTGCTCATCGTTAACAGTCCGTTGTGATAGATGGTGTTGCTAGCTCCGAACTCCCCATTTTTTTCGGCGTCCCTCAGAGTAGCATCCTTGGCCCTACTCTTTTCCTAGTGTACATCAACCAGTTATGTTCCCTTAGTATCCCAAACTGTAAAGTCATGTCTTTTGCAGACGATACGGCCCCTTATTTTTACGGCGGACACGTGGGACGACGTCTTCCGCAGTGCTCAATCTGGACTGGACCTTGTCTCGCACTGGCTCCGAGACAACTTGCTCACCCTTAACACTTAAAAGACGCACTTCATCACCTTCTCCATCTACAAAATTCCTAAAAGGGACTTGGACGGCCTTCGCATCATTGCTCACTCTCCCGACTGCCTCGGTTTTGCATGTAGCTGCCCCACCTTAACTCCGACCAATTCGGTTAAATACCGGGGTGTTACGGTTGACTCTAAACTCTCCTTTCAACCTCATATTGACATCACCGCTGGTAGACTCCGCAAGCTCATGTACGTCTTTAGAAGTCTGAGACATGTGGCCGATGGGGATCTTGTAAAAAGGGTCTATAAGGCTCTTTGCCAGCCTTTATTGATCTACTGCTTAACATCGTGGGAGGTGCCTCCAAGACAATCCTAATTAACCTCGAAAGAGCTCAGAGAGCTATCCTTAAAATTTGCACTTTTAAACCACTGCTCTTTCCCACATCTGACCTCTACCAATATTGTCAGGTTTTAACCGTCTGCCAGCTCTTCATCTTACAGACTGTATTGATGCAACATAGATTGGCGGTGTTTGACGCCAGTCTGCATAGCCGTAGACGAAATCGTCATGTGATAACAGCCTCATTATTTAATACCTACTTCTCCCATCGCTTCTTTTGTTTTCTTGGCCCCTATCTTTACGGCTTCTGACTAGGCTTAACGACTTATATCAACAGATATTTGCCGGGACCAACTGCCTAACGTACCTTCCGAAGCACGAAGATGCTTGTCATGGACGTCACTTAAATTGTCGGAATCAGTCGGAATGGTCACCGCGCCGTAGGTTTTAACTTTGATACCACTACCAAAGCGCTGCGCCACTGCGCCACAAACACCTCCAAGAATAAATACCACCTCCTCAAGAGTAAATATATAATCTGCGTGTAATCATAATTATGCACTGTATCCATTATAAACGTTAGATAGAGTTTCAACTTACTCGATGACTATTGGCTGGTATCTACCTTGTACTTAATAGTGATCCGAATAGTAATCCGAGATATAGTCGTAGCCATATTTTGAGCTGGTTTCGCGGCCCTACAAAATAGGTCGTTGTCGACCGGTTTGTGTTTGTCGAACATACTTAAATATTGAAATCGTAACATTTCCAATTTAGAATAAGGCCGGGCCGGCTCGGTTTCATAACCTTTTCAGCTTTAGGATGTTATTTTTTATAGTTTGTTAAATTGTTGATAGGTAGAATATTTTAAGCTTTATTTTATCAGAATAGATGTTTCATTTACGTTCGTATTCTATATAAAAAAGTTGATCGCTAGATGTGTCACTAAGCGCAAAACTGAAGAACGGTTAGACCCATTTGACAGAAAACATCATGGCGATCTCTGTCTAGTGGCCAACCACTAGCTACGTTGGCTAGTGTGGGAAATGGCAGTGGCTAACAAATCCATTACACTACATTACATTACATTACACACTCACACACACAGACACACACACACACACACACACACACACACACACACACGCGCACACATTTACACACACACACTCACAATTCTGGTTATCTTTCTTCTTTTGTTCATTTTTCTTTGTTTGTGTCATGCTTTCATTTTATTTGTACCCATAACCGAGTAGATTCAGAGAGAGGAGAGTGTTGGCGCTCTGTAATACAGGTTTCTTACCTAGTTCAGACGCCAGTCTTTTCCAATCTTTATCTATTTGTACCAACAATGTACTTATAATTATTTTTTCATAACTTAAGCAATTATTTTGCAAGTTTTTACGAAATCAAATTGAATTTCGCTTACAAAAATTAATCGACTGTGTCGTCCGGTGGGACTCGAACCCACGTCCTTTCGCTATCCGGGCGAGTGCTCTTACCAACTAAGCTACGGAGGACGTTAGTCAGCCGACGAATTTTTGCAAGTGCTTGCTACGCCAGTGAGCCGGCGTTACATCAATACTTGGGGAATGTACCCGCATGTATCCGATGGAAATATTTTTACAAATATTAAACCATCAGTTAAGATGAAATCAGCTTAACTTATATATATATTTTTTTATAACTTAAGCAATTATTTTGCAAGTTTTTACGAAATCAAATTGAATTTCGCTTACAAAAAATAATCGACTGTGTCATCCGGTGGGACTCGAACCCACGTCCCTTCGCTATCCGGGCGAGTGCTCTTACCAACTAAGCTACGGAGGACGTTAGTATAAATAATAAAATAAGTTTTTTTTAAATTAAGTCCTGCCTTATAATTTAATAAAGTAGGGATCAATATAAAGCTAGATTTTTAACACTCCTTCCAAGAGTAAGTACGTGGTGTAGTATAGTCCGGAAGGAAGACGCGAGCATCCACGATACGAACTTTACACGATCAATACCCAAAAGTCGTGTATACATTGTAATCACAGATTTAAAAACAGCGTTACAATATATACGCGAGCAGTTTCCTACGGCTGGGTTCTGGCCTTGTATACAATGGAAAGACGCCCCGCGGTAGGTGTGGGTAGGTACCTACGCACGCGCCCTCCGATTAAGCGCACCCAATAAATCTTGATTAATTGCTATCCCCTCGCATTCCTCGTGTCTATGAAAACTATTACCCACTCGAACTGACTTGTCTTGTTACGTTATGAAGAGGTATGTTTGTTTGGCATTCTACAACTAATTAGGAATTATTGTTTTCTTGCTTAGGCACCTTACTTAAGGAAGGTACATTAAATATGTTTCAATTGTTGTAACTAGTTATTATTATCACTACTGTGTAAACATTTGTTTGTGAAATACCTTATTTGGTATAGGAGCCTACTAACTGAGTTTGGTTTTAGTACCTACATTCTTAGGTAATTATACTTATACTTATTTTTTATTTACTTACGCTTGAGTTAGTGCATTGATAGCATTTATTCAAGACTAAATTTTCAAAAAAGTCTGAACGTACAAAAAAACGAAAACACGGTACTATTTATTTCTAGATACATACCAATTTTTATCGATTTTTCTTTGAAACTGAAGCAGTTGCATACTCGTACAAACTTTTTTTCATTAAAAAGTTCATTGGGAGAGTTGGTAACCCTAGGTAAAACTAGATATTTTTTAAATAGATAGAAGAGGAAGGCCAATATGTTTAGTAGTGGACAGCGGATGATTATGATGATGCGCTCAGATTACAGAATAATAATCTGTGGATACGCGTATATATTTTTGAAATGTATTTATTTATGAGGTCAAAATGATAATGCAGGCTTAGTAACTTTAAATTTTTTCATCTTTTAACGATAATAATACAAGTTACATCCACGAATAAATACCTACTCACGTATGAGTTTTTACTTATAAATCTCTAGTCTCTACATAAGTTGTGACGGTGAGGAAATCAACCTGTTTTGTCCTCCACAGTATATGCGTGACGGTGGTGGTGTTGAACGTCCACTTCCGGTCGCCGCAGACGCACCGCATGGCGCCGTGGGTGAAGCGGGTGTTCATTCACATCCTGCCAAGATTACTGTTCATGAAACGACCGCAGTACAAATTCGATACAACGAGGTGAGTCGCACTTCACTAATTGGTTAATACACTGAAACAAACGGTAGTTAATTAACCACACGCCAGTTTCATGAAGCATAAACTACACATAACCTTATGGAAATAACTGTAAAGGAAGCGTTCTTAGATAAAAGGAAAAATATAATATTTTATAAACTCTAAGGATGTTACAGTTATGGCAAGAAAAGTGCATGCGTATTATACGTATGCACTTTTTTTGTTAGTATGTAGTTAAGTTGGCACTTTTTCATTCGTCATCATGACAAATCTGAGGCCATCGAAGCCATTAAATATTATGATTTGTGTGAATGTTACTTAACTATCACCTATTAGTCAGCACCATTACCTACATTTACTTGTCTTATTACTAAACTTATTACTTACTTTGTTTAATGTTTTGGATATGAAAAGTGCTAAACAAAAGTAAAGAAGCATTTAGAAGATTATGATGAGGCAGAGCCAAAAAACAGTGAGATCGGGTCGTTAGTTAATCAAACAATTATCGCCACAAACTGTGCCACAACTCAAAGTTCTAACCGCAATCGGTTTATCAAAGTGCTATGAGTCGACTTTAGAATCCGAGCACGGATCAGTAACAAGTGTAAATTAATTATAAGTTGGTAAAGGATCGCGCAACGCTGAAGTTTGCGCATATTTTTCGCCGCGAATACACCCCTAACTTTAATATTAATAAGCTACCAAGAAGCGCATCAGAAAGTACTTAGTTGTACTAACAAAGTAAAAGGGAATTCATGGTTTCGAGCCCATGAATTAAGTATTACCTCTTCAATCAGAAAAGTTTGAACTTGTGATAATTGATAGAAAAAAAGTTTTAAGTGTCTGTTAACATAAGTACCTATATAAATAAGTGCTCGAGCCTTGGAATGAGTTCAGAAGATCTTCTTGTACATTTTGCTTAAAATATATATATAATAAAAAATGCTTGCTTGTACACAACTGCCGTATAAAATACCTAGTTAGATAATAAAAAAAAGAAAAATATTTTAAAAAAAAAGAAGTTTCACACCAAAACAAACCAGTATTGTAGCAATAATCACGTAACTTGTGAAAAAGAATATGAAAAAAACACAATTCTTTCAGTCCTTAACGATAGCCACTCGGCATCATAATTCACTTAGCGAATGATGTCTATTAGCAAGGCAAGTGGTATAATGGCCGCCTCACAGTGGTTTTCGAACATTACGTAAATGGATCAGAGATTACCGTTCGAAGCGACTCTACTGACGATAAAATAGCTGGAAAAGTAGAAAGAAATTGTTTTAATTTTATAGGTCTTTAAAGTAGACATAGAATTTCGTTATTCTACTCTTGTTATGGTTCAAAAGCAATATTGAATTCTGTTTATGTTTATTTCCCACAAGTCGGTATTTTTAGATATCACCTATACGAATAGGCCACTGCTATCTTAGACGTTTTGTTTTTATTTCCTTGCATACTTGAGTTCTACTAGTATTTATTCTGGGGCTCTACAAAGTTCAAACTGATGTGGTTCGAACTAGGGGCAATGAAAGAACACACCCATCAGTATCTCGCACCTAACAAATAAACAACGGCTATTCGCACACGGACATTTTGTAGCCTATTGTTTTACAACCACACAAAATCTCTTACAATGCGTGTATGTCAGTTTAATAGTAGAGGACTTTAATTCTCAACTCATCTTAGGGACACCTACAGGGCGATCCGGTAATGTAATAAAAGGTTTGTGAAAAGTGGTTTTCCGCAGCAACTTCCGCACAATTTTGGTGGTATTTTTTTTCGCAACAATAAAGCCTCTTCTAAGTGCTGTCGATATCTCATAGTTGCAACCACTAGTGGTTTAGTTTTTTTTTCAGGCAATTATTGTTCTAATAGACTTGATTGTCATAAACATGACCTCAAAACTAGAAGTTCGGAACTTCGGAAAAAGGGATTGTTATTTACAGCCGTTGCTACAACAAAATTTCAAGTTCTTTACATGTCGCATTGGTCCCATTAAGCCCGGATATGTTTATTAATCACCATATACCAACAAAACTTAGTCCATAGGAAAGCATCAAAAACTTAGTGCGCCATCTCTAGGAGTCCGCCATATATGATTTGGAGTGACGTCACCCTATGTATCGAGTAATTCTTAGCAAGCCCTATCATTTGATACCCATATTGTAAGAAAGCATAAAAAACTTAGTCCATAGGAAAGCATCAAAAACTTAGTGCGCCATCTCTAGGAGTCCGCCATATATGATTTGGAGTGACGTCACCCTATGTATCGAGTAATTCTTAGCAAGCCCTATCATTTGATACCCATATTTTAAGAAAGTATACAAAACTTAGTCCACCATCGTTCGAAGCCCGCCATATTGGATTTACAGTGAGATCACTTTTTTATCCAAATATTCTCAGCAAGCACTTTGATTTAATACCCATATTGTAGGAAAGCATAAAAAGCGAAGGCCGTTGTGTTTAGAAGTCCGCCATGTTGGATTAAGAGTGACGTCACCTTCTATATCGAGTTATTCTCAGCAAGCTCTTTCATTTGATACCCATATTGTAAAAAAGCATAAAATCATTGTCCACCACATTGGATTTGGAGTGACGTCACCTTATTTATGGATATGTTATCAGCAAGCCCTTTCATTTGATACCCATATTATAGGAAAGCTTTAAAAACACGACTGTGTTTGCCCGTTATCTTTAAAAGTCCGCCATATTAGATTTAGAATGACGTCACGTTATTTATCGAGTTAGTTTCAGCAAGCCCGTTCAATTGATACCCACATTGTAAGAAAGCAAAGAAAACTTAGTCTGCTATTTTTAGAAGTCCGCCATATTGGATTTGGAATGACGTCACCTTATTTATCGAGTTAATCTCAGCAAGCCCTTTCATTTGATACCCATATTAGAGGATTGCGTTTACAAGTCGGCCATTTTGAATTTTTTAGTAACGTCACTTTATTTTTTGAGTTACTCTCAGCAAGCCCTTTCATTTGATACTAATATTGTAGAAGTGCATTGAAAATAACGAGTCCGCCATCTTGGATGGTCCGCCATGTTGAACTCAGAATGACGTCATGCATCTTACCATGCATTGTCATCCAAACTAAACGTGTATACAAAATTTCAGCTCAATCGGTTGAAGATATCTGCTTCAAAATTGACTTGCAAGATTCCACCCGAACAAACATACATAGTTACATTGCAAGCTAAATAAAAGCTTGTAATAATAAAAAAAGAAACATGTGCAAAGTGTATCTCTTCCTCCTCCACTCGTTTCGTCATCAACTCTGTTTTGGTGGAGCTCCGCCCTAAACCGCATAATGTGTGAAAAAATACAATACGTTCAGGCCGTTGTTTATTTTCATTTCTACTTAGAGTAGAGTAGAACTTAAGTAAATGTATTAAACGTACCTAACTCAAAACTTTCCCCTACAATTCGGTATGTTCTAAAATTGTCCTGGCAGTTTGGTCCCCATGGATACAAATTTAAAATAGCTTCATTTCGTAAACTTGGACTAGTTAGTGTCTTAATTAATTTATAAGAATAGCAACTACTCGACAAATATTGCAAACAAACATTTATCGGCTGTCTTCAGGTGGAAATCGACCTTCGGTATCCGGAACACGACTGCTCTCCTAACTGAGCTACCGAGGAGATGTTAGTCACTTGAGGAATTTTTATAAGTGCTTACTGCGCCATTGAAGCGACAGATGAAAACATGATAATCCATTAAAATTTTTAAAAATAAAGATTTGATGGAATATTAAGTGATGGGTTATAATGAGAGAAGTGTTGGGACAGTCACATGTTTATTATCTAAAGCTCACACAACGGTACAACAACAAAGTATCCTAAGAACTGCTAAAGCTCAAAGGGTACAAAACATGTACACTGTCTAGCTAGAATATTGACCGGTTACTGCAAACTCAACGTAAACATGAAGTTGACCGGGGTTGCAATGCACTGTGGGACACTTTTTAAAACTTTAGGTATTTTTTAAAGTGTTGCCACGCAATGCCACTATTAGAGTCTTTGTATACCAATATAAAATCCTTAAACTTTATTTTACTCAGAAATGTCGTCCGATTGCTCCTGCGCTAACGACAAGACTGCTACGGTTGACAGTTTTTCTCGTAGCGTTTGCTACGAACTTTTGTTCGTGTTTCTAACTAGATATTAACTGTTTTTTGCTTTATTTCAGGTTCTTTATATGTTAGCTCGTTTATAAGGATGTATTTTCGTAATATTTAGCTATCTGCAAATACAAGTAGTGCCAGTGAAAAGAGTGGATATGTCTTACAATTAACTGTGCAAACCTCTCAAACGGACACTGAAAATACAATGTGACTCGGTTCTAAAAATGAAATAGACTATAAAAACTATAAAACTAGACTTTTCACATTTTTAAGACATAATCCCAATGAAAAAAAAATATTTTTTTAATTCTTTGTTTAAATAAATTTCATTTTTTGGGTTAAGTTTTGTAATAGGTTTAAAAAAACTATTTCATTGTTATAAATTTTTGGCAAGATTTCTTATAATTTACCTTCCAAATCAATCATTTTCATAACTTTTAGGACCTCCAGATCCATAGAAATAGGTTTTTAAAATATTTAAATGGCTGCCATTTGGATGGTTTTTAACATTTGATGATCTCATAGTCCACAAATTATCGCCAGTCCAAACCCGGACACACTATATACTTATATATGTTTAAATTACATGTTTGTTAACAGATCACGGTACACAGCTTGCGGCGTGGTGGTCCGTTGCGGGGGAGCGGCGCGGCCGCTGTACCCGTACCGGCTGGCGGCCGCCGACGACGACTGCTGCGCGCCCGGCGCGTGGCCGCCACCCGTCGCGCAGCGCCCGCTCACGCGCACACCCAGCAAGGAGGACCTCACGCACACCACCTATCTCAACTCGGGGTAAGGCACTTATTACACAATCCTATTTGTGTAGCATGTATAAGTATATAGTTTTGTCCTAACTAGCAAGGTGTCTGGGGCCCCACTCTGGAAGACGATATCCGTAGTTTCGGCTGTAGTCATCCCTGTCACTAATGCCAGCATGTCAGTGCGAGTGAGCGCGACGGTTAGACGCAAAAATACGGACAATGCGTTATCAAAGTAGAGCATCTGCCTATCCATCCTACCGTCCTAGTTAGGATCCTAACTAGGATCGAGTAGGACGGTACCTTCCTAGTTAGGATCCTAAGCAGGATCCTAGTTAGGGAGCTACATATAGTATGGTGTAATAAGTGCTTAAAGGCATGAGCGTTTACACGTTTTGCCACAGCGGCAGTATCCAGCGAGAAACTGCACTAAACCCTCGTGGATTTGAATAAAATAGGAACAGGGTTACTGGTAATGAATCCGCCGCATACAGAGGAGGTCATTTGCTAATTATTAGACCTCACATTTTTATATGTCAGTTTTACTTCTATTTATTGGATTTGTAAATTATTCAATTGAATTACATCCTACCCTAACACAACAAATTTTTTTTCGTGACTAAGTGTTGGTAAGATATATTAACAAAGCAGCAATATCTAGTATGTAGTTAATACAATAAAAAAAAAGTACACGAAAATAGTTTTTTTATTTTATTCATAAGCATTTGTAATGAAAAAACGCCATAACTTCGCTCAAACTAATATTCAAAAATTAAACGTTACGCATAAAAAAAAACTAGTTATTGACCTCCTCTATGTATGCGATTATGCTATGGCGGGTTTAGTCCCATTCACCCTATATACGACGCCGAGGCGCGGGCGGCGGCGGGGAGTTTTTGTAGAGATACCTACTGCAGCGGTAGAAAAACGCTGCCGCTGCTGCATCATGTGAAACAGCTTTACTGTTAACTAGCTGTTGCCCGCGACTTCGCCCGCGTAAACTACTATTTCTGTATCCTACGGTAACTGTTTTTTTTCGGGATAAAAAGTAGCCTATATGTTATTCCAGACTATAATCTATCTCTGTGCCAAATTTCATCCATATCCGTTCAGTAGTTTTTGCGTGAAGAAGTAACAAACATACACACTCACACACTCACAAACTTTCGCATTTATAATATTAGTGGGATAATACCTTCTGTTAGGTATAGATAGAGCACTCTTGGCTTGGTCTGGTAGTCAGTACGACTGGCTCTATGAGGTTCCCGTTTCGAATCCGGTCAGGCGTCAGCCTGATTCACAAACACTCGGAAAGTTTCCGTATCGGATCCTTTCTGCATTCGAATGTCAAATCGTATCGGATCCCACCGACAGCTTTTGTGAATAGGTTTTTCGAATCCGTTCGGAAAGAAGGTTCGGACATTCGAATACGGGAACGATCCGACACGGAAACTTTCCGAGTCTTTGTGAATAAGGGTGCCGGTGGTCAGGTCAGGCGGAAATGTGTTTTAGAATTATTATGCCTTGAAAAACACAGAATCTGCTCGCAAACTCAGAAAGTTGGTTTTCTAAGGAAACTGACATTTATTTTCTGTGCTTATTCTGTTTATGTATGTGTAGGTACTTACCCAGTGCGTTCTGGTGTAGCAGTTTATGCCAAATATTTCTAGCAACAGTCGTTTATATGTATGTATTAGCATCATTTGTAAGAATACCATAAAACGTGTGTAACAAAATTGTGCAAAAACATGACTCGTAGGTTTCGATACTACACGACTCGTGAGATACGATGGTAACAGGCGACATGAATATTTGAGTACAGTGTAGATGCCTTGCCGCACTGTTATTAAATTGTCAGTTTGTCAGTAACGTTTCTATGAATGCCTAATAAGACAAGGTCCTGAAGCGTTTATTATAACAACTTATGAAATTGTATCTCCTAGTATCTACTTACCCCAAATAAACAATTTCGGTGTTATTACAAAAAAATAGACCAGGTTTGAAATAAATCTAAATATTAGCTGACAACAGAGAAACGAATGACACAATCGTGACTGGACATAACCTAATAGAGAAACGCTTTTCTAATTGGCTTGCTAACAGCTTAGTACGGGCTTAAACCTGGTACAAAGTTTTTGTAATAACGGGGTTTAAGTTTAATATTATTAAGGATCTCATCGGATGATCGGACCTTCCTACACAAATACTTATTACTTACTTTGAATTTCTGCTGAACGTTATAGTTAAAGCGATCGATAGTTATTATAAGATTACCTACGGACACGTTAATCTACATTTCAATATTCAAATACTTCATTAATTCGTACTTGCCTATTATTAAGTTTTGCAATGAAATCATGAGTGGACTTAATACTACTTACCATGGGTAAAGTACTGTCACATAGGTTTGGCAATTGCAAAACAACAGCTTAGCGCAATATTTAAACAGCCGCAGAAAGATATGGAGTTTCTATTTTGGAATATATGAACAATTTTACTCAAAATTATGTTTCACCAAATGAATAAACGTACGTGTACGTGTAGTAACTGAAGAGGTAGGTATTACCGACCAACGTCAAATCGATTCCAAATAGCAAAATGAATGTTCTAAAACCGATTACTTGTGCCTCATTTGAAATTTAAAAGCTTTTTTTTATAGTATGGGGGACAGCAACCGGTTCGGTGGCAGTTGTGTGGTGCACGGGTCCACAGAAGGAGGGGGCGCGGGGCTTGCGGGGCCCGATGAGGACACCCTCAGCCCGGTGCCCGACCCCCCGCCAGGGTTCAGCCACTCCGCCTGCCCCCCAGAGGTCCACAAAACTTGCTTCTGTGTCAGGTTCATCGCAGAACACACAAGGATGCTAGAGGATTCCACAAAGGTAGGTTCGGTAAAGCCTTCCAAGCGCAAGGTAATATTTCGTCTGACATCTCCCTCCAGCATGTTGGCGCACTTTTTTTAATCTGGGTGAAGCAAGATGGCACTCCTAAAATATCAAAAATGTTGACCGAGTTCGTGGAGGTAACAGATTCGTCCATGGTAACAGTTAGTATTCAGCAGTCAAGTCGAAATCTGGTAGAAGCTGACCCTAACTCTTTTATAAAATCCATGTTATTCAAGGAGGATTTTAAAATGCGAAGCTTGTTTACGTCACTATAAAGAAATATTGGTTCAACTTGTTTATTAAGGTGTATCTATTTTTACTCTGTCCATCAACACAGGCAGGTATTAAACAGATATATTTTCTTAAGATCAGCATAAAAATAAAAATGTTACCTACCCAGTTGTTGTTTCACTTGTTCGCAATATTTATTCATAGTAAACGTCGATGCATTCTCCCTTATCATAATATATTGTGATAGCTATTGTAATGGTTGGAAACACTTGCTGCTCAAGAGCTTTGTATCGTAAACAGTAAATGGCCATAACGGGGAAGTAGAAAATAACGAGCGACAATAACAATTGTCATTACCGTCCGGACAGAGGGGCTTTTTATTTACTTTTTGACTTTATGCTTCTGTCTTATCTTTCATTCTTGTCTAAGATATGGCTTTCATCTAATACTTTGTGTAATCATCAAATGAAATACTTAGGTAATTAGGTCATATATTCGTCCATGGTCATATAGTATAGGTATTAATATTTTCGTAAGTGACCTATGATATTTTGGCTATGGAATAATAACAGTGAGTCCAAGCCGAGAGTTTAATAATGGTGCATTCATTACACACGCATCGAATTTAGAACTTGACATTATTTAGAAACAAGAGGTGCGCTTTTGGAATGAGTTTAGGTATGGAGTAAGAAAAGCTTACTGACTTAGATTGTACATCATCTCAGGTAAAAGAAGATTGG
Organism: Pyrausta nigrata; assembly: GCA_949316185.1. Taxonomy (NCBI): domain Eukaryota; kingdom Metazoa; phylum Arthropoda; class Insecta; order Lepidoptera; family Crambidae; genus Pyrausta; species Pyrausta nigrata. The sequence goes on along the minus strand of OX438945.1, from coordinate 8,087,029 downwards.
AAATACGTGGCAATGGTGCTCGACCGGCTGTTCCTGTGGATATTTACACTGGCGGTGCTGGTGGGCACGGCGGGGATCATCCTGCAGGCGCCCACTCTCTACGACGACCGGGTGCCTATAGACAAGCACTTCAACCAATACGCCACTTCGTCCCTTGTGCGGTGTCCGCCGCCAGTGTAATGCCATACCGAAATAACGACGATGTGACGACTGCGATCTTGTGCTGAAGTTTTCGAAAGACATTCGCATAACCATTCTGATAACTTCAGTTAGAATATTGTTCCAATGAAATTAAAAATATATGCCGAGCCTGGAATATGGTAATAAAGGACAGGCGCACTAAACTACAAAATAAATACTAGTACTACGACTAAACAAATAGATGACACCACTATTATACAAATACTTTGCTTTGAATAGTCAACTGAATAAAGTACTTTATATCATATACCTACAGGCCGAAAATATAATACTTTTGTCAATTATTAATAAAATTAGGAGAGCTGGCGTGTTAGTCGAGTATTTAAAGCTTTGCAAGTTGCATACCTACATCATAAATAATTATATATTCGCGTTCATTCAAACACGAGTTGGTATATCAATTCACTCATCGACACCATCTAGCTAGAGAGATGTAGAGTGGTGTCGATGAGTTGATTTCCCGCGTCGGAAGCTTGCGGCACGCCTGCGGTTAAGGCAGAGATCACACTCGGCACATCCTCAAGTCAACTAGTCTTATGGTATTACAATAAATGCAACGGTTACCTGCACCATACACTTAATCTGAGTTATTTATTATAATCAGATTAAACCGCAATTTTATGTCAACAAAAATAGATAAATAGTTCCACTGCAAAATAATTTAATGAAATATTTTAAGAAAATATTTATAAAAATAATGCAACGAGGGCAATGTTTATTTTATCAGTGATTATTATAAATGTAGTCCATATAAATTAAGGTGACCGTCGCATGTTATATGACCCAACGCACACCCGTCCCGCCCGGCACGTGTTCTATTCCACGACACGTACTATTATAATAATATACTATTATACCTACCCTAATCTAAAGTTAAGAACTATTTCTCATATCTCTTCTATCTCTTGCACCAAATGTTAGTCTTAATATCATGCTAAAACAAACATTAACTCCCCATTCTTGTACCGAACTCTATCTCAAACGTTCCTAACGACATTTCAACATCTAATTGTGACAATAAATCATAGCAATCAAAACGATTTCATTTTTTTCTTATTGGTTCTTAATATTCGGGATAGTAAAAGTCGACCAAAAATTTGTTTGTTTAAAAAGAATTCATTCGAAATCTCATTATTTATAGAACTCGTAAAATAAGAATAATATTATAAAAGATCTAGATGTTCTAGTCTAGAATAAGAGAATGAACGAAACACCACCAAATTAACATTGACTGTGTTCAACAACAACTTAGCTAATAGTCTCGTAGTAAACATAGCATCATCATTACTTAAGCTCCATCATAAAATATACGTAATCTCCTATGTGCACCTCGCTTAAACTAATAAGAAGCATAAATACGTTTTGTTTGTGGTACCATATCGGTGTTAGCGCTTAAGTAGGCATCGAAATCTGAATTAATCTTAAGATTAGGCACTAGTTTAAGGTCTACCTATTTTGAACATCGTCGTCGTCTATCGTTTAGATAAAATCCCTCGAATCTTTTAAGCAATTCTTAATTAGTTATGTTTGTCGTAGAATAGAACATGTACACTAATATAATGTTAAATCGATTTTATTATTTATAAGGAGAATAAGAATCGAAACCAATGTTATGACGTCGTTTATGGGAATTTACAAAGCAGTTTGAAAGATCGTTGGCTTCGAAAAATTAAGTTAACGATGTACCTATTTATATATATTTATCTACATTTACAAGCCCAATGTAAAGAATTATCCTTATGATAATAAGTACAACATAACAACTTACGATTTAGTGATGATTGCTCAATTTTATGAATGGGTATCTATTTCGCTACTGGATTAATAATCTAGTATTTAATCAATATTTTGTTGTGAGAATCATTTTAAAAGGGTGTAAATATGGTTTAATTTCTTAAAATTATATTTAAAGCCAAATATTTATGACAATTGTTTATTTGAGAGTTTCATTGTTAATTAAGTATATGAAATTGTATTATTTATGTGTAAATAATATTTCCAAAGGCACAGAAAATATGTGTCAAACTACAGACAGGAATTGACAATGAAGCGATTGCATTTAATATTAATAAACGATATTTAATAAACAATTTTAAAATGTTTGTACAAAAATAAATAACGAACATAAACAGTTGACGTAAAAGCTTTTCATGTAAAAAAGAGATGATGATTATCTTGAGGATAAGGAGTCACTTGATTCTATGAGCATACCTAGGGAACGTACTGGTGCATAGTAGGTAACCCTAATAATGTGAAGAATAAAATAATATTAAACTTAGTAACATAAATACTAAGTACATTGGACTGCTCGCAGTAGAGTAGCGCAGCTCAATTGTAGAGAAGTAAGTTTGTAATTACCTATTTATATTGTTAATAAAACCGTTATACATAGGAAAATTGTTTGATTTTTAAAACATCTAATATAGAACGTACGCGCTGATCAGACGCTGATTACCTACTATTATAGATTGGCATGTCGGCCAGATTTACTGTCTATAGTGGCTAAAAAGCTATTAATATAAGGTGATTATACATCCGCTTGGTAAACAGTGTGGGCCTGATTTCCAACAGGACTTCCTAAGAGAAAGAAATCACAGGATCCATAGACAACAAGGTAACTGTCAGCATAGCAAGCGAGAGAATAACTTAGTCTTTGTCGTCGAGAATCAGGTTTAGTAACACATGATAAGGAAAAAGTAAAAACCATTATATTATGGGCATTTATTATATTAAAATAGGTAATTGTCATGATTTTTTAGGCATATTTACATAGGAACTTAAAATAATATTAAAATAAATTAGGTTACAAATAGTCAATATTTTGGTGATTTATTAATGGCGAAAAGAAATAAATTAGGCAAATTCCAATAAATCTGGGTCATCAAAGACACTGGTGCCAACATTTTTAGTCTTTTTGAAATAATCATTTAAAATGGCATCGTTCTTTTTGCTTTTTTCAATAAGATTTTTCGCCCCTTCTACGGCTTCTTCTCGGGCAGGACTGTCCTTAGGTGCCAATTGAAAAACCGAGCTGTAATCTTGTAACTCTTCAGAATAGTTATCATATGTTTCTGTACTAATAGGTATATCTGTTGTTGTCGGAGATACTTGCTCATAAGGTTGGGAAGACCCATCAGCTAATCGGAACGTTCTGCTAGTTTCCTCCATAATTTTTTTGGCATCATCCTCAAGGGAAGCGGAAAAATCATCGGATTTTTGTTCCAAATCGATTTCATCGCTATTATCATCATCAAACATTTCTATATTGTGATTTGGATCCATTTTCTCAAACTGACTTTCAATTTCTAAAAACGCATCACTTGATTCATTTTCTGCTGCACCTTCAGTGTATGACGATGGTATTTTATTTTGTATATCATCTCCATGCAGAAGACCTACTATTTCATTCAGTATGTGATGTATTTGTATGGCTTCGGGACTATTTCTACGATTCAGCTCGATTTCATGCAGTGCTTTTATATCGTGCCAAATTGCTTCAGCCGTCGGGTGGTTGGAGTTTGATTCTGTTTTGCTTAGTTCTCGTTTAACTTTCTCGGATATATTATTAAGTTCTCGACGAAGCAAAGCACTTATTTCAGATAATCTATCACTTTCACGTAAAATTTTAGCCTTAGCCCTCACTATATTTTTATAAGCACCGTTATTGTCAATAATGTCAAACATTGTGTTGTGTACATTACTGACGGATTTTGCAATTTCATCTGATACTCGTTCTGATAAAGGTTTTTTATTGGACTCACTTCGAAGTGAGGTCTGTGATGCGATCGGGTCTACATATTTCTCAGTGTTTTGTTCATTATTAAAACCTCTGCACCGGGTATCATAATTTGATGACTCGTGATAGATTCCACCTAAGGCTAACACTTTTTTCACCGCCAAAATAGTGCACCCAATAGTTTCTTCAACGTCAGTAACAACGTCGCTCAAAAGCTTCTCGAAGCTGTTTTCAACTGATGCCATGGCCCCACGAAATTCATCGAAAAACGACGCAGATGTCTGAAATAAAAATTTACCAAATTACCCAAGCAATATTAATATTACGATATTTTAGTTCGTGATGAAATTTTAATATAAAATTCTGCATTATAAATTGTATTTTTTTGTGGCAAGTAAAATATCTAAATTTTAAATGAACCTTCCTCAAAATTGTATATATGAGTTAAAATGATTTACATACCTGCGTGAAAAATATGAAGAAAAATATCACCTTTAAATACATGATTTGGTAACAGTTCTATAACTAGGCAATATAATTATTTTATTAACTAACATGTACTCTTGCCAAAGAGTAACGCAGACATATGAACTATAGCTTATATATTCCACTACAATATATTCATGAAACTTAATTTTACGTTTGTTTGTCGATTGAGAGACACGCGATACGATGACACCGTAACACTTGAGCTAATATTTATCACCTTAAAGAAAATTGTTGCCTGAATGAGGCAGTTACCAACGAAAACGCTTGCAAAAGTGAACTTATTATTACTACAGTCTATTATCAGCTGTAAGCAAATGTTTGTTAAAAAACGTCAGAAGATAGTAAACGTCACAAATGAAACAAATAAATATACGATAATGAGCTCAATTTAATCACTTATTAAATATATCACAAATGTTACTTCGAGTTATTCAAAGTAATAGATAGTAATGAAATGGTCAAATTGATAAAATATCAAAGCATTATTTGTAATTCACAAGAAAAAACACGTTTCGATTCGACATCTTATTTCGATGAAGTAAAGTCCAATTCATAAGTAATGCAAAAGTATTTGACTTCCTTTCTACCAACAATATTCAGCCAAATTTTATAAGTCCTTTCTTTAGTTGGATCTTTAGTTATTGCGTGGAATTTAAGATTTGATTTTACATAGTAGTCTTGGAAGCTTTGACTTTACAAATTATAAAAGATATTTAGAGTCGCAGCATTCAGTTAATTCAAGTGTAAGTTCGTGTACTCATATTGTTGGCCTAGTACACTATGAGGTGATTTGCGAACACTGCCAAAGTACACCAGGTACATTGATACACATAATATCTTTTATATACATATAAACACTACACCCGAATTTTGTTCCAAGAATATGCAGGCACAATGGCACATTAAACTTACACTCAAAATTCATTAGGTTAAATATACGGAACTAAATAATACAATTTACTTGAACTAAAAATGTATATATCGATTAATTCATTTATTTCATAAGTTAATAAAAATTCAAGTAGCGAATCATACATATGACGTTATACATAATGCTGTCGCAATCACAAGTTCATAAGTCTGTTTTACTTATTGAGAACATTCTACAAAAAGAACATAACTCAGTTTATTTAAAAAAAAATTGTTACATTTTAAGCACTACTTTAAAATAGAGCAAGAAATAAACTCTCAAGAAAGAAATATCTAATCATTTTTTTTAACTAAAAAGATATTTAATTAATAATGTTTATTTGGCTCTATTTTTAGGTAGGGTGATGCTGAACCAAGGAATCTTTGGTTTTTATACTACTAAACAATTCTAGCAAAGACTTTACAGTCGTGAAAAGTGTCAAAAATAATAATAATAAAATACATAATTGACACCAGTCAGAAGCGATTGTAGTTCTTCAAGAAATTTTTCTCTTACAATTTGTTAGCAACACCCTATATTGTCATTTGAACACATTTTTTTAAACAGTACCTACGTTAACATCTTGCAAGGAATACCCCACATCAGTGATGAATGCTTGACAGTGCACACACATGAAAAATGCATTTTTGGTTTTTTAATGTGACCATTTAAATACTTGCTTATACCAAAATCAAAAAGCTGCATACTCACTTATGATATCAAAAAGGCAATGAGACGTTTTCTGCTTGATCTTCATTAAAAATAAAACAAAAGAAGACGTCATAAAAGATAGACAGAGCACAAAATACATTGACTCGAATCGAATCGAATATTTAATTGTTGTTAAAGTGCAAAAACGCTTTACCATAACAGAAATACACCATCTTTTTTTAATCATACCAAAAAATTAAGAGGCTTAATACTGCAGACATTTGTATAACCGTAATGAAATGCTATCGTTTATCCACAAAGTTATTGAAGTTTGTGGTTATCCCAATAAAATATTGCAATTGTTCGATTTACCAATTATTATGAAATTTTGTTGAAAATTTTTGAATTTTTATTTTTTACGGTTTGACTATGTACATATCATCAGTTACACATACTGATAGCCCCATTTTATTTTTTGGCATAATTTAAAAATTATGGTGTATAAAAAAAAATAATAGTATGTCCAACACTAAATTATATCATTTTTGTACCCGACGCTAGGGTTTGGTTAATTTAAGGGATTTGAAATTGTAATTCTGCTACATAATCAGAATTAGAACATTAATTATTACATCAAGCTGCTTATTTATAATACTTATCAATTGAATGCCTTTTGTAAAATTTGGCACGTTTTGAGCACAATCAATTACTGATTTCAATATCTAAAACGTGTATAGCTAATTATAGTTACATATTATCTATATTATCCTCACACCAAACTTAATTTATCAGAATATATTTATATGGTTCATTATAATGACTTTGTAATGTAGTTTATAATTCATGAACTCCTAAGAGTCGTGATTAAATTGTGTAAATAAATCAAAATATAAATCTGGTAAACAATAATATAACAGGGTAGTGTATAATCTGTACAAAAGCGAACGTAAAGACAGTGGAATGTAACAAGTTTAGTATCATGCTATGATTTGACACTGTAATTGAACTATTATTAGGTAGGTATATTTTTGCATTGCACGTTATTTTATTTTGATCTAGAATCTAAGTATTTTAAACAGGTATAATAATCGTTAACAGGGCCTTAAATGGACTAAATATCAGTAGATGTATGAATGAATGCTTCTTATAATTTTATGATTGATTTATTTATATCATTCAAAGTTTTAAAATGTTACTTCTCATCTCAAGTTATTTGTACCAAGTAAGCTAACAAATTATAAATTAATACCTCATTATTCAATTCATATTTTTAATTGTTTTGTCACAATCCACTATAAGCTAAAATAAGTTTTTGAAAATACTTAAACTTAAAGAAAATAAGCTGCTATAATATGAATTTGTTGATTTTCAATACAGTAGTCGACGTATAAAAACGAAATAAATATAAAATTCTAATTCCACATATTTTAGTAAATATATTAAAATATTCTATGTAATATCAATAAAATATTTTTATCGTGTACTTTACTACATAATATCGATATTTCCATTCGATATGTAACGTCACTTAAAGTTTATAGTAATTTGATTTAAACAGCAACGAGTCAAAAACACGTTTCGTTTTACCTAAAAAGATCGATATTTTGAAAGGTCCTATAATATAAAATATGGCATACGGTATCACCATTTCACGTCACCGTCGAAAATACCACACCACAATAAATAAACGAAATCGATTTCAAATATCGTATACACATAAAAAAGTAAAATTTAAACAAGAAAAGATCATTCACCGATTCATATTTACAAGAGACGCGTCTACTCGATAGAATCCAAAAATCACTCAATGGAGCTCCAAAAATATTTTTCTTACAGGTGTTACAAAATAGAAAGGTACTCTAATACTAATCGTAGCTCACTCGATACTCTTCAATAATAGTTATAGAACACGCTCACCGGGTCGCGTCAGGGCGTAGCAGGTGGATCGTCGGACGTCGGGAGTTCTCTCGTCGGCGGTAGGGGCGGCGCGTCTTGAACGGTCGGCGTGTCATGGGCTAGGTCAGGGTTAGGGTCAGGGGTGGGGTCGTGGGTCGCGCGCGGCGGCGGCGCGGGGGCCACGAGCTTGGGCAGCGGGGGGATGCTGGGAGGCGCGGCGGGGGGCGAGGTCGCCGGGAACCCGTTCGCCATCCTCTGGTAGTGCTGCTTCCACTTGTTGACTGGAGGCGTGTAGTTCAGATGGTCGTACTCCATTTCTGAGGGGATATATGACGATGCTGAATACGTGATGAGCTCTTACCGTACCGGGACGCACGGCCACATCGCCGTTTACGTATTCAATCAATTCCAATGGAAATTAAAACACTTATTACACCATCCTATCTGAAGCTACCTTCCTAGTTAAAATCCTAACAAGGAAGATAGCTTCCTACTTAGGATCCTTACTAGGAAGGTAGCTTAATACCTAGGATCCTAAGTAGAAGGCTAGCTTCTTACTTGGGATCCTTACTAAGAAGGTAGTTCCCATCTAGAATCCTAACTAGGAAGATAACTTCCTACTTAGAATCCTAACTTTAAAGGTATCTTCCCACTTAGGATCCTAACTAGGAAGGTAGCTTCTTACTTAGGATCCTAATTAGGAAGGTAGCTTGCTATCTAGAATCCCGACTAGAAAGGAAGCTTCCTACTTAGGATCTTAACTAGGAAGATAACTTTAGATAGAATGGTGTTATAAGTACTTTTACGTTGCTTAACTGTGGCCAAGTGAGTTAACGGCCTTACATTTCCATATTAATTGTTAGGATACGTAACCGGCGACGTGGCCGTGGCGTCCCGGTGAGGCAGGGCTGTAAAGGTACCTAAATATTACACACAAAGAATCATCAACGATCTTCATGAAGGACTGGCACCCACGACTATCGATCATTATCCAAGTGAATGCTGTCTCAGCTGAGCCACCGAGAACGTTACTCACTTGAGGACTTTTTGTAAGTGCTTGCTGCGCCAGTGAGCCAGCGTTCGATAACATCGATACTTGGATAGATATTATAATAAGTTCGTCTACGAAATAAACTATTTAAAACTCGTTATTAGATCTTTCGAGGGGGAGAGGCTTTTTATTGAAACAAAGGCTTTTTATTTTTATTGAAATATTTGCAATTATCAAACGGGAAGCTTACCGTAGCCTTCTTTGTGCTTGATCTCGTCGTAAACGTGGTCCAACTTGTGGTCGTCGTCTATGAAGTGGTACAGATTTGGATTGTTCGCATCCGCGTCCTTGTTCTTCAGAGATGACAGCGGATCGTACGTGCTCGAAGATGCTAGTGTGAAAATAATAGGTGAAAGAGAAATGTGAACGTGCAAAATAGGTACTTAAATCATATAATCAATAAATCTATAAATAAGTGGTAACTCAAGTGCCTTCTTATAAACAAAACACTGTGAGTTGCAACATTACTGCCGTCCCCGCGGGTGCTTATCTTTAGGGGGGTGCAGACAGTATAATAACTTAGGCAGAATCTGAATAGTGTTTCGAATCGAATATACAGGGAAGTGCAAAATTTGATGTTGATATGCCACAACGAAAAACAGAAGACATTCTTTGTAAAACAAAAGAAAAACAGAAAAAGAGCTATTATGATTATTATTTACGGATTTTTACTCTAAAATATAGTGATGACACACCTACCTGGATGAAATTGGATCATTAAATTTCCTTAATAATTTTCATAAGATTTAGGAAAACATTTGTATTAAATCAGGGGTCAATTTTACTAGCTTATTACGACATAATGTATTTTATTAAACATTTTAGAGTTTGTATGGGTTAACTATGGATGTTAATGTAAGCGCAGTTGTGAACAAGAAAACTCAAATCTAGGTAATTTTATAATGAACTTACTGTCAGTAGAACCGCTTGCTCGCATCCTCATTTTCTCCATGGTTGCGTTGTTCAGTTTGCTACCTAAGTTGTTTAGGATGTGGTTGCCGTTGTTCAGCAGAGTTGTGGAGTCATCCCCACGTGTCGACGCTTGAAACGAGTACACGGGGTTGTCGAAGTGCTGTTGTTCTGTAAAGTCAAAGTATCATAATTTACTTTTATAAAATTGAAAAAAGTTGCATAACTGTCGCAAACTCCGCTAGCGCCATCTGTCGAGTTTAGTCGAAAACGTCAAGTCAAGGGTGAGGAAGCGCCAATCGCACGCGACTGTCGTATTTTGTTTTCCGCGACACCGCCCGTTCCCGCTGACATTTAAGATACCTATTTTCTCTCTCCCATCCAGGAGTTAGGTTAGTTAAATGATTAATGCGTGTTTGTGGTATGTTAACGACATAAGGGTGGAAACCCTGCTTGCGTCTAATGCCCCGATAGTAAAAAAAGGAGCCGGTGGGAACAATTCGTGCAATTCCTTCGCACACTCTCCATGGTGTAAAGCAGCACTCTGGGTCCCCTCACTGCTATAGTCTGAATAATTTAATAGGTATAATTTGATAGATGACTTAAAGGGTCGGGTGTTTACGAATCGGTAGGAAGAATAATCAATTCAGACATCAAATCGATTTACCATCGATTCAAAACATTGTTGTGTTGTATGTTTTAGAATTACGTTCTATGATCCACAAATAACATTAAGTCTTCAAACTCAAAATTGTGTACTGGAAATGTTATTTGTTCAATACCAATCGTAAAAAGGTGATAACACTAAAATTAAGATAAAACAGAATAGAACATGGTCGTTTTGAGACGTCTGTCAGCAGTAAAGATTTCGATTCATTTTACACTTTCTGTCGAAGATCGCATTACATACTTTTAAGTCAGTGCTATCTACCTTTTCTTATTTTAAAATCAATAGCATTTTATTTTCATTGTTTTATGTGTTGTCTATGGAATCCCTCCGCATACACTGCTACGTTCCGTCACGGTATATAGATATACAGTATTTTATCATCATACTCGAGCACCCGTATTGACACACATATGCATACACGTCAGTTACACGGCCCGTTGAGCAAACTTGGGCAGACAAACCCACGAAGTGACACGCGGGGCGCGAGCCGGTTCGCTGTCAAAGACTGACTTTCGAAATGCAGATAGATATCATTGAACAAAGTAGGTTATATGAAATATGTATAAAATCATCTTTATTTCGGATGACAGCTGTCAAAATTGAAACTGCCATATCTCGGTAACTACCCACCCTAGACTACTACTGGTGTGTAGGGACACATTGTAGGGCTCGACGACATCTTCATTTCGGATGACAGCTGTCAAAATTGAAACGGCAATATCTCGGAAACTATCCACACAAGACTACTGATGTGTAGGGACAAATCGTAGGGCTCGACGAGATCTTCATTTCGGATGACAGCTGTCAAAATTAAAACGGCAATATCTCGGAAACTATCCACACAAGACTACTGGTGTGTAGGGACAAATTTTAGGGCTCGTAGAGATCTTCAGTTCAGATGACAGCCGTCAAAATTGAAACGGAAATATCTCGGAAACTATCCACCCAAGACTACGGGTGTGTAGGGACAAATCATAGGGCTCGACGAGATCTTTATTTTGGATGACAGCTGTCACAATTGAAACAGCCATAACTCGGAAACTACCCACCCTAGACAACTGGTGTGCGTATTAAAAAATAAATATTCTTTTCGTAAAATTTTCAATGCCTCCGAAGATTTGGGGAACTGCAGGGTCTGTGGATATTTTTCATACACATAGGATTTAAATATATTTTTTAAGGCTCAATGATGTGTAGGAGCAAACTCGTAAATTGTACCTGGTCTCATCGAACTGACAATGTAAAAACGGGCCCGTTTTACTAGGAGTCTACTGTCCGTCTGTCTGTCACCAGGCTGTATCTCATGACCCGCAATAGCTAGACGGTTTTCACATTTGAACCATAAAAACAGCTTATATTACGTAGGATATAGAGGTGGTCTTAAGGTCAAATTGAAGTAGTCTGACATATTTGATATGATAAATAATCTTTAATAAAAATATGACTCATTCCTAAACCTAAAACAATACACATATGAAAAATAAAAATCTAGCATTTTTTACTTGTTGTGTACCAACCCTAGCGCTCCGCCCATCCGTAGGTTCTAATTTAAAAAATACGGCTGAGTCACACTACTGTTCTGAAAACAAATCTTTATATTGTGGTTCCGTGATAACTCTGAGCTGTCAAATTGAACCTATTAGATTATTCGGACTATAGTTACCTGGCTGCGAGTGCGGCGAGGCGGTGTAGTGCACGTGCGCTATCTCCCTCTTGAGGCTGCGCACGCGCTTGCGGTAGTACAGCAGCACCAGCACCGCCGCGCAGCAGCACAGCAGCGACAGCACCACCATCACCACGGTCAGCCCGCTCGATGAGCCTGCTTTAGGAACAGAAGTCATAAGTTTGTTTATGCACTTTACCTGCTTTGAGAAAAGACAAAAAACGTAGAAGTCGTATTTTTTTATTATTTGTGCATGAAGGCCCAATGGAAGCACTTTACCTGCTTTGGAAAAAGACAAAAATCATATTAATAAATCGTTTGGTTTTTGCAAACCTTTTGGCTATGTGCTGCACACCCTTTGCGGCACTCTAACCCTAAAATTAATCGATACCCGAATGATCGAATGATTACGAATTACCCAATACGAATGGGTCACGATCGACCCGGGTCATAAGAAATGATCGATCGACAAAAGTCTAGTAGCACCTTCGACGCGTGGCACTACTGCCAGTGTTTCACCGGGTGGCAGTCCAGTCGCCGGTCACAGAATAAATAACAGTACAAGTACAGAAGGACCACTTTACAATGAGCGACTCTTACTATGACACAATAAAGTGTAAATTGCGACCGCGGCACGCCAAGAGCCTATCGCTATAAGCACCTAGAAGTTCGGCGCTCTTATCCCCCGTAACCTTATCTCACCTGACAGCATAGGGTCAACTGATGTGACGCCAAATGCTCTCGATAATCGTCGATCTTAAATGCGAGGCTTCAGACATCCATAATAACCAGATGTCGATCGGTCGATCCGCACATGTACTTGTAGCTTTAAACTAAATCGCGAAGTGAATCAGGGCCCTTAGACAAGGTACAATCTTTCTACAGCGAACTTCGCTATCGCCAGCAAAATGTCAAAATATGTATGCAAAAGTCACGTGATGTTTCGATGGCATAAGTCAGTTTCATACCTTTATTAGCGATAGTGAACTTCGCATTAGAATAGATTGCATCTTGTCTACGGGCCCAGTTCAGGTCTGCATGTACGTACCTTCCGCGCGGTCAATGACCCTGAACTCGCTGGCGTGCACGTCGCAGTTGTCGCCCACGTAGTGCCGGTGGCAGGCGCAACCCTTCACCGGGTCGCACACCCAGTTGCCGGTCGACGAGCAGTTGCACGCCGTCATGCAGTGGTCGCCGAAGTAGCCCTCCGGGCAGACTGCAGGTTAACAAATAGTTCAAGTTGAAGCAGAAATGAACGAAGAGCTCTAGGGACTAATTCTCACGCCTTCGATAGTAAATAAATTTTAAGAAAAAGTTTGTTAAGAACTAGAATCCTGAGGGCAGCGAGGAATTCAATTTCGCCCAAGATGAAGACACTTTGACTACTCTACTCTGGGTATGAAACTCACTGCGAGGAAATAAAATCAAGAAAGAGACACACAGATATTGCCAACATCGGCAGAAGCACGGTGCCCATTGGTGCAGTCATGTGCGTCCCTAGTACTCAAGGGAGTAAGCAGAATCTAATCCCAAATTCAAATCACATTACGTCTCATGGCAGGTAATAAAATTTAGTACAAAATTATATCATATGAGAGGCAATATGGCACCGTCGGTCAGTTTACACGGTTTGTAATCTAACGTTTTTGAGAAGGTGGTGTGAAATAGTATAGTATGACGTCCATATAATGACTCACTTTGAGTCAGTTTTGCATGACGTGTAATTGAACATGCTGAGTAGGTAGTGTGAAATAGTAGATTATTCACTAAGGGGGTAAAGTGATGTCTTACGTTACGGGCGCTATCTTGAATCTTGAGCTTACGAAGGATTTGAGAGTTCTACTCACTTTACCTCCTATGGAGCGTAAACATACAACATTACCGTACCTTTGGATGCAATGACTAACTGAGTCAGATATGCATGACGAGTAATTTAAAGTTTTCGAGCAGGTACTGTCAAAGTAGAAGAACAGGGTATATAACCCTGAAGAGCAGGGTATATAACCAGTGTGTCCTACCTGTCAGTACCTACGGGGCTGAGACGTGGAACTTGACAGTCAAGCTGGCCCACCGATTGCATGTCGCTCAGCGAGCTATGGAACGGTCTATGCTGGGGATCTCGCTAAGGGATAGAATCCGAAACGAGATCATCCGCCAAATGACGAAAGTCATAGATATCGTTCAGAGGTGCAGTAAGAAGAAGTGGCAGTGGGCTGGTCATGTCTGTCGCAGAACCGACGGGCGTTGGAGTAGGAAGGTTCTCGAATGGAGACCACGTCTCGGGAAACGTAGTGTTGGACGCCCCCCTGCTAGGTAGGCCGATGACCTAAGGAAGGTGGCCGGTGGTGGCTGGTTGCGAGAAGCGGAGGACCGTGAAAGTTGGCGGCGTTTTGGAGAGGCCTATGTCCAACTTGGACTGCAATAGGCTAATATGATGATGACTGTAAAAGTAAGATAAACTCACACTGCGTGCAGTAGTCTCCCGTGTACCCGGGCGGGCAGCGGCAGTACCCGTCGTTGGGGCGGCACAGCGCGCCGTGAGCGCACCGACAGGGCTGCGAGCACCCCGCGCCCCACCAGCCGGGCCCGCACGCCACGTCGCACCGCGACCCGCGCCACCCCGGCAGGCATTGGCACACCCCTGCAGATACGACAAACAATAAGGATTTTCTGACAGCTCAAAATTTTCGTTTCATTATATGTTGATAGATGGCGCTGTTCAGTCAAGTCATACAAATATTGCGTCGAAATCATTGAGAATAAAATAAAAGCAAATTATTGTATTATTATCTGTACAGACATGTAGTGGAAGTACTTACATAAAAAATTAGCGAGTTTCAAAATGCAGTCAAAAATGTGTTTTAATTGACAAAACAAACACATTACCTAGCTGGGGCTAGATAATGTGTGTATGTTAAAGCGGTTACTAAGCCTGATACTTGTGCTATAGCAACTAGGATAACGGATAGACATATTTATACAGGACGGAAAAAATCTAAGGGCAACTACCTTTAACACTTTAGTAAGCTCATTTGTTCTTCCTTTATTTTTAAAAGAAACAAAACTGCTTCCAATTTTCTAAAATTTGCTATTGTCGCCAGGGAATCGAACTAAAAATTTAAAAAAATATCCTTCCTATTTTATTATACGAATCAGTACGATTATTGGTCAGGATAGTTGTGTTCAGGAAAATTTGGTGTTTGAAAAAAAAATGTGAAAACTAGTAATTATTTTTTTTTCATTTTTTTTAAATAGTTAAGTGTTTTTTTTCTTTTCCGCTTATGCCCGGGTAAGACAAGTTAATTTTAGAAATCTTTGAATGCAGTTTTGTTTCTATTTAAAAATAAAGGAATGTTTCCATGTAGTTAAATGAGCTAAGTAAAGGATTTAATGTAGTTCCCCCCCCTATAGATTTTTTCCAGTCTGTATACTACACTTACGAATAGGTTCCGCTGCACATGGAATTTAATCTTAGCCAAAGGTCATTTCACGTTCTCATTTCAACTAATTTGGCATCTACAGTCAACAGCACCAATTTGTATATTGTGCCATATAAAGCTAGACGGAACCTTAATATACTGTTATTAGGTATCTCTTTTGTTATGTACTGAATGTTACTTTAACAACTAAATCGCTAAACCAATTCTGATAAAACGTAGTATGGAGATAGTATTAGAAATAGGAAACCCTGAGAAAAACAAAGGACAATAAGTTTTTATCACGGAAATCAACCCTCAAGGTGGTCAAAGGTGAAGGGGATATTTGCGAGTTCAGAGGGAACCGCTTGTTCTTTATAAAAAATAATTAAACCAGTTACATAACAAATACGTTGCATACCAGTAACATGATGACAATCAGCGCCGTTTTTGCAGTGGCATTTCTCTTCGCAGTTGACTCCGTACGTTCCAAGGGGGCACGGGTACTCGCAAGTGACGCCCGTGTAGCCGCTCGGGCAGGTGTAGGAACCCGTTACAGGATCGCATGTTGTGTTACCTAACGTAAGAAATAACTGTGAAAATGCACTGCTAGAAACCACATAACGGTTATGTGGTCAAACATAACCCATTGTTAGCGATAAGCATGTTTGTGAAAACTTATATCACTGGACGCACTTTGAACGGAAAGAAACAAGCACACTTATCGGGTTGTTACGAGAATATTGTTGGAGCAGTCACAGGGAATTTATTAATCTGCGTTTTGCATTGGGGAATAACAACAGAACTGCGTATTAATGTGAAGTGCGATAAATTTGTGCTCTTCTTATACGGGGTAAAAGATGTTGGCAATGAGCAATTTTTAAAAATAGCACTTTGTGGTCATGTCTTTTTTTTATTTGAAATGGGTTTGCTCTTGACTCTAGACTAAGCCAGACGTGGCACAGACAGAGTCGACGATGGAGCGAGCTCACCCAGAAAAAGCATGTCGGTTATAGACACTACTTTTTATAACAACAGATTATTTCATTGGGTATTTATTTATGACTGGTCTGTTGGTCTAGTGGTCTCAGAAACAGCTATGAATTATAAAGTTGGTTTGTTGTCTCACCCGTAAAGCGTTAAGCTTTTGGTCCTGCGCCTGATGTCTTGCCGTTTATGTCGGGTTGGTTGCCATCTCTGTCCTAAGCAAGTAAAGGAACAGATGCAACTATGTACCTATTGCGTACACCCTTGTGCATTATAATATCTCCTGCGTACCCGATTGATCTCCTTTTAGATTTGATCTCTGTTGCATTAATAATATTTCATTTAAACCTCTCTCTAAGTACTCTCTTACAGTACCGCATCACCCACCGATGTTGCTGGGTTGTTGGGCCTTACGCCTCGCAAGGCTGTAACAATCGTTACAGCCCTAGTCCGTCACCTACCTAGCTGTCCACAGTCAGTTCCAGTCCACACACGCAGAGCAGCGGCCCTACGCATCACACGAGTTGTTGCAACCCTAGTCGTCACTCACCTATGTTATCAGGGCAGCGCTGAGAGCAGCCCCCTTACGTGCCGGGCGCGCAGGGTTGCCCACAGCCAGTTCATGCCCACCCACGCCGAGCAGCGAACCTACGCGTCGCATTAGTTGTTACAGCCCTATTCGTCACTCACCTATTTTGTCGGGAACGCGCTGGGAGCAGCCGGCCTCGTACGTGCCAGGCGCGCAGGGCTGTCCACAGTCATTTCCAGTCCACCCGGCCGCATGAGTTGTTACAGCCCTAGTCCGTCACTCACCTATGTTGTCAGGGCAGCGCTGGGAGCAGCCGGCCCCGTACGTGCCGGGCGCGCAGGGTTGGCCACAGTCAGTTCCAGTCCACCCGGCCGCACAGACGCAGCGGCCCTGAGCGTCACACGACGAGTTGTTCAAACACTGGCAACGCTCGGAACACTGATCGCCGTAGTGCCCTTCAGGGCATTGCGTTTCGCACCGCACACCTATAAATTAGTTAATCCGATTCTATAGCACACGTTAGGTCGTTATTTTGTCGGATAAAGTTATGTTTAGTCGGCATCCTCCAATAGTCTGACAAGTCCGTGCGCGACCTTAAGGCTCATTCACATGGGATCCGTCATTGGCGATTCGTCGAAATACAGGATTCGTCATGACGAATGGACGTTCACATTGCATACGGAATCGTGTTTTTCACGATTCGTCCAAATATCCGAATTGGTGGCATCAGCGGATCCGTCACAATAAATTCAAGATTCGTGTATTTTGACGATACGGGATATTTAAAAACGATTCGTGATTTAAGACGCACCGTCATTTTTCAAGTCAAAAACATAACAAATCGTGAAAAAAGACGAATCGTCCTCGCGTGAACGAGCTCTTACTGCGGTCGCCAGAGGTGCGGGGGCGAGGCGTGGTAAATGTCAGCGGGGACGGGGAATTTCTTATGACAGACGCGTGCGATTGGCGCATTTTCACCCCCCGCACTTCTTTCGCAAGGGTCGCGCATGAAGTTATCGATGTATAGTTTTTGTTAAACCCAGATATTACGGAAAATATAAGTATGAGTATCACAAGGTATTAAAAGTCAAGAAAGAATAAAACTACATCTTCCTTTTTACTAGTAGGTATTATACAAGATTAATAATAAAATCAAATTGTTTTAGTTATACCAAATAGACACAGCGGCAGAAACAACCGCCCATCGAGTAATTTTCATACAAGCATACTTAGGTACTTCAAGTAAAAAAGTACTTTTACAACAGTAATGATCACGTTTTAGTGAATCGATTGGAAAAATGTTAATCTTTCAACAAGGCCTTTTAATCACCCACAGAAATTACTCTTATACGAGGGTCAAACTGAAAGTTCTTAGAAAATCAAAAACTGATTACATTAGCCAGTTATTAGTTTTATTATATCTTTTCAAAATATTGTCCATTGACGTCAATACACCGCTGCATGCGATGGAACCACTGGGAAAAGCACTTTGCCCACTCGTCCTTAGGGGTCTCTTCAATGGCATCGCGATACGCAGCCACCGCTTCTTCAGCATTCATAAACCGCTTTCCTTTAAGTTTTTCTTTAATTTTTGGAAATAAATAAAAATCACAAGGCGCGAGGTCGGGGCTATACGGCGGGTGACCCAGTAATTCAACGTTTGATGTCGCCAAATAGTCGATCGTTCGCTTGGCGGTGTGCGACGAGGCGTTGTCGTGGTGAAGGAGGATCCTACTGCGAGGTCGTTTCTCTCGAACTTTTTCCAAGACAAGTGGCAAACAATTGGTAGTGTACCATTCTGCAGAAACTGTTTTTTGATCCTCTAACACAATTGTTGCGAAATGACCTATCCTTCCAAAGAACGAGGCCACAATTTTTTTCCCGCACTTCGATCTCTCTTCACTTTAGTTGGCAACTCCTCGAAAGGAAACACCCACTGAGCAGATTGTCTTTTGGTTTCAGGATCATAACAGTAAATCCAGCTTTCGTCACCTGTTAGTATGTCGAACACAGCATTTGAGTCACCTCCGTTAAATCTTTCAATCATTTTACGGCACCAATCCACACGATGGAGTTTTTGAGCCTTAGTCAAATTATGAGGTATCCACCGGGCGCAAAGCTTCCTGACCGCTAAATGTTCGTGGAGGATTTTGTGCACTTGACTCATACCGATGCCTAAGCTTGTCCGAATCTGCTGATAGGTCACTCTTTTGTCAGTCTCTATCATACGCCGCACAACACAGATGTTATTGTCAGTCGTCGCCGTAGAAGGCCGTTCCTCACGTACATCATCAGTGAGATTAGTGCGACCACGTTTAAACTCATTAAACCAGTTGTAAACAGTCGCACGAGATGGGGCTTCATCGTGAAAGGCCAATCGTAGTCTATCATAACTTTCTTGTTGACTTAAATGACATCGAAAGTCATAAAAAATCATTGCACGAAAATTTTCTCGTGTTAAATTCATTTTGACGTGACACAGACAATTTTCAATTTGCCGCCAAGTCGTAAAACAAATGACAAATGAATGAAATATATACTCAGTAATATTGGCAAAGAGTTCTATTTTCAAATTTTAGAATATTTTTTTTATTATATTGTTTATAAGTGGCCAGTTCTAAGAACTTTCAGTTTGACCCTCGTACCTTAGAAACAACAAAAGGGTAACTCGGTCCGCGCGTTTTACACAACATTAATTGAAAGGTAAAAAGTGAGTTTATTCTATTGCATTATTGAAGACATGCAATAGTTTTTGTAGGTGATTGAATAGCTTTATTTAGAGAAAAAACCTTTACCCAATCTATTGACTTTAACACAATTACAGTTGTTTAAGCACTTTTTATTTAATATTATTTTCATAGGTTAATTCTGCCGTTAAGTTTACTCGTATTTAAAAGATCTTAATGTTTTTACATATATTTAAAATAAAAATATAAGTAACTCAAAATAATAGTCATTTCTAATAGCATAGTAACACATGAGAGTAGGCAATGGGGATCCACACTGCCAAATTTTCCCTGTAGGTGGCGCATTGTTGATGCGGCCAAAGCTATCTGTCATTCCAGTACAGAAGTTGTGTTTTCTTGAGTATTTTTTTTTGTGTTTTCAATCTACGAAAGCATAATGCCGTTATATGCTGTGCAATAATGGTTGTTAAAATAGTGGTGTTCATTTATTTTCATCTCACCTGTTTGGAAAGTTGAACTTTCATGGGTAGATAGCCGGGTGGGAAATAGCTTTTCCCTCCTACGTTATACTCCTACTATTGAATAAAAGGCCACTATCGAGAGTATCGATAGTTATTACAATAGTCAAAGCTGTATCAGCTATCGATAGTTATTTTAGTATTGAACTTTGATACTATCGATAGTATTGCTATGTGTCGATAGTATTTATATTGACGGAGCTATCGATACTATCATTACTATCGATAGTATCAATATTCTATCAATCCTATTGCTTTTGCCTAGACTATCGATAGTCTATAGATACTATCGATATTTTATCGATAGTCTATAGATACTATCGATATTTTATCGATAGTCTATTGATACTATCGATATTTTATCGATAGTATTGCTTTTGCCTCAATTATCAATAGTCTATCGATACCCTCGATTTCCTCACAGTCGAAATGAAAAATAGTATGTTTAACTCGGGTGAAAGCACCCATTCCACTCTCGAGCTATTGCGAGTGTCGTAGCTTTACAATCTAGTTATACGATGAATGTTCCCGATCCAGAAGCTTGTCATGATGTAAATAGTTCCAGCAAACTACTTAAAATAATTATTTTCTCTCACTTCGTTCGAGCGCCAGAAACTTCTCGAGTGGAATGGTCACTTTCGTCCCTTGTATAACAATCTACTATTCCAAAAGACCCAGTTTTAAAAAAGAAGTGGGAAACAGCTATAAGAAGAAAATAATTATTTTAAGTAGTTTGCTGGAACTGACAAGCTTTTGGATCGGGAACATTCATCGTATAACTAGATTGTGAAGCTACGACACCAAAATTCCCGGTATCATCGCGGTTCCGATCGCAGAATTCTAACCCAAAAACAAACATGTACTTGTTTTTTATTTTAGTTATTTTTATTAAAAACCTTGTTATGTAGTTAATTTGTAACACAAATACAACAAAAACAATTTCAACAAACAATTAAATGTAACATTTACAGTAATAAAACTGGATTAACACCCAAATGTTTACCTCGCAATAAGATCGGCTTTTTTACCAGATCCTCGTTTTCGAAATTCATCTTTTAGTTCCGATAACCTCATTGACCAAAACATTATGATGAAATAACATTAGATAGTCACGACAGACTGTAAATTAGATACGAAAAAGCCCGACATAAACAATAGCAAAATGTTCGACATAGCCGTATTAGCCGTATCTATGCTAGTGCCATCTGCATCTAGCTTTGCGTGTGGATCCCCATTATCTCTTCAATGATGATTATGTATTAGAAATGACGAAAATCAATAATTACATATATTGTGTCTAACATTTGTATCATGCTTAATTGCTTAGCGGGAGCGACTTTTTTATGTAAAGATAAAGACTTATCTTAACATAAAAAAGTCGCTTCCGCTGTCTGTACGCTTAGATCTTAAATTACAGCAGTACAACAGTTCACTTTTCAGTAGTAGATAGAGTAATTCTAGAGGAAGGTTTCGACTGGTGATAATTTAGATCATCAAATGTCATCGACAAAAAAAACCCATATTGTGGGTCTATTGTCTCTTGAAATTGCAGCCGTTTTTTTTAAATGCTGATTCTATGGATCTGAAGATTCTAAGTTATGAAAATGATTATTTTGAAAGGTAACGCTGTGGCCTATCAAGTGAAATAAAAATCAATTCAAAATTATTAACCGCCATAGAGGAAAATTTTTTTCAAAAATAAATCTTGCTAAAAATTTTACATTTTAAACAGATAAATAGTTTTTTAAACCTATTACAAAACTAAACCCAAAAAATGCGATTCTTTTTTTTCAAAAAAAATATTGTGTCGAAAAAACATAAGGATTATGTCTTTAAAATTTAATAAATAAAAGGCCCTTAAATTATCGCTAGTCGAAACCCGGACATCCTGTATATAATGCATGCACCCGTGACCAGCCAGGGCGAGTCGCTAGTTTAAATAAAACTTTTTACAAGCACAAACGTGGTTTTATTTTTGCCAAACTAGGTATACATTGCTTGTTAAAATGTATGTATGCCTATGTTAAAACTGTAGTGTATCTGAACTTATCTGACTACAGTCTGCACCTGCAGGGGGCGAGGTATTCTAGATGTCTGCGTGGTCGGGTTATGTTGCGGGGAAGGTAATCTTATATAAAAGTCGGTTGCGATTGGCACTTCCTCGCCCCCAGCACGTCTTGAAGGGCGCAGTAGGATCGTGCACAAACTTGTAAAAGCATAAACATCCCTGCACTACCTATTAATCAAGTAGATTTTTCATATATTTCTTATGCCTTTGAAAGGAATCTGAGTTATTCATAGTTCACCAATATTAGAGCTACGTCGCGGGGTACTAGTGCCAATAAGGATCTATACATAATTAATTAATGAAAGAAGGATAAAATAAACTTACACACGAAACCACACATTTATTTGCAACTTTACACTACACCCACAAATAAGTTATTGACATAAACTCTACTGTTTTCAAGAGACACTTCCCATATAGTAGTGGTTCCTGTAAGGAAAGAATCCTTCATTTCTATTGCGGCAACAATAGCTTTCGTTTTCAACCCTTTTAGTTTACGGAGACTTTCGGTAGCTTGCAATAACATATCACCTAGGGTCGACTGTTCACTATTCTGCGTCCAAGAGATACATTGATTTATCGGTACGTTATAAGAATTTTTGTTCTTCCACTCCAAGATCCGATTATTTAAATTTTTTACATAAATGTTACTATGATTGCGAATAAACATAATATGGGAATCTCTGCTGCCAGTAGCATTATTAGTAGTGCTTCCTCCGATATTTTGACTGGAACGTGTGGATGTTACGTTAGCGACGTCACACACAGGATCGTACAACACAACGCTTCCCAATACATCTGTTATTAAAACAAACAAAACTAAATACACCTTATAGACTGTAAAGTTGAATACGTACCAATTTCACTAGGCAGACCTAGATCAAGAAAGTATTGTTATAAATATTTGCTGTGTCAGGCTGTTTAAACGTAGAGGTTTCAACTTGGGGTATTATTACATCGATTTTAACCATAAGGATCAAGTAAACTACTCTAAAATAGGGCAGCAGTATATGTCATTTATATTTATTTTAGTAATTAAAAGAAAGATTCCTGATGGTAATAAGTTAGTATTTGAAAACATGAATATGTATACAAACCTGCCCAGCTAGATTCGCAGATGCATTGTCCGGTGACGTGGTGGCAGCCCTTGGCGTTAGGAGAACATTGGCAGGCGGAGCTACAACCCTGGCCGAAGAACCCGACGGGACAGCGTCGTTCGCAGCGCGCGCCTTGGTAGCCCGCTCCACACACGCACTCTCCTTTAAAGATAAAAGATATAAGGTCAAAAATGAAGATATATTATCTTCACATCCATGTTTGGATAAAAATCTTACATCTTTTGCACCAAGGGCGACACCTAGCCGTAACTATAGTAGATTGTTATACAAGGGACGAAAGTGACCATTCCACTCGAGAAGTTTCTGACAATAGCTCGTGAGTGGATTGAATAGTTTCAACCGAGTAAAACATACTATTTTTCATTTCGACTGTGAGGAAAGAAAAAGTGCATTTCTTTTTTTATGTGGTGCAATCGAAGGTGCTTTCCATTTCATATCCGCGAAGCGCCCGACCGGTACATTTTGGCGTTTCACTTGGTCCGCGAGCGGCGCCAAAGTGGTTGCGTTGCCGCTCGATAGTCCACTATCGATAGTTTTTCAAAATCGATAGTAGAGGCAAAAGCAATAGTATCGAAAGAATATCGATAGAATATCGATAGTATCGATAGACTATCCATAGTTGAGGCAAAAGCCATAGTATCGACAGAATATTGATAGTATCGATAGACTATCGATAGTTAAGGCAAAAGCAATAGTATCGATAAAATATCGATAGTATCGATAGACTATCGATAGTTGAGGCAAAAGCAATAGTATCTATAAAATATCGATAGTATCGATAGACTCTCGATAGTTGAGACATAAGAAATAGTATCGATAAAATATCGATAGTGTTGTTAGGCTATCTAGTTAAGGCAAAAGCAATAGTATCGATAAAATATCAATAGTATCAATAGCCTATCGATCGTTGAGGTAAAAGCAATAGTGTCCATAGCATATAGATAGTATCGATAGACTATCGATAGTTGAAGCAAAAGCAATAGTATCGCTAAAATATCGATAGGTTCGATAGACTATCGATAAATGAAGCAAAAGTAATTCTATTGATAGAAAATCGATAGTTGAGGCAACAACAATAGTATCGATAAAATATCGATAGTATCTATAGACTATCGATAGTAATGATAGTATCGATAGCTCCGTTAATATAAATACTATCGACACATAGCAATACTATCGATACTATCGATAGTATTAAAGAAAAATATTAAAATCATTATCGATAGCTGAGACAGCTCGGACTATTGCAATAACTATCGATACTCTCGATAGTGGCCTTTTATTCAATTAGTAGGAGTATGAAGTAGGAAGGAAAAGCTATTTCCTACCCGGCTATCTACACATAAAAGTTCAACTTTCCGAACAGGTGAGATGAAAAAGTTTTCTACCAGCCAAGGAACACAATCACGACCTAAGCTGAATGGTGCCTTTTTAATATGGAATGGGCATCGACTGGTTTACCGAAATTTAAATTTTTGTTTAGCTATGTTTTCAAGTACATACCTTTTTACCGGACTGCGGAAGGAGGGTTACGTTTTTTGAGAGTATGTATGTATGTATGTATGTGTAATTGTTTGACACGCCCTACAGCCTAAACGACTGGACAGTTTTTGGAACGGGTGTCGTTGCATCAAAATTGTGTTTTACATACATATTAAAAATGGCGCCCGCAAATGAAAACAAACGGGGGAGGTTGGATTTTTTTTCTTACCATAGAAAAATGGGTATCAAATGAAAGCCAGTAAAAAGACCATTTAAAAATTAAATGAATATTGCAGTCGGGTGTTTTGTTAAATTAACAATTATGTTTGTTTGTTTATAGTAGTTTATATAATAGTTATCTTCTCGTTTATAGATATTTATTGCACAACTTAGTAGGCAAAAAGTAATAAAATATAATAGTAGATCATTCACCAAGGGGGTAAAGTGATGTCTTACGTCACGGGCGTCATCTCGAATCGCGAGCGTAACGAAGGATTCGAGAGTTAACGCCCGAGCATAGCGAGGGAGTTAAAAGTAGAATCCTGAATGTAGCGAGGGATCTAAGCTCGCCCAAGACGAAGACATCTTCATCCCCGAGGAGAATACTCTGCTTTTTACACTTCCTACGAGGCAATAAAAAACGTACTTCAAATAACTTATTTTATCTATATTATATCCTTTCGACTTTTCTGGCAATAAATTATTAATATATTAACAATACCAGCGGCTTCACAACTAATGGACTCCGGTGTCAACTAAATTTCGTCACTCGACAGTTGTACGAAAACATTGTTTGTAATTTCTTACAATACACAGGCTTTTTTCTTTTTTTAGAAGCGCGCCCTTTTTTTTCATTCCATTCCTGCTAAAATTCTTGGCTGCCCGTTTCAAATTTCAAATATGTTTTCGTTGGTGCGGGACGGACTAGTGTGATCATGCCTACGAACTCTTATTCGAAATTCAAATCACTTTGCCTCCCTAGGAGCGTAATTAAATTTCATACAACATTACGTCCCTTGGGATGCAATGACTCACTTTAAGTCAGGTTTGCATAACGTGTAATTGAACATTGCCGAGTAGGTTGTGTGAATATGTATTTTCCTTTCTTTCTTTTAAATCATACGATCGATCATACACATTTTGTTGAGAGCACATAACAAAGTCAATCTCGGTTTTTTTGTGTTTACGAGGTTCTGATTGTTGTACTCAGAGACATCTTAATTCTTACTTTAATATTGACATAAATCAACAGAAAATTATTTCAATATACAATCAAAATAATATTATGAACCCATATTTCCGTCTGCATCTATCTTTTTAATAGTGAATGAGTGTACGGTGTGCGGTGTAACCGCGAGCTCCGCTACATGAGTAATTAATTTCATTGTTTCGTACTTGGAACAGGAAAACGCTACCCTTAAATCAAACCTAATAACATAGTTTATGATTTTAATTTTACAATAATTACTGTAACTTCTCATTACTGTAATTAAAATTTGTTATAATTTACGTACTTAATTTCTTGGTAGTGATATTAACTTCTGGAAAACAAAAACATATATGGTATATTTCGTCAGCGCATTCATTGATAAATTTAATTACACTAAACGGATGTTTGTGTTATATTACAAATTTACTTATAAACTATTGAGGATAAACCAGGATTAGTTATGAAACAAAAATTCAAGATTTTGTAAAGGGTACTCTGGTTATTGATAATGTAAACAACGTTCTTACCATTTATAGGATTGCATGGCGCGTCATTTTCACAGTCGCAAGGCTGAAGACACTTCAAACCAAAGCGTTTACCGTCGCAAGGGCGGTCGCATTTCAGTCCATCAAATCTGAAACAAATAGTAATTAGTCTTTTTCTCTGGTGAAGAAACAAAAAGAGACAAACAACTTTAATTTAGAAACGTCAAATTAAGTCTGCTGTCCGTTGCTAAGGAAATTACACAATCCATGGACTATGTATTGAGAAAGGACAGTAAGGATGACTTGTAAAAATACGTAAAAATTGTGTCAGTTAATTTGACGTTTACAAATTATTGTAGTCTGTCTCTTTTCGTTTGTATAGCGAAATAAACTTGAAATTAGACTTATACAGAACACTTCGGAATCAAGCCTATTATCTTTAAGTAATTCAACTAATCAAGGTCAACTCAATGTCACAGGATCGCGCGAGATGCAGACCACTTCCAGGGACGCCTATGTTTAGTAGTGGACGTATATAGTATAGCTGATTTAGAGATTATGATGTTACCCATGTGAACTACGAAATCAGCTTCTATTACGTAGGAAATAGAAGCGGTCACAAGGTCAAAGTGGTGTAGTCTGACGCGGCGGCTGTGTACATAATTAAAATATGTATACTTTATTACTATTACTCCTTGCTGGTAAGAGGAGGTCTACAAGTGCTTTTGGCGGTTACTTTGAATATCGATAACGCCCGCACTGAATTCATCCCCTAAGCGCCGGGTTCCTAGGACATCGTAGAGAGGGGAGTACTATCTACTAACTTGGGCGTGCAAGTGCACTGTCTAGTTTCGTGCGAGCAGGTGGCGTTGTTGTGACAGTCGCACTTGTCAGCGCCGTTGTCCCCATACAGCGGGTACGGACATTCCGACCATGAATATACAGATTTTTTTAAAATGGTTCATTATCACTTAAAAGGTTGAGAACCACTGGTCTAGAGTCAAGGGTAAATCCATTTCAAATTACCGTTTACCGGTGAGCAGTATGCGCCGTTCTCGCATCGGCAAGTGCTGAGGCACCTTTTGCCGTACGTACGCCAGCAGCGGGCACTGTCAATCGCCCCAATTTTCCCCAAAGCAACTGATTCCTAGACAGGGGAGTACTATCTACTAACCCGGGAGTGCAAGTGCACTGTCCAGTTTCGTGCGAGCAGGTGGCGTTGTTGTGGCAGTCGCACTTGTCCGCGCAGTTGTCCCCGTACAGCGGGTACGGACACTTCTCCTCGCAGCGCAGCCCTTTGTACCCGGGCGCGCATAGACATGATCCTGGATAAAAAAAAACTTTAAATAAGAAAATACAATCGAATTTTATGCGTTTTTGGACAATAACATCCCGTCAATAATTAAAAGAAAAACTTAACTGCTTTTATTGGTTCCGCAAAGGTTCAGCAGTAGTTTGACTATCAATATTTGGTAGTGGCTATGTATACTTCATTATCATAGTATAGTAGTCGGTGTAGTCGAAAATACGGTCATCGTCTTACAAAGTCTGTATGGCCATGTGATCAGGATCTCCATGAATTTACTCCACGGGCTCCTTTCTACCATCGCATGTCCAGACGCACCGCGGGATACCATATGGACATCGCAGGTTAAATCGACGCGTCGGGTGAGATAAGGTTAGACAACAGAAAGAGAGGAAAATATATGGGTAAGTGCTTCCGCGATCTAATTTTGCGCTTTATTGTGCAGTAACAGGTGACGCAATTTTTTTTCTGTGTTAAAACACTCATTCACTGCCGTTTTTTTACTGAACTATTACACCCTGCAAATCAAAAAGAAAGACGTTACCATTGACTGGCGAGCAGTGGGCGCCGTCCTCGCATCGGCAGGAGCTACGGCACCTCTTGCCGTACGACAGCAGCGGGCACTGCCGGTCGCCTTTAGCTACAAGTAACAAGGAACACTAACCGTTGACCGGCGAGCAGTGGGCGCCGTTCTCGCATCGGCAGGAGCTGCGGCACCCCTTGCCGTACGACAGCAGCGGGCACTGCCGGTCGCCTCTAGCTACAAGTAACAAGGAACACTAACCGTTGACCGGCGAGCAGTGGGCGCCGTTCTCGCATCGGCAGGAGCTGCGGCACCCCTTGCCGTACGACAGCAGCGGGCACTGCCGGTCGCCTCTAGCTACAAGTAACAAGGAACACTAACCGTTGACCGGCGAGCAGTGGGCGCCGTTCTCGCATCGGCAGGAGCTGCGGCACCCCTTGCCGTACGACAGCAGCGGGCACTGCCGGTCGCCTCTAGCTACAAGTAACAAGGAACACTAACCGTTGACCGGCGAGCAGTGGGCGCCGTTCTCGCATCGGCAGGAGCTGCGGCACCCCTTGCCGTACGACAGCAGCGGGCACTGCCGGTCGCCTCTAGCTACAAGTAACAAGGAACACTAACCGTTGACCGGCGAGCAGTGGGCGCCGTTCTCGCATCGGCAGGAGCTGCGGCACCCCTTGCCGTACGACAGCAGCGGGCACTGCCGGTCGCCTCTAGCTACAAGTAACAAGGAACACTAACCGTTGACCGGCGAGCAGTGGGCGCCGTTCTCGCATCGGCAGGAGCTGCGGCACCCCTTGCCGTACGACAGCAGCGGGCACTGCCGGTCGCCTCTAGCTACAAGTAACAAGGAACACTAACCGTTGACCGGCGAGCAGTGGGCGCCGTTCTCGCATCGGCAGGAGCTGCGGCACCCCTTGCCGTACGACAGCAGCGGGCACTGCCGGTCGCCTCTAGCTACAAGTAACAAGGAACACTAACCGTTGACCGGCGAGCAGTGGGCGCCGTTCTCGCATCGGCAGGAGCTGCGGCACCCCTTGCCGTACGACAGCAGCGGGCACTGCCGGTCGCCTCTAGCTACAAGTAACAAGGAACACTAACCGTTGACCGGCGAGCAGTGGGCGCCGTTCTCGCATCGGCAGGAGCTGCGGCACCCCTTGCCGTACGACAGCAGCGGGCACTGTCTCGCGCACAACTCCCCGGCCCACCCCGCCGCACACTCGCACGCGCCAGTCCACGGGTCGCACCTACCGACAAGTTAGTGGGTAAAGCACTTATACAGGGTGTCCAGTAGCAGATTTCAATGTTTGGGAAATTGTAAAAAAAAAACTACAGCTCTAATACAAAGTAGGTTTATTTTAATTGTATAAAAATTAATGCGGATTTCATTTTTTAAAAACCATGTTCTCCAAATGGCGGCCATCGAGTCTGACCGACTCTTCGAGTCTAGCACGCATGTTTTCAAAAACGCGTTTTGGAGCGAAAACAGAGCGATTGGGTAATCTTGCTGACTTCGGCTCGAATATTTTCTTTAAGTTGTGTCACAGTGCTCGGATTTGTCTTGTAAACAACGGATTTTAAATATCCCCATAAGAAAAAGTTACATGGGCTTAAATCGGGTGACCTAGGTGGCCACGGTATGGTACCGTTTCGAGATATGTTTTTTTCAGGGAATAACTGCCGCACTGCATTCATGGACTCATTAGCAGTATGAGCTGTGGCCCCGTCCTGCTGGAACCATGTGTTTCGGTTAAAGGATGGACTATTCTGAAGTTCTAATCTGAAAAAGTCATTTAACATCTGGGCATATCTCTCCGAATTTACAGTTACAGTTTGGCCACGTTCATTTTCGAAGAAATAAGGCCCTATGATTGCAGATGCAGACATGGCACACCAGACTGTTACTTTAGGCTTATGTAAAGGCTCTTGATGCATTTCTCTTGGGTTGTGGACACCCCAATAACGGAAATTTTGCTTATTTACGTATCCTCCGATATGGAAATGAGCTTCGTCACTAAAGAATATGTTGCCCATCCGAGTAGCAGTAGGAAATCTCAACAACATTACTTCTGCGTAAGTTTTTCGTAATTCAAAGTCAGAATCGTGTAAATCTTACACGATTTGAATTTTGTATGGATGAAACTTGAGTTTTTTTCGCATTATAACCTGCAAAGTTGATTTCGGAATTCCCAATATCGATGAACGTGCACGCAGTGATAAACGGGGATTTTCAACGACAGAAACCATAACACGCTCGATATTTTCGTCCGTGGCTACCGATGGTGTAGGTCCTGGCCTGGGTCTATTTAATGTTGATCCTGTAGCTCTGAACCTTGCTACCCACGACTGAATGAGGTTGATCGATGGTCCATCACGTAATCGACGAATACCGTAATGATTATTAAACCGACGGCGTGCTTCGGACAGCGAAAATTCACTCGAAATGTACGCCTCGACGGCAAAAGCGCGGTGCTCTCCACTCCACTGTTCCATGGCTACTAAAAAATCCGCAGCGGTTGCGCTTCTATAGACGTCCCCCGCGCCCCTCTAACGTGTTCCGTTCAGAAATTATGTTTGTTCAAAGTTTGAAGTCTGCCACTGGACACCCTGTATTACACTATCCTATTTGTGTAGCATCCTACTTAGGAAATAGGAAGATGTAATCGCAGTTCACTACTTAGGTTCCTAGGTAGGACACGATTGCTTCCTTCTTACTAGAGATGGGAATCTTATCACATTTGGTGCGAATCAGAACAATTGAATCGAAATCGAATCAAACAGTAATAACTCGATTCGAATGAGTTTTTAAATGTTGATTAGGGTCATCGCTTGATTCAAATTTGTCGAGTTGATTCGAATTCGCGAGCTGATTCAAATTATTTTCTTCGATTCGAGTACGCGAGCTAATTCGAATCAATTTATTTATTTTGAATCTGTGATTGTACACATTTTTTTACTTGTCAATTCGACAGCTGAATGCCTTGACTTCGATAATCGATACGGAAAAGTAAAATCGGAATTAGGTCTTTGTATATTCATTTATACATTCTGTGTAATAAGTATCGGGAATTTGTCAATAAAACAAAAAATACAAATTATTAATCTAAATTTATTTTATAGCCTTTAAAGTAGGCCCCATCGCTTGCAATACAACATCTCCACCGCTTCACCCAGTCTTCCATACATTTTTCATAGGCTATTTGCGGTATGGCCTAAAGGCCATACCGCAAATGAGCTTCGTCGCTTTTTCAAGCAATTTTCTTTTATGGCTTCTATCGACTCAAAACGTTTTCCTCAAAGTGGTAATTTTAACTTGGGAAACTTTTGTTGAATTTTTCGCTAAAAACTCTTTCACTATAATGGCTGTGTGTGATGGTGCTGCATCCATGAGTTGTGTTGCCACAAATCTGGACGTTTTCGACAACGACAGCTTCGAAGCAAATTTGTAAAGTCCTAAAACTAATTCTAGTTTATAACAACAGGAGTCTAAGATATAAGCTATGGATGGGACTGCATCAACTTTACAGCCTCATCCATAGCTTCTAGCTTAGCTATCATCTTCGTCTATAGAAAGATACATATCATTAATCTGTCGTCATTAATCTAAGACAATAAAATTAGTTCTTATTAGAGTTGACATAAAGTTATGTAAATCACTGTATTTTAGTTTCCTGAACAAACTATGGGGGAGGGGGGGGCTTTTATTAGGCACACAAAAATATCTGTCATTTCTTAGAGAACCTTTAGTCCAGCGTACTTGTAAAATAGAGGTCAGTGCTTTATACCTTCCTAAGAATTTATAGCAGTCTTATGCCCGACTTCCCAAGCTCAAACCCACAGATTCAAATTAACCGCTTGAGGATCATAAGATCACCGGCAGTATAACAATTGATTATCTATTGTGTCTGGAAACTTGATCTCTGAATGGTTAAGAAACCGCAATGTACTCACATATCAGTAGTCCCCGGGTTGCACTCGCACTCTTTGTCGCACCTCGCCCCCCACTTGCCGTCCTCGCACGCGCGCACTTGACAGAACTCCCCCTTCCACCCCGGCTTGCAGGTGCACGACCCGTTGCGGGGGTTGCACTCCCCCCCGTGCTGGCAGGAACACACCCCCAGGCAGTCCACGCCGTAATGACCGAGGGGGCATACGTCGCGACACTAAAAATATTATTTGTTAAGATTATATTTCGGTAGGCTGTCAATAAACAAAGATACTACCCGATCAAGCTTAAGACGAATGTCAAATGACTTTTGACGACGAATATAACGAAAATACCGATAAAAATTAAAAGTATTGGTGTTAAAATAAACTTACGTATTTTATGTAAATTTTATCAATTTTTAAATCAAATCAATCATTTATTTGCCAGAATACAATTATATCATTTCTTTTTAATTGCCTTCGGTAGTTTCGTTGTATTCTTCATCCTAAGTCGTTTGACATTCGTCTAGTTGGATTGGTCGAGTAGTACTCCTATTGAGGCGTCCAAGTTGTCTTATCCACGTTTGTATGGAAATATTAAAAACTTACGTCATATTAATATTGAATGTTAGGGCAAACATAAACGGATTTTTAAGTACACAAGGCCGCACGTTAGACTACCCCACTTTGACCTTAAGAGGGTCTCTATTACCTGCGTAATAAAAGCGGTTTTCGTATTTTAAATGGTTAACATGTACTGCAGATTATAGTATTCAATTAAAGGTCAATTAACACACAGCACGGTAGACGAAGCTGAGCCTTTATTACTTCTTAACCGACCTGAAATCTGAGACTCAGTGTGATATCTTTACGACCGCGTTTTGATTTTTTATGAGGTAGTGTCTCCAGCGTAAGAGAAAATATATCTTATTATACTGAATAGTAAAATGACCTAAGTATACTATTCATATATTATTAGGTACCTACTACAGTACTACACTAAAAGCAATGAAGATAAGAGCAGCTAGTAAACAAATTGCAACTTATCTACACGCCATGTCTCATCCCACGCAACAGTACCGATAAATATGTGTATAAAATAACATTGCGTTTGGTACTGACCTTCAGTAGTTACTACAACGGCAGTTGTATAATCTGGATTCAAGAAGCACATGAAATTGTTTTAGACCTCCTCCAGATTTAAACAACACAGTAAATTAACACCTAGATCATGTATTTTTATGACGCTTCCATAACGATGATACTATAAAAAAATATGATTGAACATAATGTTCGATTGAAATAATATAACTTGACATAGTCAACGCAACTTACGACTAGTCTTAAGATGTTTTATAGGAACCGTCTAGTTTATAATACTTAAATCTACATATTTGTTTCTTACGTTTACGCGAATATGTGTTCTTTTATCCGCACGCCTATACTTCGTGCGGATAAAAGAACACATAGCTGACGACGTAAAACAGACGGAACACGAAATCTGCAGTGTGTGAACATGCCTTAGACAAACCCAACTACTTCATTCGTTTTGACCAACCTAAAATACTTGCAAAAGAACGGCGTTTTATTCCTCGAATGCTACGTGAAGCCATTGAAATTAAAAAACATCCAAATTTCAATAGAGAAGATGGTTGGAAAGTTCCACCGGCATGGGATCCTATTCTAGCAAAAACCAAAGCAACACCTAGCACTGCAAGATCTCAAGACACGGTTAGCTCTTTCTGCGTAAATAGGAACGTAAATTAATATTATTGAGTGACGGTAGTTAAAATTTTTCAAAACCTTGTAATGACAAATAATACCTTAGTCTCCCTGTGACCACGATCGCTGTAAAGTGTTCGAAACGTCAGGTTTAAAATAAAATGTAAATAAATCGCGAAGTAATCCGTAAAATCTACATGTTTATAATCAGGTTAAGTGACTAGGTTAGCGGTTTAGTTATAAACCGACTTTAATATTAAAATACTTGACACTAATACATTACTGTGGCACGCATATTATATACTAATAATGATAGTTGGAATCTATTTCGTTTGTATGTAGTTTAATTTTTTTTTCATAAAATATATTTTCTTCGACAGTAATAAACCATGTAAGTAGGTTATCTATCTGTATAGTTTCCCTTATTTAATTTAAAAATATACGTACACTCCATACTATTGGTACTCGAGTAAACAATAATATCATTGATTTGTTAAAGGAGTAGGTATTTTTAATAGTAGCAATGGTACCGATCAAATTTTAATAGAACTTTTAATGCACATAATTTCGTCGGTTGAGTTTCAATTTAACACACTTATGCAGATATTTAGTGGCTAGCTATAGTGAAAAAAGCAACAAAATAAAAAGGGTGTTTCTGAAGGGTGGTTAGTAGAAAGCACATAGAAGTTAGTAACAGAAATTAAAAGAATTCAAAAATAATATAATCATTATATTTTAAATGCAGATACTCGTAACAAGCCCGTCACCAAACTACCACCAAATAAAAAAGTAAGTAAATATATACATTAGGAAAAGATTATAAACTTTTTCCTGTGTTATTTCTTAGAAGGTTGGCATACTTTTTCCCCGGTGTAGCCCGCCTCGCACTGGCAGACACCCGTGACGTGGTGGCAGCTCGCACCGTTGGCGCACTCGCACGAACGCTCGCATTTCTCACCCCAATGTCCCGATGGACATCTGATAAAAGATAAAGATAAAAGTTTTTTATTCTTTTTAAAGCTTTATACTATAACAATGGTTATGATTGAGACTAGTGTTAGATGGAATAATCGAGCTAAGACACATCCCTAGTTCGACCTGAGTTTGTGGCAGCACTAACTGTCAAAAAGGGTGAAAGAGGGGAATGAACGACGGTTACAATCGGTTTGGATGTGGACAAGTGAAAACCATTGTAATTGAGATTAATTAAAGTTGATTGCTATTTAATCACATTATTTTCTTTATTACTGTGTTAGGAATAACACTTGTGGCAGGTAGCCCCGTTAGTTCATAGCAATTACATCTGGAATTTACACGGCATAGTTAACCTCATCATCATAATTATCAGCCGCAGGACTGCCACTGCTGAAAATACGCCTCCAACATACAAACCCCCATCCATAGTATCCAAAGTGATGTGTTATAGTAAGTCTCATAGTTACCCCACGACTCTTTAAAGGTTACCGCCCCTTCTCAGCGATTTAAAGGGCAGATTCTAAGTTAGAGAAGCTACAGCTTCCTAATTAAAGTCCGCTTTAGGTAAAACTTGGCAAGGCTTGGCAAACAGTCTTGACATTCCTTTTAAACGAAATTATTTACTTAAAAATAAGATACACACAAAACTATAATAACCTACTGTGGTAATTTATCATTTAATACATAAGTACAATTTTTAGTAATAGTAGTTCACAAGTTTTAAAACTTATGAAAGATAGTTTACAATGTTTGCCAAGCAAAGTAAAACAAAAGTTCAAGAATATTATTAACTTAACTTTTTCATCCGCTACACCTATTGCTATTGCTATTTCATATATAAATTCATTAGACTTGGCAAAGCCATTTCAAAGAATCAAGACGGGTTTGTAAATGCTCAGGCGTTTATTAATCTTTATGTCCATGCTGGTTTGTAAATCTTTATTGACAGCCTTGCTAAACAACAGATGTATAATGAACTCCGTCAGGGTCCCATCAGTAACTGCGGATGTTTATTTACTAAATCTTATAATATAGTTGTAGTTTTTAGGTACTAATTGTTATACACACAGCAATAATTAACAACGTAATTAGTATATATGTCATACTAATTACGCTCAGTATTTGCGTATATTATAAGCTTGTGATAGAGAAATGTTGATAAACTACGATGATAATACTTATTCACCTAAACAGAATCAATAGTTACTTGAACTGTCTTACATTGATATTGAATAGAGTTGAGAGAATGACTTATCTTTAGTGTGCTGAATATCATAATAAGCATGTAAAATGTATGAGTAATGCGTGGTCTGATTATTAACGTATACATAAACAAGAAGAGAAATAATAATGCTGCTCTTCTTTTAAAGCCTTGTACGATTGTTTATAACCAATCAGTATTTAATGTATTATGAATATTCCACAATAAACATTGTGGTACCTAACACTGTTCATAATGAATGTGAGTAGTTCTCGTTACCCATCCATAACTCCATTGTTTGATAAATAATGACTATTCGGCTGTCGCGATCCGCGTTAAGCCGGCTCCAGACGGGTGTAACATAATTATTTGCAATGGTAAACTATAGGGTGGCCGGGCTGGCAAAATACCACGGGCCCCGACCCGAGAGGCCACGAGCTCAGAAGTAACCTAATACTTTGAAACCCATATTACCTACTTTAGTACAACATATTACTAGGTACTACAGCTGTGAGTTATTAAAATTAAATTACGTGACGAATTTAACTGGGGCCTTCCTCTTCTAATATATTTGCTTCGGGCCTTAAATGGTATAGTTACACGTGAATTTTTGCGTCAACAGTGTGGAAGGCACACAAACTCAACGCAAACCGCACGGTACTACATTAAATTACTAAAATTTGTTGTCAGCGTAACATGTAATGCTCGTCTACATACAAATTCACGTTTTCACTCATGACTACCTAACATACACCAGTGTGGACCTAGCTTTAGCCACTTACTTGTTAGCGCAGACTTCGCCCGTCCAGCCGGGAGTGCAGTCGCACTCGCCTGTAAATAGGTCGCAGGTCCCCTTATTCTGGCATCGACAGCCCTGGGGACAAGCATCTTCGTCGGGGCAACGCTCTTCACACCTATGAAAAAGTTTACTAAGTAAAATTGGAACAAGTAAAGTTTTTATTTGCTTTTGGAATGAGGGATGACGGAAAGTTACCATTGCTTTTAAATGGCATACAGTCA
Organism: Pyrausta nigrata; assembly: GCA_949316185.1. NCBI lineage: Eukaryota > Metazoa > Arthropoda > Insecta > Lepidoptera > Crambidae > Pyrausta > Pyrausta nigrata. Next base: position 8,049,679 of record OX438945.1, on the reverse strand, counting down.
AACTGAGTATCAGTAAAACTGAGTCATCGCTACCAAAACGAAGGTATATGATGATTTCACCATTTCTATATCCCTACTTACTTACATAAATTGCAACAATTTTCTCAGTTAGGATTTTCAGCAAATTTTATATAAGTAACTATCCAATTTGATTCGACAAAGTTTCGAGTTAGTTAAGTTATTGCCCTACGAATTCTTTGAATGTACATACATGTAGGTTTAGATACAACAGTTCCATTAATTGATTTAATACTAAGTTATGACATTTAAGAAAGCAACTGTGCTATTAAAGTGACTTTACAGTACAAGTGTACATCTAGATGAGAAAATAACATTAAGTAAACATGTAGTTTAGTCATGCATATTTGTTTCTTTGCTACACACTTTTAAAATGTATCATAATAATTGGAGCGACGAAGGCCTTAAGTACTCGGTAAGACTATGTTTAAACTTTGTCTTGGAATAAGGCGGCTGAGGTTTCGAACTTTCGACCCTATACAATAGCAAGTATAAGGTATAACATTTATTGGTCTTCGTTTTATTTAAGATGCTATGTAATCTGGTAAAAAATAATCCTTCCGATAGACCCTTTTGATCGGCAAGATACTTTCCCTCGATGTGGCATAGCCGTGGGACATTGTGCCCTAGGCGTCCATACTCCATGTCTCTCATGTCAGTATGATAGTGCGAGCGAGCGCAATGTCTAGACCCGAAAATACGGACAATGCATTACAAGGGTGTCTACACAGCATAACTCCGACTAGCTTGATTACCAGATCTTTATGTTCTTTCATATTAAAAATATGGATAGATCATTTTAGAGCTATGATAGACATAAACTCACAATGGTCCGGTAAATCCTGGCAGGCAAGCACAAGCGCCAGTAGCAGGGTTGCAGGTGGCGTTGTTCTGGCACTGGCACGTCTGGTCACAGTTGTCACCAAAAGTGGGCGGGGCGCAGGCTCGCTCGCAACTCCGCCCGCGCCACCCGGGCGCGCACGCACACTCGCCTGTCAGCGGCTCGCAAGTACCCCCGTTTTGACAGTGGCAAGAGTTCTGGCAGTTACGACCCCATTTACCTTCGGGGCAAGCTGCAAAAGTACGGAGAAAATAATACAAGCCAAATCGGAGGAACCAAATGGATCATCCATGCAAAAAATAATCATAAATCTTTTAAACTTTCTTGTTGCATTGCTTATCATTATCATTGCTTATTGATCTTAGAAACGTTACGTTGCATAAATTCCCTATAATGTTATCTAGTCTGTCGTCCAGCAGCTCCTTGTTAATGTACGAGCCAAAATGTATCCTAATTGAAGCGTTATTAATAAAAAAAAACATGTCGCATCTCAATTAACATAAATATAACATTGGCCGCAACTGCGCAATATCTTGATTAGCGGGATAACAGCGAACGAAAACAAAATAAAAATATTTGAATCGTAAACACTGTAAAGATATTTATTTATCCTTTGCTTTCCGCAATGTGACAACCGACACCCTGAGCACTTGCTCATGCAGACTTATCCAATTGTCGCACGGATATCGTTTAAGTAAAATTGAGGATCCCTGTCTTGTCGAGAAACATTCATTGAACATTTACAGCTCATAACATTTCTTAGAAGTTTAAAGCCCTAAAGAGCTTTACAAATTATCTGCGGTGCGGGTGTGTCTTGATTTCGTAACCTAGTTTTATTAATATACATCCCCCGCATCGCAAACTCTTAAACGTGTTAAGTTATTTAACTCTGTAATTACTTTCTGAGACTGAAATCTGTTTATATTTCGGGTATGTTGTTCTCATTGGCTGTTTCTGCTGGCCTTAAAGCAATACGCGTACAAGTGGCAGCTATAAATAGACACAGCTACTTTTAATGATGTTAGCAGTTAAAAGTGCAAGCAGAATACTGACATATATCGCAGGCGGGTCCCCCATATCCGTGTTCGCACGCACACGTATTCGGCGCCACACACTTGCCGTGCTCGCACTTGTCCACACACACCGGCACGCACTGGGCCCCGTGTTCATCTGGTGCGTATCCCGCACAGCACTCCTGGACCGGCCGGAACTTGTTAAGCGTCTCGGTCTTAAAGACTTGCTGGAACTTGATCTTGTATTTAGAACATCGCGGCGGAATGTTCAAACACCAAGTGTACTCCTTCACTTGTGTGGGTCGATTCTCTGATACGCGTATTGTCGTCGTGTATCTAAAAACAATGGCCCGAGTAAAAAATATGATGATAAGTTTTTTATTTTGAATTGAGTAGGTATACGTCATCTACGGGCAAACTACGCACGTTATGTTTCGAAATCGTACAAAAACTGAGGTGTAAGCGCATTATTTCGACTATCGATTACTCATTCCCGAAGAAATGTGTATAGATTTAAGCGTGTCATTATCACATAAAGTTTCATTTGTTATAAGTTACAGACAGACAAAAAGGACACGATACAGGAAGGGAACTTCGATAAAAGTTAACTGCCCCATTGAACAAAGCGGGTCCAACGATCAGGGGTAATCAGTCACCCCAGCCAGCAACAGAAGGCAAATAATTAAGTGTACCTCATATTATAAAATATATATCGCTTACAAGACCATTTAGCGAGTGATAAGGAACAATGAACTGCCACGTTACTACCCTCAATGTAAAAAAACGGAAAGGACTCATTCAAACCAGTGATGAATGATAGAATAAACAAACATATAATTATTCTGCAACACAAAGCTCTTATCGTTATCAGAATGGCGAGCATAATGAATTTCTCTTAGCGCTTTGTAAAGATAATACTGATAAGTGAACGACGATGATGACCAAGAACTCTGAGAACCGCTTATAAACAGTATCGTTAATATAAACAATAATAGCGTACCTACTTACTACCATAGCCAGAAATTAATAAAGGTCTGTGAAAAGAAATATGATATGTGCTGTATTACTTCTTTAAAATATTAAAGGCTAATATTATTATTCGTGAGTTTCATGACAAGTCCATTCAGGGTTCATAGGTAACTTTATAGGATGTTTTTAAAACAAATGAGTTCTAGGTACTTACAGTTCCTGTCTCGTGCAGACATTTGGTCCTTCAAGCAGCGCCTGCGCCGCGGTGGCCAACAGCAGAACCGTGCCAATATTCGACCACATCTCAAGTTATGTTTGAACAACTCCGTATTAAGTCTCCATAACCAATCTTTTGTTTTGGCACGATGACGTCACAATATGCATTCAAATTAGGCTCCTAGCTTGTTTCGTTGCCTACTAAGCACTTGCAAATATTTCTTGATAATACTTTAACGTGTCTGAAAAGAAAAACACATACACAATGTTAATTTTATGTATTATGTACAGAAGTACTAATAAATAGTTCGAAACACAGCAACTACAAAATCTCAAAACTTATTTGCTTAAATAAACATTTGGTAACGGGGATGATTACAGTAATGACACAGAATAAGTAAGTACTAGTACCTACTCCGTAATGATACCTTACTCATTATTGAATTTTGAAGACATGAGAAAATATCGATCTCTGAAAGATAGTATACATAAGATAAGACTTTCAATCCATCCATCTATATAATCATCATTATGATGATAACAGAGAATAGGTATGGTATGTACTGTGGGCCCCACATCAACATACCCTGTCAAATTTCTGCAACCATATTTCAACTTTATGTTTATCACATAGAGTTCAATATCATTTGAGATATTTTACCAGGTTTGGGTAAGTTAATGCGGGGCCCACTGTATTCTATTTAAGGTCATTGTCAGCCTAGCAGTCCTCTAGGCCAGGGGTTCCCAAATGGCGGACCGCGGAACCGTGGAAGGGTCGCTGCTCGCTGGAGTTACGCGTTTTGTCCAAGTATTAAACGTGGTTCTTCATATAAAAGTTTCGTTGTTATTTCCAGGTTATTTCTTATCAAGTCAAACATGGTAATCATTACAAATATCTACAAGGCAAATGAATTTTGGGATCTACCAAAAAAGTACGATTAATTGGGGTTGCGTGGTCAAAAAAACGGAACCGTACGAGTATATACGAAGATGAGGATGTACTAGAGACGATATTTTGTATTCAGTACATTTTACAATTTTAACGAATTCATACAACTGCTTTGACTTCGTTAAAATTGTAAAATGTACCACATACCTTCAACATACATTGTAAAATGTATGTTGAAGGTATGTGGATACATGTCGAATTAAATTGAATTAACTACTTTCTAAATAATTAGCAAACACTGTCTTTCCATAATGTTTGGTGTTGTTCCAATTAGTAACATTACATTCTGTTGCCGCCTGGGCGCAATAGGTAGGTAGTTGATATTTTCGTCTGGTAAGTCAATAAAAATATTCGCTGAAGTGTGACATCTGCATCGCTATTGATTGTTTAGACGGTTAGTAGCAGTTCTATCAATTAATGAAGGTCATTCATTGAAATTTGAAATTGCCTTCTACGTTAGGAAACAACGAGTCGATGACAATAACTGGTGATGGTTAAGTAATAACTTCACCAAGGTACTACTAAGAGGTACCTAATTTGAGTAATAATGTCAAATAATAATGTAATTTATATTAAAGGTATGATACCTATATGCATGAATTCATTGTTCTAAAGCTAATTTGTGACCATCTAATCTTCAATCTATCAAAATAAATATGAAATGTGTAGTCAAAAACAAAAATACAGTCTAATCAAGAACCTCTCGGCTAGTAGGTAGGTACTTGCAAACTAATCATACCTACAGAAATAGAATAGAACGAACTTAATATAAGATAAGGCACGTATCAGTGTTGACAAAATAAATACAAATTTAATGCCTTTACCTTTCGGTACTTCCCCGTTTTATATAAATAAAAACTAAAGGGTTAAGTCCCGACTTTTATATCAACGCCCAGCCTTAACAACTAATGATAGATAGAAGATTGAAGATATCGACTTTGTTCTGTAGCGTATGTAGCTTTAGGCGTCAGTAAAGAAAGGATTTTGTTAAAATTCCGCTCACGAGGGGGGCAATAAAAGGTTTTTTGAGAATTTTTCAAATCATGTTGTTAATACATTTGACCAAAACTAAAGGAATATCAGTTTCAGAATTTACTAGAATGAAAACGAGTAGTCGAGTTTTTATTTTACCTATCTACTAGAAACCCATTTGTAATGTAGGTATTCTTTTAGGTACGCAAATCTTTGGATAAAATATCCTTGAAATCATTTGAACTTTTATGCTTCCAAGATGTCATCCCTAAGGGAAGAAAATTCGTTCTTATAAGATTTACTTGATGAATAAATTTAAGTACTTACCTACTACTTTGAAACATAAGGCTTTGACTTTAAACCAAAAGATAAATTATTCCTCAACTGCCGAACCAATTTTGACGAATTTAAGCTAGATTTGACCTTGAAAAAGGATATGCCTTGGTATGTATTTCTACTTTTTGTTGCGATAACAATAATTTACTGAACTGGACCTTAGACTGCATGAATGTTTTTATGGGAAATGCGCGAATCCTGTAGTCACTCAAGTAGAGGAGAAAAATTGAAGATAGGCAAAAACACGCACGAAGTGTTCCAAACGATTATGTTTACAATATTAGACACTATATTTTCACCTTTTTACGGTTCCGTAGTCAGGCCCTTATAATTTCGTCATGTCCGTCTGCCTGTCTGAGGTTTGCTAAGATATCGTTAGTAGTAGAATTTCTAATACTATAATTCGATTTAATACTCAATTTACGAAATATTGAACTTTAAAGTGCATTTTTGTTTCAGTAGGGAAGGGGGACCCCTTCCCCTCTAAAAGCTTAAATGCTGGCTTGAAAAATCTAAAAAAAACATGATAATAGTGCATTTCATAAACTTTAAAGTATAGCTGTTAATATAACTTTTTTAGTTCAGCAGAAATAGTAGTTAAACACGGGTGTTGGATAATTTTGTACCAAATACAATATCCTTAGAATCAATTCTTTAAATGTGTTCACCAACACATTTATAAAAAAAAAATCGATGACATCGATGTTTACCGGCTGTTTAAAAATTGATGAACACGGGGCAAAGAAACCCTACACTGCGCGTGCCCCGAGTGCCCCGACACGCACTTGGCCGGTTTTTAAGTTTTCAAAATGGCATAAAATCACATTTGTATGGGAGCCCCTTTTAATATATATTTTTTTATTTTAATTCAACTATTTATTTTGATAAGTGAACATTTAACTTAATATTCTGTCAATATTTAAGCTTCTACCTGTTTCCGTTAATAATATCGAGCCAAAAATGACGTTTGTTGTATGTGTATTGACTGCCTCGTTGGTCTAGTGGTCAGCACGCTGGGTACTATCCACGAGGTCCCGGGTTCGAATCCTGGGTCGGCCCGAAAAGTGTTGGGTTTTTCTTTAAATAACTCAAGACACAGCTCCGGAATCAGGAAGCTGGTTGTGTTAACACCCCCGTGCCTCGGAAAGCACGTTAAGCCGCACGTTGGCCCTGCGCCTGATCTCTCTACGATCATGTCGGACTGCCGTCTCTCCGAATTATGAGAGTGAAGGAACAGAGAGTGCACCTGTGTATTGCGCACACAATTGTGCACTATAATATCTTCCGCGCAGTCGGCTAATCTCTGTTGACATTGGCCACTGTAGTCGAAATTCCTGTCTAGCTATTGTATTGTATTCCTGTATAGGTTCATGAGATACAGCCTGGTGAAAGACAGATAGATATACAGACAGTCAGCGGAGGCTAAGTAATAGGGTCCCGATTTTTTCCCTTTGGGTACGGAACCTTAAAAAGTACTACTAGACTCGATAGTTTTTGCTTTTCATCCATTGCTAGCACAAAAATTCAAATTCAGTACTTAAGTTAATATTTTTACTTTTAAAAATCCTAGTTAGGCAAATAGGATAGGTTCCTTTTGATATTCCATAAATCTAGGCTAGGGTATTGTTGAAAATCAGATTTCAATAGAGACTAGGTACCAACCATTAACAAATCGAACAAGTGTCGCAGTCCATTCAGTGCATGATTAATGTATTAATATTTACGGATACAAAATCGAAGTTGTGGTGAATATTGTCAAAACACCAGCGTTAGTGCTGCGAAGACAAAACAATTGAGGTTGCTAGTGCGCGAGTTAAACGGGTCACTACCAACAGTAGTCAACTTCGTGCGGGCAAATATTCGAGCGCTTGGATCGCATTCGCGCGAAGAAAGAAAGTAGAGCGCGCGATGTTATTACGGCGCGGGTTTTTATTTGCAAGTCGTACACACGGCCGCACGTCAGGCTATCCCACTTTGACCTTAAGATGGCCTATTCTCTAGGTAATAAAAGATCTTTTCGTAGTTCGAATGGGTAACCTGACATGGTGCCGACTGTACTTATTAGTACAACTTAGGTAGGTACTTAGTAGGCTATTATGAATGATGATAAGGCAGATTTTGATTTACATATGTATATTGGTGTACCCAGCGTGGTGACCACTAGACCAACGAGGCAGTTTATCCACGAGGTCCTGGGCTCGAATCCCAGGTCGGGCCGAGAGCTTTTGGATTTTTCTGTCTTGAAATAACTCAGACACAGCTCCAGAGTCAGGAAGTTGGTGGTATTAACACCCCCGTGCCTCGGAAAGCACGTTAAGCCGTTGGTCCTGCGCCTGATCTCTCTCTCTACGTTCATGTCGGATTGCCGTCTCACCGAATTATGAGAGTGAAGGAACAGAGAGTGCACCTGTGTATTGCGAACACACTTGTGCATATCTCCCGTCCCGCGCAGTTAGCATATCTCTGTTGAGATGGGCCGCTAAAGCCGAAATTCGGCTAGGAGGACATTATATTGGAGTAGGTACCTATGTACCTTACTAAACATAAATAATATTACATAACATAGCTACCTAGTTGTGAAAAATTATGATTACATAGGTATTTACCTTAGCTTAATGATGAGGACATTATTAAGCTTAGGTGAATAAAATATACTAGGAAGTCTTACGTGGTGATATCAAAATTTTCTATTTTCGTGTGTTATGTGATGTCCATACATTAATAAATGTATTTTCTTTCTTTCTTTCAAAATAGAAAAAAAACAAATAGATCATAAAATAACGTATATAATGTGTATTTCATTCATTTGCCATGAATAGGTTTATTTTTTGATTGTCAAAAATATGTTGAACATCTGTTGCCCTTATAGCCCAGAAAGAGGCTATTACTCATAGTTTCTTGGTAAACATTTGCATTACTTAGTGTATGTGTGTAGGTACTATACAGGGTGTTCCCTTATTAAAGGATAATCCATTTGCCCCTTGAGGATCATAAGATTGCCGGTGGTCGAATAACAATTGGATATCTATTGTGTCTGGAAACATGATACCTGAACCTGAGTAAAGATTAGTTAAATCATTCTCTAATATGCACCAAAAAAAAATTTCAAGTAAATGTCTTTTGAGACTTTTAATTAAAGTTTTATTATTTTTGGGAGCTTTATTATTTATTTATTTATACTTTTCTGCACAAATTAAAAACAATGTACAAATGGCGGACTTAATGCCAAAAGCATTCTCTACCAGTCAACCATAGGTCAAACACCGAGAAGATACAGGCAGTGCAAAAGAAGAAAGAGAGAAATTATCAACGAAAGTATCAAGTTAGAGTATGCAGAATGTAAAGACAAAATAATGAATAAACATACATACTTACTACTTACTTAAATAATATAATTTATATGTACATAAACATACATAAAAATCTCATGTCACTGAGACAAGGCCAACATTTCATTGTTATAATAATTCCGCAAAGCCCTCTTAAGGGAAAGTTTAGAGGTACGTTTCCGAATCTCTTTGGGGAGCCCATTCCAGAGCCGGATGGCTGTGAGAGTAAAGGAATTGGACATGAAGCCCAAAGTGTGAAGAAGAAGATGAAGAGCTGAAGAATAACATTTAATTAACATTTTTAGTAAAAATTAAATATCAATTTTGGTGTCTAGAATATTAAAGAGTATTAAAATAATAAAAAAAATTAAAAGTTAATATTTGTAGAAAGTACCAGCTAAAAAAAAACAAGGCCGAGCGCTGAGCGTTTTTCATTACTTCTTGGGCATTCCATATCACATTTACAAACATGTAAAAGTCAAAAATAGTAATAATACTTTTACTTGAATAAATATTTAGCATTTAGTAGGGCATGATGTACCAAATCTGTACTTAAATAAAGGATTATCCTTCAATTATAGCACACCTGTATATGTTCAACTAAAACCACAAAATTTTATAGTGACTAGAGTCAACCAATATGGCAAAAAAAGTCAATAAGAGTAATTTCAAAAAGATCTAAATGGCTATCTCTTCCTTGTAAAGTTATGTAGGTACTTAGCTGAATTTTTTGAACCTTTAGTCATAGGTAATTTTATGGATTTTCAAGCTTATTCAAGTACATTTTGATTTAATAAAAACATCTTTATGAAGATTCCACTTCAATGTCTTTAACAAGTTTTATTATTTCACATTATTGATTGACATTTAAATGTAATTGTACACTTTACTACAGAGGATCTTGATTTTATTTAGCTGTTAAATAATAAATCAATGTGTGAAACCCTTATTTATCATTATTTTGGCAGATTTCTATTTACTTATTTATTGCAATATTTTACTTAGTTTTAAAATTATAACATACATTATTTATACCTTGTATTTTAAATTATTTTCTTATTTTCATATCAAACTTTAAAAGAAATAGCAATGTGCAGTCGGCAGCATGTCAGGTTCCCCATTTGAACTATGAAATCGGATTTTATTATGAAGAGAATATATCGGTATAAGGGTCAAATTGGCCTGAATTGCAACACTGATGTGCGGCCACTACTTTTTATTTATTTCTGGATGGAACATATCCCTCTATGCAGCCCTGGCCACCAAAAGTTCCTGTTACACAGCAGATACTATAATAGGTGGATGGTGGAATATAATAGAATACATAAAAGTGGCTTTGTTAATTTTAATAGCGGATACTAAAAATCTGAGTTAGGGCAAGACTGTTTTTTTAGTATCTGCTATCTAGGTCTATCTAATGTACCTACCTATACCTACTTCACATCAGCATTGTATACAAGTTTGAAGTTTCAAAGAATCCTACTAATAGGACATGATTTTACTCAAAGTTCATGTCTATAAAGCTGCTTTATAAGGCACTTGCATGCATCTTAGAGTGCTTTGTGTAGATCAGTGAAAGATATGTAAATACCTAACCTGAAAACACCATTTTATTTTGTCTTGCACCTATTGTACTTGCAGTTAAGTAACACAGCACAGGACAATCACAATTAGTAAAATGGACTGGTTTCAGTAAAAGATCAAATTCAATCACAGTAGACTTTGAAGTACATTCCTGCCAAACTAATCTTGTTGAGATTCTTCCGCACTCTTCTGAGAGCTAGCTAATCATTTTGTTATAAAAGGTATTTTAATGATTCACTGTTGACTTACTTTTCTGGATTTCTCAATTCCTCACATGGATTTCCGCACCAGCAGTATCAAGAATTCACAATTTATCCTCACGAGTTAGCATTTATTACGATTATCGGGTAATCACAACACAAGAATTTTAATAGAAACAAGAGACAAACAATCACATCACAAATAAAATGTGTCAAAAACAAAGAAACGATGACCCAGGCACTCACTAGCCAGCAGGCAGTCTGATGAATGAAGTACAAGTACTCTGTGGCAGTCTGTCTGTCTGTCTGTCATACATAGCATAGTGTTGCCTATCGATAGTCGACTACCATTAAACCATCGATAGTCAATCGATTATCGTTAATCAATACAATCGATGTCGTACGTCGACTATCGTAAAATACATATTATAACCTGTTCTTATTGCAAAACCATTTGGAGATTTTACGCTACTAAACACTATTGCGCTATTCAAATTACTCAGAAATAAAAGATGGGGTTTAACAAACAATTATTTGACATTCATTCATACCACCTCACTATGGGTCGAGGGCAAAAACAAATATGGACAAAATGGGCATAAATTTGGCATATTGGGCATAAATGAGTTAACGCCCAAATAAATGCCCGATCACTGGGCAGAAAAAGTAATTGGTACTTTGTTTTAGCGGAATATTACCTTAAAATATAACATAGTGTCATTTTTTTTCGAAAAAACATTTAATTAAATATAAACAGTCATAAAATAATCACAGTTTTGTTTAATAACAATTGATTATTCGAATTCTTTGAATCTTAAGTTATTATAAAACTACAGTTTTTAGTCTCGTAAATATAACTCAATATTGACGAGACTTAGTCATCGTAGTCTTAATTATTATTATTTTTTTCACGTAAAAAATCAAATAATACAATATAGACAACTTCAATTACCATCATCATCACTCGGGTTCATATTAGATTTAGGTTGGGATTCATCAGGCGTATTAACTTGAATCGAGTTACATTCATCTTGATTTTCATAATCATTGTGGCGACATCTTACCACTGTCACCCACACTAGCAAGCAACTTCCAGACGCGACGCCCTGACTCGGCTCCATACAACACAAACCGCGATATGTAAGATTTAGCACGAGCTTGACTACATATACCTAGCTAAACCAAGACGTTGACCATTGGACCTTGGTCCCCGACCATAACAACCGGGCGGTAGGAAGCGCTCCCCTTTGCCTTCCTAACCCAGTTGCGCCAAAGTGGTGACCCCGACGTGATTTACACTGGGACACGGAGCCTCACCGTCGTCATCATCAGCGTCGCCTTCTCAATTGCCAACAGCACCCAGCCAGCAGTCTCATGGAAGCCAGCTCACCAGCCCTATGGACACCACCGCAGACCACACCGGTTCTACCTGGTTCCTCAACAGCCTCACCCAGCTCATCATCCCGACTCACTGTGGACTTCGAGCTCATCCGCACGCATCGTGGACATCACACATGCTCATGCCGACTCACTGTGTACATCACTGTGTACATCACGCATGTACATCCCGACTCATCGTGTGGACATCGCGCATTTATCCCGACTCGCCGTAGACATTAGGTATGCCCATCCCGACTCACCGTGGACATCGCGCATGCACATCCCGGCATGTCGTGAACTCAACAAGCACTGGCACTTGCAAGCTCACTACGCACAGACTGCTAAGCTCTCAACCATCCTGGCTCAAACAACCTCTGGTTTTTCGGGGGGAGTGGTGTGGTAACATCTTACCACTGTCACCCACACTAGCAAGCAACATCCAGACGCGACGCTTTGACTCGGCTCCTACGGGCTAGATGGCGCTGTTAGCCCGCTCCATACAACATAAACCGCGATATGTAAGATTTAGCACGAGCTTGACTTCCTATAGCTAAACCAAGATAACAACCGGTCGGTAGGAAGCGCTTCCCTTTACTTTCCTAACCCAATTGCAACAAATCATCACTTAAAAAACCGTCGGTATTGATCAATTGATCATTAACATTGGACTATGTATATTTTTGGATGGATCATTAGTTTCCTTTAATTCCAATTGTACGCCAAAGATGTGATTATTTTGCACCGTGTATGAAACCATGGATGCTAAACGACCGTACAGTAGCAGCAAATGTGCATGGTGAGGTCAGGATTCGTACTGCCACTTTACTTAACGGCGAGGCACCACAAATTCCTTTCCACCAAAATACAGCATCCACAGTCTTTTAAGCTTTCTAAGTCAATTTTTTCCCCAAATACCATTTCTCACTTTAGGTGGAGCATACTTTTTTAATTTGTGATGTGGAGCAAACCAATCACATAATCTAGACTTAAAAAATTCGCCAGGTAGTATATAAATTCCATTGCTTTTGATTCTCAGAGAGCTTATGGCCTTCGGTTTTACTGTTCAGTATATTATGTGCAGCGTAGTGCAGTTCAGTTTATAGAGTATTGAGAACTTGCGTAGCACTATGTTCTACTGCAGTCTTTAAACGGTCTATATCGGAAGTTTCCAGAATAGTTAAGGTAATAGTTGAGGTGTAAGCCAATAGAAATTTCGATAAAATATTCTTGAAGGTCATATAATCCGTCCTTAGCCAGTTTCTGTTTAGGGTAATATTTGTCGTCATGACAGACTTCAGGGACACTCATGAGCAACCTCTGTGGCTGCTCATGTATTATGACGATGTTACGCTGGCGGATGCGGACAGGAGACGACTGGTAAGACGTGTGAAGGTGAGGCGGTCCTAAATTAAATGTGGCGAAGACTGAATGCATGGCCTGCAATACTACAGATTCCACATCCGTCCGCATAGGCGAAGGCAAGGTCGAGCGCACGGACTAGTTTAAATACTTGGGATCTGTACTTCACGCGTCTGGTGACATCGACTTCGATGTCAAGCCAAGCGTGGGTTAAATGGCATGAGGTGAATGGTGCCGATTAAACTAAAACGACAGGTCTATAAATCCATCATTAGACGCGTCCTATTACATGGCAGTGAAGCATGGCCTGTACTTGAACGACACAAGCTAGAACTACGGGCCACGGTGATGAAAATGCTGCGCTGGATGTGCGGAGTTACGGGATATTCATGGCAGCCTTCATGTAAGTGACATAGCAGACAAATTGCAAGAGTGCCACCTACGTTGGTACAAACATGTCGTGCCAAAACCAGCAAGTTACACCCGCCGGGTCCTGGCAGAAGAGGAAGTCCCATAAAATGCTGGCTTGACGTCGTAGCGGATGTCACGCGTGCTAATAGGTTCACCATTAAGGATGCAGAAGACCGTCCGAAGTGGAGGCATAAGAGTAGAAAAGCGGACCGCGGGCTCCGAAAGGACGCAACCGGGACAACGCTCGGATGATGATGATGATTCTTGTAGGTCTTATAAACTTTGCTTATGTTATAATACTTACCAACTTTTATCAAATAGCCAACAAACAAACAAAAAATCTTCGTGGACACAATGTAAGCGGCGCAGCGGTTTGTGTCCTAACGAAGTGCTTAGAGCGGTCTGATGATCGAACGAGGCGGGCGCCTGCACGCAACACTTCCCCCCCTTACCCGTAAATTTTAGCTTTCGTTGCAAGTCCCGTGCCCGCTTAGACTGGATCGGAGAACCGAAATACCTACTTACTCACTATTTTAACTAGTAACATGAACATACTATTCACTTAACATATCAATTTCTTAGTGTTTATTGTAATATATTAGCTATAGTCCAATATATTTATTATTATTATATTCGGCGTTTATTCAATGCGCCCAATATGCCAAGGCATAAACCCATCTCTACACCTCACCCAATGATTTATTACATATAATAAATAACAAATGACCTCACCTCTAAACTGGCGAAAAAACACCGAATGTTATAACATCTGTGCAGCTGTGCTATCTCATCTGTGCTATCTCATCTGTGCTAAGCTATGCATGTGTGGCTACTAGTTTGCCGTTTAATTATAGTGTAGTAACACTAGTTATTGGCTTATATGCTCGTTTTATGCATGTGTGACAGTTTTTGAGCAAGTGTGCGTTCATTAAGACATGACATTTTTCTCAAGAGTGTGCATGAGTGAGTAAATGTGTGCTGTGCGTGTCATACCTCACCCCCCGCAAAAAGTGGCAGAATGTATTCTTCAGTACTAAATCGGCGCGTCCCGTTCTAAATTGTCTAAGACTTAATAATTAGATCACGCTCCCACTTTGACTCTATTCATTATGACAATCAATGACATGACAATGACGATTTGTGGTTTATGTTGCCAGTAGGCTAACCAGTTTTCCGCAACAAGGCGAGGTCCCATATATTTTTGGTCAACCTTACAAAGGAATTAAAATAATTAATTAGACAATGAGCGATTTTTCTAGTGTGAAAAATCAGTACCAAAAAATTCGCTCAATGGCGTTGACCAACGTAAGTCAGGTAGATTTTTATTTATGAAAAGGCTGGTTTTAGCGGTGATCATAATGTTTATATTGTTAGCGGCAAGAAAATCGAGAAGCATGGGACGGCACTATTCTCTTGACTGAGTGTGCCCTCCCTACTTCAAATATCAATCTGTCATCGGGACGTACTTACGATTCGCGCGCAATATTGTGTAGTATCGTATTCGTATACATATATATTAATTAAACAGTTATTATATCTAAAATCATGGTTTATCTTAATAATATATAGCAAATTTTAGATTCACGCGTACTGACAGGATTATTTAATGATGTAGTAATCATCAAGACGTTTTTTCAATACGTTTTTACGTTTACGTGAATATTCGAACTCATTAAAACACAATTTTACGGATTATTTTGCGATTTATTACCATTTTATTTATAACCTGACGTTTCGGCCTCAGACCAAATAATTCCTTTTTTTAATTGGGTTGAGGTTTGGGCAGGCCTCTTTCACTCCATATACTTGCACGCGCTATTCACCTACACGCCACGGTACCGTCCTCGGCCTCGGTGAAAATTCTGTTAGGTTTCCTGCCGAGCCTGTTAACCTGCCTGATACGAGTCAAGAAAGATGTACCTAGCAATTTATGTGCAGTTAATAGTTGTTGTAAATCATCAAAATCTAAAAAGTAAGTACGCCACAAGAAATCTATTTTGCCTTGACTGCATCAGAAGGAGGGTAATGTGTTTTGATTAACACTGTTGTATTATAATTATCTATCAAAATATATTGTACGCAATAAAACTAATTATTTTTAAAACATTACGCTACCTCTATAAAAATAGCTGTAGATAAAATAAAGACTATGAAAGCGTTTAAAAACTACTAATTTTCGCTGGAACTTTTGTCTTTTAAACCGAGGGCTACCAATAAAAAACCTTGTATTTAAAGAGGCAACCCTGACTTTGTTCGTTTTACTGTAAGGTCGCGTAGCTGTAGCGCAGGAATAATAACGTAATGTTCGAAACTTAAGGCATTTTTGTACACGTAATATTACAATGTATTGTTTTTGTTTTAAGCCCAATGATTTTTGATGCAATATTTATATAACTTAGCTGAATAGCACCATCTATCAACATAAAATAAAACTAAAATTTTGAGCTATCAGAAAATCCCTCATTAGGTAATTACACAACCAATACCATTGAATAAAATGCCACTATCGATAGGACAAAACTGTCGATAGTTATTGCAATAGTCAGAGCCGATACTATTGATAGTGATTTTCATATTGAACTTCGATACTATCAATAGTATTGCTGTGTGTCGATAGGATTTATACTAACGGAGCTATCGATACTATTGCTTTTGCCTCAACTATCGCTTATTCGAGTATCAAGCGGCAACGCTATCAGTCAGTGTCACTTGTCAGGCTGTCAGCGGCCAGTGAGCTGAGCCAGCACATTTGACAGCTCAGAGTTATCACAGAACGTAGGAATGTATGCGGAGGGATTCAATAGACAACACATAAAACAATGAAATCAAATAAAATGTTATTGATTTTAAAATAAGAAAAGATAGAAAGACCAAACTTAAAAGTGTCTATTGCGAATTTGCAAGACATTTAATTTTATATTAACTACATAAAGTGTAAAATGAATTATTGTAATTCTTTACTGCTGACAGACGACTTAAAACCATATTCTATTTTGTTTTTACTTAATTTTAGTGTTGTTACCTTTTTACTACGAATGTACAGATTCATCGGTTCGGTTCGGTTGGTATTGAACAAATAACATTTTCAGTGTGTCATTTTGAGTTCAAAGACTTAATTTTATACGAGGTCTTTGAAAGTAATTTTAAAACATACTTATGAAATAAATATTCACTAAATCGTAAAATATTTTGGAATGAATAACAATGTTTTGAATCAATTTGATGTCTAAATCGATTATTCTACCATCGATTCGTAAACACCCGACCCTATATGTCAACTGTCAAATTGAACCTATTAAATTATTTAGACACAGACGTAGTAGGTACCTACGTATACAATACAGCAAGCACTCAGCCATTCAACCCAGCCAGCAATTCTTTCTAATTATTAAATTTGATTTTTTTATTCCTCTGTAGTTGCCTGTCTCGCAATTTCTTGTTCGCTTGGTTTTTGTATTCTTGTCTTGAAGCACTTGTATTCCGATTTCTTTATCTTTTAAACTACTTATGGATTCATCATCTATCGTGAGTTTTAACAATGACTCCACGTTTCAAACAACTCTCAAAGGTGAATACAATAATGTAAGTGTACATGAACTGGCGTTACACGCTATGAGAGATAGATGTTTACTGCTGCAACGGAGAATTAACGCATTAGAAAATGATAACATGCGTTTGAAACTCGATTTTACGAAAGCTACGGAAAACACTTCTTACATCCCACTGAGAGAAGATGAAAAGTTTTTGCTGCACCAAAAAATAGCAGAGTTGAGCAAACAAAAATCCCAACTTTTGCATCACGTTTTCATGGTATCCTGTGAAAATAAGAACCTATGGAATAAAATATCCTCCATTAAAGGTCCAGGAAAGGGTGCCAATAAAGAAGGCACCAAGCAACCATTAGTACGAGCGAACACTTACGTGCACAGTACACCGAAAACAAGTGCTAACTACCAAGAGAAGTATTCAGAGTCCAGTTTAGAGGAAATATCGCTTAAGTTAATCAACAGTTATATCCAAGAAAAATCTCAAATGGTAGAGCAATATGAACAAATGGCGCAGCTTCAAGACGTAGATGATGAGAATTTCTTAAATGTTGACTCTATAGGTTTTACATACATGGAAGATCCAGGGATGGATTCCTTAAAAGAGATTCATCTTCACACAGAAAAACTTCAAAACCTAAAGAAAGAGCTTGCCCAACAGGAACAAGATCTTAAAGTTATAATATCAAGAATAGAACCTGTTTTAAAGGGTAAATTATATATTCTATTTATTTTTGTAATTACTTAAACTTCAGTTTATGTTTTAATTATTCCTTCACATATCATGTTTCCAAACACAATAGAAAATCAATTGTTATTGGCCTGCCTGCATTCTTATTATTTATTTATTAAGTGATGTCTTGTTAACATTGACATCTTTGTTTTCAGATGGTTTCAAATGTCCAATATGTATTGCAAACAATACAAAGATAATCACTTCTGAACACAAAGAAATAGAAACCAGTGACAGTTTGGCAAATTGGGCCACTCCAGTGGAATCCAGCAATTACAATAATTTTAGCGATTTAAATACATCAGCTTATAAGAAAAATGTGGATAATCATGACAGTGAAAGCAAAGATAATGCAGGTCCTAATAAAGTGTGTCCAATGTGTGGACTAAATTTTCAGAAAAATGTAGCATTTACAGAGTTCCAGTCACATGTTGAAAGCCATTTTATTGGAGAAAGTGAAGCAGATTCTGTAATAGACAACTTTGAAAATGTTCCTTACTCTTTTGATCCTGTGATATAATTTTTTATTAATTTCTTACATTTATTTAATTATTAACTAAATAGTAATTTCCTAACAAATTATAGTTTGTCATCTAAATAAAGTTTTTTTTTAAATTGTTTAAGTGTGTTAATGGTGTTGTTTATTTAGTAAACAAAGTATTTTAGTGAATGTAAGATAGAAAAATCACATTAAATGACAGCTAACAAGTAACCTGTAAAGTACCACATTATTAAAAAAAAACGTTTCAAATATTAAAAAAATGACATACAATTTAGGTAGTCCTCTTTATTGCATTTTATCTAACAATGCTACATTGAAATGAATAATATAAGTAAGCCATTGCACTTATGCCAAATCTGTAGGTTTAACATCTTTTGAATCAGAAGGCTGTTGTGTAGATTTTTGCAGTAAGTTTCTACTGAACCATTGTGGTCTTTCTTTCTTCATTTCTATGATTCTCTTGCCTTTCCAGAATTCTTGAGGCTGTAACGTGAAAACAAAATCGTTTTATTAACTCATTCACGGACACTCCGTCCACAGCCGTAACTCTATGTGATTAAAATGTGACACCACGCCTTAGGCCGATAAACTTCAAGTAGTCAAAACGGACAGACCGCTTGTCGCCGATTTAATTTCATAGCACCAAAGAGACCCACGTAATCAAGTGTCACAACATGCTATTCGAAATTCTTCTACTGTCACAGGAAAAGGAATCATGAACATTTTTTCTTAGGTGTACTTGTGTGCTTTACACACACATCTACGCTGTACTTTACATGGCACCCCGCCTATAGCCGTGCGAGAGCCGAGCGCTTGCCGAACATTTAGTCGCGCAGTGTCACAGCAGGGGGATAGTCGCGCGCTTCTGTGCAAATAGATGAATACCGGCAAAGAAAGGTAAGTAATTTCCAAAAACATATTGTTTGAATTTGCTTACCGATGCAATAGTATTTTGAATACTAAGTGTCTATATGATAACATTGTAGGAAACATACAAAATAACGCCGTAGAATCGCGATTGAATAAGTGCCTACCTTGTACGTACCCAACTTTTGTTTACCTCGAATTTTTGCTAAATTGAATTTATTATTATTTACAGATAACTTTCTTAAAATAATAACTTTATTTACTCACACAGATTTGACAACATACATACAATGGTATTACTAAAATTAGTTGGGTTTAGTCAGTATTTGTATGAGTCCGATGCCTATGCTAGGTATGAAATACGTGTATTACAGATCAGGCTTTCAACACCTCAGACCACTAAGTATATTGAATTGACGCCATGCCGTGAATCCATCAATGATGCGCAGAGCGAATCTTCTGTACCAGACTGAGGGCAAATATGGTAGTGAGCCAGAAGAGCCAGTCAGTGAAGACAACACCGGTAGCTGTGGAGTCCACCACATTCGTCAGCACCGCATATGCGGCACTTCAGACTCCGAGGGTGGCGGTGGTAGCGTCCTTCATCCCTAATTATCACGAAGGTCACGGTCAGAATAATAGCGACCACACTCCACAGACAGATAACTGCAGTACTGCCTCTTGAAGTCTGCAGGTGACCCCACCAAATGAGCGTACTTGTCATATTGCATCTACAAATGATCCATCTGATACGACAGTTCGTCTAACGACGGTATTGTTCCCAGCCGTAACTGCCATACCAAACATTACTCTAAACTCATCTTACGACATAACGTACTAAGCATTTGTATGGTAAAATTAGGTGTCCTAATGAAATATCTAGGATCGGCCAAGTGTGCGTGAACGTGTTAAGATGATTGATAAAGGCTTAAGAATTTTATTTTTATAGGAGCTATGTAGCTAAGAATATTATCAAAGCCTTATGAAGTGGCTACATTTTTAAGTTGTGTTGCACTGCACAGGTCTTTTTTTGTTACGAGTTGGTGAACAATTAATTTAAGAGGTACACACAGCCTCACGTTAGAGTACCCTACGTTGACCTTGAGACCACCTCTATTCCTCATGTAATAAAACCTTTTTTTATTGTTCAAATGGGTAACCTGATGAGTTGCTAACTGTACTGCATAAATAGGTCTTGTAAGACTAGAAAGTTACCTGATCTGGAGTATTTTCTCCTTCATATAACACAATTACTTCCTTATCAATAGGACTGTTTCCAAGCTTTTCACATATTTTGGCTTTAATTTCTTTTGTTTCAGTTTCAATTTTTTTGTAGCAGTTTCCTAAAATGTAAAAATAGTAATTAGTATAAAACATACTAACAAAGGCAATACCAAGAGGCTGCAACTAAAACAAGTTGTTGCATTATTTAGAAAAATACAACACACTGAGTTCCTTGCTACGGCGCAATTAGTTAAACAGTACACTAGGCCATGATACATGATTTTAAAGTGATGATAATGAGCAACAGAATTAAATTTATGCAGTTAGTGACAAAATCTTCTTCAACACATCTGCTCATGATGCTATGATACAGCTCATAAAATAAAATAGTCAATGTCAAATCAATAATCCAGCTGTTTGATTGAAAATTATTATAGGTACTTCAAGACAAAAATGTGAATTCTGATATGCTGGACACTGTAATTAAGTTGTTTTTTCACATAGTATATAAATGTGTTAACAATACATATTTCTAGTATTACTGTTACCATTTACATCAACTGTTTGAATAAAATTCCATTGATATTATCTCGAAGACTTTTGGACCATCTTGTAAATCAGAACCTACTGGAAAATTAGGTTATTTTATTTTGAACTCACCACAAAGTCTTCCTGATTCATGATGGTGGCCACATTCCTTGCATACAAGAATATTGGTTTGAGGCTGAAGTATTTTTAGCACATACTGTGGTGATCCATACTTTCTTTTCAATCGCCTTTCAATAGTTCTTCTAAATTTTGGAACTGCCATTAAATAACCATCACCCATGAAATCCTTCAGTGAAAACTTACTTGGAGTCAAAGGTGCAGGACTCTGGACATACGCTAAAGCTAATTCTGTAAAAAAAATAAATCAAATCTATTATGAACACTTAAGATGCAAGCAAATCAGAGGCAACTATAGGCATAGGGTATTATTGGTTTGTTTATAGTTTTTTTTGCATATAAACCATTACCTCTTGGTGGCTGACCAAAAATACTAATGATAATGTTACGTTCAATTTGACGAATTGCGTTAATAAAACGTGGAAACATTTTATGGCATTCAAGAAAATAACTAAAGAACGAATCTTTTAAAAACCTAACTTTTTTTTAGGTTATATTAATGTCAACGTAGTTTTTTTAGGTCTTTGTCCCATTCTGTGTAGGCCAAGGATCAAGTCTATACAGCCAAGTCTTTTGTATAATAATTCTTTAATTTTTCGTTCCTTTTTTCAATCTTCTTTTTATGTACACTGAGTACACTTATTATACACTACCAAAAACCAAACTAACCCAATCTAACTAATTGAAATGAAATCTATGGTGGTTCGCATTTTAATTTCTCAAGAAAGTTTTGAGCGGGAAAAAAAGATTGATCCAAATCTTTTTTTCCCGCTAGGAGCACCGCTTTCCCGATAGGAGCACCTTATTTTGTTTCGCACTTTCACATCATTAGTTATCCTCTGCACCTCATTATTAAGATACTTGAACCACAAAATCACAATATTATATTGTCTACAAAAAATTAAGAAACGAAGCCCATTTTAATCGGCTCACCTCGATAGGTGAGGATACTGATCCTCACCTATCACATGACAACAAGCTGTCATCTTTTAGGGTTCCGTACCCAAAGGGTAAAAACGGGACCCTATTACTAAGCCTCCGCTGTCTGTCCGTCTGTGTGTCTGTCACCAGGCTGTATCTCATGAACCGTAATAGCTAGACAATTGAAATTTTCACAGGATGATGTATTTCTGTTGCCGCTATAACAACAAATACTAAAAAAGATATTAAGGGAGAAAAAAAATATATTAAGGGGGGCTCCCATACAACAAACCCGATTTTTTTGTGGTTTTTGGTCTACTCTAATAATAGCAACAGGTAGACACTTACATTTTCACAGAATATCATTACAAATATAAACTTTAAAAATAAATTATTTGATTTAAGTAATAACAATATTTATAGGGGGGCTCCCACACAATAAACGTGTTTTCACAATCAGAACTCGTATTACGCTACTTCGACTACTACAAACTAGATGGCGCTGATGGTCGATTAACTCACGAGAACCCCCCTTGTCGCCCAGTAGTACTAATATAAAACCTGTACTGTTGTTACTGATTCTACCCTCGGTTCTAGCGAAATCAAATCCTACAGAATAGATCTTTGTGGAAGGCCGCGGATGTCCCGTGGTTTGTCCGCAACGTAGATTTGCATAGTGATTTCAATCTTCCTTCTATTGCCTGTTACATGAAATAGACTTCCTGTCGCTTCTTTGACAAGTCAATAAATCACAAAAACCCTCTGATTGTCAAAGCCGCCACATATTCGCCTCAAAAGGATGTTTCTCACCTCTATCGTTGACCCAGACATGTCCTGGATGACCCTGATGATCCTATAACCATATTAAATAGTACTACACAAAATGCCTTAAGCAATACGAACACTGCACCACACAGTAGATCTTTACACCGTACCCGCCGTAGGGTACTAGGTCCCTCATTCCTTTTTGACAGACACAGACATGTGCCTGGCCGTTTCTTCCCCATGAGTCCTTCGGATATTGGTCCAAGCCGAGGTCCGAGCCTACAAAGGCGCCCTTGGGCCCAAGTCCGACCCCTCTAGCATGGAGCCTGTAAGAGACCCGGCCTGCTTTGCAGTGACCGGCCCTGCGGTGCCTCCGCTTGAGGTTTTATGTCAGGGGAGTGCCATCTGCACTCCTCCCGTTCCAATCACGACGGCTAGCAAGGAGCCCGGCGCGGACGAGCTTGAGCCCAAGCGGGGGCTTGAGGGTGCCTCAGCCTCGGACGCGTCGAGACAACCGCTAGTGCGGTGCGCCGCGGCAGCTGCGCCTTAAGCGCCCGCTGCTTCTGCCCGGTTAAGCTGAGCAAAGCCTTCAGCGGCTTCAGTGATAGGTCCGTCTGAAAAAAAAAATGTAAGTGAATTCCAATTTCGCTAAGTATCTGCGCTACGCTAAGTAGAGGCACCCCCTTAGTTACCCTTACCCATGCCTTATACTCGTAATTTCGCATTCAACACTTTGTGCCCGGCGCGCGCATACAAGTCAACTATATTATGTATCCTAAATTTTTAGGGTTTCTTCGTACCCAAAGGGTAAAATCGGGACCCTATTATCAGGGTTCCGTACCCAAAGGGTAAAAACGGGACCCCTATTACTAAGACTTCGCTGTCTATCTGTCTGTCACCAGGCTGTATCCTCATGAACCGTGATAGCTAGACAGTTTTAACTTAACAAATGTTGTATTTCGGTGGCCGGTATAACAACAAATACTAAAACCGGAATAAAATTAGTATTTTAGGGGGCTGCCTTACAACAAATGTGTTTTTTTGCTGGATATTAATAATAAAACACTTACAGAATATTCAATTGCATATTTACTTTAATTATAAATACTTAATTAAAATATATTATAGGTAATAATAATTATAATATATACTATAATTGTTTCAACAAACACACCAATTACCTAGTCCCAAAATAAGAAGAAGTCCCAAACTAAGCGTGAGCTTGTGCTATGACGACTAGGATAACGGATAATAATGGTACGGAACACTTTGTGCGCGAGTCCGACACGCACTTGGCCGGTTTTTTCTATTCTTCTAAATGTCAACCCTAAACTACTCTCAATCTTTCGATAAGCAATTGAATGTATTCAATTGGTTGATTTTGTGCAATGGCAACACCCATCAAAATGGCGTTTGACAATCAGCTGTATGAAAGTGGGGAGGAAAAGGCGAACGTCTGTATTTTACGTTCGTTATGTAGTTCATGTCCTCAAGCGTTTCGTTGCAGTTGTAACTATGGCGTGTTTAAGTTCCAGTAGGCTCTGTGCTCGTGTACAAGATAAGTTATTGTGTCAATTCGGACATAAAGTTCGAAGGCAAAC
Organism: Pyrausta nigrata; assembly: GCA_949316185.1. Classification (NCBI taxonomy): domain Eukaryota; kingdom Metazoa; phylum Arthropoda; class Insecta; order Lepidoptera; family Crambidae; genus Pyrausta; species Pyrausta nigrata. Next base: position 8,025,278 of record OX438945.1, on the reverse strand, counting down.
TGTATTTGTGAAACTCAAACCTCCTGGACCTTCTCCTTTGCGGATATTTGGAAAGACTTGTCAGGTTAGTCACTTAAACATCAAACTTACATAAATAAATGGAAAACATTAAAATGTTGTTACTTTTACATTAGGTAAATAACAATGTTATATCATGTGCCATTCATACTGAAGGACTTTTACATAACCTAAGGCATGCATGACATTAACCTCTATTATTGTCAGCTGATCGCTATAAGCTGACTTGCCATACGATTTTCAGTAAGTGCCGATGACGAATTGCTGAATAATTGTGAAAATAATAATGGGCTCCGTAAAGCCTACTTATCATTTTTATATCTATAATTAGTTCAATACACGAATTCATCGCAAATGCTAAAAGTGAAATCTTCGCGTGTCGATCGCTCCGTTCAGCGACACAGGTTTGTTAGGTTTGTTCAATGATTTTCACCCATTCTTGAAAGCTATTTTACTTTTACTTTCGACAAAATAAACAGGCTCTGTTGTTTCAATCTTTATGAAGTTGCCTACTTTCGTCGCTTTTAATTTTTAGCAAGATTCTTATCAGGAGGATTGCTGCTAGACGTTTATCAGTAATGTGTTACGATTACGAAATAAAGTTAAGTTTTTTATAGTAGTTATTAAGTTAGTTAGGGTTTTTATTTCAATTTCAGTAAGTTATCTTGTATTAATTTTTAAATTTGATAGCGGGTTGTTGCCGGCAATGCTCAGTACCGCGCGTGCGGCTGGCACATTGCGCGCCGCGTCTTGCTTTCTCGCACAGGCCGCGGCGTGCGCGCATGCAATGTCCAATATCGACGACTAGCGCAAAACTTTCTAAGCAACAATTAATTTTTACATTAATATTTCATTTGCTCCTTCATTCGCAATTGATTACATGTCGATTTCTTTGGTTTGTCTTCGTATGCGTGAAATGTTTATTTGCGCAAAATTGTATCAAAGGTTTTATCTGACGCAAGGAGATTCCTTCATATAAGTAGACATTAACTTTTAATAACATACACTACTTAATAATTATGTTAAGGATAATACAAGTCAGCCGAAAGAGACAAGATAGGTACCTCAATCTCAAAAAGCTTCTTTAAACATTCTATGGTTAGTGAAAGTTGTGTGATGATGCGTTGAATTTTTAATACCTCGAAATCTGGGTAAGTAACCTGTCGAAGGAGTGTTATTGCCTTTCTTATTTTATTCTAGTCCGTTTGGCGAGAATTGGCCTCGTTTTTGTGACGGGACAATTTGCTCTATCAAGCTCCAGGCTGTTGTAGGTAGCTTTATTAGTGCGCTGTCTAGATGTGCCTATATATTTTTCATACCTTCTGTTTTAGGGCGATTCTAATTAGAAAACCAGAGTCCACTTTCCTGGAAACGAGTTTTAGTTTATCATACCTGGTTTTGCCGGGCGGCAGTAGAATGACATTGTTTAGCTCATTCGTGCGTGCGTCATCATTATCATACTACTGAATACTAAAGGAATTAGTTAGGCAATCAGGTAATGACTGCACTTATTAATTGACATGACGAGTAAATATCGTATATCGTTCGGGTGCTTTAGTGTTAAAGTTGACTGTTTGGGTGGACTTAGCGCTTGAACAGGTCTCGCACGTAACGTAACGTCCTGCGTAAATGAAGCTCAGTAGAAATGCGGAACACATAACTATTTGTTCAGTCGACATCATTGTATAAGAGTTTGCGGCAACGCATACGACGTAGCATATGTTATTTTCGACTTACAACATTTTCTTGAATCCTAAATTACGTGATGACAATACAAAAGGGCATAGAAAGCTGGAACGTCATGTTTACAGTCTTCCCCTGCAATTCGTTTGATGTTTCTTTTGATACATAATATGACTTTTTATTGACTTCACAACACAATGTTGCATTCGGAATATATTTTATTTTCGCAATAAGTCGTCCCATTATTCAGTTTCCACTCAGTTTATTTAATTTTGATGAAAATTACGCAAACTTTAGATAGTTCTTCGCAGATAAAGCGTGGGTTAATATTGTGACATCGAAGTCCACAACCTTGGGTCAGCAACAGTTCAAAATCCACTGGCAGATCTCAGCGCCTGCTAGCACCGTCACCGTAAAGAAACTGATTGAATATAGTATTTAAAAAAAACAAATTTTAAACTCGTTTTATCGTAGCGATGGAAAATTAAACCACAAGTTGGTGTTCACTAATTATCTCTTCATCTTATCGATTTTTGAAAGGCTTTTCTTATATTTCTGTATAAATCTCGTTTACTGTATACGGGAGAAAATATGGCCGTGCATTACAAGCTCTTTTTAATATACTGTCTTGTAAATGTTGCTCGCTGCTGGCTGATCTCTTAAAATAATTAAAGTAAACTTATTGATCACTGATTCCCGGAAACCACGAAATGGAAGCGGTTTGATTGATACGGTGTATAAGCCATAATACAGTTGCGAGTTTCTTGCGTCTTGTTACTGTCAATAACTTAAGAGTATGAGCAAATCGCTTGGAGCAGCCTAAGCATAGCAGACTGATGTCTTGTCAAATATATTTTAATACTTAACTGAAGAGGGGTCACTACGTAAATTGCCACTCAACGTCCTTGCAGTGGCTGCATGCGCAGACTTAGGCTGGTACAATTGAGCAACCGCGTTTCGGTCGGTACTTGCAAACAATGAACTCATCAACGATGTCCGTAAAGCCATTATTAATTGCCGCCGCTTGTGCACAGGACGCAGTTACATGATAAGGCCCTCTACACTCTCATTGAGCAACAGATAATGTATGAATTACACTTGTAATTTTCAAGATCTTCGTGACCGATAACTTCAAATGTAGAACTACAGTTAACTCTAGCAAATGTTGATAATTGAGATGTGCGACGACAAACGACTTAATTTTCAGGCAGATGTGTATTATACAGATTCAAGGTGCAATAAAACTTGCCGGTCAAGGTTCTCGTGAATGTGACTTTAGATTTGATATACTTAAATTTACAGCCAGGCAAACAAAGACCGTTTTACGGGTTATGGGCAATATGTATTAAAGTGTAAACGAATTTTTGAGAGCGTGACAGATATTTTGTAATGCGCCTTGTATGCACATCGCACAGTGCAATTCTTATGAACGATCTAGCGTTGCATTACTGGAAGCTTAGATTGTATTCGTACCTACATAAATATAACCTAGAGGTAGTTAATGGGCATTGCGATGTTTCCGCGAAATCGCGTTTCCAATGCCACTCTCTATTTGTATGAAAATGAATTTTAATGTCCATTCACACTGGCTGGCTAAACTGAGGGATTTTTGAAAATGTTTGTAGTTATTTCAAGGATTACGCATGTAGTGCGTTTCCTTATTTGTGCTAGTATAACTTCAGTAATCGCCAGTCTCATGTTGTTTTTTTATTCTCTAACCGAGGTTATACTTTCAATGTCTCTGGATTCAGAAAGCACGCAAGTAATAAATATTCATAACAAAACTAGCGGTTTCCCGCGACTTCGCCGTCGCAATGTCGGTTTTCCCATACAAAGACGAATAAAACGGTTGGGAACATCCTCCTTTTCTCCCCGGGTCTCAAACTATCTCCGTAATCTCTTAATCGGTTCAGAGGTCCAAGAGTAAAGAGGTTCCAGACAGACAGACACACTTAAACTTTAATTTTTTTTAAATTTTTAAAACTCACATTGCTAAAATATCAATAGTTTCTTATTAAAACTTATAAAATGAAGACTAGTATTTATATAAAATATTTTTTGTATTATTTTTTGGACGTTCCCTCGTATGGTTTATGCTGAGCTAATCTAAAAAGATCAAGGTACCTACATTATCTGCCATGGCCTGGAATTGAACGATGCTATTTCAAGAATTCGCCAAAATATTGTCAATCAATGGTATTTTACCACCTACATCCCTCAAGAAAATTTTGTGATTTTTAAATAGTATCACTTTAACAGGGTGATGCCAAACAATATCAATGAGTTCTACTCTTGAATGAAGATTATTTTGTTGATGACATGAAGATAAAAGTCAAATAAACCTATATAACCTATATAATATTATTAAAAAAATAAGCAGCTACGATTACTCAATATTATCATGGATATTATTGTTTACTGAGATTTATTGAAACTAAAACTTAATATGTATAAAAAAAGTTACCTCTAGGTTTAATTTTCTGAATATTATAGCAACTTACGTAGAACATAAGAAAGCGCAAATATCATCGAATTCCGGTCATGATGATCGTATTAGCCATCATATGTAGTGAATCATGCGATCATATGTATTAGAAAATCTCGCTGCGCTCACGCAAAGGCGTTGCATGCGCACAGCAATTTTACTGCATCCACATAATCGCAGCTTAGTATGATATTGACCCTTTTCGGTTGACCCAGACTGTCGATTATGTAAACATAGGTAGTGTTCACCATTGCTAGCTACTCTACCACTGTGTCCTTGGTCGAATTACGTCGAAACAAATGTGATGTGGTCAGAACTCGAATCGTCTCTTGCAAATGATATTACTGGGTTTTAAAGATACCAGGATTTGGTATTGACTTATCGTCGTTATCATGAGATGAAATCCTAAAAAGTGCAAACAATCATTTTCTTGTTGATTTAAAACCAGTTTAATATTATTTTGAGAATCTAACATACATTAAAATTACTTATCCGATACTTTTGTAAATAATGCCGTTAAAACAATTTATTTTAAGTATAGATTATGTAAAATTAAATGTTATATTTAAATACGTAGTTTTGATTACTGGAATTATTAAGGACTGAATAAGCTGAGTTTAAGTTTGTATTAACCTAATTTCGCTTTGCATACCGTCTTGATTACTGTGTGACTAGGTAGGTAATTACTACGCGATTAAAGGTAGAATTATAATAGTTAGGTATTATTATGACTTGCAATTTTACATTATAACAAATGTACGTACTTAAGGTCAGTTTAGCACAAATTAACACTAAAGTCTTAACTATAAAAGCCTTTTAACTGCTATATTTGATGTAGGTAGTGTTGCAATGTAAACGTCTAATGCGTTGAAGTCTTTTGATCGAGACTTGCGTATGCGCCGAGCGCTACTTTCGGCGGGATACTACTATAATTAGGAAATTATAAAGTGCGACTAGTTAAGTGACCTTCTGTGGTTACTCAAATATCATTATTTAATAGTGTTAAATACTAATTTTGACTGTATCCTGTATAAACTTTAGTAATACAATCTAGAAAGTCTATAATTTTAACCTTTTCAATTTGTCAGTTGCTACTGTTGCAGCTGTGTGTAAAGGAGACAACAATATAATAATTTGGTGTCTTTCTGCAATTTAGCTGATGTGATAGAAACTTTTTTTATTGGATTATTATAAAAATAAATCAATAATCCCTTTAGTGTGTAGTTAATTGGTCTTCTTTACCTATAAAATTTGAGTTTTTTATACACAAAATTGAGAAAAAAATCACACAAACTATTTTAATATTTTTTTTCAAATACTTATCTAAATCGAATTTGATGCTATTGAAGACAATAGTTAATCGGAAAAAGCTGTCCACTACGTATTTCAATTTATCAACGAAAAAATATACGTAGTAAAAGTACATAAATAGACAACACATAAAAATAGGTGTTTTCAACGACTTCCCTATAAATAATATGCACTGATAATAATAACAGTTTTTTTAAATCTAAAAGATACAACATTTAACTATCTTCTTACATGTAAAAGTTACAAACAACATATAGGTAAACCTTGAACGAGCACAATAAATAATGGTAATACTAACGGGTAAAAGGGTGTAACCGTGTTTTTAGAATTTTCATCCGGCACAGGCTGTTTACGGGTCGTTACTTTGTTTTACATCTCAAACAATTACATCACACTTTGTGGAACCGTCGTCTAGCTAGTCAACATGCTTACATAATTCTGGGAGGGCAAGGGGTTAACTGAATGTGACAAAGTGTGACACACAGAATTGTGGTGACGTGAGGTTTTACGCCAAGTTCGCTATGAAAAATCTAATCTAATAAAATTTTCGTACACTTGCGCCACAACCGCCACGTACAGTTGCATACATTTCGTTCTTGTCTTTAATATGTACCTGTTTTGAAAGAAAGCGAAAGCGTACCCGAGAATTGTTAATTAGGCTGGTATGTGGAAAATGTTTAGAGATTTTTTGTTGTCGTAAACATATTTGAAATGTACTATGATGGAAAATAATTCTAATACTTACTAAGACTAAAAATGATGTGAAATGTTCTAATGATTATCAGGCAGATCATAGTATGATAACACTTACAATCTGTCAACTTACAGTATTTTTGATGAATCATTAAATACCTTCCACAACCTCATAGCATGCATATAAAGTAACATAAACAATTTAATAAATAATAGATCCCTAAAACCAACTCTCATCTGAAATGCTGCGGTGTAAACCAGTAGCACTGCAGATTCAGTGTAACACCACATAAATTCATTTAAAAATTGTGTGATGGATGACAAATGCATGTATCTCAAGCATTTTGGATCACGTTATTTATTTACCAATCCGAACTGAGCCCTCGTGGTGGAGTATTGCTCGTACCTCCTCATAGTTGAGGTGAAGCCTTTGCTGTATCCAGCAATCCTATATTTAAAAAAATCTTTTAATCCCTTTATTTTTGAACTAATAGCATAAAAGTTATAACTAGCAGTTTTAAAACGGTTTTAGCAATTGGAGGGGCAATTCGGTCTATTATAGCCACTCCGTAACTGATTACAACCAGTACTGGTTCAACATTAACATATTTGACATGTGTTTTTAGCTACAGGGGCAAAGTATAATTGTTAAGAAACATGTCAAGTGGTCGATATCGCAACAACTGACGTTTAGCGAGTGTGCACGCAATAAGCATCTGTCAATTGTCAGGACGTGTCAATTGCTGGGCGCATCTATATTAAGCCGGTCGGGACAGGAGTTCGGAACGTTCACTTTCTACAGTTTTAATTGTTATGTACACACAGTACGCTCTTGGCAACTCATGCAATTTTACGTGCGCCAGTGCTGTTCATCATTTACATCAATCATGGAACTGTATTTTAATGTTGTTCCTACTTGAAGTTGAATCACAGCATAGTAAAATGTCATGTTTCAACTACTTCAAACAAGAATCCATTACTATTCAGTTAGTAAAATCTAAACGTTACTTGTTTTTGCTTTTTCGTAACCTAAACACGAATATTGCTCGTCTTAGAATTAACAACCATTCAATAACCGTTTGCCATTTAGAAACGCACTGGTTTAAGTGCAAATATCGGTATATTGAATATGTGCACTCAATTCGCCCGCCCTCAAGTTGCGTATCTGAAACTAGTTGATTTTGTCGCACATTTTAGTCAGGAAGGAAGTCGAATTTTGCTTCCTTATCAAGTTTTTTTCCGTATAGTTTGTTTGCGTGTGCATTGATTCTCAACCAACATACTTTTTATTTCTTTATTTTACTATAAATAATAATAAATAAATTGTTTCAACACACACCCATACCTAGCCCCAAACTAAGCGTGAGCTTGTGCTATGGTGACTAGGATACTAGGAGTTTTGTATACTTCGAGTCATTATAGAGCTGACTTTTTTAGTCCCACTTACAATTAGTTATACGGGTCAGTAGAAGAGAGGCCAAAGGCCCACATGATTGCTTGACCGATGAAATTTTCGTCATCTGAATGCGACTGCAATGTTGATTTTAAAAGGCTGTGGTGGTGTTGTGAGTCCGAGTTTACTTTGTGTGCACGCACCGCACACGACACGAGACTTTTTACATCATGTCTTATTCATTCATGCGGCAAGTCTCGTGTTTGGGTATTTATATCACTTTCTGGTTACCTACGCAAGAAGTCAAACTCCTTAAATGTATTGACAAAGTTTCTGTTATCATACACATCAAAAAAAGTTTGAGATCACTAGCATAAACTAATACAATTCTTTAAATTTAACTTTATCACGAAAAATGTTTACTTGTGTGTTTTCTTTAAATAGAGAAACCCTGTTAGAAATTAAAAAGTAAAACTAATTTTAGTTTTTTAATAACAAAAATTGAGTAATTAACCATAATGTAATTGTAAGAAGAATTCGATATAGGAGAGGAAAATACTGTTTAACCAAACTTAAACGACAATTTATAAATAAAATGTTTTTATTCAATATAATATAACTCCTCCCCTGGCTCGAACACATGTGAAGATCCTACTGGGCATGCTGAGGATCAAGTTTTCCAGCATTTCTTGGGGTAACCTGTCCTATCCTTGAATAGCGGCTTCCCTGAGCTCTGGCACTGTCTGGGGACGTGGCTGAAAGCTCGCTTAAGAGCATCCTACGCGTGCTCTATTGGGTTTAAGTCAGGCAAGCTGGCAGGCCAGTCTAACCTTGTGATGTCGTATTTTTGGAGAGCAGCATTGACTCGTTGAGCTCGATGTGCGGGCGCATTATCATCGACCAGTACAAATTGGTGCCCATGGTTTACTCGGAATGGTCTGATAATTCCATCAATAGCAACTGCTTTATACATATCTGCTGTCATGAAGCCTCTAGTGTTCTAGCTCCAATCATAATACCACCCCAAAAGGACACGGATTTCCCGCCTTGCTGAACTGTTCCTGTGGCAGTTCTTTCCCTTTCACGGTCTCCTGGTCTCCTCCAGACACGGACACGTCGGTTATCTGGATGCGTATTGATTCGCGATTCGTCGACGAAAACACAGTTTTGCCAAATGTTTTCTTCGTCATCTTCTTCATTCTGTCGAAGCCTAGCCCACTCCAATCTCTGTCGTTGACGTTGCCGGGAATTTAGAGGCGCTCGCCAAGATCTCCGTGCTCGTAATCCAGCCTGGTGCAAGCAATTCCGAGTGGTCTGAGTGCTAACTTCAAGCCTAGAGGCGGCCCGAACTTCTGCTTTTATTTTAGTAGTGTTGATTGTTGGGTCACGGGCTGCCAGCAATCTAATATAGCGCTTTTGGGCAGCAGTCAGTCAACAGTTGGGCGACCACTGCGGGGTCGGTCAGCTAAATTACCCATCCCGTGGTACCTCTGCAACGTGGTCACGACACAGGATTGGGATATAGCAAGTCTGCGCGCTATATCTCTCGTGCTGTATCCTTCTTCCCTCAAAGTTAGGTACTATTCTTGCTCGTAAAACTTCTGATTATCCTCTTGGCATTTTTTCAATTACAACTTTTTGCGAAAAAGTATTTAAAATCGGCCAAAATTGACTAAATCAGATTTCTAAGTGAGCGTAAGCTATGACTGAAAGCCTTTTTATATGGAAAAACAATTTAACTGTTTTATTGTTTTATATTCTAATTGTATATTTTTAAATAAATAATCTTAAAAGAAGAAGAAATCATAGTATAATATACCGTAACAAAAAAGATTTAGATTTTTCAAAGTGATCGTAAACTTTTTTTGATGTGTGTATTTGTTAACACAAAATCTGCACACGTGTATAGAATATATTCCTAATAAGCTAATAAAATACACACTATCAGTTTGTACTTAAACCGCGAATATTTTACCTTGTTACTACTAGGAACGGGAAACTGCTTGGTAGCTAATTATAGGTACATATTTACTCGGCGATTAATGAAACTCGTGTGTTAGTTCAGTACTGGGCCTTTACAGTTTGTTTTGAACGCTGTTTATGTATTTGCTAATATTATTTTAAGTGTACGTTTGTTCCTTGGTTTTATCTTGCATGACGTAAAACAGTCCATCTAGGGATTTTTGAAGGAAAACTAATAAAAAACCATTGATGGCAGAGGCCAGTACACTGAGTTGTAAGGTACTCACTTGGCTCGTATTTCTTTCAATAAAGACTTATCTATGTGCCTGGCTGCACTAAACAATTTATCGATGTTGTTGAAATAAATTGTATCGCCGCGCCGCGATGGTAGAGTATCGTATTCTTTTGTGTGGTTGGTTAAAAAGTAAAAAACGTCACAAAACGCACGCTTAATTTATGTTGATCGATTTATGTATCTATTAATTCATTCCGAGTGAAAAATCCTATTAGTATTCCCTGTGGTGGCGCGCAAAAGAGTGGCTCGAGTGACGTGCGTGAAATCGATTGGAAGTAATTATAATTCAGCGCACTCGAGACGTCACAATGAATTAAGGATGTTGCCAAAATGCTTCGGGAGTCTGGCATGAATAGTGCCTTTCAGTTCCGTTCAGTACTTTAACAATGTACTCAGTTCTTTTTCTTGTGTTTAATTTCAATGTAGATTGGAAAAGTAAGACTTTGTCGAATTCTAAAGAAAAAAGTTAGTTTTTGTCGAAATAGACGGCCAATTTCAATGGACACAACAAAACTATTAAAATCCACTGAACAACTAGTGTTAGGTATGGTTAATTTGGTTCACACACTGCCCAGTAATTTAATTTTATAACACGATGCTTTTCACCTAAGTTAATCGAGGCTACATCCATTGTGGTACGATTTCCAATTTACTGTAATAACTGTTTCATTAGTACTAGCAAAACTGGAACATTAATTAGTCATGGTTGCTTACTGGTGTGGTGTTTTTCGTGGCGTGCCGGCTGTAAGGTCGCCTTTCGGACAATCGTCATTAGCAGTAATGAGTAATGTAATATTTTTATGGAATCGTAAAATTTTGACATGGGTAAACTTGTGGTAGCTCAAGTGAGTACCTTTATGAATTGTTTTGGCGCAGGACGTCCACTGCGAAAAATAAGCCTCCCCAAAGATATCTAAAGTGACCTAAAAAAAGGATATGTTACAGGATAAATCTATGAAAATCAGGAAATGTATACATTTTCTAAGAAATCTACAGATTTCCTAATAATCATTTTAAGATTCGAAATGTGGGTTAGTGTAAAAATTATTTCCTAGGATATGAAAAAAAAATAGGAACCTAACACAACATAACCTTCTAGTTCGGCCACAGAAATAATTAATAGTTCGTTCGGCATAAACAATAGTCACTTATTAAAAAAAACATATCCTAACCCAAGCCCCAGACCTCGCTCTCGATTACTTACCCCATGACGGACCGATAGCCGGTTTTTAAACACATTTCCCATTGCAGGTTTTGGAATTTTGTAGAATTCCTAGGAAATGTGTAAAAAACAAAATTTTACACACATTTCCCGTCGATTTTCGGAATTCTGTACAATTCCTAGGGAATCTTTAAATTCCTGATTCTATACATTTCCAATGAAACAAAAACATTTCGAGGTAAATATTCGAAAATATTAATGAGGTTCACCGACTTGAAGTGATATCACAAAACGTGAATTAATAATAACACAACAATAATGGCATCCCCTTATGGTTTACTATGTGCAACTGCAAATGCATACGTATGTATTGGTTTTGCAACGCGGGCCCATCAGGTGCGCGCTGCACTCAGTTGCATAAACGTTGCAACACGCGAATCGCGGTCACTGCCGCGCCGCATAGTTAAGGGCACCGCACCCTTCCACTATCGAATGTGCAGGCGAGCCTAGAGGCTTTAATTGAGGTTAGGGTTGCCTAAAACGATTGATGACTGGTCACTTAAGAAAATTAGGTAGCTGCCTGACCATTATCAAGAGCAGCACGAAGTTTGTGTGATAGGTTTTTATTATCGTATCAGGAGAAGAATCACGGTCCAGAATGCTCATGAAACTAGCCAGGGGTACCTACCTCCGAGCATAATCGAATCGAAATCAGAATCGAGTCGAGATCGACCTAAAATCGCGATCCGTTAAACATTAGCTCGAACTCGTCAATGGCGTCGGTGGTAAGGATGTAACGCTGGTTTTCGATTTCAAGTAGTTCACTTTTCGACCACAACAAGATTGGCGCTATAATCAATTTGCAGAGTACCAAATTACTGATTCTCGACGTTGATTCGTTTGTGATCGAAACTCGAACTCGTTAAGAGTAAGCCTACAGATTATATCTTAGCTCAGGTTAAGAAGTCAAAGGTAAAAAACACACTCGAACACGCGTTTCTCGCATACCGGGCGAAGTGAAATAAACAGTAATTTCACAGATGTTAAGTTAGTCAAAAGAAAACCTAACTAGTTCTTACACAGTTGTTTCGAATAAATTATGTATTTTTGTGCGTTCAAAGTTTATCCTAGAAATAGCAGTAAATTACTCAAAAACAACTAGGCTTCAGTCAAGATTTTCTAAGTAGTACTAGTCTAAATGGTTTTTAAAGTTGAAATTATAATATATTTATTTGTAACTGAAAATGATACAATATGATTTATAACTACGGTATTCGATGACTGTTGCAGTTATTAACGGTCTTAAAGGTTCTCTTACAGTTAAACATTAAAAAATGATTTAGAAAATAATCATATAAAATCGTAAGATCAAGGAATATATGTTGTGTGTCAACCCTAATTAGACCGCATTTTGGTTTCGGTGTAAGAAGTACACAGCGGTAACGACCTTCCAATGACGCTTTGCAGAGATGACGAATAATATGTTGAGAACCTTATTTCAGTGACCGCTTGCCCGGGTTACAGGGAAGTATAGATCATCCAAATCATCATTTCAACAAAAGTTGCCTTAAAAAAATGTGTAAAAAAAATTGCTACTGATGTGATCAAATCAGTTAATAAATTGGTTAAGTGGAAGGAAAAAACCGGGCAAGTGCGAGTCGGACTTGCGCACACGTTTCCGATTAAACAAAGGTTTTTTTTCTACGATGTCACCATACTTTTGTTATTACTTTACTTGTGCTGTAAGATCTTCCTTTTTGCTACATTTCGTGAGTTTAGGCTAGGTCTACTTGGAGCATACTAATGATCTGATTCCCCTGCAAAATGTTAGAAAAGAAGGCTCAAATGGCCGAATCTTTGGACTGCGTGGAATTAGAAGCGTGATCTTTTTAACAGATAAGGGACTGTTGTTAATTTTATCTCGATACCTCTACACGTTCCTTAGAAAATGGATCTTGACAAACAGACGGCTAACAAAGTAATCCCGTACCTAAAAAGGAATCCTCATAGGGTTCCTTTTTAGGTACGGGATCTTAAAAAGGCCCTTTAATTAGGATTTATTTAGGACCTTTAATTAGGATTAGGAATTAGGACATAATTTTAAATTAACTTCTATCTTCTTATAACGTGCACGGGAGAGAACTACTCGTATGTCCAGCAACAGTCTGTCAGCCAATAGGATGGACAAATTACATATTCGTCCGTGATAATAGCCACCTGATTGATTGATTGACATATGATTTTCTCGTCTTTAGTCAATAAATACATTCGAAAATTTTATTTGAGGTCATCGTTATCATCGTTACAAAGTGTTGTCTTTCAAGTGCTTAAATATCGAAAGACCACCACAGCCAAAATTCGAAGTTAATCAGTAAGTCAATCAATCATTCAGTCGCTAATTGTGAAGTAAAATGAATTGCTGTATATGCCTGTAGGCACTCGTTCATAAAAACTAGATATTGTCATGTTTGGATTAAACATTCTTTCATGTTTATGAATCACAATTCACTACAACTTTTTATTATTTTCTGAAAGTTAACATAATTTTTATAAGAAATATTTATAAGTTTGTAACTGACTGATATACTATATCCTGACTATTTCTTTCACAACGTTCAAACTCTTACTATAATAGTTAGTAAGAGTTTTTGTGGAATACTTGTACTAATATTATTTACCCTGTGATAGTAGTTACGGTACGGTTTCCAAGTTAATTAAAAAATAAACAACTTAATATCTAACAGTTTATCATACAATTGTATCTTTGTTCTTATAAGGTGCTTCGTTTTGGAGAAGTATGCTTTGTATTGGGGAAGTTAAGTTAGCAATGGACAAGGTATTATAGTAAGTAACAGCTGCCTGCACGCTGTTATATTATTTTAATTGTATTTGTTGCGTTTTATCTCTAAAACCATATTTGTGTATTTTGAGGTTATATTTTGCTTTGAATATGGTCAGGCCCGACTCTTTTTAGTCAACATTTATCTCAGTCGGGTGAATGTAATGCCAACTTCTTTTCGATTGCTTTGTTAATGGTTTTAAGATTAGCTGTATTTCTACATAGATATTTTATGTTTAATTTATGTAATTACACATTGAATGTCAAATAAATAGACTTTGAATAAAAAAAAAGGACGATAGCGAGTCGGACTCGCGCACTGAGGTACGGATCTCATAACGTCTTTGTTTATGGAAGTGTCTGAAGAGTGAAAAACTTTCGTCTTTAAGTAGTTACCTTCGACGTTAAGTTAGAGGACGAATTTGATAAAACTCATACAGCAACTCTTCTTTGATGAATAAACATAAAATATCAATGCAGGTTAATTTCTTGATAAAACTTAATGCAAATTACATAGTTTTACTGTAAAAAAATAAATTAGCTTATGTTTACTTTATTTTAGTTAAATATTCCACCATTAATGTTACGGTAAAACTTGCAAATTGCAATTTATTATTGTTCTAATTAAGTATCAAACGACATTGGAAAGACACAGGCTTCCATTTTACAGTTACTACTACTTATACGAGTTTGGATCTTTGGAAGCCAGGATTTCGTATATTCCTTGTATAAAAAAATATTGGTACAAATAAATAAACTTATTATTATTAATAGTATGTTTGTTTCCAGAGGGTGACAACATGCGGACCAGCTTGTGGATCGGGAGGCAGCGCGGCCGCCACTTCATCGGCCGGTGTCGCGCGCCGCCTCGCTTCCAGCTTGCAGAGCACAAGCACCGGCTCCCTCCCAGACTACGGCACACAGATCGTCGACCCATACCGCTTGCTCGAAGACGACCTCAACGGCATTTACGAGGACATACGAGCGGTGAGCTGAGCATATTGTTAAAAACTACAATGCATACGCCACCATAACCTTCCCTTGGCCTTTAACCAGACCGGCATTCCATTGATTCAGTTTACACACCAACACCGCCCTTACATTAGCAATACGAAATAGACACCTGTAAAAGTATTCTAAGGAGAGTTCATTAATTCGAATGAAACCATAACGTTTGAATAAATATTTACCTGTCATGTTTCATAGTTGGGCGTGTCGCTCTCGGTTTGAATGAAGAGTATTTTCGACGGAAGCTGAGTTTAGTATTCGTCTTTGATGCCTTTTTGATATTTTGTTTTTTAGCAAATTAATTTCGCTTAAATAAATATTTCGGAATGAAAAATTAAAAAGGTAGTTAAAATTCCTTACTATGTTCTTTCTTTCTTGGATATGGTTAAAATCTGTTATTGCACGTTGAAAATATTGCAATTTCGTTCGGTTTACTGTCAGATTTAGTTTTATAATCTGTTTTACGAATCAAACTGTAATTAACTGAAACTTTTCGTCTCAAGGTTTTCAAACTCATCATAGCAGACTTATAAATTTAACAAAGCATAGCCTTGTGAGCTTTTATTCACTAGGCGACAGACAAGAATGGTGTGAATTTTTAAATTATTTTGTTCATTTTAATGTTGGTAAATCGTTTGAACGACCTTACAAGAACCCATTTGCTTTTAATATAAGTCTTAACATAATGTTGTGACCCTACTTCAATATACTCGTATATTCAAATCAATTACTCATAAATCGTGTTTGGTCCCGAAATGACTGTGTTTATTAAAGCAATTTTGTTATTGGCTTCAAATTGGTTATTAGTTTGATGAAAGGGTATACTATTCGTAGTAGGAACGGTCATAGTCGTGCCCATTGATCGGAAGTGTGTCAAAGTCATGACGTGCCAGCACGCGGCGGCATTACACAACCAGCGGCTGCGCCCGCGCATCACTCGCAGGTCTAACGCTTCTTGCGGTAGCGTGGTAACGTTCGCGATTGTACTAATATATTTTGTCTAATATTTTGTCATTTTTGCACAAATACATTGAACGGTCTATTAGAGGAAAGGCGTATATTTGGGTATTATAATAACAATAAGAAATGTTAACGTAGGATACGTTGATTGAGGGAATGCCTGAAACCCGAAACTCTTTAAGGCGCGTGTAAATAGGCTTCTTCTGGGCAAGCTCGCTCCATAGTAGACCTTATCTTAGTTCGCGGGCTAAGATGAAGATCAAAAGTTAGCCTATTACTTGTTGAAATGCCTGCCTGAAAAGGGCAGTTTATTTCTGTTCGAAGCAAAAGTCGTATTCTGTCTATCTGTCATATGTATGCCAGTCTCACCATGAAAGTTGGACACCGCCGTAACACAAATGTTTCAGTATAGTAGGACGCTTGAACATTTTCCCTAAATCGGCTATAATGAACAGTTAACTGCTAAAGTTCAAAGCTAAATAGTCCAATCAGGTCTTTTCATTTAGGTTTAGTAGGTATTTCGATAGGTACTGATGATAAATGATAAACAAAATAATTTTCCATTCGTTCTTGAGGTTAGGATGTTAAAAGTAATAAAACATCTGGAGATAAAATTCCCTGATGAAAACCGGCAAGTTCAATGACGCTATCAGACAAAAATAGGGGGTAAAAGAGAATATTTTCGCCGTAATGTAACTTAACACTAATAGTTTCCGTGAAGATCAGATTTGTAAATATTTTCACATCAGAAACAGACGTGATATTTTGTCTGGTATTTACTTTTACTTTATCGGTGTACAATAAAATAAAGTACTTATCTGTAATCATTTCAATCTGATCGCCGTCATGATCGTCGTTTATCTTTAATGACTCAAAGAAAGGTCAACCTTTTCATTGGCTTTTCGACGTGATTATCATCCTGTTTCGTTCTGAATTATGTCCCTACAAATTTTTGTTAATGTGAATATAATATGGGTTTTATTGTGTTAATTATAGGAAAAGAACTCGAACAATTTTAACGAAGAGTATTTTATTGATACCTGTTCTGGATTATAGCTCATAATTTATCCGAAACGCAAAGAAAGGTTTTGTTGGGAATGATGTGATGGCGTATGAACTGGTAAATAAATAATATGAGTTTAAACAATAAAAGTTAACGATGTGTAAAATTAGCTCAATTGTTCAGGCGTAAGTAAGTTTACCATAGACACTAGAATTTGAAAATGTTATTTATGCAAGGTACTTATTTGTGTATAAAAATAATATCTCGAAATGGAGATACCTACACATTGGGTTGATTTAATGGCTCATGTGTATATTTCGTTTTTATGTTGACTGACACCGACAAATCAGAACGCATTTTTGAAACCTTGTTGTTTATCTTACTCGGACCAATGCGGTATTTGTAGAAATGAGAACCTTAAGCCTGTCAGTGAGGAATGTAAAGGGTTTACTGCTAACGACCAGTGTTGCCAGTATTTAACCACGTTTGCGGTGGCCACTTGCTCGCCTACTTTCTGTTTGGAAAACTCGTCTCTAACTAGGCCCCCTACGGCGGCTGCACATTTCTAAACACCTACATGTTATGATAGTACCATGGTTCAAGTACTTAATTAACACTGAAATCATAGATAATTTAATAAGCACGGTTTGTATGTTAAAATACATGTTTTGGCACAGGCGTCGCTCTTTGCCAATTTTATAGGTATTATTGTAACCTATTGGTTTGGTCTGAAAGAATATGAAAATATAATGTTGAATATTTATGAGATGGTTGTTTGTGTTGTCCTTTTTTATCATTGTAAAATATGAATCTATGTTTTGGTTTTCTGTTTTCAAGCTGTACAACACACATTGGTGTCGTGAACATGACTTTGATTTAAATTGTAAAAAAAGACAAGGAAAAGGAAATGGTGAGGGCGGAATATAAGTAATGCATTTATTTTTTTAAACGTGAGTCTGATTCGCTGAATTTGGGGGTACAAAACCCCAAAGGCGTTGTTAGGTACTTGCAAAAAGTGTTTACCTTGACGTGATGTTGACCGTACTTACATAGGCTTAGCCGTAATGAATAGTCAACATGGACTATGATTACGATACTTTTAACCTGTCAAACCCCATAGGACCCGCGGGCGGGCCGATAACAATTAATTTTCTATTGTGTCTTGAAACATGACAATACAATAATTAATATAGGCTTTGAAATTTTCCGACGATGTAGGGTAAAACCGTGATAGATGCCACACTTTTTGAAAATATGTTATATCTCCCTGTACAATTATTTCAGTCTTTTATTTGTACAACTGGCAAGTACTTTGGTATTTTATCTAAAAATTTATGAAAGGAAAAAAAATATTACCTTTGACGTTTCCAGAGTATTACCGATTATTGCGGACCTCTAAATTTTGAGACATCTATCCCATATATGGGGTAGTTGCCAAGTCCATATAAATAACGTTAAGGATAGACGACCCACTGAGAAATAGGCCATCTATCCCGAAAAAACTTTGATCGCACCTAGCCTTTGCCTATGCAATGGCACAGATACTTGAGACACGATCCATTGGTATTTTATCTAAAAATTTATGAAAGAAAAAAAATATTACCTTTGACGTTTCCAGAGTATTACCGATTATTGCGGACCTCTAAATTTTGAGACATCTATCCCATATATGGGGTAGTTGCCAAGTCCATATAAATAACGTTAAGGATAGACGGCCCACTGAGAAATAGGCCATCTATCCCGAAAAAACTTTGATCGCACCTAGCCTTTGCCTATGCAATGGCACAGATACTTGAGACACGATCCATTTGGTGGCAATTGGTAAGTCTCTCGATAGATAAATAAAATAACAAGCTATGTATTTTCGAAATTAGAGGAATTACAATCGGGGCATCTATACCACTGGGGCGTCAATCCCGGTTTTACCCTACCATTATTTGTACGATGGAAAGTGTCCTGTGTGAAACCGCGCGAAACTTGAGCAATGACCTTATTTCTGTCGACCATGCTAGAACAAACTACCACTACTTTCTTCAAAAACAGTATTCAATGCTAATTCATACTTGTGTTGCAAAGTATGAAACCTATAGACATCTACGTAATACTGTTGTCATGCCACATAGGATCCTAGGGTATTTTTTTCATAATCGCGCAAAGACGAGAAGAGAGATTACGTAACAAAGTAAGTAATCTAAGTACAGTTGGCAGCACGTCAGGTTACCCATGACAACTACGAAAATAGTTTTATTACGTAGGGAATAAAAACAGTTTTAAGGTCAAAGTGGGGTATGGGGTACATCAGTTGACAGTACACCATTGTTGACAAATTGCTAAACACAAATACCTCGGGCTCTAACCTTACATTCCCATTTAATTTGCTTACTTCTGTTTATTGACCGTCAATCGATAGTGTTGCATATCGTAAATATATTGTTGTAACTTCATTCGTCCACCGGACAGACCTTACAATGTCGCAGAATGGCACTGGATGCAGGCCGATCGGAACAGGTCACTTTAAAAAAAAAACGTATTTTTTTATGTTTAGGCCGCTGTCCCGCCGCCATTCTGCCGTTACTGGCGTCAAACAAATTGTATAAGATTCGAAAGACGCGACGTGCGGGCGACTCAATGTGTCAGTATCAAACGTAGCGAAACGCGTAGGAGTAGCGAAGCGTGCGAATCACAATTTATGCGAGATACTTCTTGGCAACTCGTCTCATCGATTGGGCGTGTCCTTAGAATATAGATAGATCTCAATTCCGGGATCTATCTACTAGTTTTGAATCGTTTGACGCGTTGACTAACCGGTCTAACTAAATCAGTAGGTACGGACTCATTATTTAAAAAATAGTAATTTTACCGGAATCACGGCCATTTTCCATCCCCATTTTACAACTTCTGGGGTCTTTCCAATTATGCACATACATTGTCGCTAAAAATATCGTCTCTTAATGTCAACCAGTATGGATAACTGCCACTTGAAGTGTCAGTGAAAAGTTGTGCCATGTCTGGGCATTATTTTTGTATGGCGTAGTGCAAACCTGAAGGAAAGGAAATTAATGATAATATTATGACATGGAAAATAGTCATTCATTTTACGCTACTAGATTTTGTATATGTAGTACTTATGCAAATCCTATAATATTTTCGTAAAGAACCGCGACTCATAATATGTACCGCACAGTTACTTTAGCCCCAGGAGGTAATGTACAAAGGCGCCAAGATACAGTTACGTAGTTTTTGATGCCTGTTTAATCAGCTCAGAGCGCATACCTAACTCATCTTGGCGCTGAAGTAAAGCTACATTATTGGCGGACAATGGTACCTCCTAGGGCTAAAGTACCACGGCTCTATGGCATGCAAATAAATAATAATGGGTTCAATTCCAATGCGCCCTGTCTATAAATTTAGATTACATTTCTCTCTTTCTCAGTCAAACAAGCGAAAAGAGACAGACTACAATAAATTAGAAACATCAAATTAATTAAGTAATGCGATTTCTTACGTATTTTTACAAGTATTTGCGTGTTTTCGTCTAACTTTAGTCGTCTCGTCATCGAATTACATCCCTACTAAATTATCTACGGATTCTCTAATTTCCGTGACGTGTCTAAATTAATATAGTCTATCTCTTTTCGTTTCTTTAGCAGAGAAAGAAAGAGACTGAACCTAAATTTAATCTTAGACAGGGCGCATTGGAATTGTGGCCATTGTCATCAAAAGTATAAAATTTAGTAATCTTATTTTTTTCTCGCAACAATGTGTGCTTGCAACTTTGTAACTTGTATACTCGGTTACTTATGCAAACATGTATCCGGTCTAAACACAATAAAATTAGTGCAAAGCATCTATAATGAGCATTCGTGAATTTTTCGCAATGCAAATGTCGAGATTCGCATTGTCCACAGTTGCGAGAGGACTTGCGTCAAGTAAATGCATATGACACAAAGATGTTGCAAGCACACTAAACGTTTTAAACGTCAACACTTAAATGAATCACGTGAATTGCAGATCTAAATAGTTGAAAACCCTTTACGATTATTATTAAGCTTCTCCGTAGCACGTGCTACGAAACCGTAGCAAATGGTCTACGAAAACTACGATATTGTGCAGCGAATTTTTGTCGTAGCATGCGTGTTCGAACTTTGTGTGTAGCATTCTCCACAGTCTATGTGTACCACATTTTATTCGATGATATTTTACTTTTGTTTATCGAAGATAAAATCTTGTACATATTACAAAAAACTTAGGACCAGGTTTAAACCAGGTCTAAATATTCGCTGAGAAATTAAAAATGATTTTTTTTTTTTAATTCCTTACCTACAAGTTTACAAGTATTACCGTTATAACCAATATGGGTCAAAATGATATTTTTATTATTAATAATTAATTACAAATGATAAAAGTACACACTATTTAATCGCACTTCAGTCAGCGTGTCTACCGACTTTATCAACACTTTGCAACGAGTAAACTGTTTTTGTTCTTTTTTAAAAATGAATATAAAAGTAGACTGGATCCCAACTAGACTGTAGTCCATCTGCCCAACAGGAGCTGGAGAAAAACACGAACCAAGCTGAACTGAACACCATAGCTACATACTACTTCGACGGGCAGGGCAAGGCGCTCAGGCCTATGGTCGCGATACTGATGGCGCGGGCGGTCAACTACCATGTCTACGGGGAAAATAGGTAAGCCATATAATTATTTTTATAACTTAAGTAATTTGTTTGTGATGAAATTTAATTTAATTTCGCTCACAAAAATTAATAGACTGTGTCATCCGGTGGGACTCGATCCCACGTCCCTTCGCTATCCAGGCGAATGCTCTTACTTGTTTGTGATGGTCAAATATTTGTAAAAAAAATTCCATAGGAGGACATGCGGATACATTTCCCGAGTATTGATGAAATCGAACGCCGGCTCACTGGCGTAGCAAGCACTTAACGAAAATTCGTCGTCTTACTAACGTCCGCCATAGCTCAGTTGGTAAGAGCTTTATATAGCATAGATAGCAAAGGGACGTGGGTTTGAGTCCCACCGGATGACACAGGCGATCAATTTTTGTGATAGTTTAATATAGGTAAGCCATGGCCTACCGTGGCTTCTCTTTTATAGGTCCGCGATGGTATACATCTGTCTTTTATGAAATAGCTTATTACATATACCATTCTAATTTCTATCCTTGCAAAGCCCGGGGCGGTCTCTAGTTTAAATACTATTTTCGTCCTTTGTGCGCTCTTAAACCATGTCACGTCAATCAAGGAATAGAATCGCAGAAATGTATTACAACACAATGCTATAAAAACACGATTTTTATTCTGATTTGCGAAAAATAACCTATCACCTTTATATCGAAATATCCGGTTCGTCCTAGTATACGCGAGGTCACTATACTAATCAAGGCTATAGTTAAAGTATTGTTATACTAAAATTATTGGTCTCACATTTTTAATAACATTTACAAACAAATTAACTAAACATAATAACTAACTAAGTATTTCATTCCACATAATGGCACCGAGCTAGAGGTAATCGACGACAAAAAATATCTAATCGACAACAAAACGTCTATTTACTTGGCTTTCTAAGTAAATAGACAAAACGTTTTGTACGGATTAAACACCTTTAACTCCAGATTATATAACACCTAGTATTTATGAGTAATAAAGCGAGTGTTGGAATTCGGTAAACCATTAAGTTTCGGACCAGTTTCAACTCTAACAGTAGATACGGGGGTCATTCTGTGGTCTTAACACAATTAAGAGCAAGGTCGAATCGAATAGTATTTTTGACCTTTGCTCTGCAAATAAATATAAAGAAAAAAAAACTCAACATATTTCATAAACTTCTGTTACCTATCAATGTCTTCGAATATAGTGCTTATAGCCAATTTCAATTCATTATTGTGTTGAGAAATAACACTGGAAATAACATAATTAAGTTCATCATAAATTGATACCTACGCGTATCCGCACTAGAATAAAATTCAACATGTGCGCTGTATTTTACCAAAAACAATTTTTGCTTATCGTTGTTAAAATGATTTTTCTATTTTATTATCTAAAACCTTTATTAGACACAAATTGAATTGACGGGCGAGTAACTTTCAAGATGAACATAAGTGGGGGCATTTCCTTTGTTATAATATTTTAATATTCTTAAACCACTACGAAACTATTTTTATGAATATTCCCGATGAAAAGAGTTGGCGGCAAACTTGTTTTATATTAATAGTCATCGTATATTAGTTAACACACGGCTCTGCTTGCTCAACTGTCTTCATTTGGCAATATGATTGCGGTCAACATAGTTTAATGTCTAAGCGGGGAATTATTTAAAGATTGTTTTTTCTTTATTTTGAGAATTGACAGAGTTTTATTTTCAAATATTCTGGCAGTAACTGACCTAGTGTCAAGTGAAATACGTTCATAATAATTCATTTATGTTTAATTTTTTAATTACTGTTACAAGAAATGTTCTAAAAACTGTTGTATTATATTTTTACATTCTTCTCCTTACATTGGCAACCAGAACCATTTTCCTTAAAAGTTCTTTTACGCTCTGAGATTCCTTTGGGCTATTGTAAAAACCCTACTGCTCCCGATATGTACAAAAGTGTATAATCAGCGTTTTTATTTCAATACATGAATAGCAAATTTTCCATTGAAGAGTACGTTCACGCATTCCGTATGATTCGCCGCTGACTGCTCTTTACATGCTGAGAATATCTAAAGTAAATGCGATAAGTGCGTTACGATATGACTGGTGTGAACGGAATTATTTATAAATGAACAATTCGCCGCGCATACTAAAAATATCCTTGAAAATATTGCTCATTTAGTACGATAAAGATCTCCATTTCATGACTTCATTAAACTTAACATTCTTGAAATGGTTGTAAGTTGTGAGTCTATTTGACGAATCCTAGTATAACCTTCTAAATTCTTTTTTAGGGTTCCGTACCCGAAGGGTAAAAACAGGACCCTATTACTAAGCCTCCGTTGTCTGTCTGTCTGTCTGTCACCAGGCTGTATCTTATGAACCGTAATAGATAGACAGTTGAAATTTTGTCAGATGGTGTATTTCTGTTGCCGCTATAACAACAAATACTAAAAATATAATAAAATAAATATTTAAGGGGGGCTCTTATACAACAAACGTGATATTTTAAGCATTTTTGCTCGCTATTAATAACGGCAACAGTCCCCCTGTTACCGTTAACGGCAACAGTCCCCCTGTTACACTTGAAATATTTACAGAATATTAAGTTGTATATTTGGCTTGCAAATAAATAATTAAATAATAATAATAATATTTGAGGGGTCTCCCATACAAAAAACATGAACTTTTCGTCATTTTTTGCTCGATATTTATAATTGCAACCAGTAGAGGCTTAAAATATTCACAGAATAATATATATGTATTTCACTTTTAAAATAAATAATTAAATTAAAAAGCCTAAAAATATTTAAGGGGGGCTCCCATACAAACGTGTTTTTTTCCTATATTGTCTAATATTGTAAGTTAATGGTACGGGAACCCTTCGTGCGCGAGTCCGACTCGCACTTGGCCAGTTTTTTGTAAATGTCTACAATGTGTGGTGTGTGCAAAGAGCATCTATCTATCTATCTAGTAGCACCAACATTTTATTTGCGAATATAGTACCGAGATAAATATAAAGTAATAATGATCGTATCTCTTTTCTGCTCATGAACATAATCACATGTTTTTCTAGTTGTTGCAAAAGCTGAGTTACTGAAATCACTTTCAACAAAATTTTAGCGTACCTACTCTACATTTCTTATAAAGAGTATTATTCCAGTTTCAGTTTGATTACATAGTGATGTGGTATCATGTAACAACCAGGTGCTGAAGTAGCTTATTATGTGTGGTAGTGGTTGCGGTTACATGAGTGAACATTATGGCACATCACCTATTCGACCTGATCCACCTTTGTGTTGTTCACAGTAGCATAAACATTACTCTAAGTAGGTACTCATTCTGTTGCAATAAATTTTCCCTGATATCAACGTTGAGTTGGACGATTTTGGTTCATTTTCTGTCACTTGGTAATTTGTAATCTTGTAAGAAGAAGGTACTTATATTCATTTGTGAGAAAGATTGAAAATACATTTTGCCATTTTGTTAGTCACAGCGCTGCGCTGCGTGTGACTGTATGACGAGTTAAATCTATTATGACTTCGGACATATTCTAAACAACTATTGAAGTTGACTGTACCTGCTAGTTTCGTAATAATTTGATAGCAAAGTTTAGTTATTGATAACCGTACCAATATTAAGCATTCGATAAGCATGGAGTATTAGATAAAATAGCTGTAAATGATAAGCTCGCACGTCGCATTATGTGCGTTTCTAAATTGCAAATCAACGGCACTGCTGCCGATAGTTAGATAAACGAATATTAAGGTTTTAAATTCTAGCTAGATACCAATGATACATATTTATCTCAAGGATTTCTATTAAGGAGATTTCATTAAATGTCTTTTAACACTCCTTTCATATTTCGAAATACCCATTTCAGTCAGACGAAAACATTTATGTACACGTTTGTGTATTTTTATCTATGCTTTCAGTTATGGTTATGGCTCTACTCTGCTCTAAATTTTCTAAAAATTTCTGAATCAGGTATATTCTCAAGTTTTAAAATGTCCGAAAAAAATGAAGTATTATTAAGGATCCTACTTTTGTATGATTTCTAGATCGTACACGCAGGCAGGGAATCCCATATCCCATCTGAGTGTTTGATGAGTATGTCGGACGTGTTAGTTGAATTATCACTTTATTATCAAGTAGCATAAGTGTGTTTGTTATTTGTGCAGTGCACTGCTGCCTTCTCAGCGGCAGGTGGCGATGATCAGCGAGATGATCCACTCGGCGTCACTGATCCACGATGACGTCATCGACCAGAGTGACTTTCGCCGCGGGAAGCCCTCGGTCAACGTTCTCTGGAATCACAAGAAGGTAAACTCATTTATAATATTTTTTCACCCATCACTTGTGTTCTTGCTGTTAGACCACTTTTCTCTTGTCCCAAGTTTTGAACCTTGTAACGTACCTACACAAAAAAATCATAAATATGCAATATGGTCTACGGATGACTGTCAATAAATGTCTGTGTTCAAGGTCATATAAGCGTAGAATGTTTTACTAAAAACTAACACACTGTCTATTTATAATACTTACTATTATGTCATACTTTTTAAAGGGTTTTCTCTTTGATATTTTTGTCTTTGACTTTAGTACGAACTGATTGGTTAGTATATCTTATATTTGATCATTGTTTACAGTAATTTGTGATTTGCGTTTGTAGTCACTATGTATAGGTAACGACTAAGCGCTAATTATATTATGAAAACCCGATGAGTCAAGTATAAAGCATTGACAATCGCTTTTTCCAATATTACATAACGGTTAAATTGATATATCCCAATGAGGTGTCGACTTGTTTTCGTTTCAAGGTTAAGTTTCCGGAAGATGTGCCTAGATTTCCTTTGTTTAATAATTTAATGTATTTAGAATAGATTATTCTTCTCCCTTCCTGGTATAGTAACTCGTGTATAAATTTTAAGTTTGGTTGTTAGTGTGTTACCACGTGCAAGGTCAAGTAATTTTTATTTTTTGCACCACTATTGAGCATTGAGAATAGCCTATGTTTAAAAATGAATAGAATTTATCTCTTGGTCAAAACAGTTATTACGTAATGTAAAAGCTTCATACTATTTTTGTAAATACCATGCACCGCCAAGAAAGTTTACCTGATTCAAAATTCCTGACACTGGCCGCAATCATGTCATGTCATGATGTACTATTATGTAAACCTTCTTATATGTATACGAAGTATATACACGTAGGTATCTCAGATTGCCTTTGAGTAAAGAATATCAATCGAATTGTGATTCTACAATCGTCCTCTGATAGAATATCAATAGATATAAGGGCTCGAAGAGGTTCTTAAATCATCGATGACAGTATTTGACTGCCATCTATGCAGATTGCACTACAGTAAACACGTGACAAAATTCTAGAACTATTCATTGTCTTATATTGAAGTAGATAGGTATTTATATGATATGACATTAACACTGAAAAAAAACATGGTAAATAAAAAAAAACCTTAAAAAACATCGATGACTTTGAATTCCACCCACCTGAAGATCGTTAGTATTTTTTTACTTTGGGTGCAA
The DNA here is from genome assembly GCA_949316185.1 of Pyrausta nigrata. Taxonomy (NCBI): domain Eukaryota; kingdom Metazoa; phylum Arthropoda; class Insecta; order Lepidoptera; family Crambidae; genus Pyrausta; species Pyrausta nigrata. The sequence continues at coordinate 7,998,258 of OX438945.1, read as the reverse complement.
TATTTACTAACTAATAATATAGATAGAGCAATTTATCGCTGGCCTGCAACGTTTAAAAATATTACACACTCACAACACAGCAGACAAACTGTGAGCGAAATTTTTAAATTTAAAACCGAAAACTTTGAGCTTAGTCATATTCTGTTTTAAGACCACCATATGTTAACCCGGATTACAATAATATCGTCTTCATTAGAAAATTCCAGTCTTACCATGCCATGATTTGAATAAATAACTGGCATATTTTAGTGCGACACACTTGTTGTCGCTCGATAGTCGAAACTCGTACGTCCTTTTTATTTCTTTTTCGATGTCATCTCATTGGGTCGGACAGCGTTGTTGTGCCATGTTGACTATTGATTTGATAACTTGGTTCCGACTGGAAACTAAAGGCAAAATGGCACAGATGGCTATCTATTATTGTGCTTAAGGTGCCCTTCGGAGCAATGCGGCTTGCGATTACCGGCCTGCGGTACGCGGCCTCTCCTATAGTTAAAAGTATAGTTAAACCTCTCCTACAGCTAATTGGCCGCAGGACTATGTAGTACGACAACTTCATGCTGTCCTGTGGAATGAAAGACGTTCGGGGGCTGACTGTTGCTGGGGCCAGTTGAATTTTGTACAAATGTTATAATAAAGTAGTTTAGTTAGTATGAAGAACTACTTAATTTGTTCGAAATTGAAATGTCAATCACCCAAACCTTGGTACGCGCCGAATGTAATCAGAGCATGCGTACTACTCACAAGTAGATTGAAATACATTTACCATAGATAAATAATTGAAAAAGATCTACGACAAAAGATGATTTAAGTGAAAAAGTAATTACATTTTCAATTGTGTTTGCGGGTCTGCGGCGGATGTGGGAAATGTAGGTTAAGATCACGCCATTCAACTCGCGCCTCAATGAAACGCGCCAGCTCTCAAGCAAATCGTCGAATTGTTACAAATTACAATTTCTAAGTTACCTATATTACGACAGTTAATTTAAACCTATTTAGACTTTATATCTAACTGCTGACTGGGCAGATGTGATCAGATCGAAAATGAACATATTTTTAATCATTGCATTGGGCAGATTGTCTTCTAAAATATCCCAGCTTATAGGATAAAGTATAAAATGCGGACCTCATAAAACACGCGGTTATAATCGTTCCACCTTAAAATCAATTATTGTGTTTAACCAATATTAGTCGAACTTTAAGCGCGCGCGCACTATTTACCCATTTGCTAAATAAATATTGCGGAGCTCTGCTAGCATATTCAATTTCGCTTTCATCTTCCATAGAAAGCTATTTTTGCTACGACCTCCTTGCCGGTATCACTTTTACTTGCACGATGACGGTTATAAACGAGCTTACAATTTTGGCGTATCAAATTTTACTTTTTCTGTTTATTATACAATAAAAAGCATACAATATACAACTAATTGTACATTTCTTTAATATACGTTTATATCGAAAAAACCTGATATCGTCTCGTTGATGTTCTAAAGAGAAAAGAGGCGCTTCAAATAGGTCATCGAGTCAAACTCAGGTTATTGCCCTAAAAATAGAAAGAGTAAATACGATCTGTGGTAAGTAGTGCGCGGCGTCATCGCTTCGTTGGCGGGGTTACCGCGTATTGTTGTACTCATATTAGGTAGACGTCCATTAGTGACATTTGCTTTCCTTTCTCTCGCCGGCCGAAGAAACGAGACAGGTGGCCGGTAGTCCGATACATACGTAGTAGTGGAGAGTGCCGGCAAGTCTGACGCGCCTCACATACCCGCAAGGGGCCGAAAGCTGGACGACCCTAGGTGAAAGTGCCGCGCAGCATCACACCCAACAATTTTGATACCAACTGGTTTTTGGTCCGGTACGATGTCTGTAACAAAAAATATCTACGCGATGACTGTGGGAATTAACGTCGCTGATATTATGAATTAATGACTAATATATTTAAGCTTTAATACGTAGAGTTTGTAGTTTGAAGCATTAGTGCGTCCATAATGAGAATGAGCTCGCTTTTCCAGCTTATTTAAATCTAAAAAGTGGTTTCAGCTATAGTTCGTCAAAGCGTTTGCGCTACTTAAATCGCTCTGTATTTAGGTCCAGCTGTTCAATGTCAGAATACAAGGTGTCGCATCCGACGCGAGCCGTGTAAACAGAAGCTAGGTACCAATAACATTTGAGACACGATCATTGTGTAATGTTCCTTCTAAATGAATATGTTTGCTAAATACATTATGGCTAGTAGTTTGGTCAAGGCGATTTTCGTAAGTATTGTCATAACTCTTAACACGGCGTTCATATAATTTACAGACTCTTATTCATTGAAATATATAAATACAGTAGTGATGGATTGGTATACCCATTCCAGAAAGATGAGGCCACGCCTTATGGCGTGGCCTTATCTTTCTGATTTTGCATTCTATCATTATTGATAGAATGCAAAATCTACCTAATTCCAAGAGATTTATCACTTCTAAAATCACAACTAGTAAGCTTACCACGTTGGTCTCGTCCTTCACGAATAGTATGTCTATGTCCTGCGATTACACCTTCCGGTACTGCGTTGTAATCTTTAGTTTGGAACGCTGCGTGAATCCATAACACCGCTCGTGCATATTTTGAACGTTCGCTTTTATTCCGAGAGTCGCGAGGTTAGCTCTTAGCGTCTCGAGTGTTGAGCAATTTGGGTCGCTTTGACCTTTGACTTATAAAATTTTCTATTTTTCTGCAGGCTCAAGTTTAATTTATTACAAGCTTTTTATAGATTGAGTACTTATTTTAAAATGACCAATGCGTTTTTAATAGCAATTTTAAGAAACACTGGCAAAATTTGCAATTGAATGCATCACAATGTGTAGGATTTTTGCTAATTTTAACATAATATTGTCTTTGGTTTCGTATATTACCTTACTAAATGACGATTTGAAATAATTCAAACGTGGTTTACTTTACTGTATCGAAAAAAAAATAACCTAAAGATGTTTTTAGAGTCATGCGGTTGAATCCCGCTTGCATGAGCAAATCCGCACGTCTTTTAAAACGCTTAATAAATAATAATTAAAGGTTGAGGAAATTTCAATGGTGTTTTTAGCTTTCTTTATTTGTTTTAATCCGTATTAGCTTGACCGAATATATTCGTCCGGTATTAGATGATCTTACTAAATAGTCAGTAAATATTAACTAGTTGCTCAGAATTTTATCATTACGGATGTTAATTCTTCAGAATGTGTCAGTTAAACGTCACATATTGAATTAAGCTAGCACGTGCCGTATTTGGATTATGTCATTCACACATGCTAAATGGTGATTTTATTTGCAAAAGCGATTTTCATGCTGCCTTATTAGAGTTGTCTCTGTGTACCCGGTTCCTCAGTGTCCGCCTGGTTATGATGTGGTTAAATAGATGTAGTGGTGCAAATAGACGCATTTGACATAGCCACATAACACCAGGCGTTATGTATGTACCTACTGTATTGACTTTGTATGTAATTTAGATAATTAATTATGTTTACTTGAGATAATTAAAATTCTTAACGCGACGACATGCTTTAACAAACTAAATATTGATACGCAAAGGATAGGTCGGTATGCGTAGGCGATACAATACAACCGATAATGTTACAAAAGATCATTGTGATATTAGGTCGTCAACCTTTCGACTTGACTCGTTTGAATGTTCTAAATTAAAGATGCGCATGCTTCAGTTACGGGCACAATAGGCAAGCTTGATCGAAAACAGGCAAAAAAACACGTCAGCAACGTATTGCAAATTCCTATCGTGTCTGCGACCATTGTTCAGAATATGTCTCGTTCCTTATTGTCCTGCCGTCTGCACTATGCTTTGAAATAGCGAGTTTAAATGTTCAGAATCGTACGTGCCAATTTAAATGACCTCATAATAATTGGCACGTACGATTCCGAATACCTTTAAAAATATGCCATGGAAACTAAGTATTTTTGAAGTCTGCCATAAATAATTTAATTATCTTCCAAGTGTCATCATCATAATAAGCCATAAAAATATTACTTCGTCACAAATCATAATCAAACTAACTGTCTCCTACGATGACTCTCGAAGAAGGTTGTTTTTTGACATTGAACTGGTTGAATATAAAATTAAGTATTTCACAATTTCGACGTGGCTCTCGTAGTAAAAGTTGTTGCTCAGTAGGCTGCTTATATTCTTACAAGGACTGGCACATTCTTACGGCCGCCCTGCAATATCAAGGCATTTTTTTGAACTTCCTATTAATAATGATGGTTTACGTTTGAAAAGCTGACAATTTCGTTTTAAAATGCAAACAGTCGTGAATTCTGGTTGTATAAATTCTGACGTAATTGATTTTGAGTATATGTATCTGGTACCAACCTTTATAAAATTCGACGGATATCCGTATGCAACGAAATTCAGTTACATAATTATACAGCTGCGTATTATGTCGGCGTTTGCTTTGTGAATAAGAACTCGCCGCAGACGATCGAATAAAATTACTATCGGCGGAAGGAGAACTAGGTGTGCGGATATTAGTTTAAATGTAATCAGACGTGTTCAATAAACACTAAAATATCGAGACACCTTAAAAATCGGATTAATATGCTGTAACTGTAGGTGTTTCGATACTTCTAGACTTTGTGACAGCTTCAAACTATTTGTACATTCAATACACTTCAATTTATTGCTACGAATAATAGTGATGTCTTTTCTAGTGTATAATATATAAGGACGCTATAGCTCCAGCCGCCCGGTGATAGCTTTCACCGTCACACGTAGTGCGTTAACACCACATCTCATCTGTCATAGAGCCGATACCAATTTACTCACATGTGACGAGGTTGTTGAACTTCGCGAAGTCTCTTACGAAAAGATCTTGTTTTATTGCTCTTCTACATTAATTGATTATGCAATTGCTTTCTACCGCGTTCGCAAAACGTCTTTTGACGAATTCTTGTTTAAATATCGATACTGAATATTTAAAATTAAAAGAAAGATAATTCGATAGTCATCAGAAATAATGAAGATAAACTCAAAAGTAAGGAGGTTTATTTGTTCAAAATGCTTACAAAGGCATCAAACTTTTAAATAAGAAATATTGGAAATCTCCTGCCTGGGCATATCCCAAGACTTAAATAAACTGAAGTAATGTACGGGATAATAATGGAAGAAATCGGATAACCAGAGGAAAAGATCGAGCGAACAACCAAACACCTCAACTTTCTCTTTGGCTCGATTTTTTCTTATCAGGGCCTTGACCGCGATCTTTAAAGGATTTGGATGCGGGAAGGTACTCGCCGCCAATGAACCCACATTTATTTTAAAGCCCCTAAATTGATGATTATATCTTCCTACCATGATTACGTTAATGTTGTATTATAGTATTTTATTTTTATAAATAAATTACAAGCAATAAGCTTTTGTTAATGGCTATCAGCCTCTGTTTTTATGTAATACAAAATTCTTTTCATGTTGAAGTTAATATCAACCTTATTAAAATATCAGTATTTTTATGAGTATTAATGAGTACATCGTGTATTGATGTAGATGAATATCTTCAATAAACACGCCTTTACTTGCCATTTAAATCGCTGAAATTAAATGTCATGAACTCAAGACAGATAGCGATATGCCATAAAAAACTTCAGACGGGAAGAGTTGCATTTCTTGTGTACTATACTTATGTGTAAATTGTATTGTGCGGAAGAAAGGGCTCATAATTAAGGTAATAACTCATGTGAAAGAAGATCTGGTCGTTGACTTTTCCAATAATTAAATGCGGCGTTTATTTATTCCGTGCAATAAATACAGAGTCCGTGTTAAGTTTTATTTAATGCTGGTCTTGGGGTGTGAACCATAATAATCAACTTGACCTTTTCTCGAGTGCATTTCGGCCACCTGAAGTGCGCCACCGCCGCACGCTACCCAAGATTTGTGCAGATTTATTATGATCAAGGCTGTATAAGCTAAACCCTTCACTTTGTTGAAGACTAAGATTGAACTTAATGCCTAAATGTACTCAGTGTTATAATAACAGTACTTATTTGTGTTGGGTTTGCAACAGAATACAATTTTATCGAATATTTTTTCTATAGTGAGCGCTCGTTGATGTCTTTTACATGCGCTGCTGTAGCGTGGCTTCGTAGCGTAACTCTTTGTCTTATTAAATCAATTAACGCGTGTAAGTGAATAAATAGTAATCCTAGATTAGTCCGATAATGTGACTGGCTATTTCTAGGGTTTTCATTTGGTTAGTAAAGCGTAAATCAGTAGGTAGTCGAAAAGTCGAAAGTTTGATTACAAACATGTGTGATGCAGACAGCCGGCAGCTTTGTTTGCTCACAATGTATGAATGAAAGCTATTACTTTCTATTGATGGTTCATTGTATGACAAAGTTCCGATGAAAGCAAAATTCGTATAACACTTTCCTCAAACGACCCACCGCTGCGAGTATTTGATAAAAGTGTGTAGTAAAAACTGGTCTCTGTAACTGTATTAAGCGGGGCGGGGAGAGGGGATGTGGGTCAGACACATTATAGCCACTGGCATTCCACCTGCAACCTTGTGCCTAAGCACACCCACTGGGCCCAGAGAGCAATCAATGATATCACCCAAATTAAAGATAATTATGATCAACATTTCAAAAACAACGTTCGTCATAAATGTACAGGGATAAAAACAGCGTCCTTTTATATGCTTGAATATTGTGTTGAAAGTATTATATTATCTTGTATCTAAATAAAATAAAACATCTATCATGTTACCACTGCTCTGCCGCGTTATTCTTTGCATGACGCAATTTGTGGACAGATAGTGTTAATAAGCTTGAGAGGACGAACCTCAGTCGAAAGCAAAAATGTTCTGTCACTTTCGCGTGACACGCATTCGACCTGTTGAAAACGGTCAAAGTAAAAACTTGTCGCTAACTGTTTCGTGGGAAATAGGTGTGTGCGGACCGGCCGAACTTATGGAAGTTGCGCGTGATTTTTTCGAAATATGATTTCCCCTTAAATTATTTTAGCATTTTACGTCTTTAATTCTGAAAAATAAAGCTAATTTTGTGCTATCAAATGAGCAACATTATTTGTTATTTTTAGTACATAATAATACTCTATCATTGATATCTGAATAGTAAAAGCCCTATTTATACAACAATCTAGTTTCACCTTTTTTGTTTTCGTACAAAACCTTTTTGGTTCGTTTTGTGTGCAAAATGGCAATGAAAAACATAACTGAAGAGATTTGGACACGACGTATTTTGTGTAGTGACATACATCTGTGTCTATGAATGAGATGTTTCGTCAGTAAAACGATTAAGTTATCGATGCGTATTGACATTTGAGTACGAGAGGGATTGTGTCTATGAGCGAGAGCCTTGAGACTCCATGTCAAGGTCGCGCGCATCTTCAGCCAGTGTTGCGTTGCGAGGTGTGGTTGATGTGTGAATCGCGGAACTTGCAAATATATGTACTACTAATCGTGACATGTGTAAATGTTGTTTCACAACTCAAAATGGGCAAGTCAGTGCTGTAACTTTACCGGTAAATTGCTTGTTTTGTCGCTTTATAATGCTATTAACGGTGGTGATAATTACTACGTACGATGACCTAGTTTAGTACCTCTTCTTCTTCCTTCCCTATTCCCATCATCTGGGGTCGGGTCTCCTCACACATCTACGCCAGGATATTCTATCCTGGGTTGTCTTCTCTGGCATTTGCGCTTCCTCGAGGTCTCTCTTAATCTTAGACCACCAGGACAGAAGTGGGCGGCCTCTGCCTTTCTTTTGTTCAGGCAGGTTTAGAGCCAACCTAGTTTAGTACCTCCAGAATAAAAAAAAATCATTCGTATAACATGTAAAAAACTAATAATTTTGAGTTTTTAGTGCCTAATATTAAGTAGTTTTGCAATGCATTGTAATGACGACCGTCTTGGTGTAGTCGTTCGCGCAACGGACTCCTAAACCAGGCGGTTGCGAGTTCGAATCCCGCAAGGGGCAAATGTTTGTGTGATGAGCATTTGTACCTAAGTCATGGATGTTTGTATGTATTTAAGTATTTCTATCCGTTATTCTAGTCACCACAGCACAAGCTCACGCTTAGTTTGGGGCTAGGTAATTGGTGTGTTTGTTAAAAAAAAACATTGTTCATAAACATTATCGTGCTCAGCTCAATGCATACTAGCCATATACTAGTAAATCAACTAGACAATCTGTCGATGTAACCAATTAATTAGGCATAGTACACACGCATCGGTTACGCGCAAAACCGGTGTTCTACCGGCGCACGCGCCGGCCCTAGCAGGTGTGTCGAAACGATGGCTCGCTCGGCCGCTAATCGTCACTAGATATCCCGCGTTTCGCAACTACCGGACCTTCCACTCACTCGATACGAAACGTTCGATAGATTGCAATTCGACTTGAATCGATCACATTAAATTCGCGGTTTGTTGACTATTTTGGAATGCAGGAGAATATTGCACTTATTTGATTCCAAATATGAAAATATCTTGAAGTCGTAGATGAGACAAAGTTGACTTTATTCAAAGTGTGTTTTATGAATTTTTTTATATATACTTATCTACTTACTCTACATAGTCAAAAATATTTTGTCTGATCGTCTTGTTCGTCAAGTCGACGACTATTGCGTCAGTATAATACGCAGCCGCATTTAGCGTTAAATAACTATCTTTAAAAGCTTAATTTCCTAAATTGCACCTAATAATGCCTTTGTGTGAATTGCGAAATTTCGGAAAATGTCATAAAACAAACCGGTTGCTCAAAGTAGGCCGGTATATAAATGAATGACGCATATACCACGCTCAATTAACATTTTCTGAAATCCAAACTTAATATTATGTTTAAAGTAATTTAACACAATTGCTGATATACCATCCACAAAGAAGTTCATGTAATTTCCATCTGAATTATTTGTGGATAAAATACCATCGTAGTGCTATTTATTACGATTCGTCTAACTAAGATAACGAGAATGGCTATATTTTTCGTATTTAAAATTGTTTGATTATGCCATAATTTTATTCATCTATTTCAACATATGCACATATATTTATTTGCTTTACTGCATGTGTGAAAATGAAATTCACGGTGTGATTTTTAAAATATCTAACAGTCGTATATAGATGTTTAGTAATAAGTATACTCTACAAACATATGACAACATTTGGTTTGAACGAAACCCAAGGGCGACTGCTTAGCAATAGGCGTAGTAGTAGGTAAAGAAATCTACATAATATTTTATACACATATTGTCTAACATAATTATTACAGCAATATTTAGACAAATATGGCAGCTCTTTTTAAATTAATGTAATAAAAATTCCATACCAGATATCATTAAAACACAATTTTACATATAGAACATATAGCTGACGTTAAACATAGACGGAACACGAAATCTGCAGTGTGTGAACATGCTTTAGACAAACCCAACCACTTCATTCGTTTCGACCAACCAAAAACACTTGCTAAAGAACGGCGTTTTATTCCTCGAATGCTACGTGAAGCCATTGAAATTAGAAAACATCCAAATTTCAATAGGGAAGATGGTTGGAAAGTTCCACCGGCATGGGATCCTATTCTAGCAAAAACCAAAACAACACCTCGCAGTGCATCTCAAGACACGGTTAGCTCTTTCTGCGTAAATAGGAACGTAAATTAATATTAATGAGTGACGGTAGTTTAATTTTTCAAAACTTTGTGATTGACAAATAATACCTTAGTCTGCCTGTGACCACGAACGCTGTAAAGTGTTCGAAACGTCAGGTTTTAAATAAAATGTAAATAAATCGCGAAGTAATCCGTAAATTGTGTTTTAATGAGTTCAATAATTCGCGTAAACGTAAGAAACAAATATATACCAGATATTATGATAAACGGTCCAATTTAAGACTAGGCAATACAAGCCTGTGATGTCTAAAAAGGCTATAAGAAGGGATAACAGTTAATTGCTACGCACATTGTGTATAATATCTACGCACGTAGAGTATAAAAGTTATAGAACCGTAACAATGGCCATGCAGGTGGATGGATTTGATTCCGGCCATACTGATATGGATGCAGTTTGAAGGATAAGAGGGGATTCAAGGCCGGCCGTAACATCCCGCCATTCACCTTCCGTACGACGCGCCACCGCGCTGCCGCGCACCAGGCCCGCGCCCGCGCCCCACTGTCAAGGCTGCCTTGCGAAACACCACTCGTGCACCGCCGCGGACATCTAGCCGCACCAGTCTGGCTTATGAAAACAATGTTGCAATCGCTCTGATTGGCCTTCGACCGACTACTATCCTCAAATTAAAAAGTCAATAGCGCACCATCGCGTATAATTTACAATGAAATATTGCTTAAATCGGCTCGACATTCCATAGACAGCTATTCCCCGCTTATTAAAGAGGATATGCCTGTAAAAGCACAATCGACTTTTTTAAATACTGTCTACATCCTTATATTGTTTCATCCGGGGTGATTGACATGAGTGCCTTGAAAAATTTATGTCCGTCCATTCATCATGATCCCATACGATTCGACTTTACATGTTTCTATAGAAATATGAATATTTATAGTGTTGTCTTCTGTTCAGAAACCTACTGTAAGCTTAGTGATTCAAACTCGGTGCAAACTTGCATTACAATGTATAGGTGTAATGAATTACAGAATAGAAACCACAACGCATTCAGAATTAAGTTGGCGTGAAATCGTAGAGATTTTTCTGGTAAATTATTCATGTGGCTCACGTTGGGCTGACTTTCGACGCGTTCATGTGAAAGCCTTTCACTCTTATTATGGGAGTTGCATCTTTAGTTGATAACACTAACATAGTTTATCTGTTTACTATCGAATATTGATAATTATATCTCTTTCGTATCCATACACAAAATTCCTTTACTACTATTTACTGCAGGAAAATTGTATTACGAATTTCCCTAAAGCCTAAACTATTATCGCGGCTGAGATAGCAGTGGATTGATTTGTAGACAGGTGGTATTTAATTTGTATTTGGTTTTTCTGTGGAATTCAATCGGCTCGATCGTGGCTTGTGCGCGTTTCGTGCTGGCAGCGAGCGCGGGCGCGTGCGTGTAGCGGATGCGTTTTTAGTCCGGCCAGCCGACGGCGGAAAGTGTGTTAATGCGTGCGCGATTTGCGCAACCAACCGCATACGATATGCGCCACCACCACTCGCTCCCGTACACGATCCCGTTGCTTGGACACATCAGCTTTATTGCTTTAACAATCGACAGGTATTAATCAAATTTAACGATCGCTACCGCGCAGCTGCGGTCTGTGTTGTTTAAAATCGCTTGCGATATAACTTGCATGCTCGACTTCGTAATATAATGCCAGAAGGCTTGTAAAATATGCTTGAAAATTCCTAGTACACATAGCTAGAGCCGGTTAAATAGGACTAATGATATTTCGTGTTTGCGTTCGACAAACATCTTTTGCGTCCGGTGTAATATTAGTTTAGTGTGTCATCCGAAACGGGCCCGCGCCCTGATGCCTCCCAGTCGTACTCGCGAGATGGAAATACTTGTCGCGTCACCAGCTCACCACACCACCGACCGCTTTCACATTCTGTTAACTCGCCTTAAACCCAGAAAGGTCATACTTCGTTGCGCTGCAGCCCATGAAGGGTAATCGACGGAAACCTGATTACAATTTTTATTTCAAATTCCTATCTAATCTTTCCTAATTTTATGTGTAATAATGTAACTCATGTACGAGTACCGCAAGGATTTTTGATTTCCTTACAGATTGTAATTGTTGTATAAATATTTTGATACATTTTTAACTCGGAAAATATTTTTTTGCTAGCGCAATACCGGATAATATATAAAAAAAACTACTTACTTGCTACCATTAAATAAAAGGGAAACTTGGTCTAATGTATTATTGCTTACATTCTGAGTAATTTAAACTAATTAAAAGGGTGATTCACTGCATTTAGTTCCGTTTGAAACTTTATGTCATCAAATTAAGCTGCCTATACATACAAATTTCTTCATTTAAATGAAGGAAAAAGTATTGACCTAATTTGTACCTAATTTCCAGAAGTGCCATTGGTTTTTTTAATTGCGGTTTTCATTACATTTATTCAAATATCGCTGTTAAGTGCTTTTTATATCTATTTCCTTCCTGCGCGAATTCTGTAAACATAATTGTATTGAATGTTCGCTGTCCTTGTCTCAGCAGTACCTACTAAAGCTTCCACCGTTCACTATCATACCTAAGCTTAATGTATAAATAGTCTTAGAAACAAAAAAGTCAAGTCCGTCTAGTTTTCCAATGACTCTTTGGCTGATCATAATTTCCTGTTCCTATTATGTAGTAGCGATATGTAGGTGAATGGAAGCCGGTTACTGGATGTGGGCTAACAAGTGTCCAGCGATTGTTAATGAGCTGCGAGTCATCATCGTTCCCGGAGCGGGTGCTTTGATTAGGCCTGGTTCACATGGACCGGTCTGTCTATAAATAATACAAATAAATAAACTATCGAGTAGAGTTCGACACAAGAAAATAGTTTATCAATAACCGGGGCAAAAACAGACTCCCTCCATTTGTGTTTTCTAAATGGCTGTCTTTCAAGATAAACCTTAGGCTCCGCGCAGATGGGCCACCGACCACCGCCGGTGGCTGTCGCGCGCCACGTCCTTTGGACCCGCTGTCTATGTTTTGTCGAAATGGTGAGTGGCCACCACGGTGGCGTGTCGCGAACACTGAGTCGTGAACGGCCGCCACTTGCTTCACGTGTGCGGCGACGTATTAAAAATAATGTAAACAGCTTGTCGCCAGCCAGCGCTCCGATGGCTGCGGTCGGTGGCCCATCTGCGTGGAGCCTTACATGGCCACCTTTAGCTTATACGTGTTTAAGTTTTTAAAACTTAAACAAGCATTAGAAACTTGCTCCATGCAAATAGTTCTTGCCCATTCATATCCTAGATCAGAAGTTATGAACTACAATTGGCTTCTGATATGGCTTAACTAATAACATATCACTGACCGATATTATGTAGTAGTTAGGCATAATAAATAATTAAAAATAATAGTTTACACTTAACCAGTCAACATCGAGCTCCACCCGGGTGTGTTTTTATGGCACCACTTTCGTGTGGGGCTCGATGTTGACAGGTTAAACATAAACAAACCATAGTGTGTGACAAGGAAAGCCGACACCAACTACTATAGGATAAGGCTAAGCAAAGACAGAGAAAGAGAGAGAATTGAAGCTAATCTGGGAAATATTTCCACCGGTTCTCTGTGTGCACCAGGCTTAACACACGTTAATGGGGCGCGGGGCGCAGGCGCTGCGCCTCGGAAGCGGCCGGCGAAACGTGCGCTCGCGCACAGCATTAGTATGCGCCCGACCACCGCATCACAACTTTCTCAACATTCTTACCGACAGCTGCAGGAGAAATGTGCGCCACCGATACATTTAACAATCAAATCACTGCTTTATGTATTTCCTATAATTTTCATTGTTGCGTGTATTTGTATTGTTGTTTATGTGATTACCGTTTCGAAAAACGGTAAATAAAACGTTGTTTTTGTATACGTACCTGTTAAACGTCAACACTGAAACAATCGATAAATTAAACCTGTTTTTAACTGTTTAGTAAATCTTTTAGTGAAACAATGCAAAACTTAACCTACTAACTAAATGATGATATTATTCTAACTAAAATGTTTACCATTAACGCGTTTACAAATATTTATCTACAAACCTCTGTTTATTAACCCGCTAATACCGAAGAATCTTAGGTAATGAATCTACTCACTTTATCGTAACCAGTCGTCATTGAACTGAATTTTCCAATGCGGTTTTACGCCTAAAGCCGAATTGGTTGCCCGTTTCACAACGATCTACACAAAAATGTCGATTTAACTAAATGCTACTTACGGCCAGTGAGAAAAAAAACTCTCATTAGGCAACCCATCAATTTAAACCTAGGAATTTTTGTTCGTGTATTAATGGTTGCAATTAAGACTACTTATTATAAATCTTAAAACTTTTGCTTCTTACTTTTTCGTGCGTGATCATTGTATGACAGAAAAGGCTTTGCCGAATGGTATTAAGTAGTTGCTATTACTTCATGATGCACTCTACGATGACGTTTTACAACCAGCTAACTACATCGTTGCAATTGTTATGTCATTCGTTATCGAGTCCTGTACATTGCCAATGATTGAATTGATTGTAACTTTTTGTTGTTATGTACAATAAATAAATTGTTGGGTATCGTTACTTCCAGGTGGCGATGGCCGGCGACTTCATCCTCGCCGTGGCGTCGATGATGATAGCTCGCTTGCGCAGCGATGACGTCACACTCGTGCTCAGTCAGGTAACATATCTAGTTAGTACATGAACTCTGGTAGAATAAAGCCTAAAGCGAGGTTAAGACTAGCAAGTTCTTTCTGCAATTTCTTGAGCGAGTATTTGCTGGTCCGTTTACATTAAGTTCATTAAATGTAATTGTAATATCCATATTACTTGTAGCAAGTACCCCAAGTTGTAAAACTTGCAGAAGTTAGCTTGCCACACCTGTTTACATAGTGGTAAAATGTTGCGGAAGTTAACTTCTAAATTTAGTCGTATCGCTAAGAGCGATCTCTTTCAGACAAGCTTTTGGGTATAAGAAATACTTAATTACAGGTAGGGGGTGTTACGTTAAAGCTAAGCTAACCTAAGCTACAGCCTAAAACTGATTTTTCACAGTACTAATAATATAAGTAAATGTTCCCTCAATCTTTAAGTTTGGTGAGACGGCAATCCGGCATCCCCAGAGATCGAGCAAAGGACCAACCGCTACGGGGGTGTTAACCAACAGCATCAACTTCCTGACATGGAGCTGTTTCTGAATTATTTCAAGACGGGAGGCAATCTTGGGAAATGATTATAACCTCCAATAGGATATGTCTGACCTATTGGTGGTTAACATTAAGACATAATATGTTCCCCGCTATGTGGCTTAGCTCAGCCACGGTGAAAAAGTAGCTTTAGTGTGCAGCCACACTGAATGCGCGGTAAGTGTAGTCCGACAAGTTCGTGCCCGAACTGCGGTCGCCAGGGTGGGGGGGGATGGGGCATGTTAGATGTCAGCGGGGACGGGTGCTGTTGCGGGAAATAGCATTTTCTATGACAGTCGCGTGTGATGGGCGTTCCAACCCTCTCCCCCCTCCCACCATGTCTATCTTTCCGCAGGAGGATTGCGCATGAACTTGTCCGACTATAGGCCCGCAGTGTGGCTGCACACTCATATATACAACGCCTATATTGTGACTGCCGCTGACGTTTAGATGATGCAGGCCTGCATAACACTAAATGTGTGTCAACTACAATCCGTTTAAATTTAATTGGCACCTCTCGTCATATTGACTGACCTTGCTTGCGTGACACCACTTTGCGATTGTAGCTAATAAACTCAATAATTAAGAGTAGCGCCTTCGTTACTCGTTTTTTCATTTGCCATCCAAATAATACGTACGTGGTTTTGATGAGGGTGACGCCCTGCGTCATTTACACCACCCGGTTGTAGTATTATTCACACGAAGAAACACCCTTCAGAAGGATAATGACTGCAAAGCATCTTTAAGTGATAGTGTTTCAGTACAAAGGCGCGATGGCCAAGGGGAGAAAACTTCACATCTCATCTGTGCGGTCGTGAGTACGATCCCCGCCGCTGAGTTTGTACAAAAACTTAAAAGTAAAGGTCTTTGTTTGTCCAAGGCAATGCTGTGCGCCGTTCTATCTGCACTTCCTTCCCAATTTGGTAGAGCAGCTATTTTTAAGTAGTTTATTTTTGTTTGATCTTAGCCAGCAAAATGTGTTGTGAATTGGTATTAAATTAAATTTACGAACTGTTCGTAATCTGCTGTTGCTGCTTTAGAAAACCCAAATATTTTTTTTTAATCCATCTAAAATTCGACCCGACAAGTTTTTGAGCCGCAAAGAGTTCTATAAAAACAAAGTCTATGTCATACCATCATCATTATATCAGCCTATTGCAGTCCACTGCTGGACATAGGCCTCTCCAAGACGGCGCCAACTTTTACGGTCCATCCAGCCACCACCGGCCACCTTCCTCAGGGCGTCGGTCTACCTAGCAGGGGGGCGTCCAACACTTCGTTACCGAGACGTGGTCTCCATTCGAGAACCTTCTTACTCCAACATAGATATCGTTCAGAGGTGCAGTAAGCTAAAGTGGCAGTGGGCTGGTCATGTCTGTCGCATAACCGACGGGTGTTGGAGTAGGAAGTCTATGTAAAATATATAAAATACTTAATCCAATAATACCAAAACTGTAGTACGAGTAAACAAAACATATACAGGATGTCCGGGTTACGACTTACGATATATTAAGGGCCTTTTATTCACCAAATTTTAAAGAAATAATATTTATTTTTTTGAAAAAAGGAAATTAAAATAAAATAACATTTTTGGGCTTAGTTTTGTAATAGGTTTAAAAAACTATTAAACTGTTTTAAATTTTTAGCAAGATGTATTACAAAAATTTTTTTCCCCTATGACGGTTAATAATTTTGAATTGATCTTTATTTCACTTGATAGGCCATAGCATTACCTTCCACAAGATTCATTTTTATAACTTTTAGGACCTTCAGATCTATAGAAATAGCATTTAAAAAAAATTAAATGGCTGCCATTTCAAGAGGGAGTTAGACCCCTATGATGGAGGTTTTTTGTCGATAACATTTGATGTAGATTATCAAATATAAATATCCCATAAATTATCGCCAGTCGAAACCCGGACATACTGTATAAGTACTAGCTGCTCCGGCAAACGTTGTTATGCCTTGCCACAATATCCAATAGCTACTAATTTGACGATGTTGGAGTCAGTGGTAGGAGCCTAATTTCAAAAGGGTTTATAAGGTGGTATCCGAACGTGGCAGTTATTTGTTTTGACTTTTGATTTGACGTTCGGTCACGTTCACGTAACGTTTTTTTTGTACGTCACGTTTTATTGTAAATTTTTTAGTGTCAATAAGGGATCTTCTGACAACTCAAAATTTTAGTTTTATTTTATGCTGATAGATAGCGCTATTTATATATACGTAAGTTATAAAAATATTGCGTCGAAATCATTAAGCATATAACAAAACAAATTATTGTAATATTATGTGTACAGTAGAAGTACTTAGGTAAAAAATTTGCAAGTTTCAAATTACAGTTAAAAATAACATTTAATTGATGACCACTAAATTGTTAAAAAAAGACCTGTTAGTATGCGTGAATATAAAAAACATGCTTAACATAATAAAAGTAAACCCAAGCCTTTTTATTAAATAAAAGCTATCTAACTTAGTTTGGTCAACGCCATCTAGCGGATTTTATGTACTGATTTTTGACACTAGAAAAATCCCTCATTGGATCATATTTTGGTTATCATTACATTTTCTGTTAATTTGTTTATTATTTTGCGATAACGTAGCGCCAAATATTGTAGCGTCTTTTTCATTCATAATATTCGATGAAAAACAAGTAACTAAATTTTTAGGCTTAACGTTTGTTTATGTGTCTCTTGCTTTGTCTCTGATCATACAATATCTTTTATTGGAATAATAAATCTGTATGCTTTAAAACGGTCTACGATGTGTCAACGGTCATGGATATTTGATTAAGGCTATCTTAGGTTATATAGCTATATACAAAAGTTGAACATGTTATTTGGATGGTGACTACAGGTGACTAAAAATTCACCTTGTATGTACATTTCAAGTGACAAGTGAACGACTCATCGTAAGGGCGAAAAACACAAAAACTATACATACATAGTCAGATCATAAGTTCTGACACACAATAAAAACTATTGAATTTAGAATGCTGGCCACAAAAAAAGTTTATTAAATTCGAATTTCGCATTTTTCATGAAATGTGTACTTTTTAGAATTTTCCTCATTTTTAAATATAGAGTGGACACTTAAAGAAGACCGTGTCGCGGTTATTGCGTTGCATCGTTGCGGCTACGCGCCAATTCAGATTTTCGACTTACTGAAAAATTTTTATGTAACCAAAAGATTCGTTTATCGTACCATAAAACGATACAATGAAGACTCTAGTGTAGATGTGGTCAAGAAGTGGTCGCCCTCGCTCTGTTAGGACTCCAGCAGTGATAAAAGCTGTGAAGGCGCGAATTCAAAGAAATCCCATACGTAAGCTGAAACCTTGTTGGCCCTTCAGATGGGGTTAAGCAGGACCACGGTGAAAAGGGTGTTAAATGAAGATTTAGGGCTTAGGGCATATCGAAGAAAAACAGGACATCGTTTGGACGCTCGTTTAATGGACCTGAGACTGAAGAGATGCCGCGCTTTGTTGAAGCGGTACGTTCGTGCTGCGATAGACGACTGGCCGCGCAGATTGAAGGCCTGTATTCAAAATCGTCATTTTGAAAAAACTTTATTACCATATGAATCTATGTTTTATTAATTTCATTTTTCTATATAAATGGTTACACAAATAATAAACATGTCTAAATTATTTCATATTACACATGTGACAGAACTTATGACCTTACTAGGTATATACATAAATTAAAATATTTAGCCTGTGTTTAAAAACTTCGACAGTTTTAACACTGAAATATGAACTATTTTAGAAATATTAAATAATTCTTTATTTACGTGGTACAGCATACGAAGTAATTTGCTTGCGTACACGCACATATTATTATGTTGCAATTTACCATTTAGCCGGAATATTAATTCAAAGTAATCATAGCATCCTGTCGGTATTTATATGCAATTTATGCACAATGTCAATACTGAGTTACTTATGATGATTTTTTAAGTAGAGTATCGTACAAGTCTTAACTAAAATTTGGGGGTAAGTATATTAATAAAGTTGCAATAAAAACATGTTTATGTTTTAATAAAATCGCAATGGACCCCTTCCATAAATTCCACGATTCAATTATGTCGATTTTACAAATAAGTGTTAAATCGACATAATTGAATCGTGGAATGATTGTTTCAATTCAACTGCGGTGATAGATTGTGTGAAATAACGCTTAAATAAGAAAAAATACACAAATATTTTTAATGGCACATTAACATCAAACTGTTACGTGTAAATGCTTCACACGTGATAATAGCGACAAACATCATCTCAAAGTCACTTTTGTCGCCAAAAACCAAAGCAGAAGAATAAAAACATCATACTTTACGCGGTTTCTTTTGATCTGAATTATTTTACTATATTTTTTAATTAAAATAAAAGATAATAAATATCTTTAAAATTTTCTGTCTTAAGCTGTTCGTTGTATTTAAAATTTTCGCCATACGGATGCTCCGTACGAAAAATGTAAACAACGACGACACAATTACGGAGTCGCAGAGGTCGTCAGTTGCAGAGGTTTTAATAAAATAAAATAAAAAACGAAAAAGTGCCTCGAACTTGCACAACTGTCAGTTCAGTACAAACTTGTGTGATTCCAAAAATATGATAATCCGGTTCTCGGATACCATTATTTTCCAGGTTTCGGATTTTTTATTTTACATTTTAATTGTGCCGTAAGCCATTCATGATTTAAGATCTGTAGGAAGTAACTCAGGCTCAAATGACTGTATCTCTGGATTTCGTTGACACAACGACCTTTTTTGGTCGTTTTGTCTCTTTGTCTTATTTCTAAACAGCGATTATGTGTTAATTGTTTCAGGTAGTAACAGACCTAGTACAAGGCGAGTTCATGCAGCTGGGCAGTAAAGAGACGGAGAACGAGCGGTTCGCGCACTACCTCACCAAGACGTACCGGAAGACCGCGTCACTCATCGCTAACTCCGTTAAGGCGGTAATTAGCCCCCAATACAATAATAGCTAATACTCACAATTACACAAACGCCAGCTAAATTAACGGAAACCACTAACATGCTATATATCTGATTTATATTTGTTCATTATCTGTGTGATTCAAGAAAAAGTAATTTGTTCATCGTTTACGTTCACCTATTACGAAGTTTATGAACAAAGAAATCGTATTAGCGTGTAGTTTGTTTCGGGCATGTTTTTATCATATTAGGTGCCAATATTCATTCATTTTGATTTTTTTTATTATTTACCGATTGCTTGCTGTAGATTGAATTAAAAATACTCGCTGTTGAGAATAATGTAGCATACACTGTGCAACCTAAATACTAATTTTAAGATCATTCACAGTCACAGTCGCATACTCCACCAAAGCACCATATTTAATTGACTCCATGCCTCATTTTGTGTAACTTGCATCGGTGGGTTTAGTTTCGTCACTTTTTTATAAAATACAATTTGCGATGGATCAAACAATTTAAGATGGAAATGGGTAAGATTATGCTTACTCATGGTGCATACATAACTAGGTGCGTAGTAATATACCATAATTAATAATAAAATTAAGTATTAGGCGACACGTATGAAATCACCAATATAACTAAACTCTAGTTACCAAATAAATAAAACAATACTCAAAATTGGTGTCTCGTCGCTACAAACAGAGAGTATCTTATGACGAAACTTATTCAAGTTAATATGTTTTTTGCAGTTTATTTAATAAGACTTACGAACTATTCTTAGTTAAATAGTTAATACTATTTAAAACTGACTGCCTCGTTGGTCTAGTGGTCAGCACGCTGGGTACTATCCACGAGGTCCCGGGTTCGAATCCCGGGTCGGGCCGAGAGTGTTGTTGGGTTTTTCTGTCTTGAAAAAAACTCAGAAACAGCTCAGGAAGTTGGTGGTGTTAACACCCCCATGCCTCGAAAAGCACGTTAAGCCGTTGGTCCTGCGCCTGATCTCTCTAAGGTCATGTCGGACTGCCGTCTCACCGAATTATGAGAGTAAAGGAATAGAGAGTGCACCTGTGTATTGCGCACACACTTGTGTACTGTAAATATGTCCCGCGCAGTTGGCTAATCTCTGTTGAGATAGGCCGCCGTAGTCGAAATTCGGCTAGGAGGACATTATTATTATTTATTATTACTATTTAAAAAAAGTTTTAGTCGCTCAGGTACTGCATGTATTAATATGTAGTTGATCATTGACTTTTCACACTGCCGGCTGCAAGATAATTTAGTAATAGTTGGTCAAGTATGTAAGTTGAACTATAAGTAAACAATATAGTTATAATTTTGTCTAGTTTGTAAAACTATAAGTAAACAATACACGATCGTTATCAGGTGGCCTTACTAAGCGGAGCCGACGAGAGCACGTGCGAACTGGCCTTCCAGTACGGACGGAACCTGGGGCTGTCGTTCCAGCTGGTGGACGACCTGCTGGACTTCGTGTCGTCCGCGCAGGCCATGGGCAAGCCCACCGCCGCCGACCTCAAGCTCGGCCTGGCCACCGCGCCGGTGCTCTTCGCTTGCGAAAAGGTACGTCTTTATATAAGTTTAAATAAGAAACCAAAAATTCTAACACGGGTAGGATTTGAACCCACGAACATTGGCTAACCGGGCCAACGCCCTTACCAACTGAGCTACCGTGCAGTCCATCCACCCGTCCGAAATTCTTGGTCTCTTCTTAATACGTCATATCGTGACGTCAGCGACATCTACCCAAGCTGTTAAGCTACCCCGTCTTTGTTGGTTAATGAGATATTTTGCTAGTGTCAAAAATCAGTACCTAAATCCGCTAGATGGCGTTGAACAACCTAAGTTAGGTAGATTTTTATATAAAAAGGCTGGTTTTAACGTTTATGTTATAATGTTAATGTATAGCATGTTTTAGATTCACGCGTGCTAACAGGTAATTTTTTTAACAATTTAGTGATAATCTCATTGCAGGCACCAAACACATAACCTATAGAGACAAATTGTCATTACTGTCTTAATCTGTTTAAGAAAAAAACCGTTAAAATCCCTTGGCACTGAAGGCCTCTGTTTTGTCTTCAACGCATTTCGTCACATAAATTAACTTATTTGGTTTTTTAAATAAATGTGTTGTTTTAAAGATTGTTATTTACGACCACAACCAAAATATCTCATATTTCATAGTATCGATAAAAAATATACGCATAATTTATCACTTTTCGCAATCTCGCTCTCTCTCGCAATTCTTATCACTGATTACCGCATGAGTAATTCATTGAAAAAATGCTCGTTTCGCTTTGAGATGATGCATCGTCATTTACTTTTGCGTACTAATTTAGTTAGGTTTCTTAAATAAGTGGATATCATTAATATCCAGTATCCTCTAGAAGCATTTTGCCTGTAATCTAAGTAAAATATTCTTTCCTAAAATAATGTCTAATTGATTTTGCATGTTATTTAGACCAGAATAAGTAGACCTATGATGACGGCATCTCTCTTTTCACGCGTGATCTGTAATAGCGCCATGTTTTTTTAAAACTGGGAGTATAAAAATATATTAGGTGGGTGTATCTATGAATCAATATTGCGTCTTCAAGGTGAGTTGGTAGTAACGGCACGGTTGTTGTTGCAGTACCCGGAGCTGAACCCGATGATCATGCGGCGGTTCCAGGAGGCGGGCGACGTGCAAAAAGCGTTCGAGCTGGTGCACAAGTCGCGCGGGCTCGAGCAGACTCGCTTCCTCGCGCGCAAGCACGGCGCGGAGGCCGCACGCCTCGCGCTCGAGCTAGCCGACTCGCCCTACCAGAAGGGCCTCGTCGTCACCACCGACCTTGTGCTCAACAGGATCAAATAGCACCCCCCCGCCCTCCCCACGCGTCAATAGACACGCGCGGCGTAAAGTTGACTTTGTTTTTTTTAAATCTCGAACGTCACTCGCGAGTGCTGACCGGCCGCGCCCGGAAGATTGTCGCCCAAAATTAAAAAAAAGAAGAAGAGACTCGAGACTGTTCGTGCGTGCGAGTTGCCGATACGCGGCGAGATATTATCCTTGATATTTACGTCGAGTTTTTATATCTTGATGTTACGCATATTGAACGAATTATATTCGTATAAATATATAATTTTGTTAAAATATAACCGATCGGTCCGACCGAATCGTTGACGCTCCCGCGACGTATCAAATATTTATTTATATTATATACGTACGTATAGCATTGTGTAAAGTTATTTATGTTATGGATGTTTGTACTTATTTTTATGTATCCCTCACTTGTGTGACCTGATTTAATTTAAGATAGTTTTCTACGAAAGTATTTGAAATACCGTGAACTATCTGCGACCAGCTCGAAGGATCGAAGCGCCCGTCGCCCGCAGTCGCTGTTGTGAATGTGATGTACATACTCACTCCCGTGCTTTCGTTCTTCGTTCATCTTTATTCTCGTGTCGTGCAATCTTCGTAGGTGTAGTGTAAGAGTGTGCCTGTGTGTTCGCGCACAAACGACGTTAATCAAATAAATCATCACAAAATTGTCCGAAGTGTGGATTTCATTTGCTCGTGTTCGGCTGTTTGTTAAGTTTATGCTGTGTAAATACTGAGAGTCATTGGATAAGTTACCCGTGTTTATTTTCAAAACCAATTACCTCAATTTCTTTAGTGTACACGTTACATACTAGAGGTGTATATTTTCTGTTGTAGTATTAAATTGTAAGTTTTTTATGAGGCCGCACAATATTTAGACAAAATTGTTAAAACGTTAGGAACTTATAAAACATTATTAGTTAAATTAGTTAATAGAGTTGTAAATAAATAATAATGTTACAATGGGTTCTATCGACCATATAAAAAGTATAATCGTAATCTTGGTACAGGACTCGTACCCTAAGCGACATGCACCAAGAGCGCAGTATTTCTAAAACTTTTTTTGGAGTTCTTTTTATTTAACAAAATATTAGTCATTAATAAGGTAACAATTAGCAGTAGGCCGACACAATGACTGATGTCGCAATACTGAGCCTTTGTAAAACTACAAGCCTTGCCATACCGACCCGGACCGTCGCGCACGTTGAGCTGGCTCACTGGAGCTCAGGCGTTAGGATAGTTAAATTATTTGTGCTTCAAAGGCTTGCAGTTTTACGAGTTCAAATTAGGGAGTTTAATTGTACAACAAACTTCAGGTGAAATTAAATGTGTATTTTATCTCGGTTATTGTGCCAGCCAAACAATAAATGGAGATGGAGATGTATGATTTTTGTACATTAAATGTTAAAATGGGAGTCAATGAATTTTATTTATATGTATGTAGACATGTACGTAGCTCATATTGTTTGTAAATATTATTATTCTGTAAAATGCTAAATCATGAATAATTTTTAATATAAATATTAGTTACAGAATATTGTTTTATTTTATTAAAGATACAAAAAATATCGACTGTAGCTGAAATTTTCAAGAGAGGATCACGAAACTACTTAACTTCATCCAAAATAACGATAAAAATTAGGAAAAGATCACAATCCTTGTAACATTTGATCATCTATCTGTCTAATTTATTATTGAACATTAAACATACTTATATTAGGGATACGAAAATTCCAAGCCAACAGAAGAAATATAATTTTAAGCCCAAACTATTACCTACCTAAAATAATAATCCATTCTAATATTATAAATGCGAAAGTGTATCGGTCTGTTACCTCTTGAAATTTGGTATGGAGACAGTTCAAAACCCTGGAAAGGACATAGGCTACATTTTGTCGCGATATAAAAACATTAAGGGAGTGAAATTAGGGAATGGAAAATCCACTTCTTGCGGGCGAAGTCGCAGGGAACCACTAGTGACATATATAAAACACATTGTTTTAATTCGGATTTGTTCACGCACGAGGCTTTGAGACATTACAATGATGCCAAAAAACATTTTATATGTCGTGGCGCTTTCGCGGGTGCTCTTTCATTGATTATGTATTTGAATCCCGCGTGAGCTAATCCGTATGACCAAAAATACCCTTCAAAGTATTTATATTGTTCTTTGAATGCCTGTGAAAATCTTGTCAGCTAAATAACGACTACCTCGTTGGTATAGGTCGTGAGTAGTTGTTAGTAGCACGCTGGCTTCTATCCACGAGGTCCCGGGTTCGAGTTCCGGGTGAGGCCGAAATTTGTTTTTGGGTTTTTCTGTCTTGTGAAATAGCTTAGTGCCCGTAGCCAAGTAGCAATTTGTTCTCATACGTTCGTTATCGCTAACAAAATGTATGAAAATGACATACCTACTTAAGCCATCAAAACATCACGTGACTTGCATACATATTTTGAAATTCAGTTAGCGATAGCGAAGTTCGGTTCAGAAACATTGCCATTTGGCTACGGCAGGCCTGTGTAACTCCCCGCATAGGTAGCAAAAACGTTCCTACGCGCGGCGACCCCTTGGTAAGGGGCTAAACAAGTTGGGTGTCGCTAGCCGGCACCGACACGCTCGCGCCTTTTATTCACCGGCGGTGCGCGACACTAGGTTGCTGGATGGACGAGCACGAATAAAGTCCTAGAAAGATGCGCTAGATAACGTAAGTAGCTTTTTGTGGCAGTCAACCCTATCGCATTGCGTGATAGTACGTCACTGAATAGGTTTAGTGTTATGAATCATATTCCAAAGTTGTAAGAATGAAATTATCTTGCAATGTATTTCTGTCGGTGTCTACACGAAAATGTGCTTGAGTCTGAGGCAAACTGAATTACACTATATTGTTGACAACATTGAGTAGATATTTCTTTGAATTTCATTGCAAAATCAAACTTATGTACGGAGTACTAGTACTTATTCTGTGGCTACGGGCCCAGAAACAGCTAAAAGTCAGGGAGTTGGAGGTGTTAACAGGGCCAACGTTTTTCCCGTTGGTCCTGCGCCTGATCTCTCTCCGATCTGTGAAATGTAACTTTAATAGTTTTTCTATTTGAATGATGTAAACGTGTGGACCAGCTCGCACTAGTACAATTTCTGTACTTAAACATTATCATTTTTAAAAGAGGCTTTGACAATAGTGACTGAGTTTCTTGCGCTGCTTCTTCTCAGCACTAGCCCACAATTTGTACCGAAGCAGTGGTAGGGCTTAAAAAATAATATGTTGGGACGCGTAAAAGTGCCCCCTGTGGGCCTACATACATAAATAAATGACTTTTATGACTTTTGTGATCTTTTAGTCTACCATGTCGTAAGGAGAAGAGAGGAATGAAAAATCAAGGTCAATAGGCATATCATTTCGCCACCCTCCTCTGATAAGAAAATTTCGCATGGCAGTGATACCGACTCCACAGATATTATAATACAGCCGACTCCAAAACTAAATTTTGTCGTATATCTTTCTTAGTAAAAGTGTAAAGATTTTTTTTACTTTTTAGTTTACTTTATTGAAGGCAGTTTTATTCGTTTGTAAAAAAATATATGTAACTTTAGTTTTAGTGTTCAGAAAAAAGTCAGACTCAAACCTCGGATACCGCAATAGATGAATGCGGTTTAACATTTATTTATTGTGTCCCTAGCCTACTCAATGGTCAGTTTGTAAGTTACTACCATCGTGAAGTTATTATTATTGTTAGGATCCTGTCGTGTCCCACTGTAGGGCACAGGCCTCCCTACCCTTTCACCTATAACGTAAAGTAAGACTATTTTTACACTCGTAGTTCAATTTCTGTTAGTTAGTCATAAGTATTATAAAAAATACGGCCAATTCACTTTGATCTTTCATTAATAATAAGCAATTCAACAAAATTTCGACGAACGTCTGTGGTGAAAGTATCCACGAACTACTTAGCGTTAAGATCAGCACCATCACATTATGACTCCTGAATGTAAACGCTTAAATACCCAAATTAATTTTGTAGCAAATATACTTTATACGAGTACATGCCTTAAAATCTGAAGGATTCTCTCGATTTCTCCAAGTTTCTGTCACCAGATCGTAACTTGGAGACAGTAGGATTACCTTGGGAGTTTGAAAATAAGCCTAAAGTAATTTAGCATATCAATTGTTCCAGACCTTCAAATTGTGTAAGTCAATAGAAAATGCTCATCACGCTAAACAATGTTCCCTACGGCGCTCTATTCATATCTCTTATAGTTGAGCTGAGCTGCTAGGGTTCTATATCAGTTGCTCCAGACCTTCAGTTTGTGTTTTAAGTTTATACCGTTTTTTGGAAAAAAGTTTATAATTTCAAAAGTATTCATCACAGGATACCCGAAACAATTTTAAATAAGAGTTTTCGCGCCTATTTCTTTACGTGAGTGATTTGAAGTTTATAGGTCCAAGAGTTTAGAAATTACGGGGGGGGGGGGGGGGGGGGAGGAACCGTGTAAACGACTTTAGCGGGTTATATCTCGCAAATGGTAAAGCTGATAAAAAAGTGTTATATGGAAACCCTACCTTATTTTCATAGTCCTTTTCAACGATACTCCACACAAGGGGGTGCACTCAAAAAAATAATTCACCCCCCCCCCCCCCTTTACATGTATGGGGAGGTACCCTTAAAAAGGGGTAGTTTGAATTTTTTGTATTTTTAAAAATGAGATCTATATGTAAAGTATCCTCGAACCAAGTTACATGCAAATCAGTCCATAAACGTAGAAGGTATTCTGCTGTGACAGACTAGGACGGACGGACTGAACGATCTTATAAGGGTTCCTTGTCGGACTACGGAACCCTAAAATGTCATTTTGTACCAGTGAACCTAAGCAGTGAACGCATAGGTATACTTAGGCTAGTTCACTGTTTTGGCGCCAAGCTCCGGTGGGAAGGTGGTAGCTACCAGGCGGCACCTACCGGAGCCTACCACCGCTGATAGGACCAGCCGCCATCACAAACTAAAGTTTGTGATGTCGTTGACGTTGTTCTAATAAGCTTTGTATTACTGAACACAAATGCACATCATGTACTGTGATAAATAAATACGAAGGTCAACGATGGTCTTGGCATTAGGTACGTAAAAATCAGAGACACCACCAACAGCCCTCTTCCAAATCAATAATCGAAACGAAATGAATTCCAATTGGCTCGCTATTTCCGCAATCGTGAACGTGCATGACCCAATTTCGCACACACCATTCCTTCATGTTATGATTGCAATAGGAATGTGTCCTGCGTGCTTGCGGGTATCGATCCGCCCGCGCCCGGTACGGGCAGGAACAGACTGCCACCTGAAAAAATATATGGGAACGTACACCAATGACTGACTGAATGACATATTTTGGGTAGCCTGATTCGAAGTGGGCGAATCGACGGAACAGGGACACGCAGGAGTTAGGACGCATCCTTGACCTAGTTATTGGGTCATATTAACAAATAAGTACTCTCACAAAAACTTTGAAAATTAATTATTAGAAACTAAGTACGTATGGGCCAGAAAATGGTTTCGTTTTAATTTTATCGGTATTTATAGAAATGAATAAATATTCGCAGCTAAAATAATTTATTGCAATAGGCAGGTAAGTCAATTTTAAAAGACGCTGAACATTTTCATTGTACCTATATAGGAAGTTTTTCTTGGGCAATTTGTAAAGCAAGTTATTTTCTTTCAATTCCGGCTTCGTTCGAGAGCTCTATTTCCATCCTTATTAATTTTACGTTCAACTGTCGTTATATTATTTAAGATTAACTGGCGCAAGCTCACGCGATAGGCAGGCACTATTGTTTACGCTACTGGTTTTAAGTCAGACTATATTTGGTGCCTAGGACTTTGAATGTTACTTTAGTCCTTAGCTTTACTGAGGACAGAAGTCAGTCCTTAAATATTTAGTACATAGAACTGAGGTAAATTGGTACTTAAATCCTGGTTATAAGTGTTCATGTTTTATGTAACGCAATGACGAATTACGCTACAGCTCGTACTCAAAACTTTATTTATTGCAAGGAAATCGGATGGTAAGTGAAGCCCACATTTTTTGAATAAATTAGCGTCTAAGTATTATTTTCAATTATATCACCTACCCTACGTAATAATGACCTAGTTACTACGTATATGTTATATGTATATTACGAGATACCATTAATAATGGCTAGAGGTATAGTCAGTCACTCGACGCATGCACGAAATGCACTTGCACGTGCATGCACGCAAGTAGGTATAAATAGTTAGAGTGAGTAAGTAATTGAATGCCTCGAGTGTTATTGTTTTAAAGAAAATGATTGGACTTTACTTATACGACTAGGTACAACTACAACAGACTTTAAAATCTTTTCGTAGCAAATATCACAAAATGAGTCTTTGTAGGTAATAAGTAAATTCGCAGTCATATAATCAAGGTTATATTTTGCAATATTGATTAACGATAAACTGTGGTTCGACCTTTTTGTCAGATTTTTATTGCTGCGCGATTTCAGACTGGTATCTATGTGTATAGTACATAATACTTGGTACCTACTCGTACTCTCCCAGAATACCGACTGGCACAATTTGGTACTAATACTTACATATTAAAATAAGTACTACTTACTAAGTATTTATCTATTTTCCTTTTTTTTTCCTAATTTACTTATTATAAAATCACTGATATATTTTTAAGAAAGTATAACATTTTATACGCCTATCAATAATAATCACGTTAAACTTAAAAGGTTTATTAAGGTAACAATGAAATTAACCACAGAAATCCATGTATTAGACCTAGCTTTAGGTAAATTTTATGAAGCTCTTTTCATTTTTAAAAACCAATTTCGTACATTGATGAAAGTTAGCAGTTAACGGCCTACTTACCCACAACATAATGCCTGCCTATTTCTACTGAATTTAAATCATACAAACGTACATATTTGCGAACGAGTACGAAGGACAATGAATCATGATTTGCAAAATGTTGGCGTGATCTAGAAAACTTCAAAGCCACCGCGACGTGGTTAAAGCTACACGTATCAAAAGTGTCCAAACTGCTGCGCTGCAATAGCGCACTTGTAACTAACCAATGACCGAAGAAATAACGAATTAGGTGTGAAGTGAAAAAATATTATTATTAGTTAGACACAATATACCTTAGCGAAGTGGTTTCATTTGACTGTCTAGGGTGAGTTCATCGACATTTTGTTTATTGTAAATGATGTAATTGATGTTTTCTATTAAGCTCAGCTAAATTGGATTCCCTTGCATTTGTGTGCATTGTGCCAAGTTAAAGTGTAAAGCGCACAGCAAGTTTCCTTTACACTTACTTATAAATTTTATTGACGGTGCAAAATATGCACATAAACTTTTTGAACTTTTATGTAACTGTTATTGAATCTACAGATGAATACTTAGTACAACATTAAAAGTTTTCTCGAGATCTCGCCACAAAATTTTATGTACCGACAAAAGATACCTATGTATTTATTAATGTATCAACAACGTATATATGTAAATAATTTGTTAACTTTTTTATCCATTTCAAGTAATTTTTAGATGAAACTATTTAAAACTTTACAAAAAAAAACGATTGGCAGGCAGAGAGTTGCCTATGTCGTTGAGTAATATACGCCATAAATACCTACAAAGTCCAAGCCTTCTGCATCTTGACAAAACCGTCTTGGTGTCGTGGTGCGCGCACCGGACTACGAAACCAGCAGCGGTGGCTAGTTCAAATCACGAAAGGGGTAAATATTTGTGTCGCGAGCCCTAGCATTTGTTCGTAAGTCAGGGATATTATAAAAAGTATATTATTAAGTACGTATATCTATATATGTATCCGGTATGCTAGTCGACATTGCCAATTTATTCTGTGACGTTGCACAAGCTCGCACGCTTAGTTTAGGGCTAGTAATTGGTGTGATTGTTGAAAACAATGTAGGTAAATATTTGGTCGTATCGGAAGGGATATTGGAAACGCACACCCCATGCTGAAGACACGCGAGTTTCAGCCGCGAGTCATTTCAAAAGTTCGCAGTAGCGGGTCACTAGCCGCTCGGTTCACCCAACCGCAGCCATGATGTGCCTCAGTCTCTTCACCTTATTCCCTGTCATTCTTATAAGAGTCTGTTATGTCATCACAGGCTTTGTGATATGAACATCTTTGTTGGGACAAGTGAAACTAGTTAAATGTTTACTCTGCACTCTCGGCGGCTGCGTAGGTAAGCGGTTTGGGCGGTATCTACTTACTATGACTATAACATGCCGTTACTTTACTCTTCCGTCTTGGATTTGGTGTCACCGTTTTTTCAACGACAGCTTAACCTTAGGCATTTAAGAGTTACGCAACGAGATGATGAATTTTAATAACGGGCTTAATTAATTTACGTTGTGAAACGACTAAATTAATGTTCTTATTAAATTGTATATTGTTTTGATTCTAGGCAATATTGAACTAATGAATAATGTTAATTAATTTTACATAGTTCGTTAATCAGGCACATCTGTCAATCTAAATGACACACAAAGGTCTGATAACTACTGTAAGCTTTCCGGGGTTAGTTTCGTGCGTACAACTTAAAGCTCGTGAGAACACTGAAATACATAATAGAACACTAGACCTTGCCGCAAGGTCGTCTGGAGATTTGTATTTCTTACTGATTTTGTAACTCGAAATCTAGCTCATTGTCATTTATTTTTCTAAACTAAGATTCTAATTAAATGCGTAAGGTCCTACGCGTTTGTTAAATAATTAAATTAGGCACAACAGATCGTTTTGTTGGTTGGCCTTGGTAGACTAATTAAATGACCTACTGTTCCTGATTTTAAAATTCCACATTGCTAAGGACGATACTTCGTGCTCTATTTCAAGTAAATAATAATTTATTCAGGAGGCAGAGTGAGTACTTCGATGTCGATAGGTATCAGAGCTTCGTAGAGAGCGCGATGAAACGAGGAACTTTTAAAGTCACTTGCAGGCACGAAGGACCCGCTCTTTTGTAGACTAATTAAAAGACCTAAAATGTTTCTGGTTTCTTACAAAAAGCCTTGGTTATAAACTCAGACGTTAGGCACTATGAGTTGTCCTAAATGTAGGTCGCGGCATGATCGTGATTCGTGATGATGGCTTCGATTCCTGCCTGCGACAGTCAAATCTTTTTCAAAGTGTAAAGTAGGTAGGTACAGCGGCAGCACACATCACGCAACTACAAAAACAGCTCTTATTTCGTAGCAACTAGAGGCCTCAAGATCAAGCGGCTGTGTGTAACTATCGACCGATATACAAACATAGTGATTCAATCCAAACATTCAGGAGGCTGAGTGCTCCAACGTCGGGGTCGGCGCGTCGCAGGGCGCGCGAGCGCAGGCGGGCAGAGCAGACGCGCGCGGAGGGCGAGAGGCTCGCCAGGGAGAGAAGGGAGCAGCGGGCTAGGGAAAGGGTTGAGCAGCAGAGACAGGTGGGTACGCAAGGGACATACCTACTGACTACACTGATATTAAATACCTTACTCACCCATTATTATTTAGATTAGTTTTTACCGCCGTAGGTACCAACTTCAATTTGTAGACTGTTCTGTAGATACCCGAAGGTTGTGTAGAAGAAATTGCTTTAAGAAATAAGACTATCTAAATTGTACAACTTGTTTTTGTGTGGTGTGCAATATGAGTGAAAGAAAGAGCTATCTGATTCAATCTGTTTTAAAAAAAAAGAGCTTAAAACCAGAAAGCTCATCATTAAATTATCATGAGGATAGGATAACGGATAGACATACTATCCGTTATCCTAGTCGCCATAGCACGAGCTCACGCTTAATTTGGGGCTAGGTAATTGGTGAGTTTGTTGAAACAATTTATTATTATTATTACTGATGCATATTAACTATACCTACTTTACTTTTCTAGTGCATGTTCACTTAGCCCGATAAAATGTTAATAAAAACAAATGTTTTAAAATGTTACTATTTGTTTGTTTATAACGTTAAGTCAAACTCAATTTTAAGACACAATTTTACGGATTACTTCGCGATTTATTTTGTACTTTGTTGCGAAATACGTGGGATGCGTAGATTACACCCATCTTGTAGTATAACATAAGTACGTAGTAGAAATAAGCATATACCTAGGTACCAGGTACTACTTACCTCAAACAAAACCGTTTTCTTAAAGAGAAACTTGTAAGAAAGGGAAATAACTTCAACAACCAATTGTATATTCTGTCAATGCAACCATCGAAGACAGCTTTTGTTGATTGATGTAACTTTTCTCGTCAAAACATGCGAGTAATTTATAAATATTTTCCATTTCTGAGAAAAATCTCACCGAATATGATTTTTTGTATGAAGAAATGTTATTATTCATTACATTCACATAGCTCTTTGCATTTCATCAGCAGTCAAATGGCGCCGCTCTAAATTTAAAAACTCGCTATTCAATTGTTTTAAAAACTGTAGCCTATTATCTCAAAATGACTAAAGTAAGATGCCATAATCAAGCAACGAAATCACTTGATATCGGGAAAAAAATATATTTATTTTAATGAAACAATACACAATCGTTAAGTTTCTTTCTAAAACTTTATTGATGTGTATGATTATTTCCCACATATTTTCAACCAATTTAAAAAAAAGGGGAGGTTCACAAGTCGTTGGAATCGTTTTACTACGAGTATGTATGTTCACCGATTACTCGAAGACTCCTGATCCGATTTTGAAAATATTTTTTAGTGTCACAGAATATACAGACCCTTAAAATTTTATCGAAATCGGTCGAGTCATCCGTTGAAGGAAGTTAAATGAATAAATACACTTAATTTGGACAGACTAGTTTCCATCCACGTACGTAACTTTCAATATTTGATAGTTATTTTTTTGAAGACGACGGTTGTAATTTCTTTATTAAAAAATAACGATACCATAATAAAACATCTTAAAAATC
The DNA here is from genome assembly GCA_949316185.1 of Pyrausta nigrata. Lineage (NCBI taxonomy): Eukaryota > Metazoa > Arthropoda > Insecta > Lepidoptera > Crambidae > Pyrausta > Pyrausta nigrata. The sequence continues at coordinate 7,964,672 of OX438945.1, read as the reverse complement.
GAGTAGGCGCGAAGGAGGAGCCGAAGCCTTTTACGATGCGTTACGTGCGGAGAAACCAGAGAAATGTGCGACTGACTGAGATGATGTCAGGCTCGTTACATCCAGTACACGGTTGAGGCTGGCAGTTTGTGGCTTACTAGTTCATTGCACTACACAATTTCGCTATTCTATTACAGGTCATTGTGCAATTCATTTCGTTTGATAGCGCGAAGACGTAAATAGTGACGAAAGTTGACGGTGACGAGCATGTATGGCTTTTAAACTTTGTTGTTGCATTGTTTATTATCACTAAAATTATAATAATACGTGAATTCATGCCACGTATATAGCTAGCTAAGTAGGTAATCTTGTTTTTAATCCTGACGTTCCGGCCCAAATGCATGGTCCAATGCATTAAAACCAAATATTTTTTTATAGGTTCCGAGTATGTATTTGGTGAGGATTTGGGGGGGGGGAGGGGTTTGGGTGGCTGACCAGCCTCAAAATGCTCGTATTTATTCTCAAATCGAAAACGGCAGATAAGAATTGAGGCTAAATACAAATAATTTATTATTATTGTCAGTTCGTCAACTTGTATCCTGTATGTTAAGTATCATGCTGCACGAAATGTAAATTATGTCTCATGCCGCTTAAAGTATATCATGAGGCATTTTCCATCATAAATAACTTATGAAAACGACTTTCAGACTATTCAAACTACTCAACTTAAACTAAACCTAGCAAAGAAACCTTTTTGAATATCGCTTTCTATAATCTAATTGTAGTACATAGTTTTTACTACTTACGTCTCGTATATTTTTATCAATTTTGTTGGAAGTATATAAGGAACTAACAATCATTTTCCATACCAAGTTTTTACTAAAGTTTAATTAATATTGTACTTAAAAAGTCACCTGACTTTTTAAGTACAATATTATGGGACTCGAACCTACGACTATACATAGTTGTAAAACAACCTAAAATATGTGGTTGAATACCGACTGCGTCATTAAAAAGGATGGGCTATTATTATGTACAAAATAGTACCATATTTTGCGGTGGTATCGTCGGTACTCTATTTTTTGCGTTTGTAAGTGTTTTATTTTGTATCATTATTTATAAAATCATAACTTGTTTTTAGATTAAAATGAAATATGCTGAAACCGCATAATGTTGAGTATCGGGACTGCTGAGTTAGACGACTGCAATTTTATGGCAGACAGGTCTTAATCTAAGTAGTTATGTTGCATAATTTCCATTTGCGAAACCTAGTAGTTTTCTTACAAAAAAAACCTAAACTTTAAACTGTTACATATATTTTTGGTTAGAAAGTTTATTTTGACGTGTTTTTCCTATTACAAATACCTTTTGCGATTTGTTTCCTCCCTGACACTGTTCATTAGCACATAAAATAAGTACCCATGTACGTTCAGAAATAAAGTTTGTATTGATTGAAAAATGGGTAGAAAAAAAATATGACAAACCTGAAAAAACACAGTTTGATGCTTCATGATATGATAAGCACGATGACATAGTAATACTGAGGACCTATTAAAAACATAGTTTTAAACCTAAATTTTAGGTTTTAAACGAAAACATTAGTTTGAAATCGACTGGTTGATTTGGTTTAGAACCAACTTTACATCTATATAACTACGACAATGAGCTAACGAGCACGTTAGTTACTCGACAAGTGCTTGCTAAATATAATGTTCCTTTTTTTTCTTAATATTCCAGGCCCGCGAAGAGCTGGCGACGTTCGACCCGTGGGGGCGGGCTGGGGGCGGCGCGCCCAACGCGCGTGGCATCAGGTTCACTAACATTCGCGCCAAGGGCATTTATCCCGAAGACGAACTCAGGGTAACTGTATATTTTTTTTAATTTTCTTGTTGCATTTGTTTATCACTATCATAATAATAATAAGGGAATTTATGCAACGTACATATCTAAGCATTTTGCTTTTTTATTTCGGTCCAGTTGCATGATTTTGCATGGACCGTAGTCAAGGAGAGACTGAATGGTCTGGTCCATATTATTGTAACGATAAAGGGTAAGTGAAAGTAGTCCTGCAGGCCCACCACCTACCACAATTTATTGTGCTAGGTGGTGGCCACAATTGATTTTAAGCTGACGTATCCAGACGTCATTCAGTTTGTATACCATTAAGTTAGGCCTGCTGATAGATGGTAAGATAAGTTATGATATTTGGTACTAACATAATTACACACTTGTGTAAAAACTATCGATATAATGATTTGCCCGCTAAAATTTGACACTTTTCAATCCTGAAAATTTAAGTAGACCAACTATAATTACATAACATGATGCAACATAAATATATCATACTATAATAGGTAAGTATAACAAAATAAACATCACCGGGCTTTATAATTTAATCGAGGTGAAATTTCGTTTGTCCTGTTGTATAGTGTTTAACGTGGCTCCCAACTTGGGGTCAGTATGACCATTCCATAACTGAGTAGTTACTGACGCATACTCTATGCTAGTTTACATCGTCACTTACCATCAAGTACGTAGCTTGTTTTTTTTTTTTTGCTGCACAAACTTCTGGTACACTACTACGAATATGAAACTCTAGCAACCCTAATAGTGGGTTGTTTTCCATTACCTTCACTACAAATCCTGTATAAAATGATATACCTTTAACTTTGTAATTTACAATTGTGTGCCAATATATGTCAGATATAATAACTACTCATTCCGTTACTTAGTTATTGATTCGAATAAATCGAATTACTTAATGAAATCGATGTTCCGCGTCTTCGTTTTGCTTGACCTATCGTTCAAAAGGTCAAATGATATTGAACTCATAATACTTCAATAATGTAAAAGCATCAATAAGTACATTGGATCCGAGTACATTGTTTTAAATTTTATGGACCTTTCTAGGTATTGTCGTTAAAAATGTTAACTGCAAAACATTGAATAATTAATGTCATCATGTTGATGTTACGTGATAAACGAGAAAGCATTGTATTCTCGCCATTTTTTGACACGTTGTGCAGTTTTTGTAATCGATCACCACCCAGTGCGGTTTCTTTGCCATAATAAGATATTGACATATGTATACTTAGTAATATTCATAAATATGCGAAAGCGATAAATCTCTATAAGGTAAAGGGTCATCGGCGTTACTACTTCGCACTGTGATGTAACGACACTGAATAAAGAAACGCGCAAATGACCAGCCTATTCTTGGTAGAGGTACGAAATTGTGGACATAACTCTTTTTTTATTGGCTTTACCGCTATCAATATTTGTTAATTAAATATTTGAGAACTGCTTTTTCTTCGCTTTCCTTGTGGCGTTATTACATGTTATGAATATGTACTAAAAACAATTTGCGGACCTAGACACTTCAGATTTCTTCACAATTTCGTCAAAACTAGGATCGATTTTAGGTCTCCTATAATAACAACAGTCGGTTTATGCAGTCTACGGCTTCAATTGCGTAGGATTATATTTCCACAAACGTCGTCACGCGCCAATGCGTTCCCTCTGGGGATATAGGTACTGAGGTAACAGATTATGCTCAGATATTTGAAGGTAGTTGTTAGTTAGGTACTTAGTTATTTATGTCTCTTTCGTAATGAATTTATACAGACACTCGAATTAGGTCAGTTCGAATCAAAAATTTACAACCGATAAAACACTGATTACTATTTAATAATAAGATTATTGCATCCGAAGGCGCTTCAGCTACCTATGCCAAGAAACAAATTCCAGTTTTCATTGTCTTTGGCCCTCTGAGCTGAGGTGTTAAATGGACGATGACCTCAATTAAAATGGGTTTTTGGCAATTTCATGAATGAACATTTAAACAAAATGAAAATGTATTCTCATTTCAGTTTTCATCTTTTTGAACTGAGGAGGACTTTGTGTAGAGAATAAAAGAGAAGGCACTGAAATTTCAGCACCAACAAACATATATAAAACAGAAATGTAAAAAAGGCAAACTTTCGAAGGGAATCCTTCCAATCGTGTTTTTAGATTCATAATTATTTTAACGACGTCCTGAAGTTTTGAGTTATTCGTCAACTCGCCGACAATAAACTCGCCCTCTTGAGCGAATTGGTACCTTCTGATTTTACCTTCCTGGTAAATAGGTTTTAAAACTTTTACTAGATCAGAGCAATGTATGTGATGTTGTCCAAAAAAAAGTGTAAGAAGTGCAATACAGACTCGCACATTGAGGGTTCCGTACAAACAAAGGTTTTGTAACCATAAAGTGGGTTTCGGACTTTTCCTTTACTTTTACTGTAAGACCCTCCGTATTGCCAAATTTCATGACCATAACCTATGGAAAGTACCCTATAGGCTTTGACCTGCAAAATTGAAAAAACGGCTGAAATGGTCGCCACAGCAGCCCAGTATTTGATGTTAATTTATACTTGATTCCTCTATGCGTTTACAAGAAAAAGGGTCTCGACAGACAGAAGGAGAACAAAGTGATTCAAGATTCTATATGGGTCCCTTTTTTCCTTTTGAGGTACGGAACCCTAAAAATAATTTGCAACGCGCCCCTTCTTGACTGAGCTTGTCATATATTTGCAAGGCATCGAGCATATTTTGGCCTAAATTCTCATTATGTGTATTATAGAGCGTCGGCTCGATCCCACGTGCCGCCATGTACCAATGACTTTTTCTAAGCTATGTACACATTAGTTGTTTCACTAACCGATGCTCTTACGGTGAGGTAAAATATCGTGAGGAAACCTGCACATTCAGGCAACTGAATGTGTAACCATGATCCAAAACTGGTCAGGTTCCCCTGTTAACAGAGTCATGGAGGTCAGATGGCAGTCGTTCCACTGTAATTACCTGATCTGCTACATCATGGTCAGCGGATCCTGAGCACTCGCGTGTGAGTGCACAACCGGGATAACGCTAGGATGATGATGATGTGTATTATTCTAGGGTGTGGCACTGCACGAAGTTTGTCGGCCGTTTCCGACGCCGCGGCGGCGCTACCGCCGGACGCCCGTGCGCCTGCGTGAAGACCCGCAGCTCTGCTACGCGGACAACCTGCGCCAGACCATAGAGAACGAAATCCGATACAAGCAGACGCCCAATCAGCAAGAGAGCTACAGGAAACTTTTAGGTAGACTTGGTTTAGTCGTATTAACCTAGCTGACAATTATTTTGAGAATTATCATGACGTAAGTTTCGCACACAAAAATATATTGATCATTTTCTGGTGGGACTCGAATCCACGACTGTGTGACCGAATTATAACGTGTGAATACATTTCTCAAAGTATTGATGAAATCAAACGCTGCAGCGCTGGCTCACTGGCGCAGCAAACACTTACAAAAATTCGTCGACTTGACTAACGTCCTCTGTAGCTGAGTTGGAAAAGCAAACGCCTGGATAGCTAGGGATCGTAGAGTCCTACCAGTGCCATGTTTCAGAAAGCGCACAAGTCTTGTAATACAGTCCCAGTTTGTAACTATTTTAATACTTGGTAACCCATAGTAGAAAATGGCTTTACTGTGGTTACACACTTACATTGCAAGACTTGTATGCTTTGTGAAATAGGGCCCAGGTGACGGTCGATGATTTTTCTGTGCGAAAATTACTTTCGTAAAAACTTGCAAAGAAACTTCTTAAATTTTAAAAACAATCACGATGTTATATCATTTTGCTAAGAGCATGATATAATAATATCGTAAACAACGCAAGTTGTAGGGACTAATTGAAGTTTACAAATGTCAAAAATTTCGGAAGTTCCAATAATTGTAATTTTTTCATCGTAAAAACCTTAAGATATCAAATGTCAATAGTCATGTTGTGCTAATGCAATTTGTCTTAATAAGCTCATGAATATTTAATGCGAAAGAAAACTTGCTTTTGTAGGCGCGTGTACTTACGGATGCTGTAACCGCTCTCTTCTTATTGATTGTTTACTTCTTATTTTTTTAATCACACTAGTGTCATTACATTACGCAATTATAAAAGTAAATTAATTTTAGATGAAATGGTAGAAAACCGAAGGAGGGCTATGAAAGATGAAATCAAGGAGACATTGGACTATGAAAGAAGAATGGTAAAATTAGATCTGATTCAGTTATCCAATACATTTTAATCGGGCAACTTTTGATGGCTGTAATTTTCAGCACGCTATGGACGGGCCATGGGGAAAACCTGGCCCCGGTGGAGCAGTGTGGAGGAACCCTCGAAACATTGGTCTAAATTTCTCCAAGTCTATGGTGATATGTTTTTTATGCAACTTATATCCTTTACAAGCATAAGTTGTATTAACTTTTGATATGCCTTTTACAGGGTTGGACAGATAATGAAATTTTCACAAAGCTTCAAGGGGATCACAAACTCGATAAGAGATCTTCGCTAACTTTACCTCAAGTAAAGAGAGACGATGATACAAGAGAGCAAAGACAAAGAGATTCAGCAGAAAAGGAAAATATAAAACCTTCTAACGTTGAAAAATTGCCAGATATAAAACAAGCAAAAAATGGTAGTCCAGAACATAAGAAAATTACTGTTGAAAAAGATGAAAAAGAGACCAACGCTAATGGAAACGGTAGAGGTAAACGTAGTCCAAAAAAGAAAAAGTTCGTCAAGCGGCTATCTAACGGGGAAAGGATTCAGAAAAATGTTCCTAGTGAAGATTCGGATGAGGGTGTGATAGATGTTAAGAAAATAGATTCTTCAAATGTGGGGGAAAAGAAGCCGACTCCAGAGGCGACGATCTTGCGCGTGACCGGCGGAGTCGAACTCGTGCCCCTCCTAGCCCGGAGGCGGCGAGTCGGCGCCCGCACATTACCGTCGAGTGACGTCACTCGACCTCCTGACCAGTACTGCCAGTACGTATCAAACAATATACCCATTATTTATTATGTGACAACATGTGACGAAATCATAAAGAAACGACGCATGACATATTAAAAGAATTACCATCTGCACATATCTAATTTTAAAGAATAGCCTCTTAATTTAGTAAGGTCAGGGATGATGACCCTATTTTATTAGAAAACGATTAATTTGCGAGTCAGTTTGACAAGTTTCAAAGTGAATATTCATAATAGCATAGGTCAAACAATATATTTTGAGCACACGGAGACTTTAGTCACAGGCAGTCGATAGTGATACATGCAGTTAAGTGCAGAGATTAGATTAATCTCTAACTAAGAAAACGATCTGGATGAATTATTACCAGACAGAATTGTTGGAGATGTAAGAAATAGCACTGGCATCTTAAAGCAAATTATAACTAGATTTAACTTTATCATTACCTAACGGTATTTCTTTCGGAGGAGATTTTGCTGCTCTTATAAGTTTTTATGCGAAAATCATGACTTTTGAGTTTTTGAAGTTAGTTATTCTTTCCATGGTAAGTTAATCTATAAGAGTAGTAAAGTCATTCACAAAGGAACGCGACGAAATTTTGCGTCTTATTTGTATTTATCTACTATATAAAGAACACAAACTTTGCGGTCATGGCTTTACCAATAAATATTAATCATTTTACAAAGATCTTGCTCAATGTGAATGCTAGGCATTATAGTTCTCTCATGCTCGGCCTATGAATTTGGAAATTTCTAACATATTGCGTAAGGCTTCTGTCGAAAAATTTATTTCCAGTTGACACTAAAATACTAGGGTCATCAACGCCGAAGCTTGTCTCTCCCACGCCTTATGGGTTTTAATGATGCCACTTCACAATGTTTGCTTTCTGTTGAATAGAAACTTAATTCAATTAATTTTACTGTTAGTTTAACGCGTCAAATGGTGTTGAAACCCGTATTGTTTACATTAACTTTTTTTATTTCATCCACCAATCAATGGTTGTAAACCAGGACCATTCATCACATGAAATTAATTTTGTTTCGTCGCTATGACCTGCGTAATAATGATTGGTTATTGACGAGCCACCATCACCGACGCTGTTACTCTATGGTCACGATTGACCGCCATCGATACATAGCAATATGGCATTGCGTCACAGCTTTCTATCGTGGTAAACTGTGTATGTGGAGATTTACAGATTTCATTAACACATTCATTTATCCGCCACCGTCGTTTAAGATAACTATCTTTGACGGTGTGAGATGGATCCCGATAGCAGCATTATTTAGGAGATTATGAGACTCTTTTATTGATTCGTTTGAACCCGCCGACCTCTTTATAGTAATAGGAGTCATTCGTTCCAGCTTATCTGCCAGTATCTAATACGTTAGATATAATCAGATATAAATATAATTGGTTGTTCGTCGATGTGTTCACGTTTTCTTTGATGTATATATAAAAATAAATAAATACCTTACTTCTAACTACCTACCTGGAATTACTGATAACATTTATAACACTTGTTTCATTACAGGTGGCGTGAAATTGACGTTCAATATTTAAGAGATTTGAAACACCAGATGCGGGTTAAATGTGAACAGATAGAGGTAATCATCTTGTTAACTCTTCTTTAAATAAATAAATGCTAGAAACCTTCAAACACTTAACGTTTCTTATAGGAAAAGCGGAAGGACTCAGCTGAGAGCACGATAAAACATCATGACACTTGGAATTCGCTGTGGGGCCGGCCTGGCCACGGCGCCCCTCAGAGCAGAGGAAAGTACGCTAGGAGCAATTTAGCACAGCTCCTTTACGTGGTACCGTTTGCCAATGCGCAATAAACGTGCTATACCTATCTCTAGAACAGGGGTGGCGAACCATTCGATCGGGACTATTAGTCAAGTCGATCATGGCAAGGCAACAAATGTAAATACGTAGAAAAGACTGCGCAACGTACCTAATATGTGATTAGTAGATCGCACAGGGTGTCGTCAGTGAACAGTAGATCTTGGGTCTAACCAAGTCAGTCACCCCTGCTATAGAATAAACGAACAACATTTTAGTCCGATAAATTCGTGCGTAAACTTCCTGAGGTCGCCAGAGGTGCGGGGGGCGAGGCATGCTAGATGTCAGCGGAAACGGGTGGTGTTATGGAGAAGGGGAGGGGATTTCCTACGACAGTCACGTGCGATTGGCGCTTACACACAACCTGCATGTGCTTCGCGTAGGAGGGTCGCGCATGAACTTGTCACTGTACACAGTATCTACGCTTCTTCTTCTTCTCGAGTCGATGGTAAAGCGACTTAGATTCGTTGTGCCCAGTAGTTAGCGACGCGGATTGCCTTGTCGTTTGCACACATAAGGTAGAAGAAAGCAGGAAAAGGGCACGCCGGACAAGTCAAGAGATGGGACATGTCTTGTGGAGGAATCCGAAGTCACAGTATCTACGCTCACAGTGTTGTTTATCTTTATGGCACACCCTGGAACATACGCTGACAGTGTTTGTACACTTTATACGGAGGGAAGTTTGGTTTGGTCTGAACTATGTACTCGCACTACAGCTTCTTTATGTACTCGCCGTAGCCAATAGCCATGGTACTAGTACCGTTTACAAATGTTCCTTAAACACCATTCATTCTTCTAGCGTTATCCCGGTTGTGTTCTCTTATGCGAGGGCCCAGGGTCCGCTGACCATGATCCAGGTTGTGGAAGATCAGGTAATTACAATGGAGCGACTGCCATCAGATATCCGTGACCCTGTTACCAGGGGAACCAGGGGAACCTGAACAGTTTTGGATCATGGTTACACATTCAGTCGCCTGAATGTGCAGGTTTTTTCACTATGTTTTCCCTCACCGTAAGAGCATTGGTTAGTAAAACAACTAATGTTTAAACTCAGAAAAAGTCATTGGTACATGGCGGCCCGTGGGATCGAACCGGTACCTCCCGCATGAGGGGCAACCCGCTAGCCACTCCGCCACCGCGCCGCTCCTAAAACACCAATGCAAAAATACAGTAAATTGCCTGCAGTGTAAATAAACAACTTTATGTATAAAATGGTGTAGGACTTAGGTCTACTAGGTATTAGTTTAATGTATTCATACGTTTGCTTTCTGATTTCCTGTAAAGGCAAATGTACAAACAATGCTATCTTTTTTAGAACACTAATGTATAAAATATAAGTACGTAATAAATATTATAGGTAATTAATTATACATTATTAAAATTACTAGGTAAGTAGGTATGTATGTTTAGCTATACACAAATATATTATTAATTTAATCTATGAAACGTTGGGTGAAATAATGTATAGTTTTCCTAGTAAAGTAGTAGTTAAGTGTAACATACTAAGTTAATATTAATTTTAATGGTGCCAATAATCTTGATGAGATGGCGATAGAGATAGATTATATTAGGTATTTTTTTTGGTCCTTGACACATTTGAATCACACCAATGATAGTAAATAATCAACGTTAGTTAATTTAACTGGATAGGTGATTATTTTACAAGCCATAAACGGTACAGCGGGATTATTTACCATTATACCCATTTACCACTCATAAAGGTAATAAAAGACCCTGTATAATATTATGTGCGTAGATTAATTTGTTACTTAAACTGCAAAAATATAACCACAATTTGTTTGTAATAACCGTAATGTTTTGTGAATAATAATTACACTTCCACAATTTTAGTTGTTTAATTCTATGAAACCTTGCACAAAATAATTTACTTAAACAAAAGCGGCACATGACTTTATTTCACGAATCACGACTGGTGTAAGCAATTTTTAATGTGCTAAGAAGAAATGAACTTAAATAACCTAACTGATGCTAAAAAGATATGCATTTATATTTACTGAAAATACAGGTACTAGTATGTTAAATGCTTAATACATGTGAAAGTTACAAAGGTATAACCCGACGTGTAAATACCTACATTAGCACGCGCCTAGTAAACATTACAGTACTTATAGCTTTTTGTACTCAACGACTAATCTGCTGCAGCTACACGTAATGTTACCGCAAAGGCGTAACACGTAAATTTTTTTGAAACACGCTGTATGTGATAATAACGGTGTCCTTGAACTGGCGTTTGTCGTGGGATGTGGCAACTGGCACATTCCGACCCACCGCATCGTCGTTGCGCAATGGTGCATCCAAATGCAACGATGGAATCTTTCGGCCACCATACCACTTCTCATAATCAACCAGACTGACCAGCTCAGTTCCGGTCTCTCAAACTTACTGTTATCTGCACATTCTTATTTAATTAGTTTGATTAATAGTTTGTCAACACCGAATGTTAGATCCATTAAACGTTTATAAGACATCTATCAAAGAAACGAGCTCTTTGTTAGCTATGACTTAAATATTATCTGACAATAATAAGTATGCAAAATTGTCTTCGGATTAGTATTACTACTAATGTTGCAAGGAACCCTAATTCGATTCGAATTCACTTGAAAAAAATTATGTTTGGATATTGGGCATTGTTGCTCCTGTAAAGGAGTAAACAAGAAAGTACTCATTAATTATAAAGAATGTTTGACCTTTAAGAAATATCAAGGCATTGTAAGATTTATGATCCGAAGGCAAACGGCGGTATGCTGTTCTGACGACCATTTGTCATTTAGAACTAAGACAATGGTTTCTACAAATGAACCGTGTAAAGAAATCTTTAACAACTTTCCATCAAGATAATAAAAACACTTGGATTTCAACTTCTTACTCATTCGAATATTGCTTTCTTATTCGGTATAGGCCGATTGTTTATGAACAATCTACTTACATACATATACTTACATCAGTGATTGTGAGTACCAATGTTTTTAGGGAATGTTTAAAGGGTACTATGAAGTTTGAATCGATAAATACCCTTTTATAGTTTCGCAATTTCCGCCTTTATGTCTGTCTGGCCGCGATCTAGCGCAGGTACTCTTAGTATTAAAAAGCTGTAACTTGCCTTATTATGTATATCACGCCTATCAGTCCTAGCATCATAGAAAACCAATAGGTGACAAGAGACGTTCAACTACGGACCTCTACATTCAGGCGTGGTGGCCCGACATACGAGCACTTATTGGCTATTTGTTTTTATTGATAAATTAATTTTCAATTAATCCGAAATTCATTAGCCTAGCCTATTAGCAAACGACCTAACTCGCATAACACCCAATCGTAAACGTCGTATCCGTATGGTATACCATACGAATACGGTAAAATTCTTGGAGCAAACAGAAAAGTGCGTACCTATATGTAAATGACGCATATGGAGAAAGCATCGTATTATGACGTAATGACGATAAAACAGACATTTTCGAGTCGAGGGTGTGGTTATGTTTTATGCAATTTCGAGTGAATTCAAGGAAAAATTTTGAATCTTGAGATCCTGTTTGAACTAAAAAACATACTTTTAAACTCTATAACTTGTGTTTACATGGACTGATAAAATAAAATAAGTCATAAAATGAAGTAACAATATGCACACTACGAACCCCAAATTATATTACCTAACTGTAAACTAATTGCAGTCTATTCACAATTTCGCCTAGGGCTATAAATTATTAAAGGTGTGAACCTGCACAAGCAATTCTTTTAGTGCCTTACTAGTGTAGGTAATTTGACGCAACATATTTGATTATAGTAGAAATATATATTTACTTCGTGTAATTGATAATCTGGCATTTAATTTTAGAAACTGTAACAGTTCCATAAACCGTCATGTCATTGCAATGAAAATATCTTTATTGTCTCAGCCTCATACCGCATAAGGTTATCGCAAAATCGTAAATGTCAGCTAGAGTTGAAAGTTAAACTTTGCAAAATTTAAAAAAACGAGTAACTAATGCAAATCAATGAGTTTTCTTTAATTTAATTATTGTCTATTTTTAATTGCAAGCATTTTTCACACGTTCTTTCACATACCTATATAATCAAACCGGATAAGATATAACTGCATATACTCGTACCTGTTGTTCAAGTAGACACACAGACTACTTAATTCCCAAATTGCTCTATTCAAAGCACGTCTGCAGAACAACAAATCGGTAACAATGGCAGAAAATTGCACTACTGACTGACACTCGAACTATCACCGAGCACTTGTCCCACGGGGCGTTAAGCCGCAGTCGCAGATCAATGCGCACGTGACGCAACACCCTAACAAGTCAAGTCCGCGAGGTGCGCGGGAGCAGCGCGGTGTGCGCGCGGCCTAAGGTTAGGGAAAAGAAAGTCCACGCGGGAACCGGTCGCTGAGCTTTGACCCCAACACAATATACCACACTCCATTCAACTGTTTTTATTGTACACATTTTTATTTATTGCATTTCAATTTGCCGTCTTCTTAAATAACCTCGCCATCGATTCACGCATTCATCACAATTTACGCCCAAATTCTTACGACAACCGAACGCTCGCCAGCTATGATGAATAAGAATTTATGAGCTTACGTGGGTAAGCTCATGAATTCATATTCATCATAGCTCGCATGTGGATCCATGTCGAGTTGAATCATTTGCAAATGTAATTGCATCAATTTTTTCCGTTTGAGAGAATATGAAAAATAAACTGACATGGTGTAAGTACTGACGCGTTGAAGTCTTTATTACGCAGCAATCGTCAGCGTTATTATGAATAATGTTTTTTTGTTTGCTTGCTCTTGAGGCTTGAATAATATACGCGATAGTTAGTTTATTTCCTTTTTATAAAATTTACCTACTTTTCAGATATTTTTCAGATATACTGGTGTTGTTTTGTAATCTAAATTGTTTTGAAACGTAATATTCTCTAGGCGTCAGATGTTAAGCAATCAGTCCAGGCGATTTATATAGAAATTTCGTGCGACGTCGCACGCAAGGGACGAGAAAACGAAACAATGCAATACGTCGATGATCCTCATTAGTCATTAAATGAGTTCTTGTTAGGCTATTGGTTGGTGATTTCGAGAAAGTACCTGAAATCTATCTTTTAATTATACCTTGATACTTTAACGTATTACTTCATGTAATCAACATAACGTTGCTTGAATCGTCTGTCAGATGTTTTATTCTCGTAGCGCTTGTGGCACCAAATAAGTACATTTATTATTGTGTCAATCTGTCAACATACCAAGACAAATTAATGGAGCGCTGTCGCAGCGTGCCCTTATTCGAATCACGATAGTCAAATGGCGTCGAACAAATAGTGATTGCAGCAATTCACTAATCTGTGACGACCATCAAGTGCATACTCTTGGTTCTTATTAGCCGCACATCGGTCACGGTTGGCCGCACAGTCTCACTCGTGTGTGTGACGTGTTGTGACCGACTTGTTTAAGGTAACACGGGAATAAACACGGCACCTGTTGACGTTACATGAGCGTGCCTAATGTCTTCAGTGACGCTGGTGTTGGTAAACAGACAGCCAAGTTCCTATTTACTGTTTTTTAACTCCTAGTATACTAGTTACAGTTACTGCTTCTAGTATAAATAAAAAAATCTATCAGTGTAAAAAAAAACTATTAATTTTAGATTACGTTTTTCGTATATCTGTCTCTTCTTAAAAGTTTTTGTTTTTCTGAGAACAAACATGATATAACTTTTATCATATCAAAAGATAAAGGAAGTGAATGTTGTGGTGTGGGAATTTCAGAAACAATTAGACCAAGTATGTGACATTATACTTATAGTTGTAGTTCCTACCTACATGTTGTGTGTCTACTGTTTAAGACTTCTTTACAAAAGCTGTAGTATAGAAAATTTTACATATTAAAGTAAAGTATTTCTCTTTGATATAAATTAATATTTTTCTGTCATTTTTTTAAGAATCTTTAACTTTAGTACCATAGGTACTACATACACACATATGTAGGTACGTACATTGGGAGTTAAGTATGTTTTTAATATTCGCAAATATTTTAAGTTATTGTCTAACTTGGCTCGCTTTCGCAGCACTCGTTATGTGCGTAAATAATTCGCACTAATAACGCGCTCTTCTAAGCCTCTTGTTTTACGACTTATTAGATTTGGTTACAAGGCACATGTTTTGTTTCTTCTAGGAAGTCGGATTGCATGTAGGTGATTTGCAGCTAGTACATTTGTAAGCTTTCAATGACTTGTAAGTTTTTTAGTACATTCGCAATGCATGTCATTGTAATTGGTAACTTGATACCAAATGATTGATTACGTCAACAATACATTATTTGTGTACTTTGTTTCACTAAGTGAATAATTGTGCATATAGGTTTGGAATCACGCATTATCTTTACAACCGTAGTGGCAACCTAGTTGCTTGCATTTGGGGAAACTCTTACAAACACTGTTGCTCGTACGACAATTACAATACCTTAGTTTTTCAATATATTCGTAACACGAGTGCCCAAAAAACGAGTGTAATGTTTTAAAGGATGCATTCCGAAGGTGGTCCCACTGTCACCTAGTTAGGGTCTCATGACGGGATCTTGAAGAAATCGAAAGAACTCTTGAAATATTATAGACACATTTATATAGATTTTGGTGTTTTATCAAAGTTACTCTTGTAATATGCTCACAAAAACTACAACGTGGGACTGAGAATTAAGATCACAAACGGCGATCGGAACTACTGAAGTATAAGATATACAAGCGGTGAGATTCGATTAATTCAACATGGTTGTTAATCTATCACCCACAATTCATATGGTTAGGTGGAGCTGATGGTAAATTACCAGGAGAACTCCTCAATAACAAACTTTTAAACAAAGAAATAAAATCGGCTCTAAATAAACTACAAAACTCAAAAACTTGATACTTTTACAAATAAAGATCTGGACGTACGGCATTTTGGAGTCGGTGCCACTATTCAGAGATAAGGTTTTTTCAAAACGTTTTTCTTGACCTACATAGTCGATCAAAACAGTTTACTTAATTTCAATTTGTGGTGAGTACCTAATGCTAGTATACAATTCAAGCGACAATGATCCTCAGTATCAACTTGCAACTTCATTAGTGTTTACCTCACAACGAGTAAGCTGTAAGTTTGTGAATATCATCAATGACGGACGAGGGGCAGGTTTGTAAACAGTGTAAAGTGTCACATCCTCGTTTGGATGTGGTATTTTACACAATCAGTGGTGGTTCAGGCGGGCCGTTGAGAGTTCCAATGCGCAGTGTGTGCGGATCGAGCGGCGCGAGTGACGGTGCCCAAGCGCAGCTAAGGCGGAGTTCATACAGTGTGACCACGGAAACGGACTACACGATGCGGCTTGTGAGTACCCGTGTTTATACTAAGGGTGCCGGTAAAGTGTGCACGAAAAGTGTAAATTTTCAATGGTACATAACTCGGCTGATGTTTAAGCGTAAGTGGATGCGTTGAATTACAATTTATTGGTTTTAGTGACGTATTTTTGGTTACGTTAATTTTATGCCAAAATTATTTGTGTTTAATTGTTTAGTGACTTACGAATGTAAACAATAAAAAAATGTGTTATGACCATTGATAAATTTACAATTAGTATGTATATTAGATATGACCTATATACTTTGTAATCCATGTACTACTTATGTTGCATGATGTAACTAATTAGCAGTAGGTAGGTACAAAAGGTACGATAACTAACGGACCTTATAAAAAGTTATGCGGACTTACAAACTTAAATATTATATAATAAAGTTATACTCTCTGTAAAACTGAAACTAATGTTTACGTACGTATGTACCAACGTACATTTTAAGCATTGGCTATTTTGCCAGACAAAAAGTTTTCTCTCACGTAGTAATGATAGCGTATTATTCAAATGAAATTTAACCTTTCACTGTGAGTGTCGTCGTTACAGAAATTTCTGATAACAACGAAAACGGATGAATAAATAAATAAATAAATAAATAGTTTCAACAAACACACCAATTACCTAGCCCCAAACTAAGCGTGAGCTTGTGCTATGGTGACTAGGATAACGGATAGAAATATTTAAATACATATAAACATCCATGACTTAGGTACAAATGCTCGTGCTCATCACACAAACATTTGCTCCTTGCGGGATTCGAACCCGCAACCGCCTGGTTTAGAAGTCCGGTGCGAAGAATAAATATTTAATAAAAAATAAATAATATTATTAAATAATAATATAAGTTTTGAATTATCTTTCACTAACCTTAGGCTCACTTGCGCTAGTCCAGATTAGCTAATCCGAAGCTTCGCAAATGGGCCTCAGTGTCTGAAAGAATCAATAATTTAATTATGCTTGAGTCATAGATCGTAATTGACTGATGGCGAGAACACACTTAAATTCTAACAGAATCTAGGAAAAGTCTTCTAGAAAATTACGTAAAGCTTTGTAATATTTTATCGTGAAGTGTCTAGAGGCTTTATTGTCTCTGACTTATTAGGTTTATGTCGTAAATAATTCCTGCAACAGACTCCGCGGTAACTTTTTTGGAATTATTGCTTCATCATCGACTCGACATTATGGTTTACATCAGCGATATTTTTTATTAAAACATAATAATATCACCGATGCACTTTCGCCCCAGTGACGCAATGCATGCGTGATGTGATGATGCGACCACCTCGTTTGCATTAATTGTCGGAAGTGGCTGAGCGGTATTAGGATCATAGAATCATCTGGCACTAAGTTTACGTAAATATTAGAGGCTTGTTTCGGATATTGACACAATATGCCACTAGTCTAGACACTACGATGACGCAAGATCGAGGGAAATAGCTACTTCATCGAATATGTTGAATTAAATGTTCTAATGCTTCCTAGTTATATTGCAAATGCGAGATTTCATCGCAAATTTTTGAAGAATTGGCTTGCACAAGGCCTTGAAAAAGGACAAAAGCATAACCTTTCAAGGTTTCAAGGACCCCATTACGAGCAGATTTTCATGTGACATAATTAATATTTAATTGACGACCTTGGTGTAGTGGTTCGCACCCCGGACTACTAAATCAGGCGGTTGCGGGTTCGAATCCCGCAAGGGGCAAATGTTTGTGTGATGAGCACGAGTATTTGTACCTAGGTAAGTCATGGATGTATAAACGTATATAAGTATGTCTATCCGTTATCCTAGTCACCATAGCACAAGCTCACGCTTAGTTTGGGTCTAGGTAATTGGTGTGTTTGTTGAAACTATTATAATTATAGCATATTGATCAAATGCCCATAGTTTCATAAAATGATATATCAATCGAACATTATCATTTAGTAGGTATTTTAACTACATTATTTATTGTAAACAAGTGCAGCTCAATAAAACGACTTCCGTCTCAACGATTTTTTGTGAACTGGAAGTTTGAAGCGGACATAAATTTTTATATTATGGTTATGATGGTCCAAGTAGTACGAGTAACGCGTGAATTTATTGAAAGCGTTAATGTTCCAGTTACGAAACAAATATTCGGAAATAAACAAATACGAAAAAGTCATTAAGAGAACCTGTATTACGCAAGACACACAAATAATTATTAAACTGAAAGGGATTTTGCAAAGATTCAAGGCAGTAACATTTTACTTATTTGATTCTGTCGCAGGGATTTTGTCAAAGACGTGATATTATAATTTCACTAGTGAAATTATAATTACACTGATTATTGTCAATGACGACTGGTTTGTATAATTTAACGGGCTCTTTTCAGTGATATTGTAATTTCACTGAGCTGCAATAGTAATAATATAATAAATCTAGGCTTATTATAAGTTGAGTTTGTGGTGGGAGACCCGCGTGTTCTGATTGGTCAATTGAGTTAATCAGTCGCAATACACATTTATAAACATTGGAGCGTGCCTTTTTAAATATCAGTTCATTACATATTTTTGGTGTTCTTATGAGGTATTTAGTTGATCATTCTAGTCAATATCTTCAAAATGAGTGATCGTGAGCATTTGGAAGTGTTCAATACTTGTAGTTCAGTTAGTAAAGAAAATAGACCAATCAGCGATCGCTTTGATAATCTAATGGCTTTCTTAAACCAGTGTTATTGTTAAAATATCACTGCCTTACAATATCACTGTATCGGTCTAGTAAAATTATAATGGCACTGAAACTAGCCAGTTAAATTGTAAGTAATGCAAACGCTTGACAATAAATCAGTGTAATTATAATGTCACTAGTGAAATTATAATATCACGGATTTTATAATATCCCTGCGACAATTCTATGAATAATGCTTCAACGCGTGTGTTTTCCTTATAAGCACTACTTACAAACATAGAAAGGAATTCGATTTACAAATTAAAATTAACAGTTTTAATTATAATATTTTACACTAAAAAAATCTGATTTTTAATATTCAGCTAAGTACAAATACGAGTACCTACCTATTTATAGTTGTCAGTGTTAATCCACACGGTATCGTATTCCAGGACAACTTTGCCAGATTAGGTAAGGATGCCTAATCGACCTTTAGCCCTGTGATTTAACTGTCGTTAGGTAACATACGTAATACAAGTTTGTGGGTTTGTCAGCTGTACATGCCATACCGTACCTACTTGAGAGAGTCCTCTTGACTCGTCTCTTTGGGTGAGTCTAAAATGTGCTTCAAAGGCTTGAAAATGCTACATAGTAGGTAAACGGAATGTTGGAAACACATTCCTTTTGTGATTGGGTGTTAATTAATTTGTCGAATTGCTATCTCACCGAACTATGAGAGTATAAAGGAACAGAGAGTGCGCTTGTGTATTGTGCACACACACTTTTAATTGTCTTGTGCGCTACGTATAATATCTCCAGCGCAGTTGTCGTAGTCGAAATTCTGATAAAATTATTAATAGACATATTTCAAAACACTCGTAGTTAATTAAAGTAACTCAATCAATTTCTAAATCTAAGAAGCTTTATTTGTACAATGTGATATATGACGTTCTAATATTCTGGGAACATTTTTAACAGCGAATTTACAACAACTTTTATTAATACGAGTAGTTACTCCAAAATCCTAAAAAATAGGGCCGTTTAATAAAAGTTGTTGTAAATTCGATTTAAATACGTTGCTACGTTAAACTTCTTAACATATCACATTATATTTATAAATAGAAGCATTATGACAAACACATGTTGAATGACTTCAAATATGATACATGAGAGCGTAAAAAGACAATGGTTTTTAACAATTGTGTGTATAACACAGAATTCCTAATAAAATGAATGGTAATATTTAGGTGATTGTTCGTTTCTAGGTGTTTAAAATAAACTAATATAATAACACGGAAAAGGTTTAACTACGAAGAGAAGAATGCGATAACTCAACGATTATAGGTGTAATTAAAATTGAAAGCAGTGATATGCTCACCTAACAATTAGATTACAGTTTATAACCGCATAATGACTTTATTTTGTACAATGCATGGGTTAATACCCTATACTTTTACCCATAGCTTACTGATTTTGTAACAATAGCGCTTAGTTTCTAATACCAGACAACAATGTGTGAAAGATACTTCCGCTTTGACCGCCATACTTACTCGTACTTGTACCTATACACTAATAAAGTTTTAATAATTTCACACTGTTTTCTAGCAATACGACTAACTGTTGCCCACGACTTCGCGAAGATGTTGATTTTTCCGTACATACTTTTACCCCCATTTCACCCCTCGAAAGGTTTTTTTTTAATTCCTGAAATACGTTATTCTTAATTTTTTACTGAATACCATTTTATATCGATTTAGCTTTAAAACTGACGGAGTTTCTTAACAACATACCCCCACCTTTTTAGCCCCTCAAGGGTTACCCCTTACCCCTTTCGGAATTTACATTCCGAAAAAGGGTTTTTTATGAAGGGAGCATGGACTGTATATATTCTTTGGTATGGTGCAAGATTTCAAGTTTCCAATCCCATTAATTAGGCTGTGCGTTGATGTGTCACTCAGTCATTAAGTCAGTTTTCCTCTTTAAGTAAATATATGCCTATTTAGATTTTCATCTAAACATATGTGACATTGTTTTTAGAACATTATTTTAAGCCAAACAAGAACTATGCACTGGTCTCAATGAAGCTGATCTGAGGGTTACCGAATCCTATTTAAAGAGTTGTCTAATGCATTTGACGAGCATGACTTTATTTCTATATCAGTACGGTATGGTAATATGTGATACATTATTGTAGAATACATAAAGACCTACTGTTAGATTGCATTCCGCTAGCTAAATATAAACTGTGATATTGGTGAAACGCAGTAGGTAAACGTTTCCCTGCGCTAAGCGAACCAGCTTATCTGCGGTGCATTGATCACGAACTAACGACTTACCTTTGAACCTTTCCCTGTCTTCTACGATATAATAGCTTCGTTCAAACTGCCATAAAGCAAGTATAATAATAACTTTGGATTTCTCAATCAAATAAGTACTTACCTAAATGTTAAGACAGAATGTCGTCACTAAGTTAACGATAAAATTAAGAAAACCTCCAGAAATCAGAGCGTTATGGTATCTGTCTGCATCTGCATCTGTTGATTATGAGACACCAACGAATAATTACTTAATACCGTGATTTTTTTACCAGCCTAAATCATTATTTTGAAAAATATACCTTAGCTGTGCTGTATGCTATAGGGGTAAAAGCTAAGTAGTAAATTCAAAGTCGTGGAGAGCGACTAATACATACTTGAAATGCTTACTGTCTCCCAGATCTCGACTCTTTTAGCATGTTGTTGGCGTGAGACAGTGAAAGCCCGAGATAGCCTTATAATTTTGATATTTTTCTCACGATCTTATACCGCTGATTAAGATACATTTGAGCATACTTTCATTGTGTTAACAGTTTTCTATAATCCGATATGTAATTAAAGCGCAAGTCGTGCAGCTTAATGCGAAACAATTTAATATTTGATTATTTTCATTTAATTTGTTATATCGTATGATCGATGGGTGTCAAAATTATATCACAATCAATCTGTTCCATTACCGTGTACCAAACCGTAACGTTTGGTCTAAGTATAAAGATTTGTTTTACTGACCTGTATGTTTCTCGTTTGGTTATCCAACGTTACAAATTGCTTTCCCGTGGCGCACTCTCCATAGCTATACGCCCGAGGGTACTCGTCATTGTACAAAACCGTTGGCTTAAGCTTCATTTATTTCGGTTATAATAAAGGTTACACTTGTGTAACTTGCCTTACATAGCAGCGCCGAACTAGAATATTAAGGCCCACTTGCGCACGTCCAGATTAGCCAATTCGGACTTTTTCAAGGCCTATAATCTGAGTTGAAAGCCCACTTGCACAAGTCCAGATTAGCGATTCCGAAATGTCCACTTGCGTCGGTCCAGATTACCTAATCCGGACTGGCGCAAGTGGGCCTTCAACTCAGATAAAAGGCCTTGAACAAATCCAGATTAGCTAATCCGGACGTGCGCAATTGGGCCTTAAAGATCTTGTTCTCATATATAAAAACAAATCAAACTTCGCGAGAATTTTGCACAAGTTGCGATTTATGTATAAGAAGGTTACTTCATCTCGATATATTAGGCAATGTTAACACAAAATAATTAAGCTCATTTTATAGTTTTAATCTAAGTACTTTATTTATGAACATTCCCAACAGTTCAAAATTAAAATTGATTGCAAATGCTAGGACTCCCCCGCAGCTATTTTAATTTTATTGAATACTAATAAATTAAGTTTAGCCTTTGATTAGATCGCTTAGCCGTTTATTTCTCGCTTAAAATTATGACCTCTTAACCCGAGCTCATCTTTCGCAGCTCCGGAGTGTAATTTCGCCCAAGGCGAGGCAAGGCGGCCTAGTAGATGTATATTTTTACAAGTAGGTACTTATGTTGTTTTATTTATCCAGTTTTCTAAGCTTCAGAAGCGTGACTGTAACTAGTCTGATGAGATTGGGCTAACTAAGGCAAACACAATAATCTCCTTATTAATAATGATTATGCCATTGCTATTTTATAAAACACTTGAATAATATGAGATGGCTAAATTGCAATGTTTGCCTCCACTATGACATGTTACCTATCTGTCATCGATTCTAAATTAGCAATTTCATATTTGTACAAGTGTATAGCAGTGGCAAATTCATTATTAGTAACCCCGGTATTTAGGTAACGCTTTCATTTTATCAACTTTTTACTTTGATTGACGTTACTAAGTTGCTTTTAGTGGGTTTGATCGGTGACGCCCTTTGTTCCTCTCGTAACTTCGTAATAAACATTTGATTACATAGGTATGAACTAAGAATAAGTCACGAAGATGATCAATCGTTTAGTTACTGATCTTTTGGACAGTCTACCGTCCGTAGACATGAAAAAAAGAATATGGAAATTTCCAGCTCCAGAGTTCCCAATTGCGGATTATTTTTAGATTTTAAGGCAGACAATTGGTAATAAATAAACGTTAAACATAGAACTCCTTGGGCTTTGCCGCAGCTAGGCACAATTAAGCAACAATAACCAAACTTGACCAATGTACATACAATAAATGGGTTAAACTTCTCGACAATAATATAAAATGGAAAATAAACACATGGAAATACTTAACTGTAATTGAATAAATTAGTAGGTAAGTACAAACAGCTCTACACCTACAAACAGTTCTAAGTAGATACAGGTTA
Source organism: Pyrausta nigrata (assembly GCA_949316185.1). Classification (NCBI taxonomy): domain Eukaryota; kingdom Metazoa; phylum Arthropoda; class Insecta; order Lepidoptera; family Crambidae; genus Pyrausta; species Pyrausta nigrata. The sequence continues at coordinate 7,941,342 of OX438945.1, read as the reverse complement.
AAAATATTAGCCTAGGTTATTTTGCCGCCAGCCAACCGTGCTGACGAACAATGACTGCAACATCTAATCTCACCAGAATAAACACGAGAATATAGTTAGTATTCTCTGAGTTGAAACTAAACAGTTACCTCAATCATCTTTGATAGTCGAGAGCTGAATACCCGTCGACACTGCAAATCACAAGTCCATTGTGAGTCTGGGTATCTATATTCAAATGTATCATGACGACATTAAGGAAGTGAGAGACAGATTTCAGATTAGATAATAGTCTGCTGATATTAGCACCAAAAGGCGATACTAGTTTGCTAATAGATATGTATATTATGACTAGTACCACAGACTGGGTGGAGGCCGTTTGATTTATGCATGTCATCACGATAAGTTTTATCTAAAATTTTTCATCATGTCATTAAAACTTTTTTCTAATTGACTCGTTGATTCTAAATTGTATTTCATACACAAATGCACGTTGAAGAATTTAGAGCTGATGATTGATTAGTGCAGTATACCTAACTTACTATCTTAGCTATTATTCATATTTTTATTTATCGTAATTGTAACTCGTAGAAAACGTTACGTTTCTCGAAACGTTTCTAAACCAGTAAGAAACTATCTTCCTAAAAAGCTTGTTCATCCCTGCAATGGTGAAAAAGCTCATCTACAAACATGACTTATTTCACCTACATAACATACTTGTACCTACCTACACCTGAACTAAGAGCTGCTCAATGCACTATTCATTCGATTCATTACTCAACACAAGTAGGCTAATTAGGCCGTAGCGTAAAGACAATGAAGTATACGTATTGAGATAAACGAAGAACATCCAAGATTACAAATGCCATGACAGTGTTACACAGCATTGTATATTCCAGGGCAAACAATAATTCTCAAACATTAGGTGCTATTATTGTTTTAATGAGGTGTCGCAAACCATAGTATTGACCAGACGGCTCTAAGTAGAACAACAAAGTATCTACTCGAATTCCCACAGATATCCTACGAATCACGCAAAAATATTGTTTAAGATAAGCACAAACAATATGAGTGAACAAATACTTACTGGCTCAGATTTCATCGTAATATGGGAATTTAAGCCTGTTGATATTGAACTCAATGTTTACCCTGATAAAACAAAGATTCCGATGATAATAAAATCCTATTGTGCTTTAGATTTTAGTTAGTATTTTACAAAACTTAAGCTTACCCTAGCCTAGCCAAAGAAAAGAGTACCCATGGTAGACTTTTTGTTTTATTTTTACCTATTTTTTGTACCTAAGTCATGGATGTTTTTAAATGTATATAAGTATGTCTATCCGTTATCCTAGTCACCATAACACAAGCTTACGCTTAGTTTGGGGCTAGGTAATTGGTGTGTTTGTTGAAACAATTTATTTATTTAATTTATTCGTATTTTTCTTCATCGGTTGTGTAGGCTGTGATTTTATTACACGGCGTTTAGAATAATCGGATTGTTGGTTTGTGATATAAGTATAAACAAAAAGGTAAAAGGTGTGATGATATTTACAGTTAAATGTTGGAAAATTGTATTTTACGCAGGAGTATGCACCAGTATGTAAGTAGGTAACTTCTTCCCTGAATAGTTTAAAGCGCAGACATACATACATAAATGGTCAAACGTTAAATCACGAAATGCCTTTGGTACCTACATTCAATGGATCGTGACGCCTATTGTAGTTCTGGTTGAACCTATTCAAGACTTTGAAATATTGAGATTTATGGATATCACTGGCCGATTTGGCAGATATGAACCAGATATAGCTTTGACAGAACAAGTTAGGTCGTGTTCATACTTATTTGTCGGTATGATTCAGGACATATTTAGACTGGCTTAATACAGAATGCAGTTAATATTTCTTTATAAAATGCAAGTAGGTTTAATAAATATATCACATATTTAACTTATATAACACAGTATGACAAAATATTGTCATTCGACCATCTTTTTAGTACTCAAATTGGTTACGTAAGTACCTACATACTTATAGCGAGTTGTAACGAAAACGTGTAGTAGTTATATGTACCTACTACACGTTTTCGTTCAGTATGAACAAAGCAGCTGAAGATTCATGTTACCTGTACGTACAGACAAGACAAGGCATTCATTTCTGCTTATTAAATTCGCCAGCGTTATTACTCAAAATTGCACTCGTTCCGCCTGTAATGGAATTAGCCCCACAATACATTTACTACAAGGGCCTTTCTCTGATAGGTCACCGGCCCGTCTAATAAAGATTAACTATGAAGATAATACGTAATAATATAGTATTATGAGAAGATGTACCCATACCTAAGATGCTGTGCAATCTTGAAATTTGTTAAGTAAAAACACTTGTAGTAATAAAGTAACTTATGTAAATAAATAAATAAAATTGAAAATTCAATGTTTTGTTTATTTATATTTTTTTCCAACTAAAAAAATTACGCATGATAAAAGATGCAGTGCCATCTCTTAAACACACAAATCAACTTTTTAGGGTTTACTTACCCGAAGGGACGGAACGGGACCCTATTAATAGGCCTCCGCTTTCGGTCTGTCTGTCTGTTTGTCACCAGGCTGTATCTCATGAACCGTGAGAGCTAGACAGTTGAAATTTTACAGATGATGTATTTCTGTTGCCGTTATAACAACAAATACTAAAAACAGAATAAAATAAATAATAAAATTAAAAATATATATATATTTAAGGGGGACTTCCATACAAACGTGTTGGTTTTACCTATACTGTCTAATGTTGTAAGTTAATGGTACGGCACACGGTACGGTGTTAAAATGGAAGTGCGCTAATCCGACTTGCACTTGGCCAGTTTTAAGTACTATATGCACCATAATAAGCTCTAAAACAAATCATAAAAGCGTCCATTACAAACGCTAAATTCCAATTAATAACACATTACATTCCCTGTTTACTTATGTTGCTTAAATCGAGAATTAAAATCAAATCTGAAGCGCAGCTGTGGAATCTAATACTTTTATTAAGCCGCGGCTCCTTCTTGATCTAGTCACGCGAGCAACGCGGTTAGATAAGCTTCTGTTGCCGTTTTCTCACGCTGAGAACTAAGCAATATGTGTCAGCCAACTGAATATTTCCTTTAGTTAATCATCTCTTTCTGCTGACATAATAACAATTTTATTCTCAGCCGCGTAAACGATAAGGAAAAATTTTGCGCAAAAATTTAATCTGAACTCCATAAATTAGGGTAGTTGTAAAATTATTAATTGCATTTTCTATGACATAATTTCCCGATCTATTCTTGTAGAGCGTTCCCTAATATTAACTTTTACATATTATGACTGTTATTCGAAAGGAATTTCTTTATTGCCGCTATTATGGCTTTAATTTCTGCATCGGCATGCATAGAAACATAGTACGTATACAATTCGAGAAAAAGCAATTTACGCAAATTCAGCACGTTGTGATGATGTAAACTTTCACTGTGCCATGCCAGGTGACTGTCAACTACTTTGAAATAAGTGCCTAAGTATGAAATATGTTTTCTTCATACGAATATAAAAGCCAACATAGAAGACTAAGTACAAGACTGTCTTCTACATGACAAGACAAGTAGATATCGAAATATGCAATTATTGTTCGGGGTGATATACCTGCTTAGTGACCCAATTAATTGGCCTTAAAGTTCTTATTTATAGGCATCTAATTTTGCATCATAAATATTTATGATATACATATTTCATAACAGTCGCTAATTATTTTCCTATAAAACTATTTCATATTAGCAGTTATGTAAGGAACATTATGGGTTTATGACAGGTTCATGTCATGTCCGCTCTTATACTCATTAAACACAACGAAAGCATATTTTACTCATATACATATTCATTGGGATTTCATAGGTCCAGTCGTCTTGAATACAAATTCGGCCATTAAAAACTCGAGATGGCGTGTAACAAATTGATTACAATCTCAAAAGATAATGACAGCTTTTTGTGTGGCATTAGTTACTCCACTTTGCCGGGTTAATAGCGTTTTTACGCTCTTAACACGGAGTTTCCGAGTTTCACAATTAAGAGAAGGCTTCAGAATTCCGGGGCGGGAAGTTTATGTACGGTAACTTCTTGAGGTGCCTATCTAGCTACTGGATTAAGAGTTAACTGCTTTTGCAGTTAACTCTACCATATCCCCGTTATTCCAAAAACTTTGTATACCGGGTTTAAGACAGGACTAAGCTATTAGCTAGCCAATTACAAAAGCGCTTATCTATTAGATTAAGTCACGAATGTGTCATTAATTCCTCTGTTTTGGGCTAAAATTTAGACCTATATTAAAACTGGTCTAATTTTTTTTGTAATAACACCGTATTTGTCGTCAACTCCGACTGACAGCATATTATCGCTAACTCAGCGAAAATCCAGAAACTAGCAAACGACATTTATTTAGCGTATCGGTTTTTTGACTATTATTTATTCTGTGGTATCGGTATTGTAGCGATCGTAACTAGTTCGAAAATGCAAAGGCTGCACTTGTGGCCGGTATCGGTGCATCAGTTCGCGAGGGCACGAGGAGAGAGCCTGCTCTCACGACCGGCCGCATCTTTTATGCATGCTAGTTATTTAGGTATTACAAAGAGATGCCGACACAACTAAGTACGTGCACCACATTAAATTCATTGCTCGATTTCTTTGAAAAAGGATGTTTCATTGCAAATGAAATGTTTTGATACCGATTCATGTAGTCATTCACCTCCATTGTACTGACTGTACATACATGAAATTAAAATTATGTATTGTGTTTCTAAATACATTCGAGTACTTACATAAAAATATTTGCAAGGGTACTACTAATTATTTGTTATAATAGAGTAGTATTTATTAAGTCCTTATCAACTTAAGTCCAGGCATCATCGGTTTAATTAATGCAAATAAAGCCAGGTCATCCCAAAAGTTCAGTTCATTAATCGACACCCATTGTAACTTCACTTGTATAATCAATTTGCGCAAGGAATTTCGCAAAGATTACGTGCATATGAGTTGTGCATCAGACAAAGTAATTATTTTAATTTATGTAAATTGATAAGAGACGCTTCTACCAAGCGAGAAAATTTTAACATCACAATTTAATACATCACGTGTAGCCTGAATAAGCACAAGACCTACCTACGTTGTTTTTTTAAAGTTTGTATTCTGTCTAGTCTAGCTCTAAACTTCAGAAAACTTGCAGGACATAATTTTGATACGTTTTCAAAAACGTATCGTGTTATATTAAGTAAACAGTAGGTGCAAAAACGACTAAAACGAGTAATAAGAATCACTCGGCCTATTTATGGTATAATTTAATTTGCGGTATCCCACAAAGCTCATTTTGTAACAACATATTACCGCACTCTACATGAGAGTCAGACCCTCACGTATCACGGAGGCTCGTTGAGGTTCTATAGTCTAGAGGCTATTACATAGAGATAGGCTTACTACACGCCACAGACTTACCTCCTATTTTTTATTCAAGATAATCAGAATGTTGTCCTGTAAATGAATAGTTGATTTTATTTATCCACTTGCTCTATAATAGAGCGAGCAAATAGGCACTTGTTTGCACTTGAGAAGAACGTTTGAACAGTACTCTTCTGTTTGTTTGAGTCACTAAAATTGAGTAAACAAATAGTAGTACTAAAAAATTCATACCGTTTGCCCATGTGAGTCGTATCGTGAACGTGCACCTTTCCGCGCCGCAGGAGCCGCACGCGTCACAGTGCAGCATTTAAATAAAATAGGTGCACGACGTTGCATACGATTCCTTAAAGGGATTTAATAAAATGCGACGACTGCGGCGTGGATAGGTCGCGGTCACTTTTGATACCTACCTGTGCATATGCAATGCATGCACGCCTGCGGCAGCAGCGCACACGCGGCATTATCATCATAACATCACCGTAGAAAGCCTCAAAGCCTCGTTGCAACCGCCGATCATTGGGGAACGCTTTGTTTTACGAGTATTGGTTGTACTCGTAACACGGGAAATATGGAAAATCGTTCTTAGTCAGATTTTACATGCGCTATAACCGTTTGGCGTGTTTTGCGTAATATTGTGTGAAGTTAACATTATTCCACCTAGACCATACCATAATAATATCTCCTTCGCCCATTAGTGTGCTTAGCGTCATTCTTCAGGAAACCTTTACGTATCATGTTTGTAGACACAATAGAAAATTAATTGTTATCAACCCACCCGCGGGTCTTATGAGGTTTGACAGTTCAATGAACGAGCGCGTGTAAACTTAAACTTTTAATTGTTGAATTCATACAATTTTATACCAAACGCATAACAGGAAGGTAGTACATGTATGTTTATCTAGATCAGTGTGTTTGTTTGGCAATAGATCTATATATTTTCGACCGCGGTTGCAATAACTGTAGAGGCTGTACCTACATTCCGTGAAATAAATCAATTAAAGTTTTGATTTAATTGAGTAGGTGCACGACACGCATGGCGTAAGAGGTACTTTATTATAGCGCATGCCTCGTCATGGTTATAACAAGTGAGTAATTATTCTTATTTCGGTTGTAATAACAGGGCAGCGACGTCAGGCAGGAGCTCGCGGCGCTGCCTCTTCTTGTAATCAGCCATTTGGGGTTTGGACGTGTTATCAGCTTGCACAACGCGTTTGGCGCCTATGACACAATTATTGTCGTAACTGTACCGTCTTTATGGGTAACTGGATGAATTGGATTAGGTATAGCCTAGTATAGCTAATTAAGTTAATATTCCTACTTTAGTAACTGGGCGTAAGGTTAGTAATTAGAAAGATATTTATGGAGTTTGTCATAAATATGTGTTTATTCATTTGTTAATTGATCAGACTAGGTACTTATGTTAGGTACCTACCTACTTGCATGTAATAGCCATTAATAATAATATATAAATCAGCTTTGTCCATACAATTTATGGAAGACTAAAAGGAAGATTATGAAGAATGACCTTCCAATATTGAGACAGTGTGGTCTGCGACCATGAGCGACCTGTTTTTTTTTTTGCTTTGTTCACGATCCTGTAGTAAAAAATGTAGGTATTATAGGCCAAATTCATCCCCAGAAATGATAAAACTGTTTATGCTAACACCTTGTATTGGCTAGTTCTCAGTGTTAGGTTAACCAAAGTAATTTTAATTATTATCTTTCACCACTTTGATTTCATCGTATATACATAACTTGTGTTAACGCATACGCAATGATCAACAAAGTTTTTATAAAAGAAGATTGACAGTCGAATAAACTTAAAAGCTGCTTTTTACCTACGAACCTTTGGCATTTAAATCAAATTGTTTACTACCGTGAGAAAATTCTTCGATAAATACATTTATTCAAAAACGAAAAATAGGCTCTCACCTACCTCTACCTACTCAATAGCTTCTGATTTTTGCAATAGGTTCCCAATGAATACGTATTGAAAAATTAAGTTACGTTGGTAATGATCTTAATTAAGTTACTTCGTCAATGAATTAACGGAGCTTCATTGGGTTCACTAAATCACTAGGTGACAACGTAATTAAACATGACGTATGTAGTGTCGGAATAATAAACGGTCGCTTACATTTAGAGACGATGTAACTAATGATTAGTGTCAATGTGTGTCATGAGCCAAGCTTTAACACCTATGTACTAAGCAAATTAATGTATTCAAAGACTATTCGAGCGATACAATGCGTTCTCCGTCAATAACTGATTGAACATCGGTGCCTATCGAACACGACATCCTTTGACCCTTGGTGGCATCAAAAGACTAATCTTTGACCATGTTAAAAGCGAATTTCCTTCTTCGTTGACAATGACGATATGATTTATGCAATTAAAGCTATTGTGATTATGGCATCGTTGGATACGAGTACATTCATATGCCACGTTGTGGACGTTGTGGTAATAAGCACGCCTACAATAGTTGGGGTCAACTTAAATTGCCTTAAGCGGATCGGTTACTTAATCTGCGGTTGACGTTTTGTGACACTACAAGTATTTTCGTATTTTACTGCGAATTAAACTCTCTACGATCCACAACAATGTTTATTTGTGTTTACAAAAATATTTAGGTAGATATTGTTCTGTTTGTAAGGTATTTAATCGGTGGTTTTGCATGGCTATCAATAGATAAATCACCGTTAAACAAATTACCTGTATTAACTACACACCGGTTTAAGTTACCTAAGATAAAAATAGAATAGGAAGTAGGTGCATACGTTTTACACATAAGTATTCAATGAATACAATCGGTTGTCATATTACCGTTATACCCACATGCATTATGTATGTAATAACCGTGGTAAGAGTGTAATAATTTGTTCACCTTTAGCCACTGACGACCGAATGTTAATGCTCTTACACAACTTCCAGTCCAATATGCTCAGTCATCTAATTCCGGTCCATTTTTGTAACCTGATCTCTGTCCAAGTGAAGAAAACAGTTTGGATAGATAAACTTGTAATGGTTAGGGATTTCGGTCCACAGGCCTATTTAAGAGAAAAACTATGACCTATGACGAATAAGTATAGATACTAACTACTCTACAAATTCTACAATACGAGTAGATACTTATTTGTAAACATTCTTATATCTCAATCCATAGTGCCACTAAACCTTTTGTTATGATCAGTGTAATGAAATCTTTCACATTTATAGTTAATACACCTAAGTAAAATAAGTACCTAATAATAACATTTTCGAAAGTAGAGACTTCAAATATGTTCAGATTCTTTAGGCAGAGCCTGCAAAGAAATCTTTTAGCTCCATTATTATCGACGCTATGAATCACATTCCTTGAAGGTTATTGTTACATATAATTGTGATAAATGGACTTTCTGCCATTCAAAATGGAATGTCCAGCAGCGACATTCAAATGATTCGCTTTTATCTAGGAAATGCTATTGCGCAAGATGCCTTTTTTATTGTAAATGCATATTTGTATTGTATTGTATGATGTAAATGCATATTTAAACTTATTAAAATGCACACATTATAGGCAAGTACTTAGTTGAACATTCGCAAATTCTTTCCTTATGTAATCTTTGTGACAGAACCCAGCGACCCGTAAAAATACTCTACTTATTACGTTCCTTGGTTCACAATTGGGTAGTGTCTTTATAAATCACTGGCGCCGCCCCGGCTTCACTCGAGTTCAATTAGGATTAAATAACATTTAGTAGTCAATGTCCTCAGGAATAGTATAGCTTTCTACTGAGGAAATGATTTTTAAAATCAGCTAAGTAGTTGTAAAAATTACTTCTTACAAACTGGGTGGGTTCAAATCCTACCTGTGTGCGAATTTTTAGTTTCTTATTTATTCTTACAAACTCTTATAATTATTTAAATACTTTACCTCCATAAAATATAAGTAAAAATAAGCTCGATTCCGAGGTGCCCTACATAAGCTGTGAAAAAGGACAGCAACATTAATTTAGAAACGTCAGAGTAAATAGCATAATAGGGATATCAATTAATGGCGACTAAAGTTAGACGAAAACATTTAAAACTACATAAGAAATCGCATCACTTAACTTGGCGTATCATCTATATGGTTTTGAAAATATGCTTGAAGAAATATATGTAAGTAATATGACTAATTAATACTGTAATTGTAATGTACTGTAATCCTATTAGACCGAAAATTAACCTACTAAGCTCATGCAACACAAACACCTGCACATTAGTTTGTTATACCTAACCATTTATTTAGACTTAGTCTATAGTTTAGTTAATAGGTCTTTCTTAGGTTAAATGGCAATTTCTTATGGTGACTCCCTCTACCTCATCAATGGTTTCCACAGAAATCCAGCGCCTTGGCTTGCCATGGCATAAAAGCTGAGTGGGTACCAGTTTGGTAACATTACAAACTCTATTTTAATTTTATATGTGATTGTTTTTAATGTGTAATGTTCCAAATAAAATATTTTTCTTTCTTTCTAAGATTTCGTTGAGTTCATACAGCTTAAGAACAAGAAATAAACTAAGTTTTTTTAATGCTTACACAATGTTTTGAGTCGTTTATTTGACATATGAATGCACACAGGCATTTCGCAAAGAAAACTGGTGTCGTCTCAGGTCGCAGGATTATGTCACGCGAGTGGGTGCGCGGGCACCTGTATTGATTTTGACATTCATCGAGAGCCATCTCCGTGACTTACTCGTGAAGAGAAAGCGGTCGGATACGATAGCACATAGGCGGTTTTGCAATAAGTGGCAATGGGCGAAGTCATTTGCTAATTTAAATAATTACCTGTTCATAAATGATTTTCATATTATCATGCAGTGATGTATCTGCAGACGACTGCATGCTCCCTTAACCTCACATACATTAGGTAGGTACTTGCCTCAAGTAGTACTGGCGATTTTGTGTTCGCGTCACTCGTTGGGCGCCAGCATTGTAGTCAGGTGAAAATAGAGTCAAAAAAGTCATTAATTTATGTAGGCCCACTGGGGGAACTTATACACGTCCCAACATATATTTTTTAAGCCCTACCACTGCTTCGGGACAAATTGTGGCCTAGTATAGCAATACTATTGTGACATTCAGACCCGAGTTCACAAATCTTTAAACAACGGTAAACGTAATTTGACGGTTTATACGACACAATTCCCATACATAATATGTCAAATAACATTACAACCGCCGTTTACAAATTAAACATGTGTTTGTGAACTTAATTGATGCACCTTAAAATATGGTTTGCAGTTATGACATAAAAAGTGTCTTTTACACCTATGTACACTTTTCGTTCATGAATTAGTTTTTCTATGACCTAATTGCTTCATCTGCACTATCTGCAAAATCTTTTATCATTCTAGGCCATAGTGCATTTTATCCGACGATTGAAGCACCAACAAACAACAATATATTATTCGTCAGTATTACGTAAATCAAACAGGTCCACATGCACATAACAATTCGAAATGCTAGCTTAACCATGTAATATTCTAAACAACTGCAATATACTATATCCAATTATAGGAGACCTATTGACTTTTCTTTTATCGCAAAATTCGCTACTGAAGTCTTATGACTATCATAGAAATGTATTATATCGATGCTACGTAATAATTGCATATTAATTGCGTTATCTACTAGACAGTCGAGTAGAGTATTTTAATTCAGCGTTTGAACAGCGTACCTAACACAATCCAGCGTTGTGGTAGTGGAACCAGTCATAGGTACCTACATTTAGTTCTAGATTTGGTCAACGTATGGTATCTACCTTAAGTTTATCTTCTGAAAATAACCCAGGAGTAGGTAGGTGAGACACTAGCCTTACCTACGTATAGGTACTAATAGACTTCGTGGAGGGATTAAGGAAGTCGTTAATTGAATAAAGGCTACTTATTTTCAGCTCTGATGTAGCTAAAAAACAAAAGCGGGACACTATTCAGCGATACAAACAAATTGCGATAGTAGATAGACTGAACTAAACAATAGCTTCAACACACAATTTGATTAATTTACCATTGTTAGTAGTGCGGTGGATTGATATCGTTAAGGCATTGACTTAAACAGCTAGAATTGCATAATCATCACATGCGATCACAGCCGCTTATAATAGGATGCATTTTTGAAGTCTTGTTCTACTTACAATGTTTAGGGCCTAAATATGGACAAAATGATAATGGATAGACAAAGGACATGGATATAACCAAAACCAGAAATTTGCTCCGATACATTCCTGTAAATGAATGCCAAATTTTTCAGAAAGCCTCCGATTTACAAATATTTTATGTGAATGATCTCTAATATGTATCAGCACTTCTTCTTCTTGAAGAGGGTTTATAATTAACTAGTAAGATTAGTAATAAAAATAAACAATGACCTAGGAGGACATTTTAGACTACAGCAGCCAATTTCAACATTTGCAAACTGCGCGCGAGACATTATATAGTGCCCAAGTGTGTGCGCAATGCACACGTGCACTCAGTAAGATAGGTACATATACAATAATACCTACTATAAATAAAGGTATTAGCCTCGAATAGCTGACAGTCCCTAATAGCCATCTAAAATTAACTCACGCGTGAAAATATTTACAATGGCTCTCATTCAGAGCAGCCCATAACGAATCTTAGTTCTCATTACGAAACGATCCACGAAACTTATTGCAATATCTAGATCTAGCACTGATAGTTCGGATGAGAAAGACATGAAAAAAGTCACATTCACGAAAAACGTAACACTCATTGGAGTCAAACCAAGGGGCTCTCCTCTTGGTTTGACTTCGATGAGCGTTATTATGAACGAATGATACGATACTTGCCAGTTGTGTAATCAAGCCATAAGAAAACAGTCATTGTTCCACATTACACAAACAATGTAAACCTAACGTCTAAAAACATTAGGATCGTGGAAACTTAGAAGTAAATTAATCGCAGCCAGGGATCGCTTGTGGCGCCACCTAGTAGTTAACTATTTAACTACCCACATGCATTGCGAACGAAAGCTTATTGAAGTGTATTTGTGTATTAGTGTGTAATTAATTTTAGTAAATACGACCTCAAGGACCAATTCAAGGACCAATGAACTCAAATATTATATATTTACAATAATCACGTTTTGCTCATATGTTATGTACCTATGTATACTAGTCATTATAATTTTCATTCATATAATATCCATAATGTGATCACTAAAACTAAATGAAATAGACGTATTTATATAGATGACTTAGTACTTAATTGTTGTAAAATTTTACAATAGTTGGTCCCTATTTTATTTTGAGTAGTAAGTTTGTTATTTTCGTGTTTATTCTTATAAGTACCTAGTACCTTTTTCGCTATAGTATATCATTTTATTTATTTTATTATATTAGGAAAACACTACAGTATCTTAAAAACTAAATTACTCACTAGATTTATGACTAAACACCATTTACGTGTTTTCACATATAAATTCTAAATATGGCTTTCTGAGTAAATATTAAATTTGTATTTTGTATCATTTCAGGTGTGGGTGTTAACCTTCCTTACTTTGGTGTCAATAGCGGCGCAGGCGCAAGAAATAACGACAGACGGCATTAATGATAAAATAAATACTGTTGACGATAAACCTTCAGTACGATTAGATCCTTACATTCGAAAAGCTCTACTTAAAGCTTTAAGCGAACTCGAAGAAAACGAAAACTTAACCACTGGTACTGATGCGACTGAAGAATCATCAACGGTTGATTCATCATTTCTTCGAACAAATGATCAACCTTCAGACACTCTACAACCCCCGACACAAAAAGAAGAAATACAAATCCATTCATTCGTAGTTAATGGACAAGCGGCATTCGCCAACAGCACGAATGTGACTCCGACGATAATAGATAATAAAATATCTATACTAAGCACAACCGCTGGCAACGTTGAAAATTATGTGACAGCAACTCTTCCAACGCAGACTACCTTCGGTGAAATCTTCCAGACGAGGGAAAGCGGTGTAAACATACAGCAAGTGAGAAGCATTCAAAGCACGTCTAAAAGTAGCAGTGACAGTAACAAAATAGCAACTTTGAAACCAGTGTCAAGTACCACGACGACGACAACGACTACTACAACTACTACAACCACACCCAAGCCCACGCACAACGATGACGGCGAAAATATTGAGGAGGTCGACAAAAGGGACGTTCAAGTGTTTCAGGCTCCTTTAGTTGCAGCTTTTACTGTCCACCAAGATGCACAGGGGCTACCAAAAAAAGTCATACCGATATTTCAACAGACAAACGCACAAGAATCATTAAAATCTCTGTCTGCTTCGAGCTTGCCATCAGAAATCATACCTCAATTCAATCGAAATAGTCTACCTACACAACATCTTAATGTAAATAATGTACAACAACAAGACTTCATAGGCCAACAATTGACGCTCCAGAAGCAATTGGAAGAAAAGCAAAGGATCCTAGAAGAACAACTCCGGTTACTACAGCTTCAGCAAAGACAGCAAGAGGAACTTTTACGAAAACAGCAATTCTTTCTGCAGCATAAAGAAGCTCAAAGGCAACAACAACAACTTTTTGAACAAGAACAGTTGAAAAGACAGCACCTACTTGCTGAGCAGCAAAAACTTCAAGCAAACAATGCAATCAATAACTTCCAGTTCCAAGGACCTCAGAAAAATCTTCAACAAAACCAATTTTTGAACCAAAACACAATTCGCTCTCAAAATCCTCAAGTAACTATTCAACCGAGTGTGACATTAGAGCATAACAACTTGGTAGCTAACCAACAGCAATTGCCTAATCGTGAAGCAGTGGACTTCTTGATCCATTTGCGCAGTCAACAGTCTGAACAATTTCCTTTACAAGAAAATCATCTTCCTCAAGGAATAAGCAATTTTTTACAACCCAGTCCTATTCCAAATTTTCACCAAGGGCCAAATTCTAATCAATTGAGACCCTTAGCAGATCCATTCGGGCAGAAACAAGGCAATCGAGTTTTCCGCCAAGAAAGTGGAGTTGGTAATTTTGGTTTTAATAATCAAAATTACAATAGGTTTAATACCTTCAACCCAATCACCGCAAACCGCTTCTTTCCCTCAAACAGACAAAACCATTTCAACAATGATGCGGAGTTAAAACAGTTACTGGTACAAACAGGACTAAATGGGCGAACTCATGAAGATTTAAATATTGTCACTAAAGTGCTTTCACTAAACCATGGAATTCCGTTCAATAACAATGTTTCCAATAGACTACCATTCGATAGCCGGAGGCACGTTAGGGCATCATCATAGGACATTTTATAACACACACGTGTCTAAACTTTTTACCGATGAAATTTGGTATTAGAGAAAGAGAGATATCTAATCTATTACTTAGTACAGAACCTCGAAACGGAATCCGTGTTGACACGAACTTCAATTTAATAAATGGAAAACGCGTAGCGCGTACAAACTGCCATAGAAATAAAAATAAACTGCCGCTGTATCGATGTCAATTTGGATCGGATGCAGTGTTTCCGCACCGTCAATTTGCATCTTAGATAGAGGTAGTTAATTGAACAACGAACCTTTATACCTGTCCTGTAGATATAGATTTTTGAAAGATCCAGTACCAGATATACCAACCTGATTATTACTTCTCTCATATTATTATTTCAATAGACCTCAACCAAAGAAAACCAGCATTCATCCTGTAAATTGAGCAAACATTTTCGCAATAGTTATACATTTTCAGTAGATGATAATTGATTATTTATTTTACCATAATAATATAATTACGAACTGCCATAAGTAGTATCCTTTAGGTAAGTCATTTTTATAATAGACACCAATAATATAATATTTAGGTACTTAAATTCACCTACATGTAGGTAGTCTAGTTCTATATTCTAATCAATGTTTTCTGTACTGGCTGATTAACATATACAACTACGCGTTCACTTCAAGTTAGCCGCTACTACCCTTCTCGCTCCCCCATACCGCGGCCTCAACGAAGTCAATGGTCAGTAGGGCCTATAAATCTGGAGTATTATGGGTTGTGCCAAATTTGCTGAATTTGAACATAAACTTTATCAGAAGACCCTACAGTTACACCCAAGCCCCTGCACAACGATGACGGCGAAAATATTGAGGAGGTCGACAAAAGGGACGTTCAAGTATTTCAGGCTCCTTTAGTTGCAGCTTTTACTGTACACCAAGATGCACAGGGGCTACCAAAAAAAGTCATACCGATATTTCAACAGACAAACGCACAAGAATCATTAAAATCTCTGTCTGTTTCAAGCTTGCCATCAGAAATCATACCTTAATTCAATCGAAATAGTCTACCTACACAACATCTCAATGTGAACAATGTACAACAACAAGACTTCATAGGCCAACAATTGACGCTTCAGAAGCAATTGGAAGAAAAGCAAAGGATCCTAGAAGAACAACTCCGGTTACTACAGCTTCAGCAGAGACAGCAAGAGGAACTTTTACGAAAACAACAATTCTTTCTGCAGCACAAAGAAGCTCAAAGGCAACAACAACAACTTTTTGAACAAGAACAGTTGAAAAGACAGCACCTACTTGCTGAGCAGCAAAAACTTCAAGCGAACAATGCAATCAATAACTTCCAGTTCCAAAGACCTTAGAAAAATCTTCAACAAAACCAATTTTTGAACACAATTCACCCTCAAAATCCTCAAGTAACTATTCAACCGAGTGTGACATTAGAGCAAAACAACTTGGTAGCTAACCTTAGGTAACTTCTCGCTCCCCCATACCGCGGCCACAACGAAGTCAATGGTGAGTAGGGCCTATAAATCTGGAGTATTATGGGTTGTGCCAAATTTGCCGAATTTGTACCTAATCTTTATCAGAAGAGAGGTAATATACCTACAGTTACACCCAAGCCCCTGCACAACGATGAAATCTAAAATATGAACCGAGACTCGGTATTTTGTGGTTCAAGTACATATTATTTACAATTTATATTTGCACATTTTTTACAGGAAAAACAATAAAATGTATTAATAAAATTAACTACAAAATGTCGAAGGAAAAAAACATTTCTTATATTATTTTTTACAATGATTTTATAAAATTAGGCAAACTACTTGCAAACTCATATTTCCTTTTGTATTATTTTTTTTTCGACAGTACTAGTACTATTCCATATGACATCATTTTGTAACGGTCGACGACGGCCAACTTGAAGTGAACACGAAGTATTTTGGGTATAATATTTTTTCAGTACCTACCTACATCCTTCCTTTGCTTGATTAGTTATAAGTAAGAAGATAAGTAAGGTATGTAAAATTAGTCTTTTTGAATATACTTACTCATTCACTCATCTAAGTATTTTCATTAATAACTTTAAAGTTTCGGATATTCTGTACCTACCTACTGATTTTATTACTTTTATATAAGATGTATTTTGTTACATGGGTCCAAATGTACCTATTATCTCAAAATGTTAATATTTCATTAAAAATGTTAACAATCAATGAGTACCTAAGTGCAAGAGTGAAATTTCTTATTTTTGCACCTCCATGTTACTTACACAGTAAGTCTTATCATTTTGACTTAGCCTATTTTAAACAGAGTTTCATTTATAAAAATAAGTACTTATCTAGGTCTGATCTTACCTACCTATCTAACTTTATATTAATTTATGTCGGAACCTAGTACACGAAACCGACCGACTTATTATTACGGCTATTATACCTACCTATGATGTTTAAAATATCAACCGCCTTACTAATAATGAATTTGCCGCTGCTATTTTTAACACTTGTATTGATATAAGACGGCTATTCCAGAATTATTGATAGGTAAAATCTCAGATACCACAATAAAGAATATTTTTCTTATATATACTTATATATAGAGGGTATCATAACATAGTGGAGAGAGACAAACATTTCAAATTAGCCGCCTCATAAAATATAATCAAGTGTTATAGCAATATCAAAATCATTTTTAGTATACCTACTCGTATTGTATGTTTTGATATGCATTTTCTCTGTGTAAATGTGTAGGTATAAATAAAATTCTTGTGAATTTAAGTAGGTACCTACCGTAATGCCCGATTCATAGGACTTTGTCAAATTTAAAATAGAAAAAACTGCAGTCATTGATTTACTTGATAAGCGAACAACTGTCTAAATTTAAGTTTGTAAATAAAAAAATACTTTAGAAATTATGTTCTTGTGTCCCTTATTTTTATTATCCTCAACACCGCACATTAGATTACTCATATGCCTACCCCAAAATTTTTCATAGATAGAATTAATAATAATAATAAGTCCTACTACCTACATACTACGTAGGTATTAACGGTAATAATACTATCCTGCCGTGTCACGCCCAGTTAAGGAACAGTCATTAAATTTTAATGCCTCAATTAGCTACTTACTAATGGGAATTAGTATACTACTACACATTAGTAGCTAATAAAGACATTCAAATAAAGTCTGTTCCATCAGAGTCGTTACTTTTTTATCCTTATTTAAGTCTCATTCTGTCACTTTCTCCATAATAAAAATGAAAAGGACTGCATAACACTGAAATAAAGATTAACTTAGATTGATGTCTCTGAGTGCACATAAACCAAAAATCTGAAACTGAAAAGAGAACCCATTATAGTCTAGCTAGTCTAGTTGATTACAAAGTTTGACATGATAGTTTCCTAGTCCAAAGATGAGTGGTAGAGAAATTATTTAAGTACCTATCTACCTACTTACCTCTACCACAGATAATCCTCGACATAGTTGATGTAGGAAAAGTTGAACCACAACCATTGATATAGCATTTTCGCTAGCTCAACATCGCCCCAGGCATAAATAGTTGCGATTTCGGTGTTGGTCACATAGTGAAAGTTGTAGTATTTTCAGCACCAGAATCATCCCCCAAAAGGTTGAACTATTATATAATCTGTGGTTTAACGTTAACAAAAAATAACTGTGTATAAATGGTTGAGATACCTACATACCTACTTTTTATTTCATGTACTTACCAAAAAATGATTATTTACTTTTATGTTGGTCATAGCACTTTTTAGGGTTCCGTAGTCCGACAAGATCGTTCAGTCCGTCCGTCCTAGTCTGTCACACCAGAATACTACTACGTCTATGGACTGATTTGCATGTAACAAGTTACATGAGTTCGAGGATACTTCACATAAAGATCTCATTTTTAAAAATACAAAAAAATAAAATTACCCTTTTTTAAGGGTACCTCCCCATAGATGTAAAGGGGGGTGTTTTTTTTTTAGTGCACCCCCTTGTGTGGGTTAAAAAGAACTATGAAAATAAGGTAGGGTTTCGATACAACACTTTTTTATCAGCTTTACTATTTGCGAGATATAGCCCGCCAAAGTCGTTTACACGATGTCCGGCCCCCCTGTAACTTCTAAAGTCTTGGACCTATAAACTTCAAATCACTCACGTAAAATACAGGCGCGAAAACTCTTTTTTAAAATAGTTTCGGGTATCCTGTGATGAATACTTTTGAAATTATAAATAAAATAAAAATATATACTTTTTTCAAAAGAACAGATATACCTACTTAAAAAGTTTTTTTGCCTATACTGTCCAATTTTGTAAGTTAATGGTACGGAACCCTTCGTGCTCCGAGAGTCCGACTCGCACGTGGCCGGTTTTTTTATAGATAACATACAAAAGTGCCTATACCTACCAGACCTAAGAGACTTGGATGAAACTAATGGTGTTAATAAGGATAAAGTGCAATGCACATAAGAGTTACTCACCTACTGAGAATAGGACTTTCAAGTTTTCTTCAAATTATTTTTCGACTGTTTGTCTGTTTATCTGTTTGTCTGTCTGTTTGTACACGCTAATCTCCGGAACTACTGAACGAATTTGAATAAAAAAAAATTGTATAGCTATTGAGTCTGGGCAAATACTAGGCTATAACTTATTTTGAAGAACGGAATACCTGACGTAGAACCTTAGCAATAAACTTAAACTAAGAGAGATATGAAAGCAGTGCCTTTAGAAAAGTAATTCAGCGTGATGAGCATTTTCTATTGACCTTAACAAATTGAAGGTCTGGAGCAATTGATATGGAACCCTAGCAGCTTCGCTCAACTATAAGAGATATGAACAGAGCGCCGATTTATATAAATAATTGCATGAGAAGTGGCTATGTGAGTGGACTGAGACGCCTTGTGAAGCCTGGAAAGGAAATCTTGTCTGCTTCTGCTAAGCTTAAATGTGCCGCCAGGAAAATTTCCTGATTTTCTCTCCTTCATCCTCTTGTTTCACATTATCACGGTAGGTACTGAAATTTAAATCTAAAAACTGCTTTCGTGATGTGCGTGTCTCTAGCTTCTTCATAGACAAGCAATGAGAAATCCAAGGCATGCCTTTCGGAGTACATAAAACTAGCAAAATGTTTCATATTTTCGAGCCCTCTGCTGCAATTCAAATGAGAATTTTGATTCATACTTAATACTCCATAAAATTATTTCTTCAAATGTGCTTGAAGATATAGCATGCTTTGAATTTATATGAGGAAGCTAGAAACACACTCACGTTCTTTCGTGTGGAGCTGAGCAATTGGTTTGTGCAGCCATTGTAGAATTGAATCAACTAAACTGAGTATGTTTCATTGCAGGTTATCAGCAGGGGATCGGATCTGCTGTATGCCTGTGCAAGTCTAATATAGCTAGATACCTGCACCAGAGTGTAAATTAGATTATGTTTGTTATATAAAAGAGCTGAGAAAAGACTCTGTGTATCGAATATTAGCCCATATGGGGCTCCAACATCTTTTTATTTTTTTAGCTACAACATGTAAACATATTTCTGTAAGGTCGGAGTACGTAAGGCCTAGAGGGCCCGCCCATATTATAGCTTTGCCAGAGCAGCAAGATATGAGTTAGATACGCGGGCAATGAGGTGATTAGACATCATCATTTAATACATAGATCTTTTGAACTGTATCTTGCTTGGCGCTATGGTACAGCTAAATATGAGTGCACAATAGCGATGGGCGATTATTACTAAATTAATCGAATAACTCGAATGGTCTCTGTAATCGAATTTATTCGATAAGCAACCGCATTCATTCGATTATTTCGATTATGCGGCGAGCAATACCGGAGCGCGCGGTGCGCAGGCCGAACTACTAACGAGCGAATCGTCAATCGTCGCGTCGATTAAGCATTCGTTCGCTGCCTGTCCTGGCGCACCCATTGTCGCGGCAATTCTTAAATGCATCGAAGGGCCCAGTATAGTACAGATTATCATTCGATTGTCGATTATTATTCTTTTTTTTTCGAATTATTAAATCGACATTCGATAGTTCGAATGGTCGTTTATCGATTTATTTGATGATTTTTTTATTCGAAGATTTAGTAACAAGTATTTTTGCTAAACCACTAACGGGTAAAAGAAACAATCGATTGTTTTTCTAAATTATATTATTATTTATAATGTTATTATAATTTTAAATAATGTATAGGGAATTATTAAAAACTTTACTAACTATACTAGTTGAAACATCCAAGTAGGGTTGAAATAAAGAAAATAAAACTCAAAACAAGTATTTATTAAAATCATTTTTCAAAACCATTATTATAATATTCTCCGTAGCCATCAGTAGCCAATTTTTACTATTCGCACTATATGACATATCAAATATTTGTGATGACAATTATAGCAGTAATAACTTTAAAGAAATCGAAGTGATCACATAGACTTTCTTGTCGAAAAACGCTACAACACCATGTTAAACCACTTTTCTTTACGAAAACGAATAGTTCTCGGTATTTTTTTCACATAAAAATTGCACTTGGTCGAAAATTAGATTACGCGTCCACTTTGACACTAATCATTATGACAATTGATGACATGTCAATGACGATTTGAGGTTTCTGTTGCCAGTAAAAGAAATTAGTTCCAGTTGTTTTCCGCAATATGGTGAGGTCCCATATATTCCTGGTCAGGCTATAAAAAGATTACATGATCAGTGTCGTAACAGTATAACAGTGCTCATTAATATTAATTTACGTTCCTATTTACGCAGAAAGAGCTAACTGTGTCTTGAGATCTTGCACTGCTAGCTACTGCGAGCATACTGCCAGGTGTTGTTTTGGTTTTTGCTAGAATAGGATCCCATGCCAGTGGAACTTTCCAACCATCTTCTCTATTAAAATTTGGATGTTTTCTAATTTCAATGGCTTCACGTTGAATACGAGGAATATAACGCCGTTCTTTTGCAAGTAATTTTGGTTTGTCGAAACGAATAAAGTGGTTGGGTTTGTCTAAGGCATGTTTACACACTGCAGATTTCGTGTTCCGTCTATGTTTAACGTCAGCTATGTGTTCTTTTATTCGCACGCCTATACTTCGCTTTGTTTGCCCGATGTAGGAGAGGAGTCCCACTCCAGTCTGTACACCCCTGCATCTTGAAGAGTTATGTTGCACTTGACAGGTGGTAGAAATTGGTTAATCTTCTTTTGCGGCTTGAAGTAAGTTTTGATTGAAGCACGCTTCAAGATATTTCCAATCTTGTCAGTGACTCCCTTCATGTATGGTAGTACTGCAGGTTGGTTGGCGTTCAACTGTTTTAGGCTTGGCACGGGGTTTCTCCGGTATCCCCAGTTGTTGCTGATTATATTCATGGAGGATTTTGAGTGAGGTGTCGGTTTGGGCGGAAAACGAGCCGAAAAAGTTGGGCTTCGTTTTTTAATTTTCTAAATACGTTTTTCGTGGTCATTGTTGTGATTGTGTGGTGGAATAATCTTAAGAATGTGCTGCAGAGGAGAACTAATGAAGTAAAAGCGAGAAACAAAGTAAGGCGCTCCTATTTCCCGCTCAAAATTTTCGTGGAAGCATTGAAATGTGAACCGTCCTCGCATTTCAATGAGTTAGGTTAGGTTAGTTTGTAGTTTAGTGTAATTGTGTAAGTATTGTTATAAGAAGAAAACTGAAGAAAATACAAATGATACAAATAAAAATACTGAAGACGTGGCTGTATAGACTTGATCCTTTGCCTGCCCAGAATGGGTAAATTGAACAAAAAAAGCAAGTGTTTGTTTGAGGTTATATTTTTGTTTGGTTTGTTGTGGCACAATATTTTGTATTTAATTTAAAACTTTATGAGTAGGTCCTGTATAATTAGCAATCTAACATAAAATATCACTTACGAAGTATATTAAAGCCGCAATACATAATATGGTCATCATGGAAACCGGTGAGAGTGTTGGTTCCTTGGAAGAACAAGCATTAAAACGTAAAGAAAGATTGAAGAATTTGAAACGTAAGAATCCTAGCAATGAAAATGCATCTACTGAACCTACAGAAACTATAACACTACCCAAGTAAGTTCCTGTATTTTACCGGGATAGTAGGTACATAATATGAACATAATATGAATAGAAATACATACACTGGGATAGTTATATAAATTGAAATGTTGGATTCCACTTATCATTCCATAAATAACAATATGTAGGTTGGTAACTATGCAAGCTACGCCATACTAGCAAGAAATTAAAAGATTTTAAAAGTTGGTACCTAGGTTATTATTGCTAAATGTGTATTGAATAAGATCTGCAGTCTTCATTATCCAAGTGCAATTGTTTTTTCAATGTAGGCCTAAGTTCCGAAGCTATAAGCCCCAAGATGAAATGCTGCAGGAGGCAAAACTTGAAGAAGCACAGCCAACACTGGTTGAGGATGAAGTACAAGACCTGCTTGAAGCTGGGAAAGAAAAGGTCAGTTTGTTACAAATAAAGTAAAATGAACAATGAGTATTTCTATAACAAAAAACAGCTATTTAATTCTTTGAATTTAATAATACTTTTTCTGACAGTATTCCAGACACAATAGAACTTTTATACACAATACCTCATTCACCGGGCCAAGTCCAACAATGTAAACAAACCATTGACTAACCTATTAATCCTATTATCTGAAGATTTTCGGCACATACACAAGTGAATTTCTTTACAGAACTCACAAACACCTTCACCAATTACGCCGTAACAATATATACGATTATTGCATACAAACACACATAATTACACTCAAAAACATAAATCATACGAAAAATATCATAATTTTGACAAAGACAAGAAGAGCAAAATTTATATTTTTTAATGTAGTGTTGGAAAACCAATTTTGTTCAACTGATCGATTCAATTGGTCATTCGAAACTCGCCTGCTTAGTAATGTTTACCATAAAAGGAATGATATCAAAATTATGTTGTTTTACTGTAGCATTTATTTGATTTGAGTTCATGAAATGATATGTTGTTAAATATAAAAAGTACATTGTTTTTAGGGTTCCGTACCTCAAAAGGAAAAAAGGAACCCTTATAGGATCACTTTGTTGTCCGTCTGTCCATCTGTCCGTCTGTCTGTCAAGACCCTTTTACTCAGAAACGCGTGGAGGTAAAAAGTTAAAATTACATCAAATTCTTATGTCTATGGTCTCTTAATGATGTGAAAAAATCAAGCTTTTAAGTTAACGCTGAAAAAAGATACGGCCAATTTTGTCCAGTTTTCTATCATTTTTCCCCATTTCTCAGGGGAATCAAAACCTATAGGGTACTTTCCATAGACCTAGAACCATGAAATTTGGCAAGAAGGAAGGTCTTACAGCATAAGTTAAGGAAAAAGTCCGAAAATCGTTAATTGTTGTTAAATCAAATACAAAAAGAGCTTTTTCGAGCGTCATCGCGAGGACAAAATGTTGGTCCAAAAAAAATAAGTAGATGAAGCGCTAGCGCTATGCTTATTATACTGTTCTATAATTGTTTTGGTAGACTTAAAAATAGACCACGAAACATCTTAATTCCTATTAAATATTGATATGGTTTTACATAAACATTTTATCATTTACCAATAATTTTATAAAATTCTCGTGCAACTCGTTGCAACAACTCTCTCTCGCCATCTAGTGACGAATGTCAGGACTAACTTGCATACACCGTGCGCCCAGCACGGTGTATGCAAATAAACGAATATTAATATAAGTTAGTTCTGACATTCGTCACTAGATGGCGTCATTTGGCATTGTTGTGTTTTAAGTTCGCGCTAAAATGAGTTTTTTCTTGGAGTACCTACGTACTTGTTATTACTTTTCGTTAGATAACCATAAGCACGCTTGGCCCAGTGGTTAAAATCTTGGGTATGATCGTAAGAATCTGAGATCGATCCCAGGGATATAATACTGATGTTTTCGAAATGTACTTTTTTTTTTCGAGGTATATTTCAATGCACAGCAAAGACATAATAAAGCATCTATCAAATTTCAATTATACTATTTTTACTTGAAATAAATTATTGCACTGCAAATATAAATAATATTGATTAACAAAACTAGTACTATCTATACTAATATTATAAAGAGGAAAGATTTGTTTGTTTGTTTATTTGCATCGAATAGGCT
This sequence comes from Pyrausta nigrata, assembly GCA_949316185.1. NCBI lineage: Eukaryota > Metazoa > Arthropoda > Insecta > Lepidoptera > Crambidae > Pyrausta > Pyrausta nigrata. The sequence continues at coordinate 7,916,503 of OX438945.1, read as the reverse complement.
CCGAAACTACTGGACCGAATCATATGAAATTTAGCACAGAGATAGTTTGAGACACTAGGAAAGACATAGGCTACTTTTTGTCGCGATATAAAATCATCAGGGGGGTGAAATGGGGGATGAAAATTTGTATGGAAAATCCGACTTTTGGCGCGGGCGAAGTCGCGGGGAACTGCTAGTAAACAATAAATTCAAAAATGTGCATAATTTTTTTCTCAAAAAAGAGCTGCTAAAATGTTGTTTAATCAATGTACCTACAAAAATTTGATTTCCACAGCGAATACCTATATTAATTGCACGTCAAATTTATCCGAAATTGGCCTTAGTTTTAGTCAGCGAATTGCATTTTTTTTTGCAATTTTAGTCTGTGTGTGTAGGATTTAAAATCTGTTACACTAATTTTGATGCTCATACCAATTCTTGTTTAAAAAAGAAAAAAGCTATGAACTTGAATAAATACAAAAAAATCACCCATTAGGATTCGAACGCTCGTCTTCTAATATTTAGCATTCTTAGTAACGTCTTTCGCACTGCGCCAAGACATACATAAGAACCGTGACGAAATTAGCACACTTAATGTGCGTTAAACAATTGCGAAAAAAAAACGCATGTACTTCTTTTTGTTGTTTTACGCTGTGTACCATAGCTCTTAAGCTATGGTACATGAGAAACGTTCAATTTGTGTTCGATATGCATTGCGCGAAGCGCAGTAGTTAGTTTTTATAGCAGTATAACAGTTATCCGAGAGATGGCGCCAATTGTATGTAACAACAATAGTTATTTAATGGCAAAGTTAAAGACTCTTTTAGAGATTAATTATTGTCTTTGTAATAAGTGTTATTGACACCTACATACCTACTTCATAATTCATTAATTAGGGCATGGTTGTCCATTCAAAATAATTTAGACGACTTTGCTGATAATTTCATACTATAAACGAAGCGCAACATCCGCGCGGTATAGCTGCGCGACATTCGCATGCGCTCTCTGCATTAAATCAAGGCGCTGAGCTAGTGTTGTTAGGACAATAATAACTATTTTGGAGACACTTTTAAAAAGCTTCGACAGCGCGACTGTATACGCCAAAGTCGCGCTGCTAAAGTCGCCTAAATGTAAAAGCGTTTTGAAGTGATTGTAGCCACCCTAGGGAATACGCAACCCTTTGTGCGGGAGCCCGACTCGCACTTGGCCGGTTTTTTTAATATGAAAACATAAATAAAATTGGATTTATAATTTTAAACTCTGCCTTAAATAAAGCTTTCTAAGTATGAATTAGTTATTTCAATATTACTAAACAAATTTAACCTACTTAAAAATAGAGGTATGTTTGTTTATCCGCGATTATCTCGCATGTGGATGAATGTTTCAGTAAAGTATTCTGACTTCAAAAAATCTCACCAAAATGACTAAAATATCACTTTTAGCGTCTAATTAGTTGAGACCAATTAATTTGTGGTCAGTGCATGATTTAGTTTAACCTATTAAAATTACTTAATGCAGTCATCGTACGTCGTCATCCGTACAAACATTTTATGAAATTATATTTAATTCCTATATACAAATAGAATAAATATTAATACATAAATTAAATGCACAAGCAAACCCGCTTGATACCCGTAGTATGAGGTAACTATACCTAAGCGCGCTCTAATCGGATGGAAATGTTCGGTGCGCGGGTGGCGAACGCTCGCCAGTCGAGAGAACGCCACCTGCAGCGTAACCGGTGTGTACCTACCGCGTGTGCAAAGGTTTTCATGTTAAATGTTATCCTATTGACTATTTTTGGTGTTTATTCATTTAACTTTTTCATGTGTGTGACCGTTGCCTTTTTTTCTTTGTGTGGTTGTAAATCTTGTGTCTAAACGTAAGATATTATATTTTCGGACATTTAACCTTAAAATCGTCTTCAAGACAAAAGTATCTTTAAATTCACTACTAAGTTTCCTACGTTCCATTTTCAGGTCAGACCGATAGTAAATATCTTTTAGTTCGTAACCCCCTTTTTTCTAAATCGTCTTTTTCCCAGCACTAAAGATTGTCTATGGTGTTCGAGCCGCCATGTTTGTTTACATTGTTGGACTTAGCCCGGTGAATGGAGTATACACCTATAAGTGTCACATTCACAGAAAGTGTTAGTAAATAAAAATGATTATTCATTTTGTGACAATATACATCATTATTAATACACAGTGTGCCTATGCCCTATACAGTGTCCAAATGGTGCATCATAAATAACTTTAGAATCATTATTTATGGGATTATATGGTAGCAATCCCATAATAACTACATACTGTAATTTTAGTGACCATGAATGTTTAAAACAACATATTTAATTTGCCCTATTAGCATGGTCAATTTTATTGATTCAATTTCATTACTAACTTAGTAAATAATATATTTCAGGTGGTGTTGCAAGATTTAGATATATCAAGTTTAGCCCCTAGAAAACCGGATTGGGATCTAAAGAGAGATGTTGCAAAGAAGCTAGAAAAACTTGAAAGGAGAACACAAAAAGCAATAGCAGAGCTTATCTGGGAACGGCTGAAGCAGGGAGGAGAAGACAACCTGGGAGCCATGGTCACTATGACTGAAAACAGACCCACTGAAGATGATTGATATATTATTGTGGAAATAAGATAAGTATAATCTTTAGGGTAAATCTATATTTTTTACAATAGTGTAATATTTTACAGTAAAATTAAATTAAATTGAAAACACTCAATTCTAAAAATTCCCTAATCATAACCATCAGTTCAAATAATGGCAAAATAACTTCAGGCTATCAAATAATATGTAAGGTTCTTGTTTGACAACTTTTAAGCGCTTGTTAACTTGGTTTGTTAAAAAATTCCTAGGACACAATTAGGTATTATTAACAAATTTTTAAGGATTTCATATTTTCTTAGTTCACATTCTTAAATAAAACTCAGAATAAGGTATTTCAATATTTAATTAATATCACAGCATTAAATCGAAGATTTTTTTACCAAATTTTATGTCACTGTAACTAAGTATGTATGTTTTAATTAAACATGTAGATATATCACTGGTTCTAGACCTGCTCTTGCGTTGGCCATAATTATTACGAGTATGTATTATAAGGCCCATATCTTTTATATATTATTACAGCAAAAAAAAAAATAGTTTCACAAAAGATTGCTCTAGATTTAAATAACATACCTCTGGACTGTTCAAAATAAAATTACACTTTTTGTAGTAAGATTTTCTGATACAATTTGACTACACAAATATACAATTTTCTCTTGAATAGACTTTAATAGGAATAGCTCCCTACTATAAAAATACTTTTAAAAAAGCTCAGGTTTAAATATAATAAACAACATTCAGTCTTAATAGACTTTTTTTAACGAAAGAAGTACCTATGACATACAAGAATTAATATAGAAATAAATAAAATATCAGACAAAAAATCTAAGATATCAATCTTAATAAGTATCTGTTACTACAAATTCTATATACTACTAATAAAATATGACTATTGTCTTTATAAACTATACTATAAACTATAACTATTATAAATAAGTTACTACAGTCAACATTATAATAAGAATACTCTCAGTGGGTAGACTCGAATAGCTGTTGTTGCGCCCGTGTTTCCTTCGCGAGGGTTTGTTAGTTGTGGGTCCTTTGTCGTCGGGGTCGTCTATTTCGTTGTAGCTGAAGTAGTTGTTGTCGATATTGTAGAATACCACGCGGTCGCCGATAGGCTGGATAGGCCTGAAGTTGTGTGTGATCTTGCCATGTGTAGACTTGAGCTCTCTGAACGCTTCGATCTGTAAACAGTGTCCTCATTAAGTCATTATGAATGAATGTCCTCCTAGCCGAATTGCGACTACAGTGGCCAATCTCAACAGAGATTAGCCGTTTGCGCGGGAGATATTATAATAATAATAATAATAACTTTTATTGGCCAAAAGATAACAATATACATAGTATGTACACAAGCTTAAAATACTAAACAAGCTTAAAACTAACATACATACAGCCTCTGTTACCAAACTAGGATTATGGTGCACGAGTGTGTGCGCAATACACAGGTGCACTCTCTCTTCCTTCACTCTCATAATTCGGTGAGACGGCAGTCCGACATGGCCGTAGAGAGATCAGGCGCAGGACTAACGGCTTAACGAGCTTTTCGAGGCACGGAAGTCATTAAACATCTGTTTGGAGTTATAAAGCCAGTGTTGTACCTACTATGATCGTAAATGTCTGCGATGAACGGGGCGTTAAAATAATATACGTGATATCTATAGTTCGGATAATCGGATGCATATGTACCTACCTGCTGTCTTCCTTATAACTTGGGAGTGGGCGTGCCACACAAGCGCGGAAACGACTAGGCCATAGACTAGACCCTAGGCTCGGATACTAAAGCTTAATTTAATTTAATATGCATTCTAATATCCGATCTCTTACTATCATACTACATACTATCAATTTAAATCCATTAAAATTACGATAATTGTATAGGCCTGCGGAACCCTTATGTTCTGGGGTGGTCTATAAGGGCAGAACCCTTATAGACCACCCCAGAACATGAGGGTTTAGTCTGAGATTCAAATAAAACGTTATTCATAGCAAAGTATACTACATTGATGTTTATTTTTAAGACACACATGAAAATATTTAAACTACAAGGAAAATATATTTAATTATCAAAATAGTGATCCGCCAAAAAAGTATGATCAATCGGGGTTATGTAGCCAAAAAAACGGTATCTTTTGATTTTGACTTTGGTTGCAAAAATAAACTTGAGCTGCGACGCATTTGTGAGTGTCACACTGATCGCTTCCTAAACCAAACCAAATAAAAATTACCTGGTCGTGCGCCAGCCTTATGGATTGTTCGAAGTCCAGCCAAATGACGACTTCGGAGCATGGTGGTGTGGTCAGCGAGCCTCGATACGTGAAGTACCGCCGCAGGTCGTACGGCAGTATGTTAAGGAAGGAGAAGGGATTGTGCATGCCCACTGTGGTGTGCGGCTCCGTCACGTTCTGAAGAGCTGACATGATATCGTCGTAGGCTGGATGCTGGTGCCGGTCTAACTGAGGATTTGAATTGAATACTGTTTACGGAAATGTATATTGCACTTTTTTCAGGTACTTTTTAAAGTTCCTAACCGACTCCACGCAGAGCAGCAACAGACGAAGTGTCGTCGCAACACTACTGGTTTCTATGAAATCGCTAGCTTCGTGTCGCTAAGGGTTCGGCCACACTTCGGGTATAGCGTGGGTGTGACAGCGGGCGCGAATTATCAAACTTATGAAAAGCTATAAATTATTGTTTTTTAGGGTTCCGTACCTCAAAAGGAAAAAAGGAACCCTTATAGGATCACTTTGTTGTCCGTCTGTCCGTCTGTCCGTCTGTCTGTCAGGACCCTTTTACTCAGAAACGCGTGGAGGTATAAAGTTAAAATTAACATCAAATTCTTATGTCTATGGTCCCTTAATGATGTGAAAAAATCAAGCTTTTAAGTTAACGCTGAAAAAAGATACGGCCAATTTTGTCCAATTTTCTATCATTTTCCCCCATTTCTCAGGGGAATCAAAACTTACTACGTACTTTCCATAGACCTAGAACCATGAAATTTGGCAAGAAGGAAGGTCTTACAGCATAAGTTAAGAAAAAAGTCCGAAAATCGTTAATTGTTGTTAAATCAAATACAAAAAGAGCTTTTTCGAGCGTCATCGCGAGGACAAAATGTTGGTCCAAAAAAAATAAGTAGATGAAGCGCTAGCCCTATGCTTATTATACTGTTCTATAATTATGTTTAAGTAGATTTAAAAATAGACCACGAAACATCTTAATTCCTATTAAATATTGATATGGTTTTACAGAAACATTTTATCATTTACCAATAATTTTATAAAATTCTCGTGCAACTCGTTGCAACAACTCTCTCTCGCCATCTAGTGACGAATGTCAGGACTAACTTGCATACACTGTGCGCCCAGTCGCGATATAAAATCATGAAATGGGGGATGAAAATTTGTATGGAAAATCCGACTTTTGGCGCGGGCGAAGTCGCAGGGAACTGCTAGTGAACAATAAATTTTAAAATGTGCATAATTTTTTTCTCAAAAAAGAGCTGCTAAAATGTTGTTTAATCAATGTACCTACAGAAATGTGATTTCCTCGTCGAATACCTATATTAATTGCACATCAAATTTATCCGAAATTGGCCTTAGTTTTAGTCAGCGAATTGCATTTTTTTTTTGCAATTTTAGTCTGTGTGTGTAGGATTTAAAATCTGTTACACTAATTTTGATGCTCATACCAATTCTTGTTTAAAAAAGAAAAAAGCTACGAACTTGAATAAATATAAAAAAAATCACCCATTAAGATTTGAACGCTCGTCTTCTAAAATTCAGCATTCTTAGTAACGTCTTTCGCACTGCGCCAAGACATACTTAAGTACCGTGACGAAATTAGCACACTTAATGTGCGTTAAACAATTGCGAAAGAAAAACGCATGTACTTCTTTTTGTTGTTATACGCTATCTATTGTACGTTTCTCATGTACCATAGCTCTTAAGCTATGGTACATGAGAAACGTTCAATTTGTGTTCGATATGCATTGCGCGAAGCACAGTAGTTAGTTTTTATAGCAGTATAACAGTTATCCGAGAGATGGCGCCAATTGTATGTAACAACAATAGTTATTTAATGGCAAAGTTAAAGCCTCTTTCAGAGATTAATTATTGTCTTTGTAATAAGTATTATTGTCACCTACATACCTACTTTATAATTCATTTATTAGGGCATGGTTATCCATTAAAAATAATTTAGACGACTTTGCTGATAATTTCATACTATAAACGGAGCGCAACATCCGCGCGGTATAGCTGCGCGCGCGACTACCGCATGCGCTCTCTGCATTCAATCAAGGCGCTGAGCTAGTGTTGTTTTATTATAGGACAATAATAACTATTTTGGAGACACTTTTAAAAAGCTTCGACAGCGCGACTGTATACGCCAAAGTCGCGCTGCTAAAGTCGCCTAAATGTAAAAGCGTTTTGAAGTGATTGTAGCCACCCTAGGGAATACGGAACCCTTCGTGCGCGAGCCCGACTCGCACTTGGCCGGTTTTTTAAGTGATAAGCATTAATTTTGCAATCTAATGATTTGGTATTGCCTTTGTGGCCATATTAGCGGAAGGCGTGACACTGTCATTTCATATGTTCGACAAGTCGTGTCCGCTCTCGCGCCCATGCTAGGCCCGCAGTGTGGCCCAACACTAACTGCGGATGGTATGTATTTCATAGAATCCAGTAGTGTCGCGACGTCGCCTGTTGCCGCTGCTAGGAGTCAGCTACGAACTTTTATACCTTCATGCTGGTGCTTTCAGTGTTGGTGCATTAAAAGCGGTGGTGGTAGCATTAAAAGCAGGCTCCCTAAAAATTAATTTTGAAATTTTCCGGCACTGCAGCACCAACAAGGTTCAATATCGCTTAGCCTGCATGAAGTCAGTTTGGCTCAAAATAAAACTGCGTATGTCACAAAACGGTTTTCGTAAATAATGTGGAAAATATTGACTGTCTTAAAATATCCTTTATACGTTTCCTAATTAATTGTAAGGACATTCTGTTAGAGGTTTTTAGGCCAAAAGTTCAAGTAAGTTAAGAGAAATACGTAATAATCGCTTTGAAACTCGCTATCCAAACAAAAAGTGCAGATTTAAGACGAATGTTTAAAGAACACTACATTTTGGAAGGTGTAGACTCTGTAAACCATGTGCTAATTTGAGTACACTTCTTCAAAGCTACCCTTTATAGAGGGAGCCGCCACTCAATCCCTAGCCCAGATGAATTACAGAAGAACATACTACGCCTTACAAAATCAAACGTTATATGGCACAACTTTCAAATTTTAGTTATCTATTACTGGTTTACAACATGATATTTATAAAATTGGAATTGTAGGGCCAATAACCGGGTTTAAAGTCCCCCAAATGTTGTCATCGCCGCGGCTATCAGTTTTATGCAATATCTTCAGGTAGGTACAGTAACCATTTACTGTAAGATACACAGAATTAGCGACGAGTATTGTCACCTAATGAGGCACTGGTTTTTGCAGTCAGATGAGTGACTATGGAGCTAGAATCTTTTTGCGTCAACAAAAACCGACAAAGTACTTTTAAGTTGTTCCTTCTAAAGTGACTTAAGGCTTAATCACAATTTACGATTGTATATATTTTAGTTGCATTGACTTCTGCTCTCTGAATAAAAAAGTTACTTCACCCATGAAGAAACTCGTCTTAGACCCGTCTCAGAAATGTACTTAGGTAATTGCTACGGGTCTTAAAAAAAACAGTTTTACCCGGTTATTTTAGTAGGTATGTCTGGGTCGCAGTTCTGCAGTAGCAAAACATCTAGCCGATAGTAATTAAGGCATTTTAATGCTTTGTCATAAAATACCTAATTGCTGTAATAATCGTTTATCAAAATCATAATTACCTCATAAAAGAAAGCCAGTACTGTCAAGCCGTCTGGGTGCAGGACAGCTTCCTTTATGCTTTTGTATTCTTCTTTGAAGAAGACCATGTGTAACTCCATTGGGAAACTGAAAAAGTGCATGTAAATACATAATTTAATAGTATTGCCAATCTGTATGTATTTTTAAGAACAGTTCTATGTGGCTGATGCCTGCGAACAATTCAGTAGTCGGCCGAGTCATGTATGTACTTTAAAATTTAACCACAATTATCCATTATTATTATTGGTAAGTGCACTCAAGGATATTTTTGGCACAAATACTTACCTAACACATTTGAGAAAGTTATTCAGGTGTATGACCCGCGGTTAAGACTTGGGACAAAAAAGAAATTTTTTTTTGAACATACCTACAGCCAATAGAAAAAGTTCACTGTCCCAGATTTTGCCTTACGTCCGAGATAATAAAGGACAAGTGCTAATCAGTTTTGGTGTTGACTAAAACCGGCTTTTTTATTTGGATTTTTTCGTCCTGCTAACTCCAAAAAAACATTGTCTTGTGATACAAGCGCCTGTTCAACTTTACTCGTTCGGAATGTCGTTTCTACCGAGAGGCATAAAAAATACAATCTCGGTCGTTTTTCGGTGCTCTTTTGTTAGTTTTGGAGCGTGATCTGATCATCTGACTTTGAAACTAAATTTATGTAGATATAAGTTTAGAAAAATATCGTTATCAGATAGATTTGAAAATCTTTATTGCACGTTATAAGAGATATCAAAACAATTTACACTGAAGATGTTCAATGTAGGTAGGCGGTCTTATGTCAGATGTAAAGAATCTAGGCTGAGAAGATGAGAGATAAAACTTGTACCGTAGGATCGAGTTACTTTAGCCCGAAGGGGTATTTAACATTGAACGCCCGTATTGTAACTATACCAGATCGCCAAGATAATGTTAAAAAGTTTTTGACGCAAGCCTGTCTAATCAGCCAATTGCGTGCATACCTAACTCTTTGTGCTCTGATAAAGCTACAATATGGGCGAACAATGTTACCCCCTAGAGCTAGAGTAACCTGACCCGACGGTATTCATAACTATACCAGATCGCCAAAATAATGTTTAAAAGCTTTTGACGCAAGCCTGTATAATCAGCTAATTGCGTGCATACCTAACTCTTTGCGCTCTGATAAAGCTACAATATGGGCGAACAATGTTACCCCCTAGAGCTAGAGTAACCTGACCCGACGGTATTCATAACTATACTAGATCGCCAAAATAATGTTTAAAAGTTTTTGACGCAAGCCTGTATAATCAGCTAATTGCGTGCAAACCTAACTCTTTGCGCTCTAATAAAGCTACAATATGGGCGAACAATGTTACCCCCTAGAGCTAGAGTAACCCGACCCGATGGTATTCATTTTTCCTTCCATCAGTAGCAATTCGATATCCTCACCTCCTGTGGTTGATCTTGTCCTCGGAACCGAAGGTGTCGTTGTCGCCCCAGTGGAAGTGCATCTGACTGAACACGTAGTCGCCGTCCAGGGGCCCCCCGCGCACGCGAGGGTGCGGTTCGTTCTCCACTTCTATTAGCACTGAAAATATAATTGGTTGACAATTAATGTATGTGCTACCGACTATAGGCAAACTCATGAGTCCTCCTGAGAGCCTGCCTTTCTTACATCCTCCAGCGGCGTGGAGGTAGTAAGAAAACGGGAATTGGTAGACCGTAGAGGTTCGGGTGGTAGGCGCATTCTCATCAAATTCAATGCCATTATTTATCCATGTTGCTTTTAAACAAAGTCATCCCATGCCATGATAGAGCCAGCGTCTGTCCCAAATAATGTCGTTTAATACCTTTTAATTAGTTTTTTTTATTTTTATTGATTCTATATTAAACTAAAAGCGCCCCCCGCCCGCACTTCTCACTGTCCCCGTTCGCGTCTTACCCCCGCGCGGTCTACTTATGCGATAGTACATTTTATTTATGGTGATGGGGTCTGTACCTGACTGTCTGCCTACATTGGAAAAAGTACCGACCATTTAAGTGACGTCCATGACAAGCTCCGTTCTTCGGAAGGCACGTTAAACAGTTGGTCCCGGCTAATTTCTGTTGATATTATTCGTTAAGCCTAGTCAGAGGCCCTAGGGCGGCTTGATAACTTCTGACAGTAAGGTTGGTCACTTTGCTTACAGACGCCTTTTTACAATACGCATTGAACCCGCGTGGTGAAGTATCGTTCGTACCTCCTCATAGTTGAGGATGAGGCCTTTGCCCAGCAGTAGGATCTAACTAACTTTACTATATGTATTAGAATGATTTTAATTAACTCCCAAAATGTTGCTAAAAACTAACTTTGAGCTCTCAAGGTAGTTGCTAACCATTAACTCACGAGTAAGTCGGTTAGCCCACGTTACGTTCCATTGCAGCCACTAATTATTTTGTCTATTTTTATTGTCTAACAAGCTGTAGGTACTCGCAACTGCATCCGCCTCGATTTTTTTCTCGACGAGGTCGATGGTGACCGTTATTTTATTATATGTAATAATAATATAAGTAATAATTTCGACATTTTATTTTATTCAGGAAATCAACGACGATACATATTTGATTTACATAAAATCAAGTGATTTAATATTGAACAGTGTACAGCTAATTATAGATTTTAAAAATTGTACTATTAATATGGAGTTGGTAAAAAAAGTTTAAATGTTTTTACAAATAATTATTAAGTGATACAAACTTAGATGAATTACAGTCTTAGGATACAAATTATACAATATTCGTAAAACTCTTCATGATACCAATCATTACAGAATGCGAGTTTTGTGCCTGTGTATGTGGGGGTATGGGTGTATGTACATAGTTTTCTTTTTATTATGACTCTAGTGAGTCGACGTCGACAACTTGGTCTTGTTTGCCCACCTTTGGCAAAGGTCTCCTTCAATCCTTTCCATTCTCTATTCATTGCTGTCCTGGTTCGTGTATTTCCTTCCACTGCTTTTATTTCTTTATTTTTCAGTTATATTATTCGGTGCCTGGTAAAATGGGTCGGCCCCTGATAGGTATAGAAAAAATTAACACAGGCCAAGGTCAGATGGTCAAGAGCTTTTTATAGATATGTATGTCAGCAAAAAATCGATTATTGTGTTCGTTTGTGTCGGTTGAAGATATCTCCCATCATTTCCATCACGTCGAAGCAGATGAAAGTCGATATCGGAACTTGAGTTCCCCTTATTAGGTTTTGATATAGCTGGGGCTTTGTGCTTTCCTCTAGCTAGTTGGCTAACTAGTCGAGTAGAGAACAAACATAAAACTAAACAGGGTGACAGTTGCTAGAGACATCCACCCCACTGATATAGCGTGGGTTGATGTCCCCTTAATACGTTGATATTGATGGGGGTTGGTCCCCGTGCAAAAACCAAACTAACCAGTGTGTCCGTTGTTAGAGACATGCACCCCATCGATAGAGTCGTCGAAACCGACAAAGACTATGTCGGGCAGCGTGACTTGCTTCACCCTCAACACGTTGATGTTGATGGGGCTCTGGTGCTTGCCCGCGCACTCGCGGTAGCGCTCGCCCCAGTGCGTTGGACCTGTAAACCGTTTCGAAGACAGTCAAAAATCGTGTATCTGCATGGGTGACTGGTAGATAATGCTTTTAGCATTATGTCCGTCATTTGTACTTATTTTGTACAGAAAAGTATGAATAAATAAATCAGAGTGAAGACTCCCTTCGGAGTTGTATCTTAAGTCACATTAAAATTTGGTCGGTTGATATAATTGCTAATTAGCCCAATTAAATTCATAGTAGGAAATGCCGCATGGAGTTAAGTTTAGCTTTTGTACATCATTATAGTTTCTTGTAATTTCCCAAGAATGTGTCGATGTTGGGTTTTTAATTGCATGTTTTATCATTTGCATCTTACCTATGACTCCATCATATCCAAAGTCTTCTCCTCTTGTCAGTTTTGGTGCTGAAACAAATAATTTTACAAGTTTATGAATTCAGAATTATTTCAATAGTAATATAATATAATGTCCTCCTAGCCGAATTTCGACTACGGCGGCCTATCTCAACCGAGATTAGCTAACTGCGCGGGACATATTATAGTGCACAAGTGTGTGCGCAATACACAGGTGCACTCTCTATTTCTTTACTCTCATAATTCGGTGAGACGGCAGTCCGACATGACCGTAGAGAGATCAGGCGCAGGGCTAACGGCTTAAGGTGCTTTCCGAGGCACGGGGATGTTAACACCACCAACTTCCTGACTCCGGAGCTGTGTCTGAGTTTTTTCAAGACAGAAAAACCCAACACTCTCGGCCCGACCCGGGATTCGAACCCGGGACCTCGTGGATAGTACCCAGCATGCTGACCACTAGACCAACGAGGCAGTCAATGGTATATACTCGTATATTGTAGACCTTTCTACGTAAATTGCTTTGTTATTTTTCTAGAAGTGCTATCTATAGATTGATATGTCGCATATGAAAATATTTTTTATAGAACTTGAGTTATCACATGCAGTTGTATATAGCTATGTATATGACAATTGTAATTAACCTGAGTGCAATATTTTACTGTGTTGTGTACATACTTCCTATGATGTGAATAGGTATCCCTTTGTATTCAGCCTAAGGCCGGAACACGTCTATTACAATATCAGTGATCCACAATCCACATGGTAATAAGTACTTGAATAACTCATCACACGGTTTCCGCATACAATTTCCATAAGCACCATCGAATGACCAAGAAATGTAAAAATCAATGCGACTTAAATTGTTCTTAATCGGTAATATAACGTTTATGTCGAAGCCTTGCGCGGGCCTTACCTACTATTTAGTTACACTTAGCTAGGTTAAATAGCATAACAATTAATTAATTAATTACATCGTGAGATCTTTGCATAAGCTACTGACTGCGTGATCTCACATTTTCATACGCTTATCTGGAAACAATAATCCGTGACAGGACGCTGTATTTATTGTTTTATATTCCTGCTTAACATAAATAAAACTGCGTGTTTTTTAAGACAGGTAAAGTACTTGAACATTATTTACTTAAAAGATACTCAATATCTCTACGTCCTACGTCCTACCTCCACCCATCCAATAATATTGACTTTACGAACTGCCTAATATCATAAAAAAGCTTCACCAGTCACCTTGCTGGGTACAATGTCTTTTCACCTTGCGATTTCAACTGAAGGCCTTTTATGTTATAATTATTTTTAAAAAATCGATTTAAAATTTGTTTCACTATGTTTTTATGTAGGTACTTCTTTCTAAAGTTTTTTTTTATTTTTTTACGAATCTGAGATATCCTACTTTAAAACATAACTTACTACCTAACTACCTACAGATGTGTCTATAAGTAGTGTCAATCAAATTCTTTATGATGTCTACTTTTTTAACCTAATGAAATGGAACGCAACATTTCATGAATGCAACATGAAACGACATTAGGTTACTGTAAAAATTTAGCTGGTAAGTGGGATAAATTACAAGCTCCATAGATAACTCACTGCGTCATTAACTTTGTATTTTTACTATTAGTTTATGAGAGATAGCAATTAAGAAACCCTACACTTGGTTACCCAACACGCAAATAACCATTTTTTTTACTTTTTAAGTCTTAGTATTTAAGTATATTACTCGTAGTCATCAAATATATTTTAGCATTGGTTGGTTAATCTCCATGGTATTATGGACGCGTGGACAAAAAGTAAACACATTGTTAGAGGACCACTCTTACGATCAATCACTCACTAACTACTAATGGTTACGCAAGCGCAGAAAAAACGGCGGACGCGAACATGGTCGCACAAACAATAAAATTGCAAAAAGTGTTCTCCTATTTACTTAGGTTAATATTTTTCATAACGATACCTACCTATACACTATGATCATAGTTTTCACGGCTATTCGTGTACCGTAAAAAATAAATGCGGTCGCTTGCAGGCAATGCAGTCAGAGTGGAGCGTGACGGCCGATCACGCGTGTCAAGTTCATTGATAAAAATAAATCGATTCGTTTTCACCGTCTAATTATAGTTCTGCAGTTTTATCTTTTGCTAGTAAACCCGCCCCGGTTTCGCACGGGTGCTTCATGGATGTAACTACTATTCATATAAACCTTCCTCTTGAATCTCTTATCTATTGCTGAAAACTGCATTAAAATCAGTTAAAAAGTTTGAAAGATCTTAAACGTACCGACAGCGGGAGCGTGTTTTTTATACTAAAAAAAGCTCATTAAATTGTGGATTTATCATTATCAGCACTAGAATTTCTTTGGGACCCTAACTAGAATATGAACATCAGAAGTTATTATGAGATTAAATGCTGGTTGCGTTTGTAACAGCATGGACGAAAACAGTAATAGCCGGTAGATGATGAATCGTCATAGTCTGCTAGATTGTACGAATATATTAGTTACAATTGCTTGTATTTGGGCTTTTGTTTTTTTATATGCATTTAATATTTCACCTCCAAAACCAAACCTAGCCTTGAGAGATATCTGATTTTGCAAACTTACAACAATCTACTTACATAAATAATGATTCGAGACATAACTTTCAATTCAGGTAATACTGTGTTATTGTTCTGTGCATTTGATTTGATTGTACTAGATTGTAGGGCATGTAAATGAGAGGGGTGTTATCGTTTTATTGAATTAAGAATGAAGACGGACTGTGTCGCGTGACACACGGTACGGATACCCATACCACAACCATACCATACAGACTATGCTGCCATAGTCATCTATAATTCATAGCTAACTTGCAACGATTTGATAGCCCATTTCGCAGACCCAGTGACATAGTAGAGAACGACACGTGATTTATGACTTATGAGTCAAATATTTATAAACATTTCATTTGCTTCCTATCGGGTACATGTAGGTAGTAGGTATCGTCCTACATACCTACATTACGTATAACATTTCTTTTTATCCTTCCATCGAGTATTTCACCGTTAGTAATTAGTATATAGTCGACAATTAGGTAGTTGGTGCCGAATAAATATAACTCTATATGATTTGTGTGTTATGTTTATTTTGAAACCTCTCTTAGTAATCGATAGTAAATTACTTATGAATTCCTCAATAATTTATGTAAAAACATACTCGTAAGTACTTTTGTATGGCGCTTGAAAGTCCTACTATTTCAAAGCATCATGATGACCATGATAAATATTCAGGTATAACGATTTAATTTATTAATAAAATTGCCCTCCGTAAAAAAATAAGAAATATTATGTATCTAAATTATTTATTAGAAAAATAATTTATTTTAAGTTAATGTCTGTCGAATCATGTATTATTTTAACTGGTTGTCTTATAATATATTATTTTATCGGTACGTTAAATTCTTCGCAAAGCATGGGTCCTTCTTGCCAAGGATTTCAACGTTTCACCTAACCAAGGATATTGTGTTAAAACCTTCACGCCGATCTCAACTCATTGTTTTATTCACTTTCGGAACCTTCGATTTTGGTGACAATTAGCTGAACGAGAACAATACAGAATCATCGTCGTCATTTCACGGTGTTTATTGATGAGTAGCAACATAATGCCATTCATGTCTAAGGTCCGGCTCACAGCACTCTTCCTATAATCGGTAGCAGTTCAAAAACAATGACGGTCATTGGATGGTTATTTGCTGTTGAAATGTCACGCCGTTAGTAGAAAGTAATGACCCATTCAATACTATTCCAAGAAAGTAAACTCTGCGCCTTAGATAATTAATGAAAATGTCTTATTTTCATGATACGTTAAGTTAATACTAAGGTTAAGTACGTAGGGGAGAGTGGGGATATTGCGGACACTTAAGGACCTTCAATAAAACATAGAGTACCCAAGATAATCAGTTAGTCTTTATTATCTTTTAAACTTTGGTTCTTACTCTACAAAATCAATATATAAAACTATGAGTATCAAATCAACAAGTATACTTTTTATCAAAAAAACAAAACCTTTAGTGTCCGTATTTACCCGGAAGGCAACGGGTAAATTCGGACAGCAGGTGGGGTAAATGCGGCCAGTCTTATTCTCCTTACAAAAGTTCGATAAAGTCACGGCTTGTGCTCCTACCTGTGCTACTATCGTGTGCCCAATTCTGGCACACCAAACGCATTACCCAGTCTTTAGTGGGGGGCCAAAATATTTTTCGTTACAAAATATACAGAAATATCTTTATTGTCATTGAATTTTCTAAGAGTTTTGACAATTTTTTTCTTCGATTACGGTTTTTTGTTATTGTAACTAAAGGTTAGTTACAGTTTTAATTTTTAATTGCAGCTTCTTGCTCAATTCTTTTTCTGTCTTCTTTATTTACTTCTACTTGCTTCTTCTCTCATATAATATTTTTTGGATTATTAGTAAAAAAGATTAAAGAGTGCATTTTTGGTTCGTAATTTTGCTTAAATATTTTTCTACAATTCTTTTAAAGAGAAATATGTTAAAATATTTCTTAAATTTTCTTCTTTTATCCATATAAATGATTTTTTTACTACCTTTCTAGGGTTTTTCGAAAACTTAGCTTATTTTCTTAGAACTCCTTTATACTAATTTTAAAGTTTTAAGCGTGAAGTACATTTTCTCGTCTTTTTTTTGTATAAGTCATCTGAAACAGACTACAACCATGTTAACTTTTGTATTCTTATTTTCTCCAACCCTTTTGGGTAAATACGGACGTCCGTGTTTAACCCAAAAAAATGTCCGCAATCACCCCAATTAGCACAGCAATGTTTAAGAGCACAAAAAAATTGATAAGTTATCACACTTCTACGATCTCAATATCACATTATAAAGTTAACTATCCTTCTAATGTATGGTGAGTACAGTTTTTACCTAAAGCAATTACCTTTGCATACGCACGTTACTAAAAATCTACAAATATTATAAGAAAGTCCTTAAAAATGATTGAACGTTCTTACCTTAAAGCGAGTGCGCGGCTTTCAGTATTATAGTTCTGCCAGGCACTAAAGATGGCAAAATGAATCCCACGAATCGGGTTGTAGGGCGCACGGCGGGTTGTATCAGCTGATAAGGTACTGTCCGCAATTACCCGCTGTCCGTTATCACCCCACCCTCCCCTATAATAAACTATTATCAAGGGTCTCGCTTTTTTCTGTTTATTTTTCGTCAATCAATTGATTAATTTAATTGTAACCCTAAAAACAAGATAATTCACATTAGTATTCTACTAAAAGCCTGTACTAATGATTTATGTTGTTTAGATTCCATATTAAAATATTAAGTGCTACCCAAACCAAATCTTGCACAAAAGAACAACAATATTGGTACGTCTACAAATGTATTATATTATAGGCATGGATGAAAATAGGTAAGTAAGTATTGTTTGATTTGTTTACTAAAGCGTGCATCAGACAACTTTTAAGTAGGTATGTAAAAAGGAAGTCATTTATTAAAGCAATAAGGAGGTAGAATAACTCGACAAAAGTAAAAATAGAAGCTGTCTTCGGTCCCGCACACAGTAAAGTAAAACTATTAATTTCAGTAAAAAAACGAAAAGATCGTGTTTCACGATTTACTAAATTAAGAACCTTAATTAGTTCCGCTCGTGAATCTCTTGAAGCTCTCCTTTCGTCACATGTTTTTATTTAAGAAAAAGGTAAATTATGAAATAAAATAAAAATCAAAAGCAAATCAGTCTTTCTGTCGTGTCAATTTCGTTTCGTTGAAGTTATGAAACGAAAGCATAATATAATTGAGTAAGTATGATCAGTATGATGGATGAGACAAGTAAAGTAAGTAGGTGCATACTACCGAAATTAATACTAATTAATCAGAAACTTAAGTAAAATCACATTGTGGTATGTGTGAGTTTTAAAACCTAAAGATACAGCTTGCTTTTCTAAACGCAAAACCTCTAGTCTGGTAAGTTCCAGATCAGATAAAATTGACATACTATAAAATCATTGCCCTATTATATTCTTACTTCGCACGCGACATGGTGAAGCCAGTACCAGACAGTTTATTGAGCATTTTACAGACATAAAATACCTATTACGATGTAGCAGATACTAGCTCTCATTTTTTAATAGTAAAACAAAACAACGTTACCATCGTCCGACTTTTTTATGGGTTTGACTTGTTGAAAGGTTAAATGCCTTATTTGATTGTAAAAGTCTTTCAACGCTTGGGCTGTAATTGCCCTAAATCCAAAAAAGGATTGAAATAATTGTCTGTCGTGTCATGACTGTATTTTATGTTATCATATAAAAAGCTGAGGATTCTGTAATATAAATAAAATAAAAATATAAATAAATAACTAACTGTTCTCATTTGATGCAGATTAAACACAAGTAAACGGGATGTCCCGATCACTATCCCAAAATTTCCAAATAATATCACTCTCCAGATACAACGAAATAAGATTGAAAAATCATATATACTGTATCTACTTAGGTAGTATTAATCCTGTTACACTAACTTTAGAACAATTTCATATTTTCTGTTTCATTACTATTATTGATGACTTTATTTTACTCTAAGAATTACCTTTCTATCTGTTTTGATGTGTAATGTTTTTTTTTCTCTACTGTAAACCTCCATTTTCGAGAGAGGTACGACAAGATTGCTTTCTAGCGTCGGTATAATGTTTTATTCTGTTTTGCCTGGTCGTAAGTTTGCTGCGTCAATTTTTTTGAATTTAGGCCCTATCTATAAACGAGACGACTTTGGCTCTTTTTCCGCACCTTGGACGTTACCTGGCACTATTTTTACACTTATTAAAACGCATTGCAATGTTATAGGTAGTCGAATTATACATAATTAGCTACACTTATTATAATATCTGTGGCTACACCAAACCACAGAATAAATACTTAGTAACCTTAGACCTATTCTAAGTTAGTAACTGAATTTACAACCTCTTTTTAGCCCAACCACTGTTACACCTACCCACCGCTGAACAGCTGCCAAGCGCCCGGACTTATTAATGATGATGCTGTGGCACACTAACTATAAGGATTTCGTTGCTCTATAAGTTGCAAATGTATTCACCAGCTATCCTGCTAGAAGGATTGCCTTTTCCGTAACCATAAAAATGCTTCTCCAAAGGACAGTAAGGTCAAGATCAGCCGGCAACAACCTTTTAATATAACACTATTTATTTACAATTGCGAAGTCCGCTTTGCGCGCGCGCTCCTGAGCTGCATACTAATGAAACATGCGGATTACGTCGGGTTTGACCCAAAGAATGAAAGCTTATGTTTACAAAACTATAATGTGTGTTTATGTAATACCTGCCTTCCTTACTTCCTATTTTGAGAGTTTACACAATACCGGTTAGAAAGCACTTTCTCCTTGTCATTACTTCGGACCATTTTCAGATTAGGATGTTAACCCTGTTGTGTACTGGTGTTTCATGAGCTCTTTGTGTCAATTTGTGTCATGTGAGTAAGCAACGTAGTGACATGAATGATAAACCACTGTTCCACATGCCTAGATTCGGAGCGATGGACATGTGTTGTGAATTCAGTACTTCACGGATCGTTGGAGTGTAATCCAATTGGCTATAATGACTTTGGCTGACGGGTACAGCTTAGCATGTATTTTACGAAAACTCACATATTTCCGGGTCTCTGGGACCAAAAGTGTCAGGCTCTTGTCATTGTACACTCGGCAGCACGTCAGGTTACCCATGTGAACTAGGAAAACAGCTTTTATTACTTAGGGAATAGAGGTGGTCTCAAGGTCAAAGTGGGGTAGTCTGACGTGCCGCCATGTGTAAAATTGTACGTATATGCACTACCTACCTACATCTTGGTATTTCTCCGTAAATAGGTTAATTCATTGGGCAACACACCTATAATCCGACAAGTTCGTGCGCGACTCTCCTACGCACAATACGTGCAGGGGGCGAGGAAGCGCTAATCACATGGATTGTCATAGGAAATTGACTGATCTGTTGCGAGCATTTCTTCTAACTCCCCGAGGTATTGCTGAAAAGGACAGTGTCATCCGCAAATCGGCGATTTGTCAGCTTTTAACCTCCAACATCAATCCCTCTCAAACTCGGTGTTTGCAAGGCTTCTGACTACCTCTTCTAAAGTGCTGGTAAATAAGTCATTAAGGAGAGATTAGGTCTCCCTGACACCCTCGAATATTTTGAACCATGGGCCAATCTGACATCGGAAACAGGCAGAACTAGGAAATCGAGGGCCGCATCGATAATGCGTATTATGTATAGGGAAACCTTCTATATCGCTGATAAAATTTCTAAATATTGTGTAAAGTACTTCCTATATCCTACCCCTACTATCCTACGGGGCGCAAACTTGGTCACTGACTAAAAGACTAAAAGACTTCGAGCTCCAGGTACCTATACCTATGCCAAAGGGCAATGGAGTAAAGTTTATTGGGTCTAAAAATTTACTAAATGAGAAACACCATAATTCGCTAAAAACAAGGATAGTCGATGTGGGCGAAAGTACTGCCAGGTTGAAGTGGCAATGGGCCGACCACGTATGCAGAAAGGTGGGCTCGAATCGTCACACAGTGGACGCTCTCGGACAGCTTTCGCCAAAGAGGGCGGGTAAGGAAAAAATGGTGTGACGATTCCAAATATTACCGAACAGGATGGCGGACTCCAGAGTCTGCCATTATCGGAGAAGTTTAAGGGAGGCCTTTGATCAACAGCGGGATGATTTCGGCTAACATAAAAAAATACTTAGTAGTCAATCTGTGTGGGAAATGTATAATTTGATAAGTATTTTAAAAAACGTCTTTAATAATAATTTTATTAACGAGTAATGATTAAGTAAATTTAGACTTTGTAGATTTTAATGATTGGCGACGAAATCAGTGAGCACAATTTACCTACCTACTTAGTATCTACGAGTTCTGGGAGTTATCTGTCAACATAAATTAATTTGAGTGATTATCACTGTTTTAATACTGCACACAGATTTAGTGACTACCTTGGTTCCAATCCAAATGCCATAAATTCTTTTTATGGCCGGTGCAACTGCGCCTGAAGCCAAAATCTAGTTTAATTATATCATATAAATAAACTGTTTCAGAGGAAGGTACGCTTGAATTAGTTGCAGCAGAGCAGTTTATTTAATTAAGCCAATCAATTAAACACAACAATAGTTATGAGTATGGTACATACTACGTGAGTTATTGCATGTAAAAGTCAACGTAAAAATCAGTTTAGGATAGACAATGCCTCTTAATAATGTCAATATTAACAATAAATATTGGCGTATAAGAGAAGAGGTCAGCCAGTGCATAACGTATCCGTATTTTTGGGCCCTACTAAGTATTAGTGCTTCAACGTCAATATACCTCTTAAGTCCTAGCATATTAGAGTGAGTTATTATTTTCACTGTTTTAACAATGTTTTTGCATGGCGAGGCCAGTGCATAACGTCTTCTTAATTTTTGGGCCCTACTAAGTATTAGGGCTTCAACATCAATGTACCTCTTAGGCTATTAAGTCCTAGCATATTAGAGTTAGTTAATATTTACACTGTTTTAACAATGGTTTTGAATGTCAGCTCCAAATGACGTGTTTTAATAATAAGTACGATGTTAGAATCTGTCAAGATTTATGTTCAGCACATTTATATATTCTGTGACATGGTTGTGTGTTAAATAATTTCAATTATTTGCAATAATTTAAATAGGACGATGTTTTTCGGACACGAAATTAACTACAAAATAGACACCTAGATGAGATTCCACTGTCTCGACAGACAGACAGTTGCACCATATATATCAATATATATATAGGATAAATCATCCAAATAAGGTGACCCGTCAGAGATTCTCCGAGATTAAAGTGTCTGGTTTATTGCCACAGAGGCGCGCCTCTACCGAAATTGTGGTCGTGGAATTATGCAATTACTTGCTTAAATGACCACAAAGTCATGTGAATTGTCTGTTATAGCACTCTGTTGCGGCAAATTCAATTCACATCGTTAAGCCGGTGGATCGTATATAATTTTTATTGTCCAGTGAGTGATGTTGCTCGACGATATACCTATTTAAGTACGTTAGAGGGATACCTCTTCTTCTTTATCCGAACATAGTAAAAACAAAGTCACTCTCGCTTACTGTGCTCTTATTCGATATTTTAGCAACGGTTTTTAATGCAATTTGTGATTGAAGAGAAAGGTTTATATGTATTACTTATACTTACATTCATATTGAAGCTATGCCTTATTCTGTGGCTATGCGAAGCAGCTCGCTAGTAACTAATAAATGGCAATCGTAAGATTATACTAAAACAATAGATTGCAATCGTACCTAGGTACCTATCATAAGATTATCTTATTTAAATACCATTTATTATTAAAAAATTAGATGATTATTAAATTATAAAAAAACAAATAAGCTACGATCAGTGAACGGCGTCAGGTGGCTTTTAAACTTAGGGCTTAATTTATTTATGTGTGAAACTGCAGCAATAACGTTCCAAGTATTGTAATTATTAGCTAGCAGCACAGCCAAAGTTTAGGCAGGTGCTTATACAGGATCGATATTTTTCGCTAGACCGTATTGTGGTGTGCTTTAGGTACAAGTCTGTGGCATTTAATATTGCAAACTGAAAACAAATTACAAGAATTAATTCCCAGTTTAGCATTCATTTCATCGGAAAATCATCAAAAGCTTAGTTGAGCGATAGTTGATCGGCGACTGTCAGTGAAAAAAAAAGTCATGTTAAGCATAAAAATGATTCTAGAGGTATAATATTTTCAATCCAAATGACATATCGGAACCGATATGTCCTGTGTCTGCGGGTTCACTCCACAAGATATGTCCCATCTCTTTTCTTGTCCTGCGTGCCCTGATTCCTGCTTTCTAGAAGACCTTATGTGTGCAAACGACGAGGCAATCTGCGTCGCCAATTACTGGGCACAAGAAATTTAAGTCGCTTTACCATCGACACGATAAGGAGAAGTATCCAAATAACAGATCTTTATGTTTAATAAAAATGTAAGCAACTCGGATTTTGAGTAGGTAGCTCTACTGACATTGATTTAGTAGGTACTTAAAAGAAAAACCTCTGAATTAAAATTCCTACCGATATGATTAGTCTGATTAGATAGACATCTAATATGGTTATCTTTATTTTAATAAGCAATAAAGTTACCTTGCGTAAAATTGCGACTGAATACGAAGGCATATTATAGGTATACACGTTCAAGTAAGAATAATTACTTATGGACTATTGTTTTATTTGTAACTGAAATCTTGGGACTATTGTTTTATTTGTAACTGAAAACAATGGTTTGTTTTTCCAATTAAGTACATAGGTAGCTGATAATATCTTAAAAGTGACACATGTTACCTACCTAACATTTACTCCAACGTCTATAACATAGCGATACCTATGTCATTTAAGTTATTGCTGGCTCAGTTGCATGATGCATGGATGCATTTTTGTAGGACGAAATGTGTGCTATAGGCACAGTACCTACTAGTACTTTATCTATAGGTATTACATCACGCTACGACCAATAGTAAACGATAGGTACCCAACACGACGGGGTAGACGATGAAAAGTAAAATCATCCCCACTTCTCATGTAGGCTAGGGCAGCCACCCTATGAAAAAATGCTTTCTAGTACTAACGGTCTCTTAACAAAACCTCGGACAGGCAGACGGACATTACGAAACTATGAGGGTTCCTTGTCAGGACTGCGGAACCCTAAAAGCGAGAAAAATTGTTCCATCTGATAGAACAGACCGATCTTCATGCGGGCGGAAGCTAAATTAAGTCTGTTATATAATAAAATCGTAGCAGGTATAGTCCGACCGCTTATGTGAGACATCGCATACGAGGTCCAGGGGTGCGAGGGTAGACGAGAACAGGGATTTGATTGGGTGATTTGAATTTTAAAAAATAATGCAAATTTCGAACTTCACAATTCAAATCACAAGCGTCCGCCGCCTGCGCTGCGCAGGACCCGTCTACCCTTGTACCCCGCAGGCGAGGTCTCAGATATAAGCGGTATGTCTTTAAAACCGCTCCTAATTATTATTATTTTTTCTGTGTCTACGTGGTGCTGCCCTCGATTTCACTAAAACTTTCCGAGCAACACACTTTATACAATAGCTTGAAAAGTATAACCTTAGTTTCGAGCCTGCCTGTAACGCCTGTAAACTCTTAAATATTTACGCTGTTCTGATTTCACAAATGCAGTAGGTACGTCTCGTAATAGGTCTTTACTCAAGGTTTGTCTATGAAATTGGAGATTAGTATGGAAAAAATTACGAAAAAATATTTTAATTAAAACTATTTATCCATACACTATACATATCCATACTAATATTATAAATGCGAAAGTGTGTCTGTCTGTCTGTCTGTTACCTCTTGACGCTTAAACCACTGAACCGATTGAGATGAAAATTGGTAAGGAGACAGTTCGAGACCCTGGAACGGACATAGGCTACTAATGTCGCGATATAAAAACATTTAGGAGGTGAATCAATCAATCAATCATTTTTTAATTCATAAACATGGGTATTACAGGATGTCACATACAAATTATTGTTAGTACAGCCATGGGTCACCTTAAAGGTATATGAATATAAGCATTATTAAATTTTGTCTTCGAGAAATATTCTTAAGTCATAATACACTTTTTCAGCAAGGAAGCCACTGAGCGCAGTTTTAAATCTTTTGACATCTTTGATTGACCTGATGTTTAATGGGATTTTATTGTAGATCTTTGGTGCCATGCAATTTACACTTATTCTTCGAAGGAGGGTTTTGCATCCGTGATTAACTTTTACGGTGCCTTCACGACGGCTCCCGACAGAAGAGTGAAATGGGAGATGAAAGTTCATATCGAAAATCTAACTCTTACGGGCGAAGTCGCGGGGGGCCACTAGAAACTAATAAAAAATAAAACTGTAAGCGGGACAATTCTGTACATGAAAAAAAAAACGAACGCCCTCCAGGGGTCCTCCTCAAGGCAACCGATGCTAAAAATAAGATTTTTGAAATTTTTGTCTGCCAGTCTGTTGTCCGCTTCTCACGCAAAAACTTCTTATACTGAACAGATTTTAATGAAACTTTTTTTGTTATATGGCTACTGACCCTCGGCAACATATAGGCCATAATTTATTTTGAGGATCGGAATACCTGATATAGAACCGTAACAATCCAGCCAAACTATGAGAGATACAAATATCCGGGCGATACCAAAAGAATAAACATGTGTTTAGTTTATTCCCTCATAGATCATTCATTTATATTTTTTGGATGGTTCAGATATTATTAGTTTGTTCTGTGTAGGTAAGTATACCTAGATGTTATTGACTTGAACCAGGCATCTCTCACTCAATGTACTTGCGCGCGTTAATAGCCTACTCTCGAGCGCACCGACGGCGGTGCGTAAATCAGTAGGCTGCCAACAACCAACGGGCGCGCGCGTACGCACTGTTGAATTATTTGTGTTACGAACTTACGATCGATTTGTTTTAATGCAAACTAATTACGTAATATGATTCAAAAATCTGTTATTTACTGTACAAATGAAACCAGAAGCATATGTCCTTAATTAGTCTCAGATTTAAATAAAATTCTGGACTTATCAAAAGAGTCTCGAATGTTTGAACTTTTTAAATCTTTTATTAAGTCGTCATAATTATACGGCATACTGAAAGCTTGCTGAGATGTTTTTATAAGTATGTATGAATACATTTTTGAAAATAATTTAGCACAGAACAACATCTTAGATCTTGTTTTCCACATTACTACTTATTAAAACTGTTTGTACGAATTCGATTTGCTTTTCGGGCCAACCGAAAATTTTGCACAGGTAAACATTTTGTAAAACACTATATCATTGTAAAACATTTCAAACCAAGCTACAAATAAAATAGGCCTTGTATCTAAAGAGGCAACCCTGACTTTATTAGTTTTACTTCAAGGTCGCGTAGCTGCAGAGGAATAATAACGTAATGTTCGAAACTTAAAGCACATTTTCGGGCGCAGCGGTCTGCGACAAAAAATTGTAGGCTATTATAAGAGTAGGTATGGACGATTTTCCTTGGAGTGATTTATCTGTTACGTAGTAACTATTATATAATCTGTGCTAGAACTTCATGAAATATTATTGAAGTAATGAATGTTCAGATAATAATGGTAACTTGTACTTAGTGTGAACTTATGGTAATTTGAAATGAAATGAAATGAAACATTTATTTCGGCAGTGTACAGTAAAACCAAAGATGGTTTTTGTTACACTGTCTTTGAATGTGTGTAGATTAAGCTTCTAATGTTGGTTTCAAATAAATAAATAAAATAAATTTAAAACTGTTCAGAAGTATTGAAGCTATATTAATATAGTATTGAAGTATCTTGTCTGCTGCGAAATATCTGACGGTTTATTGAACTTACCGCTAAAGCTTTGTGGTAAAATGCAAAACTAATTGTTATAGACTAGAGCTGATGAAAAATGCTATTGTACTGACTCCGGATAGGCACTAACTTTATGAAAAAGAGAGAATTGGCTTGGCTAGGGTTTCATGAGGTTTAGAGCTACCTACGTGAGTAGTTGGGATCTCAAGAAATGCGCATAGATAAGAGCTATAATAAAAAATATATCGAAAAACTCAAAAACTAAGAGCGCGTGGTCAAGTCGTTTAGAGCGCGTTGCCCAAAACACAAAGGGCACCATAGCACCTAAAATGTAAGAGATAGAAGTCCTTTTTTTTCAGAATGTCCCTAAATGCCCTGCCATCAAATTATTTTTTCTCTATCTTGTAGCTCTTGCTAATACCCATTTTTTGAGATCCAGCCATTGACGCAGCTGTAAAACTCACAAAGCACTAGCTAAATCTCACTATTTTGTAAAATGAGATCGTATCCGGTTCCGGAGCCAGTGGAAAAGCATTTTCTATCATATTATTTTCTATAATTTGGGAGTGACAACATTGAAATTCATGTTGAGAAGGTCCGAATTAGTTAAAAAACTCATTTGGCCTAATATTACCCAAAATGGCGCTAGACTTGTTAAAATTATCAGTTTAAACATATCTGAACCAGCATATCATTAAGTCTGTTGAAAGTATTGGAAATAAGCAGGTGTAGCTAAGTGTTTACTTACTTTCAACGTTATTACACTCAGACTAACAATGTGATTATAATCTACGCCGTCGTTTTGATAGAAAATATCCCTAGTCCGGAAGTAAGGGAAAATATTTGTTCTAGAAAAAAAAAAAACTTAAAACAGGCAGTCTAAGCACAGAAATGAAAATAAGATAGATATATATGGGACCTACTTATTAGCTTATTGGTATCCTGGAATTAAAAAACCAGGCTTGTGTATATAGGCTCAAAACGTAAGTTACCTACCTAGGTAAGTAAATAAATGTTAAGATTCTACACGCAACGCAGGTAGGCTAGCCAGATGTCCGGTATTTAAGCGTACAGTCCGCTATTTTAGAGGCCTGTCCGGTAGGTAAAAAATAGATGGCCATACCGGGCAGAACAATGTTCTGTATTTTGAGAACCGGGTACTCGTAAAAGTATCTAGGCACAGTACCTACAACATAAATTAGTTTTAGAAGAATGATTTAACTTTATTATTTGTTTATTCGAAGTTCCTATTATTTTTGTTAAACATACCTATCGAGTTTAGGTGATTTTTTTCTGAAGTTCGTACCTTTATTTTGTTAGGTAATATTCTATATCTATACTAATATTATAAAGTGGAAAGATTTGTTTGTTTGTTTATTTGCATCGAATCGGCTCCGAAACTACTGGACCGAATCAAATGAAATTTGGCACAGAAATAGTTTAAGACATTGGGAAGGACATAGGCTTTTTGTCGCGATATAAAATCATCAGGGGGGTGAAATGGAGGATGAAAATTTGTAAGGAAAATCAGACTTTTGGCGCGGGCGAAGTCACGGGGAACTGCTAGTAGATTATGATAATATTCATACTATTGTTTAAATAAAACCGATTAGTATAAAAACTCGTATTTTTTGCGACTAAGCTTACACCTACTACTATAAGTACGCAAATGATTTAGCTTTAGTGGTAGTATATAGGTAGGTTAGGTACCTCTAACAAGTAACTAGGTACCTAAGTAATTAATTATAAACAGACGTGAAAATTTTATATCTTTTTGGTTTAATGATTTGTGTGTGTGCGCTGTGCCCCTGTTTCCGCTGAAGATCAGTGTCGTGGTGGTGGCATGTTTACGCCGGGAACCTTGTTGGCACTTATTTGCTGTGTGTTTTTTGTACACTTAGCTGTTTAAAACTTTTATTTTTAATTTATTCTTGTTTTTTGTCAATTTTGTAATTTAATGCTAAGTGCCAATAAATTAATTTCTATTCTATACAGGGTGTCCCGTAAATTAGCGTCAAGCGAGAGTGACGTCATTCTATTGCTCAAATACAACAATTTTTTCTATGGGATCAACATCGAAATCTCAAAAAAAAATCCTTCCCCATACGAAAGTGCCGATAAATAGAATGACGTCACTCTCGCTTGACGCTAATTTACGGGACACCCTGTATATGCGTGTGATGCAGTTGAGATTTTTAACAAGATGCTGACGGCTGAATTTCAGGAAGGGTACCTACAAACCTTGTAATACGATTGTGTGTGTAACCTTATTAACCTATAATATCAATTTGTGTTACTATGGTTACACACTTGTTACCCTTCTAATTTCAGAAGAAAATATTTTTAACGAGATGTTGACAGCTCTCTCTTGTTAAAAATCTCAACTGCATCACACGCTGTTATCTGTTAATCCTGAAATATGGTGGACGGATGGGGATAGACATAAAAGAAATTAACTTACTTTAGCTAGTAACTAATCTATCTAAATTAACGTAGCGCAATACGGACGGACAGGTGTCTTAATTTTCGTAAAAGTAAGTAGGTAAGTGTCGATTGGGTTCCTAGATAAAACCAACCATCATTTATCGTCATATTTTGTTTGAATTAAGGCATTTAATCGTCGTGGTCATTATTAGAGCATACCTACCAATACTTTTAGGTGCTTTACAAAGTGTTTTACCATTATAACGATTTTAGAGTAGGTACTCTATAGTAGGGGAGCCCAGGATGCTAAATCGGGATTTACTCGAGCGTCAAAGAGACCTATTGGATTGCGAAGCTTAGATGATAAGAAGAAAAAAATGTCATATAATATATGTATACACTTTCATCGGTGGGGGGAGCGGCTATAAATTTTCAAAAATGTAAAAAAAAACAGTTGCATGGACATACTCGAGCGCGTCAGATATTAATAGCATCCATGTCCTACTTTTTTGAAAACATACGTATGTTAATCTGACTGTTTCCATGATGGGAATGGTCGCGCGTGAGGGTTGAAAACGGAAAAAAAAATAATTTAATCGAGCGCGTCAGATTTTCAAAGGGGATGTTAAGTGAACCTAAAAGAAGGCTCTTATGTAATAATCTGACGATTTGGTTGTGACCTAAACTCGCGGCCATTATGAGAATGTGCAAAAAAAATCACCATTTTGAAATACTCGAGTGCGTCAGATTAAGATATATATGGTTCATTTATATACCCTAAACGTGCTGTCTCATAATCTGACGATTATCTGGAGGGATTCGCCTAACCTGACAATGGAATGATTTTTTTTGTATTTTTTCAAATCTTTTACCTTAACAAATTAAAGAGCTGAAAAAATAGCATGCAAATAAAACAGTATATATTCTTTGAAGTACAAAACTTTTATTTATGAGAAAATAAGTATAAAAAATATACATTTTTATATCACATATTTCCTTTACTCTTAAACACGATGTGGTTATAATTTTATAGTTTTATATTAGTGTCAAAATTTACTAAAACAAATAAACAAAACACGAAGAAAATATTATTTGACCTTTTAGATTTTTCTGTCGACAGTACTTTTTTTAGTCGGGATAGCGCCCGCGTAATGCGCACGTGTTATTTTTTGTTGCTTTGTTTATAAAAAAACTTTTGGAGTGGTTATAAAAAAGTGACATCTAGTAGGGAGTAGAATAACAAAATATAAAAGCACATTAGAATCAGGAAAGTACAACTAATAGGCGAGGATGCTATTTCTACTCGTTTTATCTGTTCTGTGGCGGTGATATATATTTCATGACACATCAAAAGACTGTATCGGCGGTATAAAACATTTTTTCGGTGGGGGAATTCAAGACTGGGTCGATCTGACAAGTAGCCATCACAAGCCGCCATTTTTGAATTCAAGGTCAAAATCGTGTCACGGGTTAAACTTTATCGATTATTTTTCCTTACTTCGGCTTACGGGAATCGTCAGATTATATATTATTTGTAAACGTTGAATTATTACCTTCAAAATAAATAAAAAATTAGCCACGCTCGAGAAAGTCGAGATGACGTTTTTTTTACAAGTTTGTAACCCACCTACTTCTTATCGTCAATCAAAAATTGACAGATTAGTGGAATATACACTTTTTAGCATATAACTAACTTACCCTACCTTAATCTGACGCGCTCGAGAATTTCAGATGATCAATTTTTTTTTACTAATCTGATCCTTTATCCTTGACGCGCGGCCACATATACGGGGCTAATACTTGGTGGAGGTATTTAATAGGGTACTAGGTTCCTCCCTGTATGTTAATCTGCCGCGCTTTAGTAAATCCCCAAATCCCCTCTTGGGCTCCCCTACTACTACCTACCTAACTGTATTACATAAACCTACTAACGATAGGTTAGTAGGTTTATGTAATACAGTTAGGTAGGTCGCGCTTAATAATTACTACGCTTATATTTTTGTACTTTACAAAAAAGTATTTTTGTAAAGAAAAAAAGTTACACTTTTTCACGAATTTGTACCGCAAATGAATGATAAAAATTCTGCCGTGGTTGTGCAGCAGGGTAGTAAAGACACGTAGAGTCGTAGAACCAACCTAACCTAGATAATGGAGTGTTCAATAGTAGATATAATTTGTTCTTGTGACTAATAAGTGAACGGGCCGCATCCGTCGATTATCCATATCCTGCCATTTCCCTGACTCATTATCGTTTTTGGGCTATCCTACCTTATACGAGTATGACAAAGAAACCTTTATAGGATCAACTTGATCTCCGTCTGTAAGTATGTGCTTCAGGCATACGATATCTTAGTTAAACATTTCAAAAACTTAGGATTTGCAATCCGTTTCCTTCTGAATTGTTTTCCTTACATTACCTAATTATTAAAAAGAGACTGGCTGAGACTTTCAAGCTATTCATGATAGTGGTCATCAGTAGTAGGTAGTAGTCGGGTATCTACTGTAAGTATGAACTCACGAGAAATAGATATAATTGGTTCAGTTACATATACTTTCTTTTACTGCTGAATTAATGCTGGTAGGCTTATAACCAGGTGTTGAACCCTTAGATGATAAACATTGTTGAATCCAATATATCGGATTCCGTCCGCAACTAACTTATTTATTACCTTAAAGTATTAAACATAAATAACTTACAATGTATAAAACTTAAAAACAATATTATATCTTTATAACTTAAGCAATTTGCAAGTTTTTACGAAATTAAATCTAATTTCACTTATACAAAAATTAATCGACTTAAAAACATATTTATATAAATAAATACATACAATAGGTTAGATAATTTACACTGCACTATCTCTAAGTAGGACCTACCTAACTTAATTTCAATTTATCGAGTAATGATGAGATAATGTGGTAAGAACTGCAATTGTATTTAGTTTCAATTAATGCCAACGTAAAAACTACTACACGAGTGATGTTAGTAAAGCAATTTTAATTGCATAAGGTAGCTCGGTAGTTCTACAATTTACTTTAAGATATTATCATGATTAATACCTATTAATTCTTTTATTTTATTTATTAACCCAAATTATTATTTAATTATAATAAAATGACACAAGTACCTTGCAAAAGCGCGAGCACACAAAACGATGATAATATTATTTGCATCACGATCACAAGAAGTTCGCTCGTAAAGTTTAGCGGAGCTTTTTTATTTCACACAATATTTCTCCGTCGTTGGTTTTTTTTTTCGAGCACTGAAACATTACATTTTATGTAATGAACTTACGAAAGCCCTCGGAACATATCAAGGGACGGAGTGTCGCGTACGCGGCGGCATCCAAGAGACAACTGTACGCGGCAGGTGATTGTTCTCGTTTATAAGTTATGACGTCCCCAACCGTCAGCTGTTTTCGGTGTTAAGTTTTCCGGGCTATATTATACCTGCTATGGTATTGCTCTGTATTTAAGGGCTAGGAAGTGCTGTCGTCACAAGTCACCTTCCCCCGTAGCATGATACCTTCTTAGAACTTCCAGATGATAGAATGAAAGATGCAGCAAAAAGCATTGTCTCGTAACTCGAGCGAGGCATTACCCAACAATTTTCACGTCTTACTTAGCCTACCTTCAGACTTTATCATCTGCTAAGTATTGACTGTCATCTCAACATGACTCGATCTGACCGAGGAGGCAGGGGCTGCAACCATATGCGCGCAGCCTCAGAAGCACTTAAATTAAGAAAATGTTAACAGGCTTTGCCAACGCCTGTTCGACTAGGCAATGGCCCAGTATGCGAGAAACGTTGGATCAATTCCCGCCTCATTTTTTCAAATGCAACTAATCATTAAATTACTTATTGTGTTGCAAATAAAATCTTTCAGCTTTTCCAAGCTGTATGTTACAGGGTTACAGTCAAAAATCATAACCGGTTAATAAAGCCACTTTTTACTGCGAAAATCATGCACGTTACCTAGTTTGGACCGACCCTTAGTCAAAAACTCAGAAAGAAACAGGCAAAGAACCATTTGCACCATTGAACTGATAATGAAACTCGTATGGAACTCCTCATCAAATAGAACTTCGCTAATTGCGATTACGGTATTGTGTTTGAAGGGAGGCAGGCAGCAGCACGTCAGTTTACCCTTTTAATCTACGAAAACAGCTTTTACTATGTAGGAAAAAGAGGCGGTCTTAAAATCATAGTAGAGTAGTACTCTGACGTGCGGCCAGGTACCTATCACTGAAAATGTTTTTTTTAAACAACCCCTTCCGTAAAATCGCACTAAAACGTTTGAAAAATTGAAAGTCGGTGCCAGTTATGAGTACCTACCTATCAAATCCATACGTCTGACTACTTGAGTAGGTAGGTACTTATAAGTATTAAATCACCTAATTTAGTTAAGGAGTTATCTAGGTATGCCTTCGATCATCAACTGGCGACGTGAGATGAAGAGCACCAGACTCGAACGTATATGAAATGAAGTTATATTTTGAAATTTAAGGGTTGTCCTCGATTTTTCTGGGAGCTCAAAATAATAGGTACCATATTCAGATCCTGACTTACTTTCTCTAGAATGTAGGCAACAAATACTTTTCTGTAAACCGGTTGAAAATTGGTTCAACCAAACGCGATATAATCGCGGACAAACGTACATACCTAAATACAAACATACGGGTCAAACTGAGAAACTCCTTTTATAAGTCAATTAAATAAAATAATACTTACCTTATGCCAGGTCCAGACGAGTGTAACGTGTGTAATGTTAATCCACGTAACCTTACATTACACGTAACGTAACACTCGTCTGGTCCCGGCTTTAAGCCGGATCCAGACAGATCCAGAGTGTAACGTGTAATGTAAGGTTACGTGTAATTTAGCATCAACCGTGTGGACGGCACTGCGAGCGCCTTTGTTTGCGCTAAAAATCTACAGCCGATGGATCAGTGACGAGCGTTACATGTAATGCTCGTAGTGCGTCCTGACACGAAATTCGCGTTACCTAACTCGTTATATT
Source organism: Pyrausta nigrata (assembly GCA_949316185.1). Classification (NCBI taxonomy): domain Eukaryota; kingdom Metazoa; phylum Arthropoda; class Insecta; order Lepidoptera; family Crambidae; genus Pyrausta; species Pyrausta nigrata. Next base: position 7,882,259 of record OX438945.1, on the reverse strand, counting down.
ACATTACGTGTTACACTCGTCTGGTCCCGGCTTTAAGTACCTCTGGGTGACGAATTGCTTGGTGCCTTGGCCTTACTCTTGCCTGCCTGAAGACGATGTTTGTATTTTTAGTCCAGTGTGACGACGCTTGTTCACGCTGTCATGCTGGCATGATTGACAGAGAGGTGCGGCTATACAGTCGACTTTACGCACATCGATAACCGGAGTAGGGGTTCTAAGGAAGCAAACAGAGGCTCTACACCGTTTACCCATCATACATACACCATACCTGTTTTTGTCTACAAGTTAATTAAAAACTAAGCATGCTTCATCATCACTGACGTTAGTTTCCAAAATAAAGTAGGTAGGTAGTTAATCAGACAAATCTATTATACGGGGTATCAAGAACTGACTGACTCGTACCTACGTGTACATAGATAACGTGTAGAGACGAAACCGCTTAAAACCTGGGCAAAATACCTAGTACCTAGGTACTTTTTATTAAGCACTACAGGTAGTGGTGTGAGCTGAGTAGGTACATTAGACTTGATGATACAAAATGAGTCGTACCTACTTCCATTCCCGTCCATTATAGTGACCATCAGTGACCTTTGTTGTACTGTGTCGTATGGTGAAGCGTGGGCATACGGTATTTATAGTTATAGGTGTACCCACCTACTTCTTATCCTATGGAGATATAACAAAGCCTAGGTTCTACTGGTCAAAATGAAGTATCAGCATTAAATCTATATGAAAAAATAACAATCACGTGCTTTTTAGGGTTTCGTAGTACTGACAAGGAACCCTTAGTTTCGTCATGTCCTTCTGTCTGCCCGTCCGAGGATTTGTAAAGAGACCGTTAGTAGGTACTAGAAACTTGTTATTTTGTTAAATATTGAAAAAATATTTTTTATATGTGTGAAGAATGTGTTTTTTTCGTCGCCTACTCCATCGATCGTGTGGGGTATCGAAAATAGTAAGTATCGGGTATTAAAGTGAAATTTTTTAGTCCCCTTTCTCTAAAAGCTTAACGGCTGGCTTGAAAATTGATTTTGAAAAAAATCATAATGATAGTGCATTTAAAGGAAAACTATAGCGGTTAAGATATCTTTATAAGCTTAGCAGTTACAGTCATTGAACTTGGGTGTTGGATAATTGTGTACCAAATACGAAATCCTTAGAATAAATTCTTTTATATGCCTAAGATTTTGTTGAGAGAAGTTGCTGAAGTTGAAGAGAAGTTGCTTGTTAACCCTTTGAATTTTTATTTCTTTATTTAACAATAATTTTAAATATAGCTATGCAGAGGTGGACTCTTTCTTATAAGTGCTATGGCACCTGTGGCAGAAGGAGTCACTCTTAACAACATGTACATTACATATAAAAGCAAGTTACGTAGTACTTTTTAACTTACAATCAAAACGTGTGCGTGTGTGTGCGTGCGTGCGTGTGTGTGTGTGTGGATAAATGTATGAGCGCTTGAAAAAGTATTGTGTTATGTATCATATTTTGAGTAAAGCTTTCAGTTTCTTCGTAGTTTAATGATTTAGCCAGTTTGTCACTGTAATTTTACACTCCTGATATGTCAGGGGGTATATTTCTAGCTTTTTATTGACAAGGTTGTACACATGAGAAGATAGGCTCTGAAATTGATTTTGGGCAAAAACTGTGCGAGAGTATTGAATTTCAATTATCTTGCGCTTTCTTCGTTTTTGAGTGGTATTTTGATTGTAAACCAAGGTCTTATGCCTCATAAGTACAACATGTAAGACATATAGTTTCCTAATAGTATATAGTAAGTAAACTGCGACGTCATAGAGAAAGTCAGTTGAAAATGTTTGCTTCTTTAAATACATAACTTTTAGCCAACCTCTCTGAGCTCGCTCAACATCTAAGAATTTTGTTTTTAGTGCCCCACCCCACACTGTTATGCAGTAAGTTATAATAGATTGAACTAAGGAAACATAAACCTGATTTTGTAATCTCTTGGTAGCAACATGCTTGAGTGTTTTAAAAATCCAAATCATTTTTCTAGTCCTGCTTGCTACCAGTTCAATGTGCGATTGCCACGTGAGTCGCTGGTCCATCATAACACCCAAATATTTCGTGCTTTCGACTTTTTGTATGACAGGACAGCTACAAGTGGTTTGGGTTTGCCTACACGAGTGTAGGTATTTTTATTTCAAAAGCATCAGAAGGTTGCGTTCTGTCACAGATAGAGAAGCACATATAATTGGGTTTTAAGGTATTCAGTGTCAATAGATTCCACTTCAACCAGTCATTTATTTTAGACAGACCGTGCTCCGCATTACACTATTAGTACTTGTAACAGACTCCTCAATAAATTTGGCGACAAGTTCGCAAAGAATTGCTAAATTATTACATATTCTCTTCTTTCTATAATCGGAGCTTGTTAGTTTTAGTTTGAGAAACTTTAGGAAATTGATCAAGCATGTCTCTCTGGCTAGACAAAGACACTTAATACTTGGAAGAGAGGACTGGTTCTAGTAGCGGAACTAAAAATACCATTGCTAAGGACCGTATCTGGCACCAGAATTTAATTTGACACACTGACTAACAGAAAAACACATTAGTGAAGTCTATTATGTACGTTTAGAAACAGCAGACTTAAGTTTCTCAAACAAATAATTTAGTACGTAAGCAATTTTTCTGCCGGGTCAGATTAATATCAAGTGTCTGTATTGGTTTACAGACCACTCCCCATATAAACGTGCCCAGTCTTCTTTGGGAAAAATATTTTATTGTGTCAATTTGACCTTATTTTATTTTATAAATGGGCTCTATAAACGATACCTAATGCTTTGAAAATGAGGCTGCGGACACGAAATTAGCGACGGCAGAGCGATGGGCACGGCAGGGGGACGGCGCGGGCGAAGCAGTGGCAATGCATTCAACAACATGGAGAGTAGAGTCTGCCGGTACGCCGTCGCCCCGCACATTGCTCTGCCGTCGCTAGTTTCGTGTCCGCAGCCTCATATCTACAGGCTGACTTTAATACCAATCCTAAATTTTTAAAGCATTAGGTATCGTTTATAGAGCCCATTGATAAAAAGACTTAGAAAGGGTTTTAGAAATCACAGGTATTTGTAAGTAAAATCATACACAAAAATGGACTTCACACATTTATTGTATTTTTGTCTAATAAAAATACTATATCATATAACTATCGTAAAGAGGATATCTACAGCAATTGACAGTCTTGCTGGTTGTACACTCACCAGAGCACAATTTAAATAACCTCTTATAATGCTTTAGTGCACTTTTAAGGATTTTTCACTAACATATTATTAACCTTAATTTACAGCCCTATCACATCTATTTCAAAGTTTTGAAGAAGAAATCTACACTTCTGAAATAACACCATTCAATGGATTTTATTCATGTATTGCACTAGAGAACCAGATTTATCATACGACAAAGTAAAAATGGGGTTTCATTTGATAAAATGGGTACCTGTTACTTTTGGAATTCATAATCCAGATTTGCGTATTGACATTTTAAGTACTAACGTGATTTAGGCACATATTCATCCAAAATTGAATCATAATATTGAAAGTCTTGCAATTCATTAATTACCACAAAGGTTAAGAATGTTTTGCGAATAGACATCAAATAGCACAAAGAAGTAAGTTATTTCTAAATTACATAATTCCGTACAAAAACTCACCCAGAAAACATCACATACGGTTCAACGGTTTCAAACAGTAACTCGAGTGTCAAAAATGAGCAACAAATACATTTTAATAATTTTCAACGAGACATAACCATTTCTTGCGAGACAAATACCTTTGTGGTAAAGTTACACGCAAATTCGACATGCATACGAGAAATGATTTCATGTGGACTACTTATACTATGTTAATTATTAATATGTACAATGTAACTAAAGTAAAAATTGGCTAAACGATAATATTTGACAAACTCATTCGCAACTTTATTTACCTTTATTAGAAATCGAAAAATAATTACAAAAAGATTTTAATCAATATGTACGATACTATAGAAAGCATCACTTTCATATAGATTTTATATAATACAGCTGTGCCCGGCATGCGTTGCAACGCCGTCTCCAAAACGCCCTACCCAGGTTTCATCACAATGTGGTCAATAGTTTTGGAACGCATAAAGGACAAACATACATTGATTTTTATTTTATAGATTCTATATAACATAAAATATGCATTTGTTAAGATCCTCACGAGTCAATTGCACGAGCTTACTATAACCATAACAATATTATGTGCGTCAAAATTGCACTATTATAGGGTATGCTGGGATATTTTATATGTCTGAATACGGTTAAAGTAAGCCGACCCGATTGACTTTTAGGTCAAATCATAGCCGTCCAAAATTATTACTTTCAAAATAGTGTTAAATTAAACGTAAGAATTGCACCGCCATTTTGTCCACTTTTCTTCACAATAAAAAATGACTTTTCATCATGTGGATTGATTTTTGATTTATCAACTTAAAAATTACTCCAACTTTTTCAATGTAAAATTAGTGTGTACTCCGTGTAATCTACAACTTGCCTTACATGACTAATAACTTGAAACAATCTACAGTTCTACACACAGCATACATAGTATGTACAATTCATTACTATATACACAAATACATATCGTGGCAAAGATATCGAACGAGCTCCGCTTCGCCAAATAGTGAACACGCATGAGTATTCTACCCATATGATTGTATCAAACATTCAGAAATAGATAAAAGCCCCTGGCATTTGTCATTTAGTTAAAGCATTCATCGTAAGGCAAATTCTAATGCATGTTCGTACTGTGGCAGATCTGGCAGATAAAATTGGTAACTAACAATTCTTATTGTCCAAACAAGTGAAACAAGGTCTCATTTTAAATACTAATCAAGACCTCAACGTGAATATTATAAACATAGCTACGTCACTTTTACTATAGTTCAGACAGCGAGTTATCTTGTATTTAACTGATTAGTCGATGTAAAATCTTAAGTAAACACTTGATCACTGTCTATTAGTCAATAAGGAACAAAGAGGCCGTGTCAGGGACGGCAGGGGAGTATCTACTAACAATGTAATGGTGAATCAAAAATATTATCATGTATATCAGGCGTACGTATGTACATTAGAGGTTGTGCGTATTTTATACGGTGCACTAAGAATCAAGGTAACCTGCAAAGTTGAGTCGTTGATTTTGGTTGATATGTTCAAGTCGTTGGTGACATGATGCAAGAACTGTGTGAAGCCCCGTGAGCACATCTCTTAAAACACGTAATGTATGGAAAATAACTATTTGCCGCAACTACCGTCGCTTAACTATACACCATGTCGCAAAAATATTTAATTTACACGGTTGTATATATTTATATAATCATAAATATATTCATTTGTACATTACACATGTGATTTTTCCTTTTAAACTATTTACAAATTAACACAACATTTCAACCTTCACCGCTATTCACAATAGTTTATTAATCTAGTAAATAATAATTATCAGGGCTGTAGAACTTAAATTTATTAAACAAATTTTATAATTAATCATAGCTAATTATTTTTCCTAAAACTTAAGACGACCCTATTCATCAGAATTTAAAATAGGCATGGTAATTAAATATGAAGTTTTAAGAAAAAAATATACAGTTATGTACTATATTGTTACTACAAAAAATATTTTATGCTGAAATTATGAAGAATAAAGAACATTCGCGAAGCCCTTAAATATGTTCATCTAAAACGTTCGTAACAAAAATATTTTTGTATTATCATGTCACAAATGACTAAGTAGCGATCAAAATTTTATAATAGCGCCTCGTATGTTTATGAAGTTATATTAACATTATTATTATTCAATACTAACGGTAGGTAAATGAAAAAACGTTTCTATACCATTCATGAGGACATAAGTCCTTTATTTGGAATAATATTTGTCTGTAGTCAGGAACCCACCAGACTAGCTAGAGGGACAATTGACATGTTACTTATAGATTATTAGATATACATAAATAATATGTACACCTACTACTACTACCATAGTAATTCAGATTAAACACTATTCTCCAAATTGAGAATATACCTACATTTGATAACATAATCATGGAAAAAACCTTTAAATTCATTCTTAACAAGACCGCTATCTTTGTATCAAATTTCGCATCTATATTATTGGATCAACGCGAATATTCTTCATTCAAAATATAAACAAGAGTTATGTCGTGGTGACCAGTATATTATTTTATATACAATATTATTAAGTTTTGCAGAAAGAAATTCTAGCCATTTGGTATATGAATACTGAACAGAACTGTATCTGTAATAGCATTTTACCCGGTGGCTATGATCAACCGCACACACACAGTGCTCATTTAATTATCAATACTTCCTTACATCATTTGGGCAGATCAGAATCATCCTACTAATAAAATATTACAATGTTATTTTTGATTTCGGATATAAATATTGCAATGAGCATGTAACATGAAACATGATGGATCTCGAAACCGTGTTGAATTGATGAGGGTAAAATAAAGACAAGACTTAGAACAAGGCAATTGAAACGAAAATTACGCAAGAGATATACTTTTGCCTGGTATGTAGATAAGAAACCATGTTAGGTTGGTATTAGATGCATATAAGAAATATCGATTCTTCAAAACAGTATGCATAACTTAAAAAGTTGGCGGTTTCTGTTGGGTAAACATTCGCTTATGAGTTTTTTTCTCATTGTATAAACGTAGTATACAATATGACTACAACCTACAAATTATGAAATGTATGGGAACAAAACACATTTTTTTGCAGAAAAGGATGGCCATCCTTTTCTGCCACAGAGCAAAAGTAACTGGTCGATTCCCAAATCCCAAAAATACTTATGGCTCAATTTGCCCATACATCCATAGATAAAGTATTTGTAACATCAATGTACAACGACGCAGGGCGTGCGAAAGAGACAGTGCTCTACAAAACTGCAGCGACGCAATCAGTAGTTTTAAAGTTAGTACGAAGAACTTTCTGTTAATTACAATCCCATATGACAGAAAAAGTTTCGAGATTTCTAGTTACAAAATCCACATGTATTCGAGGTACATTAATACTCGTATAATAGCGATTCAAAATTGATTTATATCTTTAAGGTTATGGATATTGTTGCTTTCTATATCTATGACATGAAATTACATTTACTTTCAGAATATTATATAAAAACCGGTTCTACTTTTGTCCTACACAAAAAGTTCAACACAACCTGTGTCATTTAGTGATTGCATGCTTATTAATGGATATTGCGACACCTTTTTCAAAGGTTTGTTATTAAGTTCAATATTTTTAATGCTATACATATAAAGACTTGTTTTACTAACTTTCAATTACTTACACAATCATTTTTTTTAAAATATCAAACATACAGTAAATAAATAATCTAAATTAAATTAAAAGCATAATGCTTGTAATATTCGCATGGAAAATAATCTAGATTTATTCGCAAATGGTTTATGAATTAGTGAGACACGATAGGCATGGTTTTAAATTACCTTAAAACAAGCTTATTATCTGGAATCAATCCTGAATCTGATAACGTTTTAATAAGTTTTTTAATCTAACAACTGGCCTTTCAAGATACCCGCGCCTGAAATAGGCATTTACTTGGTAGCTCTAGGAAGATTTTTAACTCTAATTTTAGATCGTAATGTAAACATCTATTTCATCATGTTACAACGTACGATGACGATATACATACATACACTAACATATAGTTTTAAAAAGTTAACTCTGTTATTTTTATATAATATTTTGACCAATCGTGAAAAATATTTTTTAAAGTAATGAGTAACATTTAATTATCTTGCTAGAGTAAGCCCAAGGCAAAGTAAGAAGAAAATGAGATGGAGAAAGCAAGATCAAAACGTTCAAAATCAGTATGTTTCTAATAACCGAGGACAAAAATATGTATCAGAAGCGGACATGAGTCAGCCTAATGGATGGTCAATTTTTAAAAGATATATTTTGTCAAACCTACATAATTATATCTTACAAATCGAAACAAACACAACGCTCCACGTCACTCACCTCGGGCATAATCTCTTCCCTTCTATCTCAGTAAACCGGGTCTCAGCGAGCCAATAGGGGCTAATGAAATTCGGATGTCTCCCAGCTCATTACTATAAAACCAACATTTAACATATATACGGAATTTTTAGTCCGCGACCCTTCAAGAAGCCAGTAGCCAGCGATAATAAAAATCGGAAATCACCTGCCGCCAATCTAATGCTGACAAGATCAGTGATCACGTCGCCATTTCGTCATAAATATCGAAGGCGCGAGAATCAGGCCCCTGATCTGACACCTGGTAAATATTCTAACGCGCGGGAGGCGTAGACTGCGACTCGTCGACCGGCTCGGGCTTCGCCAAGGTGCAAACACCCGTTTCGAATCGTTAGGTCATTTGATAGTCTCAGATTAAGCCTAACGCATTTATGACGGTATTTTTTTTCAATAGGCGCGTCCAGTACATGTTCACATCATAACTTAGAGAGGGAGGCAGGCGTCACGTACTTTAGCTCAAAGCTTGCGCGGGCGCGTGAGACGTCGCTTCTTGCGGTCGGGGGTGGCGTGCGCGGTGTCGTCTGAAGCGCGACGGCGCGCGGGAGGCGTGGACTGCGAATCGTCGACCGGCTCGGGCTTCGCCAAGGTGCCATCCTTGGCCGGTAGCTCTGTGGCGACTTCGACGGTGGCGGCCACTTGCGCGGACCCGCTCGCCGCCGGCTCCGGCTCTGCGGTCTCCGCACTGCCACTCGCGCCCCACTGGAAGTGATGTTACGATTGGATGGGTTGTTTTGACCCATCCAACCATTATTGGAGAGCTCGATGTTAAATCATCACAGAGTAAGTATGCGATAGTGCAAGAGGACTCGATTAAACAGTACTCTTATACAAATGTTTTTCATATTAATGTTATGTATTCAAAACAAAAATGCAGCGTGAACTAATACATAGATTTTGGTAGACGATACAAAATCTCAGATCGGTAACAAAAGCATCTGAATTAAAATATCATCAGTTTAGTAGCTTCACTGCTTTCCTATTTCTATTCGTGTTCAAGCGTATCTTATTCAAATCTAGAATGCGTGATACATATAAATGTTTAACTTTGTTTGGTGCACGTTGCACGATCACGCTGATGCGGCAAAATAGTAGCGGTTCACCGCATCGTCTGGCCTCTCCCGTAACGCTAGTACTTGGCATGGTACAGACTATAGCATGACAAGTTCGTGCGCGACCCTCTTGCGCTTCACAAGACATGCGGAGGTCGAGGAACAGGAGGAGGAGGAGGAAATAGCACGCGACCGTCGTGGGGAAACCCCTTCCCCATAACACCACCCGTCTCCGCTGTCATCATCAAAGGCATGGTATGGATGACATTACGTCTATGAAAACACTGGGCTCGATTCCGAGGTGCTGTCTTATGTTGTTTAGTCTTATAAATATTTCATTCTCTCTCTTTAGTAAAAAAAACTAAAAGAGAGATTAATATTTTATTTATTATTATTAAATTAGAAACGTCAAAGTAAGTGACGCGATTCGTCTCTTATTTTTATTAGTACCTATTTTCGTGTTTTCGTCTCACTTGAGTCGTCATCGAATGACATCTCTACTGAATTGTCTATGGATTATAATAATTGATGCGATTCCTCATGTATTTTCACAAGTATTTGCGTGTTTTCGTCTAACTTGAGTCATCATCAAATGACATCTATACTAAATTGTCTATGCACCTTCGTTTGCGCGGGACCAAATGGTGTGGCGCGACATTCACCAATAGCGGTGGTCGGTGGCGCCAGTGCTGCAGCTCCGTCGTGCACTCGTGCACTACACACAGCACGTACCTGCGCGAGGTCCGCGGCGGCGGGCGCGGGCGACACGCGCAGCGCGGCGCCGCACTCGGCGCACAGCGGCGGCACGGCGGGCGAGCGCGAGCGCCAGTACTGCAGCTCCGTCTTGCACTTGTTCAGCTCCTGCCGACGACATATACGCGTTACAATAATAACAATAATGTCTTCCTGGCCGAATTTCGACTACGGCATCTAATCAGAGATTGGCCAACTGCGCGGGACATACTTCCTGACTTCGGAGCACTCTCGGCCCGACACGGGATTCGAACCCGGGACCTCATGGATAGTACCCAGCGTGCTGACCACTAGACCAACGAGGCGTTACAATAGCACTATAGCTGTAGGCATGATCATCGACGCCACCGTACACATACGTATTTTAAGAAATAAACAACTCATTTCGGATATAGATTCATTGATTGTCTTGCACTTGATCAGCTCCTGCCAACGACACATACAATATATAAGTCACAATAGCTGGGATGATAAATAAACAACACATTTCAGATATAGATTCATTGATTGTCTTGCACTTGTTCAGCTCCTGCAAACGACAACGACATAATATATAAGTCACAATAGCACAATAGCTACAGGGATGATCATTAATGCCACCGCCCACATAAGATTCCAATGACCTATTTCAACAAACACCAATTACCCAGCCCCAAACTACGCGTGAGCTTGTGCTATCGCGACTAGAATAACGGATAGACATACAAATATACGGTCATACATCCATAACTTAGGCACAAATGCCCGTGCTCATCACACAAACATTGGCACCCTGCGGGATTCGAACCAACAATAAACAACACATATCAGATTTCATTGATCATTACCAATTATCTGTTATATTAATTTTTTAATTAAGATATAACCGTTAAGTGAGTTCAGCACAGAAAAGCGTGACGTCACCGTTGTGTATTCCCATACAAAATATAAAGAAGAATAGCGTTTTGATAGCCTTAATAATTATTAACCAATTTATTCATCATTATTATGATTAATTGCAAAAAATGACATTCTAAAACTGGTCATCAATCAAGACCGAAAATAAATGAGAGTAGATCCAAAAAATACATAAGTATCTGAAAACTGTATTTAAACAAAATATATAAGGTAATTGACGCCTTATCAATTCTAGGAAACAGTTATGGCTGATGGCGTAAACGCCAGAATTAGATACCTATCAAGTCAAACAAAGTAACATCTTGTTTCAACTTTATCACAAAAATATAATAATGGCATCATTTAAAATAAATAAAAATGGCACTGTAAAGGAAAGTGTTTAAAAACGAGAAGCTGTGGTCACATGAACTGCATCATAGTAGGTCTAATTGGGTTTAAGGGGAAAGACCAGGCGCCATTTCTCCATACAAACGTAGTCCCCTGTTTTCTCCCTGGATAATGGCTAAAGGCAAAATATTTTTTAACCATAAAATCAACATTTACCACAGCTATGCTCCTATTTTTCGTTTTTTCTTATATTCGAATTAACAAAGGAAATTTAAGTCTTCAAAAACTAAGAAAATTGCCTTATTTCAACCTCAACTTTGAGACGCTCGCCCAAAAAATCTACGCAAATAAACACTAAAACTAAAACATAGGAGCACAGTCCCATCTTTTAAGAAACAATTTCAGAAGAAAATATTATCATTTGTCAAATTTTGGAGGAGGAAATAGGGGACTTCCAAATGCTGTTTAGGAAGGATTTATCGGTCTGCGCTCGTTTGTCCCTTTCTTGCTTGGGCGGCTACTAGACATCGCATCGAGACAGCAACAATACCTATTCTTCAAATACCACGTGACCGCGTTTCCTCTTAATAGATCGCTGCGGAATTGACGCAGACATTACATCATTGAAAAACAAAACAGCCAGAGTATTGAAAATCTTGGTCTACTTTTTATGTACAAAAATTCAACCACAAAATAAAAATTTAAACAAACCTGTAACAAAGTTTGAAACTTGCGGCTGGTCTCCTCATTTTTCTTATCATAATCATCGAGGCGGTTCGCGTACTCCAGGGTCTGTTTCTGTTGCTCGGCGATCTGTTTCTGTTGCTCCGCTATCTGCTTTTGTTGCAGCGCGGTCTTGCGCTTACAGCTGCGCAGATCGCTGCGTAGGGCTGAGAGCTGGTCGTTGTACCTGGAGGAAAAGTAACAATGTTGTCCATTCTTTGCGTCTCGACACCATGGGTACTCCACTTAGTATAGACAGAATAGGACCAGAGCCTGTTGACAAGATGCGATCTATTCTGAAGCGAATTTTGCTATCGCATGAAACTGAGATAAGACATAGAACAATCAAGTTTTGCATGTATATTTTAATATTTCTTTGGCGATAACGAAATTCACTGTAGTTGGGCCCGATCTTTAGTTCCACATGGGTAACCTATCTCATTTTCGAAACTTTGCTGTTCGAATTTTAATTGGTAGAAACGGTTTGACGAAGTTTTAATTAATAGATTGATTTTTGAACTGTTTTTCCAGAAAAACAGTTCTCCGATTATCAAAACGATTTTTTTTCATTTCATAAATGTTATGCTTGTCATAACTTTTATTTCACACAGTTTTAAAGATCGAAGTAACCGTTAATCTTCTCAATTTGGGGAAACTCGACTCGCCGTAGTCCTTCGCCATGGTAATAGTCTGCCTAATACTAGAGTGTGATGTAAGCCGGAGGCGCGGAGGCAGTGCAGTCCTCGCCCCCTGTAACAAAGATCAGGCACCCGTGCGAGCTGGAGCGGCTGTTGAATGCATTTTTGCTTGTTTGTTTGTAGAGACTGGCGGCTTTGTTCGTCGCCAAGGAAAACCGCGATCTCGGATCATAACTGAAAGGCAGGATCGATTCATCGTGACGACCAGCTTGAGAAATCGTCACCTTACCTCCATTGAGATACAAAACCAACTTCGCGACTTCCACGGAGTATCTGTGAGCGCTCGAACTGTTCGGAGAAGGTTAAAAGAACGCGATATGGTACCACACAAGCCAGCTAATGGGCCCAAACTATCGCGAGCCCACCGAACAGCGCGCGTTTATTTCGCACGCAGTCATTTAAATTGGACACAGCAAGATTGGAGCCGTGTACTCTTTTCTGATGAGTCTAAAATTGTGTTACATGGCAATGATGGAAGGAAGAATGGCAGGTATGTTAAATATGCTGACTGATCTTTTTTCTTTCTAGTCACGTTTGAAGCTGGCAATTGGCTGTACATGAACTAACGATAACTAAATCTCAAAATGTAATTTCTAATAATATAATACTTTAGGTTCACAGATACGTTCATACTCATATATTGCAGTAACTTACATAAAATAGATAAAAATCCCAATGCAATTTAGAGAGCATAAATCAAGACAATGCAATTATAGTTTGTATGGCTATCTTTAAACAACATTGATTTACAAACATGTTTACAATACTTTTACATTAATAAAGAAAATCATTAAACTAAGTATTGTGGCTTCTATAACAAAAACAATGGACATAAAACCTGTCTTTTTATTTTTCTACTAGGGACCTACACCTAACAATGTATTCCAAAAGTTTTCGGAAATTTCCCTGGCAATATTCCCAAAAATAGAAGTATAGGAGAAAAATGCGTATAATGTAACGCTGTTTCTATTTATTTTTCTATTAATTAAGACGACTAACGAATATGCCTAAAGTTAATTAGGTACACTTCTAAGGCAAAAAACCGGACAAACGGACTGAGGGACGGAACCCTCAAAACAAACAAAAATTGCGGTTTTCGAACATTTCCCTTTACTTTGTACATTTTTGTACTTTGTTTGCTAAATTTCATCTAGGTCTGAGGGAAGGTCACTAAGAGGTTGGTTCTCCTGCCAAATGTTAGGTCAATTTTTGAATGGCGTTGATCTAGAAGCTAAATGACTTAAAATTTAACTCATCCCTTTATATTCAGAGCAATTAATTACGAGTATTTGAGCTCCCCAAATGTTGTGAAACGGCCCTGTGAATCTCGAACTGAGCCAACTTGACATGGGGCGGAAAATAGGAGGGCGTTGTGACAAAATAATTGTCGCAAGGTAATAGATTGAAATAGCGGTTACCTAAAGGTGTGTTTTTTTAAATCATACAATGAAAAAATATGATGATCTCGTCCATCGCTCGAAAAATGCTGTATGTTTCGGCTACTAACGACAGATAGATAAAAAACCGGCCCGGGGGATGGCAATTAGTTTCCAGCTGTATGTGATAATGAATGTGCCTCTTTTCAAGCTGTAACATGTTTACTTTTTATCATCACATCGCGTACAGGGTGCCGGTTGCGCTTGGAGGAATGGCATCAAAATTTAAATATGTAAGCTGCATAGTGCGTACGAAGGTCGCAAGAATTTTTGCCACACCTTTCCCCTATTTTTACACCTGCACCCTTATTCACACACGTCGGAAACTACAGATTTCGAATCCGAGAGGCAAGATTCCGAAAACGTCAAAAAAAATGCGATCCTCAAACGTCGGAATCGAAAACTTGATGTTTCCATTGGGCGCAAATGACATCAGCTTTCGAATACTCTGTTCGGAAATAATATTTGACATTCGAATTCGGAAAGGATCCGACACGAAAACTTTCAGAGTGTTTATTACAGGGCCATTCCGGACCTAAAATACCTCGCTCGAGCCATCTGGTCACTTCTTCGATAATGCAACTACACATTATTATTATAATTAACAAGAAGAGAAAAAAACATTATCTAATGAATATAAATTGACACAAACGTTTTCACCTTCGTGTTAAATGACAAAATTTATGCATATCTCCTTTATCAGCTCACCCCTTATCGGCAATTTATTACATACTGTTTCATATATTAAAATGTGTAGCGGATACGAAGTTGCCGAACATGGGGGTCATTTGACCTTAAGAATTTCATCAACATTTGTGCCTAAAAGCTAGCTTAAGGTACAACAAGCCTCACAGTCTAACCCAGTGGTTCAGAAATAGTACTCGTTTTGTGTGAATGTTAAATAAACTTATTTGTTAGGAGTCACATTGTTATTTCTTTTTAAGTCTGATAAAATATTCAAACTACAACTTCTGTTATTCAAATAGAGATCCGCAAAAAATATATATATTACATAGGGCGCCGTGCAAAAAAAAGATAGCCTCTTGTCTAACCTACTATACAATCCTCTGTTCTATAAATATAATAAAGATACTTTGATTAATCTTAGCTCACGCGTAAAGCTGTTGGAAATGCTTTAAATAAAAGCAATTTAGATCTAGGATGTAACTTTCCAGCACCCATAAAATTATATTTTATGTTATTCATTTCTTTCTAGAATGATTCCACATGTAAAGTCTGATATGTTATTTAGAGAGAATCATTGTTTTGTTACGATTGATTATAAAGACTAATTAGAAATAGTTATTGCTGTTACTGGAAAGTAGAAAATCGAACAGTATGAATTAATTTATGGCAAAAATGAACACTGAATTTACAGTTGGCATTGCCTTTCGATTGGGCCCACAAACATATTACAAGACTGTAATATTTTTTTATATTTGGTCAGTTCAACCCCCGAATTTTTTCGAATGCAGTATTTTAATATCTAATTTAATTTCAGCAAAATATAATATCTGCAATATTTGATGTACTTTTGCTATATGTCGCATAGCATGGGTTACACACTAACAACATAAAAATAAAAGTGTAACAACTTGACAACAACCCTGTATACTTACTTCTTCATTCCTTGTTTGATGCGGTGTATCCGTTTCCTCAGCACCATATTGCTCTGAGGCGGAGGCGGCGAGGGCGGCAGGCTTTCCTCCATGTACATGTTGAGGGAAGACACGCGGCGCTCCCCGGACGAGCTCTCACCCTGTTGCTGAGATGACTCGAAACCACACGGCGGAGGGGAATCCAGGCACATGTAGGATTTACTGCTCTCGCCGGCTGCAAAAATACCACCGTGAATAGTGGGTCAATCCATTATTGTAGATACCACAGAACAGAAAAAACGAGTAGAAATAGCATCCTCGCCTATTAATATGAAAACCAGTGTAACCAAAGTAACATATTTGTAAGAATATCACATTATGATCCACACAAAAAATATTGAGTTGTAATTGGTAATTTTTCGCGATGACGAAAGAGCTTAAAACACAAATTCGATTAAATGGATCACATCTATACTACTAAGCAAAAAAGATCCGAAGTTGTGCTTTCCTGATTCTAATGTGCTTTTATATTTTGTTATACTACTCCCTACTAGATGTCACTTTTTTGACATGCTTTTCCCTATAACGATGCATTAAGGTCCATAATTGTGGCTGCCGCTCCTATTCCTTGCTTTTAAGTATCAAATAGTTTTGCCACCCAACGCCAGATGGAGACACAATCTAGAGAATTTTCCTGTCAAAATTAAGGATGGGGTATACACGATAAACTGAACAAAAAGTATCGATCTAGCTAGATATCAAATTTTATCCCGAAAATAAAATTTATGCCCACTTATGCATACTTATATATTTATGCTCACCCTATATCATCTTTATAAAATGAAGTAATGTTCGTTGCACGAGTTATTACTCTAATTAAACTGAAACTTTTGCAATGATTATGATTTTTAAGATCCGTCTTCGCCCCGATTATCACATAAAAACTAGGTTTACGGGGTGAAAATATACTGTATGAGAATTAGACATATACGCGGAGAAAGGAATGAACGGATGAACCGATTTCGATTTTTTTTTAAAGATCATTATTCGGGATTGTTTTTTACCTAATAACCTGATGACACGTAGCGAATCCTTTGTAAATTATTAGTTACCTAGCAGTAGAGTAATCCGTGATTTGTGTTGAAAGTAGTGAGTAGTATGAAAATAGTTGCAATTTCGTATAAAATTAACTTATCGATATTTTAACGTTAAAATATCGCATCCCTAAATGAGTAGCGTGTGGAATTAATACGGAATTAGGTAACGGTACAAAATGTAGTTTAGACCTTATCACCATTGTGGTGGATTGGTTTTAGATTGTAATTTTAGCCAATTGCTATCAAGTGCAAATTTTCCAATTTCTATTAAAATAACGTGATAAATTACTTAATTATGGTATGTCATTCCTCTTTTTGATAAATTTGTTGTTTTACTGTTGTTATTTCGCACAAAAATTGTACAATTTAGAGTTTTTTAAGATTTTCGTCAATGTTTGAAGGCGTCAGTATCCTGTCACGACTGTCGCCGACTAAAGCGCGTGAATGGGGGCGGGGACATCACATGCGCTAAGCTCATCGCATTTGGATACGCGGATCACGTACACTTACGATTTCTACTCGTTTTTTCTGTTCTGTGGTAGATACTATGGCCCAATGCGCGACTCCCCTGCGATGCAAAGGACGCGCGGGGGCGATGATAACGTCAATCGCAGCGACTGTTATAGGAAATCCCTTCTGCGTAACCCCCTGACATCTAGCATGCCTCGATCCCCCCGTCTTTTACTCCTCAGTAGGTCGCGAACGAACTTGTCGAACTATAAATCTGGATAGAGTCAAGTCGGCTTCGGCGATATACGCCAATAAAGCTGGCTGTTTACCTACTACTTAGAAACCTGTTTAACTTTGTCAAGTTGCAGAAGAAAATTCACCTGCCTACCCATTTAAATGCTGACAATAAGTTTTAGATTAAATCTAAAACAGACTCATTGACAAAACATGTTTTCTTAGATTGACAATAATAACTAAATAGGAGTAGTAGGTACATTTATTAGGATTGCAGGGCAATTGATTATAAACTTACGTGAAAATGCTGTGGTAATATCAAAGAAATCGGTGCCAAAATATGTTATTTCCGGTAGATTAGGTTCAATATGTTCCTTGAAGTATTCCATAGCCATGGTAGTCAGGTCAAACAGCTCATCAGTCACTTTATAAGGCCTTGCTAACTTGGTAGTTGTTTTCAGATAAGATAGAATACTATACACTTCATCCAAAATCTAAAAACAAATTAACATGTAAATTGGCTAGTTCATACATGGATAACTTACTTATTACCCAAAGAAATGTTTGACTGCAAATAGTGTAAATTCAATAAACCATAACCTTTAGAGATGCAAAACAATATTCAACACAAAGCTAAAAATATCAGTGACCCGTTTATTTACTGATTACACTGAATAGGTAAGTAGGTACAAAGACTGTGAACTGAGATTCTATTACTTATAGCCAAATTAGATCATACCATCATCATTACCTTCCTACAACAGTATTTACTTCACACACCACACTTTAGTAACAAAACAGCTGTTAATTTAATAACAATTGTCTTTGAGGAATTCCTTCCTTGGACTTCATGATTGACCTGACAGGATCCAATTTAATTTTTATCAAGTACAGAGTTAAGAATTTTACAGTTTCAACCATGACCATGTAGTTTCTTTAATGTCTAAGCAAAAAAAGTGATAAACAAGTCCTTACCTCTCCAGGAAAGAAACAGCAATGTTTTCTCTCAATATGTTTACCGAATGTCATCTGCAGTAAGCTAAGTCGCATGTGCAAAGTTTCAATTATGTCTGATTCGCAAGCAAGTGGGTGACTCCTACGAGCGCTTTCCCTGCGTGGCATCTTAGCTTTGATTGACTGAAATCTATGCAACATCTGATTTTGTAGCCGTTGAAAAGTAGAATTTAGAACCCCACTGCAGATAGTATTGAATTGTCGATTAACCTGGAAATGAATATTGGCATCATTCAGGGCCATAACTGTGAATGTCTAGCTAATTGAGTACCAGTTTTGTCATATTTGTAAAAATTGTTACTAAAGTATTCCACAGACTTTCAACTAAATCAATGAACATATTTTGTTTAATGATATATCAATTCTACACCAATGTCAAGATCAGCCAGATGCTAAATATCTATACATTGGAAAACCTATTCTATTTTGTAGAAAAACCAGTTTACAGTTTTTTTATAAATAAACATGGCAGTAAGTACTTCATTGTCTAGGTAGGTATTGCTCATAAGTTAGTGTAAAAAATGGGAATGTAATAGATTGAGACAATAGATTCATAGACTCAGTATAGTTCTCATCAGTCCAAGTATCTAGTTCCAGCTTGTAAATTAGCTGGTTAACTCAATGGGAATTTAATAAATTTACTTCACTCATGGATGGTATCTGCATTAAAATAAAAAAAACCAATGTAAATTACTAAAATTCCTTAAATTACTAAGTCTACAAATCTGTAGCTATATAACAAAACTTTACTAAAAAGAATAAAACAAAGCTAAAAAGTAATAAAAATATAGTAACCATTCTGAGTTGAGACACAGATTTGAATCCCAAGTAGCTAAAAATCTTTTCAATAACTTCAATGGGAAGGTCAAGTAAGTTGGTATTAAAGATCTTAGGTGCTGGCACTAAAGAAGTGCACTTTGAAGATGAAGCGTGAGGCGAAGAGCCACCGGGGAGCAGGGCGCTCGAGTGTCGAGTCACGCGAGATACCGCCACAGGCTCGCTGTGAGAGGGACCAGCGCCATCACCACTGCCATTACTGCCCACCACGCTACTCATCTGCCTCGTCGACACCATCTTGCCCAGCTTACTTTGAATTTATGTCTGAAAACTAAACTAATTCTTTACGAATTACAAGCTTTCCTTTTATCTCCATGAAATCACAGGACTTAGCTAGAAAAACCGAATTTTCACAAATTAAGCCTATTCCTTAAAGATTGAGGAATCCATATTCATAGTTTTTAATATCACCATGACAAATTTTTGAATAAAATAAAATCAAATTTATTCCTGCACACTACCGAGCAAATTCTAAAATGGAGGCCATGGATGGCTAGCTAGATCGGAACTAATCACTTAATTTTTTTATAGTACTGATGTTTCTAGAGCCAAAACAAATTAATATTATAATAAACCACTCACTCAAGAGTTCATGCACATGTTTTTTTAATTATTAGCGATATTATTTAGTAACAAATTAAATAATGAGACGCAGTACTTCGAGAAGCGCTACGCTTTCACAAAAAATGTTTTCTTTTTGTTGGTTGGTTGAATTGACTGAGTGGTAGTTCATTCAGCGGAGTTTAAATCGAGAATCGAGTTAGCTCATTGAAGTGCTGTCATTATATCATGTCATTCATGGAAGGCCGCCCGCTATAGCTATGACGGACTTGATTGCATTGCGAGGTGCCCCGTTTGAAGCTCAGTTTTCCATTACCTACGGGATAAACTATGTGTGAGTATCCATAACGTGCAAATATTAAAATGAAGAACTCTATGCTTAATATTAACGATGAATAAAATATTAAAAAAATATTTCAGGTTTCATGTTTTTCTTAACTACTTCGGATCAAAATTCCTGTTCGCTACTGTGAGCCTCGTGTAAACAAAGTGATGTAGGTATTTTATAAAATAAACGATATATCACAATAACAGAAACTCATTTATTATCATACAGGGTGTTCGTGTAAGAGCAGCCTTATCCTTATATATTATTATCTTATATTAGGGATGAATATGGCCATCAATACCTACAACTTTTAATACGGGGACATCACTAATATCGTGAAAAAAAGCCTCTTCGATCTTTACTCCATATATTGTCATCGAGCTAGCCGAATTATGT
The DNA here is from genome assembly GCA_949316185.1 of Pyrausta nigrata. NCBI lineage: Eukaryota > Metazoa > Arthropoda > Insecta > Lepidoptera > Crambidae > Pyrausta > Pyrausta nigrata. Next base: position 7,861,778 of record OX438945.1, on the reverse strand, counting down.
GTGAAGGTACAGAATTTTTTTTTTTTAGATTTCGAATGTACAGAAAACACACATACAAAGTGTGCCTGAGTCAGAACTTTCTAAAAAAAAATCTCACCAAATTTAGAATTACCATTATTTTCGATCGAAATACGGGTGACTGTTGGCCAGCTGGCGGAGGAGTTGTGCACGTTAGCACAAGTACACGTAGCTAATCTACTTAAGGGCGCAGTACACGCAGCCATAAAACTGTCACGCTGCCTCAAGACCTTTTTATCTAAGTTTCTTAGTAATTAATATATTTCAGTACCTTTTAATCAATTATTAAGTTAGGTAAAATCCCCCCACCATAAAAAAATACCATGCTGCCACCGTGCGTAAAACTATTAACATTTCATGGTAAATAAATCTTACATCGAAGTAGACATACCTGTTTCAGATTTAGTCTAAAATATTTAATCATTTGTCCTCTTTTAATTTCGTTACTTATTTATTTCCTTTCTTGGTTCTGACTTGTTGCCAAATAAAATAGTGATTTCCTTTTTGATCGTGAGTTTATTGAGTTTAATCGATTATGTTTTTTATATTTGTCACATCATTAGCCCTTATTCATTTCGTCTAGCTCCATCCATTCTATTTTCATTCGCCATTCAATCTCTCTGATCTTTGCTGTGCAGCCCAAGCCCGACCTTTACATAAGTGCGAAAATAAATGAACGAATGAGTGGCTGTTGTCAAAAACGTATGTCTGTCACTCACACAAATGTCAAAAATTTTGATAAACATTGTTCTGATAAGAAAGTCTTGATAAGGATTTTCTAATAATTTAATTAAATATCTCATTTATTTAGGATCGTAAACTATTAAAATAATGTATTCTCGTTGTGGAAGTAGTGGTTCTATTCAAAATATTCATCAAACGCCATCGTCGTCCAATCAAAACACAGGTGAGCTTTGGTAGTGTATGCAATTTCGTAATAAATTAAAATTCTACATGTTACCACAAAATACTGAGAAATATTACTGTATTACCCATATTACATATTATTCGGAAGATTACCGAAGTAATTTGTATGAGTCTCGATGGTAGGTAAGGTAATATTCTTTTAGGAGTAGTTTACATTACATACACTTCTTTTACTTTGACCATATTTTCATTTTTATTCTACTAGGTTTATATGTTTAATTTTTTAGCGCAATACCTAATTTTAAGATTGCTAAGTGAATGTTTATCACTTAAAAACAATATTATTTTAATGAATGTGTGTGTTCCTACATCTTAATTTGTTTTGTTTTCCACATGGTATTCAGAAGATGAAGATGATAGTGGAGACAACAAGGCCTCTGCTTTGAGTTTTAAGGAAAGAAGAAGGGAAGCCCATACACAGGTAATATACATTGTTGTCATTTACTATTCTATTTAAATTATTTGACATATAAATAATTAAAATTGGATTAGTTTGAAAGGTGACAATTTAATGGTAAGATGTCAACAACCTAAGGATACACTAACTTATCTTTGTGTATCCCATTCAGCTGTGCTGCAAGGATGAATTTCTAAAGATGAAATATCTAATTTAGGTGTAGAACTGAAGATTCTGGTTCTATATAATCTACAGGCGCAGAGGCTGCCTAGGCGGAGTCTTTAAAAAGTAGAAAGTACTCCGCCTTAGACAGCTGCTACCGCTTTGCACCATTTGGAGTTGAGATGTTGGGCCCATGGGGGCCTGAAGCCAAAAAACTTTTTACTGAGCTGGCTGAGCGGCTGGTCACTGTAACTGGTGACAAGAAGGCTAGTTTTTACCTTGGTCAATGTTTGAGTTTGGCCATTCAGAGGGGTAACACTGCCAGCCTTCTTGGCACCAGCAACTTGGTGGAGGGGTTGATACTATAATTATTTTATTTTTTATTGTTTATAAATATATTGTGTTAGTACTTAATAAATCAATCTTTTTTACTACTTGTAAGTAAATATTTTCATAGACCCACAGCAAGCTAAGGAGTCATTAGCTTAGTAGTGGTTAGTGATTAAATATCTTTTAAATGTTAAGCCTTTGTTTGATATTGACAAATATATTTATAAAAAGATGCATTGTTAATTTTCTTTTCTATTCAAGGTTATTTCCCTTTTCTTCTTTACATTTCTCAGTAACAGTTTGTTTTGTGACAAAGACTGTCGCCATAACTTTCAATTTCTTTCAGTTTCTGGCAGATTGTATCCAGATCGGTCCTGCTGATTCCTTGATGTCATTGTTCCATCTTGTAGTTGGTCTGCATTTCTTTGTTTTTTTCCTCTGGAGTACCATTCTCTGATGTCTCTTGTCCAATTTGGTATTTTCTCTCTGATGATGTGCACTACCTCTACTTGAGGGTTCTAATAATTGTCTTTGTGACATCCTTGAATTTGGTCCTCATGACATACAGCTATAGCTGAAATTGACTAGATATGCAACTGTACCATAGGATCGAGGTATTTTACCCAAGGAGGTTTATTTTAGCTTTACTAGAGTGCCAAGATGTGAGTTCGGTATGCATGCAATGGACTGAATAGACTTGCATCTCAAAAAAAATTAACTACACCTTGGCAGTAGTTTTTAATATTTTTTAACACTCACAGTGTTTTTCTTATTTAAACTTACACACCTTGGCGCTCTGGTACAGCTACAAAATAGGTCGACAATGCTACCTCATTGGGTTAAACCCTATGGTTCCTAAATTTGCGTAAATGATCGTAAATTAATCAAATCTTGTATTCTTTCCAGGCAGAACAGAAGAGAAGAGACGCAATCAAAAAAGGATATGATTCTCTACAAGAGCTGGTGCCAACTTGTCAACAAACAGATGCATCGGGCTATAAGCCTAGTAAAGCAGCTGTAAGTTGACCACTTTAAGAAATTGAAATAAAATGTTGCCCTCTTTATTATAGATGTCCATGCTTACCTAGATATTATGTATGTCTGATATGTATATTATATATGCCCACGTACGATATCTGCGTAACGATCAACTGAAAAGTGCAATACATTAATAAATACCAAGTTATTACGGTTATCACTGAAGATTACATTTGAACTAAAATTAATTAGTCGTACTCATTTTCGGGCTATTTTAAAATAGATGCTTTTCGAAAAGTACGATAGTTCAAAATAATTGCGATAAAGTCGTTTCTTTATATTGTTTCCTAGAATTTATTTTTAAATTTTGGCACCCCTTTGTTTTGTAAACTGGTATAAGCTATTAATTATTATTTTAAAGTGTGCTTGATTATTAATATACCTAAAATGTATATAAAAGCAATTCCTTAGCCTGCAAATATTTTTGTCACAGGTTCTTCAAAAGTCGATAGATTACATTCAGTACCTGCTCCAACAACGTCGTCGTCAAGAAGAAGAAAGGAATGCCCTTCGCAAAGATGTGGTCGCACTCCGCATTATGCAAGCTAACTATGAGCAGATTGTGAAGGCACAGCATTCCGTGCCCGGCCACAATGAGCAGCGACTCACTGACCAAGATAAGTTCCAAGTGGTGAGTCACCATGTTCTTTTCTTACAAAATACTGACTGAGATAGGCTGTTTTTTTTTACGAATTTTTTTTTTGTAAAAAATAGATTCACTGTCTTGTCTCTGGAGGGTTAAACCTGAGACAGATAATGAATTTGTCTATTTCTTAAAAACTTGCGAATAATTTGCCAAACCAAATAATAATTGTTTTTTGTAATTACAAAATTACCCTGTATGTTTTTAGTTTCAGGGCATAATGGACAAGTTGTTTGACTCCTTCGAATCTGTGCCGACTAACAACTTCCAAGAATTTTCCGGCGCTGTCTTCCACTGGCTAGAGGAGTACTGCAAGCCTCAGTCGTTAAGAACCATGGTCCATGATGTGTTGCGAGAGCAAAATTATACACCATGATGGAATTTATGAATGTACATAATATATTATGAAGTCCTGTTTTTAGTGGCCACCTAAGTATTTTTATAGAGTCATCTTTGAAGCCTAAAGCAGTTTTTTATAAAAAAATAAATCTTATTTTTTTAAACTTAAACTAAAAAGTGGACACCATAAATGTACTGAGTAAGCAAGGTAAGTATGGTAATACTAAATATGTACCTATTTCATTCCTGGATTATTATTCTTTATAAAATTGGCATTGGAACATACATATAGTATAAATTAACCATTTAGTTTTGATTGTTTTATTTAGGTGTAAATAAGTTTAAATGTTACATGAGAAATATTAATATTTGGAAAAAAACTTTGACTCATTCATTAAAAAATAAAATGTTGTCAATTACAGATTTTTCCTTACATTTACATTAAAAAAACGATAAACAGCTAATTAAGATGTAGAACGGTCTCTTAGTTATTCCCAATAATCGAAATTACCTTAATCCAGCAGCCATGTCTCCCCTTGGCGGCGTGCTTGACATATAAATAACAGGTGGTCGGAAAAGTTCCCGCCCTTTTTGCAGTAAAAATAATAAAGATATTTTGAGTTAGTAGGGGGTTAGGGCGTTTTTCTTTAAGAGCTTGTTTGTTACAGATATTATTCTCATTGCTGATTAATTGTCGTAGACAGAGAGTCAAATATTATTGTTTGACCATGTGGCATTGACTTATACTTATATTACTGCGTATTCCTTTTGAAATCATTGCCATGTGGCAAAAGCTCCATACACACAACTTGTTCGAAATGAGGCCAGCCTTTGGGACTATTTGCGATGGCTTACCTCGCATGGACCAAGTTCGTTTTCGAATATTATTATAGTCGGTAATCCACTTCACATCGCATGTTACTAATATAAGAAGAAAAAGTTAGACACATCAATTTGTTTTTATTTTACCGCTATTACCAGAGAGTTAACTGTCAAACAATATATTACTTTCCCGCCTAAGTACAGTGTTGCCAGAAATATAACACGCAAAAATCATGCGTTCAAAAAGGCCCCGAGCTTTTCCGACTACCAAATAAAAAATAAGGCAAACTGTTATGTTACTTAAAATTAGATTAGATTTTAAGGACTTGTGACGGTGTTTGCCTTTTATTACCTACTTTAGAGTATAAGTAAGGTGATGCACCCAAAAAGATAATATTTGATCCAAATTAATTATAAAAACGAGATTACAGATTTATTTCTTTTATATTAGTTTACTAGACATAATTGTAATGTAGATAAATTTTACCTATTTTTCGCTTTGGTTAAACCAATATTACAAATGTATATTTTGTGTACAATGTTGAATAAATAAATAAGCTTTGTGTTGTAACATTATCCACTAGAATGGAATAATATAAATAAAACTCGGCAATTATTATCTAATCAAAGACTTTATTGTGGTTTTATGTACAATTTATACAGGTAAAACGTAATTAAGACAATACATTAATACCAACCATAGTGCCTTTCTGGTTTGGACGCGTTTGCCTTATTGTTCATACATTAATTTTTATGACGTTTCAATATATTGGGTTGAATAAATATTATTGTTTTTCCAGTTTCGTATTTTATTTCAGTTCTTAACTTTTCTCTCAATTATAAAACACCTGATAATTAATAGGGGATAACTACTTGGATTTCATTAGGAGTTAAATACTTTATAAAATACAAACTATTAGTTATGTAGGTATTCCTTGGTTTGGCACCAATCTTACATTATTTACTACATTTGAATATGTAGGTTGTTCAAAGTTGTTTTAGCTAGATCTATGTACAGTCGGTAGCATGTCAGGTTATTCAATTCCACTACGAAAACAGCTTTTATTACGTAGAGATTAGAGAGTAAAAGCGGTTTCAAGGTCAAGCTGGGGTAGTCTGACATGCGGTCGTGTGTACTTACATAGATAGATAACATAGAAGCTTATAAGTTAGGTACTCGCAGTAGTCCATGGTAGTAGTATAGGTAGGTACTTATCATTTTTTTTTTATCAATGGATCGTAGCATTCGTCGCAAACAGCGAAATACTTAGATAGGTACCTAAGTACTTACTTACTACCAAGTTTGGTTAAAACTGACTTGTATTAAATATTTTAAAACTAATCAATGAAACCAACGTTATGATATTACAAGAAACGAAACTTTCCATTCTGAGATTTCTAAGGGATGGCACGACATTTATTTGAATTAAATAATCTTTGCAGACGAAATAAAAAACAAGATGTCCTTGGCACATTAAGCAGTTATTACCTACAGTCCTATACCGTACGATTTATAAAAACTAATTCGGAAATCGCTTAAAAATTCGATAAATCATGATCCGATTTACTTAGTATAAGATTATATTTCCCGATCGCATTTTCCTAAATTGTCTACAATCTAGATTCTCTACAAATGGTAAGTTAATTGCTTTAAACACGTTCGCTCTCCGTTGGCTGAGAGAGTAGCGTTACGTCGCCCATGGGGAAACTCTCGGTTCTTCTCCCTGCTGCTGCGTGCTTGGCCCTTTCTCGCGGCGCCCCACAGCACAACCTCTTCAGCACGCAAGCGTAGCACATGAGGAGAGATAGCATAAGAAGCAGACCCACCACCACGGTCACAACCAAAAGTATTCGCAGCTCGCCATTGGACTCCACCCCGCCTGAATTTCGGCCCATAGTAGCGAACGCAGTGGTGTCTCTTCATCTGTAAAGATAAGGAATAATTATTTGGTTGTGTGATTATTATGATATTTTACGGTACAACTAATAACTACGCTAGAATTTGTTTGCAATAGTGCAGCGCACGGAGTGGCAACATTACGCTTAGCGCTTCTGAGATTTTAGCATTGATTGGCCGGTGGGACTCGAACCCACGACTCTTCGCTATCCGGGTGAATGCTCTTACCAACTGAGCTACGGAGGACGTTAGTCAGTAAAGTAATGATGAAATCGAACGCCGGCTCACTGGCGTAGCAAGCACTTACAAAATCTCGTCGTCGACTGACTGACGTCCTCCGTAGCTCAGTTGGTAAGAGCATTCGCCCGGATAGCGAAGAGTCGTGAAATTGAGTCCCACCGGATGACACGGTCGATTAATTTTTATGAGCAAAATTTTATTAAATTTCGTAAAAACTGAAAAAAATATTTTTAAGTTAAGATGATTTCATCTTAACTGGAAGGGGTGGTCAAACATTTGTAAAAATATTTCCATCGGATACATGTGGGTATATTGCCAAAGTATTGATGAAATCGAACGCCGGCTTACTGGCGTAGCAAGCACTTCGCCTGTGCTAAAAGTCCGATTTTCTACAAAAACTCTTATCCCCCATTTACCCATTTGGTGATTTTATATCGCGACAAAAAGTAGCCTTTGTATCAAACTATCGCTGTACTAAATTTAATTTTAATAGGTCCAGTAGTTTCGGAGCCGATTCAATACAAACAATCAAATCTTTCCTCTTTATAATATCAGTATACTTAGATTAAAATATTTTTGATATAAAATACTCGGTGAAGGTTGTTCTATATTCGGATCTTACACCATTAGGTTACGTGCTCGATGGACTATTATGATCTCTTGGATAAAATGATCATTGTTTGACACATTTGACCCAATAAGTAATAGGGGTAGTTAAGAGTGTATCTAAGTAGGTGCCTACGAACGTTGTTTATACCTAATAAATCTTGAAGAGTATCTATCACTTTCTCGGGTTTACGGTCATAATAGTAAAACAAACGAGGTCAATAGCTTTCCTGGGGGTGGGGTGAGTTTATTCGACGTAGGCGTTAAAAGGATTTTGCTATAAGTTTCCTTGCTAAGACATATTTTTATATCCCCTCATCGCGTCCGACGTTGCGGTGAGATTTATCGCCGAGGGCGTATTTTGAAATAAGGGAATTGCGATGATATCTATACTTTCATGTTTTATTGCAAAATATATTTATTGTGTTTGATGGGAATGTCTGGAAAACGTAGGTAGGTACTTTTGTTCAGTTAGTAGATCGGTAAAATAAATAAATCAAGATAAAACAATATAGGTAATAAAAATACTAGCTAGGTATGCGTATCTATCTTGTATACGATCCGACAGAGACGGTATATGGCATAGGAACGCGTTGCAAACTTGCAATGCAAACTGTTTTGTAATTAAATACCAGTCTGTGTTAGGTACCACCTATTCAGCATAAATCGGATGTGTGTTTATCAGCATTCTTTTTTAAATTAGCTTGTGTTATTGCCTGCACGGTCGTTTCGTCAATCCATCAAATATTGTTTGCGGCTGCACGTCATCGAGCCGCGCGGGCATAAAGCATTACAATCTATTTACGGGGCACAATATTCCTCCCACATAACGCAAGAGTTACCTAGGGCTGCGAACATTGCAGACTATAAACATAAAAAGAGCATAATATGGTCACTGTGTTCCTTGGTAACTTAAGCTTCGTTACACCAAACGTAAAAAAGGGAAAACACTTAACGTTTGGGTACGGTGTATTGATCGTTAATGTATTTTAATCTTTAGTGCTAATATGCAACATTGCAGATTTTTATTTCTTATTCTATTTGATTCTACTTTGAAGCTTTTTAAATGTTACGTGTTGTTTGTTTATTTCAACGTAACATCTTGGTAAAGTTTACAGAAGTATGCTCTTTTAGAGTTCCGTACCTCAAAAGAACTGCGCACAGTCATAGGGACTATAACTGACCACTGTCTCCTGAACAAACACCTATTCACCATAGGTGTCACAGACAGCACTGTGCAGAGGATGCATGGAGGCAGAAGAAACACCACAACACGTGCTCATAGAGTGCACTGATGTGGCGGATCAACGGGCAGGTATTTTCAAATTCCTGGCAACGTTCCCGGAGGCCTGTACAGGTTGTTGGCCTTCTGGGAAGGTTTGAGGTGGTTACAATAAAAAAGGACATACGCACAATGGCCTAATCAAGAGGCAAAGTGCGGGAAACACCCAAACTAAACTACCGTTCAGTTATCATGACTCCTTATGAGTACTACTGTGTTGTATAGTCAAAAGTGGATACCCTGTAAAAAAAAATAACCATTAAATATTTAGGCATATGGTAATTTAGACTAATGATATTTATGCATAATTTTTCTATCCATAACAAATTTAGCATAATCATATTTAAGCATTAAATTTATTAAAAGAAATATGCATAAATATCATTAGTCCAAATTACCATATGCCAAAATATGTTATGTTTTTTTTGCAAATGGATAGTGAACCGAAACATAGCCTAGGTTGAGTATTTAATTTTAATCAGACCAGACAGACAGATCACTCGCGCACATCATTTACCCATCACTCATCTATCACTTACCAAACCGTCGCGTACCAATCAAGTCACAAATTAAATAATCCTTTATGCTCAGCAACTCATCGTTCATTCAAAAAGTAGTGATAATAACTTGTAATATTATGTATCCAATTTTGACCCGATTTAACCAAAACAAACACTAACAATTAGTAAGGGACTAATAATTAAGACGCTTGTTTAAGTATCAGACAGCTAATTTGAAATGTTTGTCTCCGCTGTCTTTGGGAACCCTATATCGTTTGAGTAAACGATGGAAAGATACTTATTGCTTACAGGAGAAACGGTTTCCATTCATAGACTGTCCAATGCCCAGGCCTACAGAAAATATTGGTTTACGATATTATATTGTTCGAAAGTAGGTAAATAGTTACTTAGGATCGTTATTGTTGTTAGAGATATACGAATAGATCAAAACTTATGAGGGTAATCATTATTGACATAACATATAGCCGTAGTAAAGTTCCATAGCAACGTCGTAGCCGTTGTAAAGTTCTGTAGCAACGTGGTAGCCGTAGTAAAGATCAGTAGCAACGTCATAGCCATTGTAGTTCCGTAGCTAAGTTGTAGCCGTACGTAGTAAAGTTTCGTAGCAACGTCGTAGCCGTAGCAAAGTTCCGTAGCAACATTGCTAGCAACGTAGCCGTAGTCGTAATATGTAGGACCAGTAGTACATTAGTACCCGTAGTTGTCTTTATACTTCTACATATACTCTTATGTGAAAGCGTGCATCACCAAAAAAAGTTCTGGTTTATCGAAGATTAATTTGATTAAAACTCTTTTAGAAATAACCACTCAGCACATTACCACTTTAACTGTAAATTATATATATTGATTTGTTTATCTTTAATTCAATATTAATTTCGGTAACTACTAACTTCTTACTAGTTGACGAGTAGTACCTATCTTCTTAATCCTTATTGTTTTGCACAGTCGAAAGTAATCGAATGCACATTAACATGCGATTCCCGTAAAAAAATCAATCGAGTACGTGGTAAGTATACCAAACGGTGGTAAAAAAGTAATTCGTGGGATACAAATTGAATAAATTATTTGCGAAGGCCTGTCTCGTTTGATTAAAGGCATCATAAAATTAAATTGCGCTTTTGTACAACATAACGGAATATTTTCAGGTAAATTAATCAAGAATTTAGAACTTTATAGCGCGTAAACCGCAAACAGGGAATATGAAAGCTTTATCATAAAAATTTAGGTGTGTTTTCTCAGTTCATACCCACCTGCATATTTATTTTCATTTATTTGAAAGAGGGCTTGGGCACAATCTGAAACGCACTTTTTGGTACCTAATGTAATTTGTATTTTGATAGAACACGAGTAGGATATGGCGTATTTTCTTTCTAATGTAATTTCGTACTATATTTCTTACCTAATTCCTAGTTAATTTTAGAAAACTTAGTGCCAATACTACTAGATACTTCTTCTACAAGATATTTCATTAAAATTAAAAAGTTTATTTATTTAAACTTTACTGCACCAAAAAAGAAAGTACAATTGGCGGAATAATTGCCATAAGGCATTCTCTACCACTCAACCGCATTCAAAAGTTCATAAAATAAAAGATACGTAACTACGTCCGTACAAACAAATCACAATTCATTTAAAATACAGTTTAATTACTTAAGTATTGAAAAGTGGAGTAGGTATTATAACAAAATTGAATTTAAAGGTAAAGTGAGGTAAAAAAAACAATTAAAATTGTAAAATAAAAATAATGTATAACTCATAAAATTGAAAACACATTATATATTTAATCCTTCGTATCATGTTTTCAGAAATTATGGTTATCGGGACGCCCGCTGTCTTATGATCCTCGAGGCGTGTCTGCCACTCATCATTCGCTTGCCCTGTTCCCATTATATTTGGGGTCGGCGCAGTATGTTTTTCTCTTCCATACAATCCTATCACTCGTCATTGACTCATCCACTCCTTTCACAATCATATCATGCTTTATACAGTCCATCCATCTCTTTCTAGGTCGGCCTCTTCCGAGAGGCGTGTCTGCCACTATCAGGATAAAAAAGTTACATACCTAATTGTTTGAATTGTTTCTGATATCTCATTAATTACCTACAAATGATCGTGAGCTTCACTGATCAATATTTTCAGTTTAGGTGAATCGCGTTTGTGAGAAATAATTGGCATTCAATATTGCTGTGTACTGTACTTTTACGGCTGTTATAGTTTGAAACCAACTTGCAAAGTGCAGAAGATACCAATTTGCAAACGGCTGATGAGTTCAAATATAGTTCCAAAGTTCCATCTATCTACTTTGACGTCGTTTACGCAATAATAGCAAGTCAGTACCGTTCCGTTGAGTTTACGGTGGTTTTACTCGCTAGCGACGACGTAAAAAAGTGTATGGAATATTTTAGTTCTCTAAGTAACCGCTAGAGGCGCTGTGCAATTTTCCATACACTTTTTTTACGTCGTCGCTAGCGAGTAAAACAGCCGTAAACTCATGGTAACGGTACAGTATATCTACGATACGTCGCGTCGGTCAAATGCAATTTAGTCGTTTCGGTTCAGGGATCCATAGTAAAAAACAATCATAATATTTGTAGAAGTTAATTCATCTTGCCTAACATTAATCTTCCGAGAAGGGATAAGTCCTAGTTGCTTAAAATTGCAAATCAAATGAGAAAGAAACTTCTCTCCATTTTATGTTTAAAGTTTATTGCTTTGACTGCGGTACCCTAAAAAGTTGTCATTGAGTTTGCCTCAACTGTGGTTGTTTTTGCGATAAGCGAATCAAATCAAACAGCGTACCTTTATAACGCCAGTTTGCGGCCATGAGCATTCTGTGGTTAGATTAAGAATTACTTAATTAAACTATTCGTACTGTCTGACATATCAACATACAGCCAAATTACTAGGATTAGAATCTTTATTATCTTAGCTTAAATTACTAGCATTGGCTATTTGGTTAGAAATTGATAATTTAACGAATGTTAGGATTTTAAAATAAACCTGGGGGGCTTTTATGGGAAAATTTGACTTTTGTGCAGATAAAGTCACGGAAAATAATATAAAAACAGGTACCCCTGATGTCAATGGTTACTGAAATTGGATACATAAGGATTCCCTTTTGTTCACTGTTGTAAGGTATTGGTGGGTATTGTGTTTATCCCCTTTAGATCGATTGTTGGTAAATATACTTTTCGGTCAATTGTGTTGTTGTTTGACCACTTACAGCTTTCGATTTGGAGTTCATCGTGTATCTTATACCATAGGAAAAAATAGGTTTTTTAATAGAATACACATACTTAGATAATTACCTGACTGTTATCCCTTCGGAAATTTCTAAAACTGACGCTATAGAACCTAAGTATGCAGTAAGGTCTTTGACCCGTAGAAGAAAAGTTATGTAAGTAGATGGATGCTACCTACACTGTAACATACGATATGGACCACTGATTCCAAAAACGTCATACAGTGTATGAAGTTTTTGGAATCATTTTTGTAATAAGTTTCTTAACATACCTACTTAACTTTTTACTTTTTTCTCTATGACTTAATAATTTTGAATTGGCTTTGTTGTTTCACTTGATAGGCTTCCATAAATCTTTTTTCATAGCTTTTAGGACCTCCAGATCCATAGAAATAGTATTTCAAAAATATAATGAAAATTGTAGCTATTTTGAGAGGGGTTCCCTTCATTGTTTTTTTTTTGTCGATAACATTTGATGAATTAAAGGCCCTTAAATTATTGCCGGTCAAAACCCGGACACGGACACATTGTGTAAGGTCAAGGTAAACTCTCTCATCTCATGCAGTTGTAATAGGGATGATTTTACAACTGATGTGCTAGCCACTGTACTCGTACCTACATCACCGATAACACAACGTTATAAGTTCTTACATTTTTAATCAGCCTGTCTAATTGTCATCTCAAAGATTTTAATTTAAAACAAGTACAAACAGAACTAGTTATTTCTCCTAAGTGGTAGGTACACACTTGCCCGCTGCACAAACTAGGACGTCGCTTGTTTGTTCGGACAATTCAACCTATTCAACTGAGTCCCTACTGAAAATTGAACTTACAACGTTCCTAACGTTATGTATGTACCTTGTAAATATCCTATGACATTTCTATAAACTGGCATTTATATGCAGTGTGTGTTTGTCTTATAGTTAGCTAATGTTCTACTTATTTAAAGACTTTCAGGCCACACCCCTATCTCAAATCTATAGATAAAATTACTAAGTTATTATGATGCAGTTGGTTTTCAATGGTACTATTACGACATTTTCCCTTTTGCAGCTACATTTTATAAGTAACTAGTGGTTCCCCGCGACTTCGCCCGCAAGAGTTGAATTTTCCATATAAACTTTCATCCCCCATTTCACCCCCTTAATGTTTTATGACTTCCAACTATAATTTCCAGGGTCTCGAACTGAAATGTCATCTTGATCGGTTCAGTGGTTTAAGCGTCAAGAGGTAACAGACAGACAGACACACTTTGGCATTTATAATATTAGTATAGATAAGGGAAACGGGGCACTTTTCTATGGGAAGTGGTCCGTGAACCAATTAGAAGCATTCCTCTATTCTTATGTATTGAGTGTTTTTATAGCAAAGAGACACGCTTGATTAATTTCCAAACGTTTCTCAAACAAAAACTGTAACCATCCATATGAGTTATAATAATAGTAGATTATTCACCAAGGGGGTAAAGTGATGTCATACGTCACGGGCGTCATCTTGAATCTCGAGCGTAACGAAGGATTCAAGAGTTAACTCCCGAGCGTAGCGAGGGAGCTTAGTGTTAAAAGAAGAATCCTGAGTGGAGCGAGAGATTTAAGCTCGCCCAAGACGAAGACATCTTTATTCCCGAGTAGAATACTCTGCTTTTCACACTTCCTACGAGACAATAAAAAATGTACTTCAAAAAACTTATTTTATCTATAAGTATATATCCTTTGACTTTTCTGGCAGTAAATTATTATTATTAACAATACCAGCAGCTTTACATCTAGTGGACTCCGGTGTCATAAACTTCGTCACTCGACAGTTTTACGAAAACATTGTTTGTAATTTCTTTAAAAAAAAGAAATAAATAAAGAAAAAAACCTATGTAAGGTTTTTTTTCTTTCTTTATTTATTTTTTTAGAAGCGCGCGCTTCTTTTTCATTCCATTCGTGCTAAAATTCTTGGCTGCCAGGTTCAAAGTACTTGTCCATTAATGGTTTATTTATTCGTCAATGTTTCTAACCCGAATAAACTAAATATTATATAAAAGAGTTCACAAAAAACTAGCCTTTCTGCATAATTAATATATTTTTAAGGCCTCCGATTGAGAGAAAAATTTAAATTATTTTTTCTCTTTGTCTGTACATAAACTGCAATTTTGCCTATACCAATTAACGCATGAAAAACAATTTGACAACAAAATTGACATTCCATTGACAGTAGTACCTTTTATATAATCTGTGGTAGTACCTAGTAGTATATATCCACTAGTGGAAAGGCAATGTACACAGACATACAGCCAGAAAATACAAGTAAATGGTCAATGGATGACGCCTCATAACAAAACATATTTTTTCTTAAAAATGGAGGCGTTCAAAATTTTGATTTCTATAGTTACGTGTTTCATATTTTTGTAGCTTAAAGAAAAATATAGTTTATTGGTGGTTGGTGATATCTTGGAATAAAAAACCAGCCTCAATACAAAAAGTGGACAAGACCTTTTAAATATGTTCTCTTTGGTGCGGGACGGGCTAGTGTGATCATGCCTACAAACTCTTATTCGAAATTCAAATCACTTTGCCTCCCTAGGGGCGTAATGAAATTTCGTCCCTAGGGATGCAATGACTCACTTTGAGTCGGGTTTACTTGATGTCTAATTGAACATTGCCGAGTAGGTAGTGTGAAAAGTAATACGAGGGTCAAACTGAAAGTTCTTAGAACTGGCCACTTATAAACAATATAATAAAAAAAATATTCTAAAATTTGAAAATAGAACTCTTTGCCAATATTACTGAGTATATATTTCATTCATTTGTCATTTGTTTTACGACTTGGCGGCAAATTGAAAATTGTCTGTGTCACGTCAAAATGAATTTAACACGAGAAAATTTTCGTGCAATGATTTTTTATGACTTTCGATGTCATTTAAGTCAACAAGAAAGTTATGATAGACTACGATTGGCCTTTCACGATGAAGCCCCATCTCGTGCGACTGTTTACAACTGGTTTAATGAGTTTAAACGTGGTCGCACTAATCTCACTGATGATGTACGTGAGGGACGGCCTTCTACGGCGACGACTGAAAATAACAACTGTGTTGTGCGGCGTATGATAGAGACTGACAAAAGAGTGACCTATCAGCAGATTCGGACAAGCTTAGGCATCGGTATGAGTCAAGTGCACAAAATCCTCCACGAACATTTAGCGGTCAGGAAGCTTTGCGCCCGGTGGATACCTCATAATTTGACTAAGGCTCAAAAACTCCATCGTGTGGATTGGTGCCGTAAAATGATTGAAAGATTTAACGGAGGTGACTCAAATGCTGTGTTCGACATACTAACAGGTGACGAAAGCTGGATTTACTGTTATGATCCTGAAACCAAAAGACAATCTGCTCAGTGGGTGTTTCCTTTCGAGGAGTTGCCAACTAAAGTGAAGAGAGATCGAAGTGCGGGAAAAAAAATGGTGGCCTCGTTCTTTGGAAGGATAGGTCATTTCGCAACAATTGTGTTAGAGGATCAAAAAACAGTTTCTGCAGAATGGTACACTACCAATTGTTTGCCACTTGTCTTGGAAAAAGTTCGAGAGAAACGACCTCGCAGTAGGATCCTCCTTCACCACGACAACGCCTCGTCGCACACCGCCAAGCGAACGATCGACTATTTGGCGACATCAAACGTTGAATTACTGGGTCACCCGCCGTATAGCCCCGACCTCGCGCCTTGTGATTTTTATTTATTTCCAAAAATTAAAGAAAAACTTAAAGGAAAGCGGTTTATGAATGCTGAAGAAGCGGTGGCTGCGTATCGCGATGCCATTGAAGAGACCCCTAAGGACGAGTGGGCAAAGTGCTTTTCCCAGTGGTTCCATCGCATGCAGCGGTGTATTGACGTCAATGGACAATATTTTGAAAAGATATAATAAAACTAATAACTGGCTAATGTAATCAGTTTTTGATTTTCTAAGAACTTTCAGTTTGACCCTCGTATTGTTCACAAAACTCCTCCTTCGCACATGGGTGTAGTACATAAATACCACAACAGTACGCGGACCACTTTCGCCCAGTCAATTTTACTCGTTTCAGCCGGGAGAGATTTCCGTTCAAATTCTTTTTCGTTATGTGTATATGTATTTACGAAATCTTGAGAGTAGCTCAAGATTTCATTCACCCAACAAACAACAGGCAGGCAGACGGACAGGGCGAAACTATATAGGTTCCTTGTGAACTACGAAACCTTAAAACGACTGCATTTCCATTACTAAAATACTCACTGCGCGAAAACTAACTATAACTGATAAGGTAGGTCTAGGTTATACGTAAAATGTTTTTAAGCTCCACGGCGACGAGTCTACACTAAAAATAAATGATTTAGAGTAATAGCGGTTAGGACAGTGGGGCACTATCCCATTGCGTCGTCGCACACTGGTTCAGTTTTAAAAAAAAGTGGACTTAGGGGTCAATGTTCACCTATAAGCTTGAATTTTTTTTCACGTATTCCTCTTTTGATTCTAAATCACTTTTACCGATTGCCATTTTTCTCAAAAACTTGCCAATTTTAAGAAAAAAAATGCTGAATATTTTTTTGTATGGAGAAAAAGTTATTAATGTTTGTAACTCCAAAATGCGCGCGTGTCACACAATGCCACCTAGTGGGCACTAAAGAACACATTATTTCTTAGCATAAATGAAAGTAACTGTTTTCTGTAAACTTGCAACTTTCAGAGTTACAGGCGATTAAACATCGGTAATAAATAGTATTATTTTATTCGGACTTTTTTGCAGATTGGATACAAAAATCCTTTAAATAACTTTCGGATCTGATTAACAATAATTAATTAGGTACATTGTAACACCGAACAACCATTGAAATCAGTGTTTCACATACTAAATATTATGTAACAAATTAAAAAAAAAAAATTGCCAAATATTATTTGTAGCCAACTATGGTCGTATATTGGCTTGCGGCTTTGCGCACCTGTGTTGCACGTGCCCGCGCTTTTTTTTGGGCTACCTGGAATAGTTATCGGCTACATGTGGCTAAAATGAACCGTCTATTGTTCATAAGGGTATTTTTTTTCCATTTTGTTTGAAATATAGTTACAAATCGTTGGTATTTTTTTGATAATTTTTACGTCTTCATCAGTGACTTTCGATGGCAAACGACTTGATAACATATTAAATAAGTAATTCACTTTTTTATATCTGAACAATCTTGCGATGCTACATAAAAATCCAAATTAGTTACAAACTGAGCCATTTTCAGCCCAACCATTCAAACCAATCAACAGATTTTTTGACAACGAAAATGACAGCGAAAATAAAACAACAAAATAGATGAGACAAATGATATTTGGCAATAAAAAATATTTTTTTAAATTTGTTACATAATAATTAGTATGTAAAACACTGATTTCAATTGTTGTACGGTGCTACAATGTACCTAATTAATTATTGTTAATCAGATCCGAAAGTTATTTAAAGGATTTTTGTATCTAATCTGCAAAAAAGTTCGAATAAAATAATACTATTTATTACCGATGTTTAATCGCCTGTAACTCTGAAAGTTGCAAGTTTACAGAAAAAAGTTACTTTCATTTATGCTAAGAAATAATGTGTTCTTTAGTGCCCACTAGGTGGCATTGTGTGACACGCGCGCATTTTGGAGTTAGAAACATTAATAACTTTTTCTCCATACAAAAAAACATTCAACATTTTTTTTCTTCAAATTGGCAAGTTTTTGAGAAAAATGGCAATCGGTAAAAGTGATTTAGAATCAAAAGAGGAATACGTGAAAAAAAAAATTCAAGCTTATAGGTCGACATTAACCCTAAGTCCACTTTTTTAAAAACTGAACCAGTGTGCGTCGCTGCGCAGATTTCGCTAGAAAATAGGTTTTTGGCAATTTCATTAATGAAAATAAAAAAAAAGAAAAGGGTATTCCCATAGAATTCATTTTTGTGTGCCGAGTAACAACACAAAAGCGAAGGCTCAGAAAATTTTCCCCAGCAAACATATTAATAATATTTAATTGCAAGAGGGCAAAGTTAGAGCAAACTTCAGGAGAATTTTCTATGAACTAAGTTCCTCTAATCATATTTTGAGGTCCATAACTACCATAACGATGTCCTGAAGTTTAATAGTATAGGTTTCAAACTCTTACGATTACGATCGAATACTTTTCATAAATATTAACTAATTCAACGCCTTCCTACCGTTTGTTTTTGTCCGGAATTTGTGTATTATTATTATGTAATGTTTCTAAACTTAAAAAAACCATGGTTATTAAATTAAACAATTCTATCGAACTACGGACAATGTTTTTGTGGGTTACATTGCGTCCGTAAATAGACATTGGCTTTAATATTGCTCTATTTGTGTCGCAGATTTGCGGTAGCGGTCTTGCTAGGATTTGGACTACAATGGTCTCTAAGCGGCTCATCCGGGAACGTAGTACTCGCTTTGTGGCATAGCAATATTCTAAAATGGAGCAATATTCTTTAAAGTACCTAACTGCCAGCTAAATTAAAGTTAAGAAAGATTGTTCCATTGCCAGTTACAGCCAAATGTCTATGTTCTCAACTTTGTTTTAAATTAGATTTTACTATTGGGAGTACCTACACTTGGTTGTTAATATTACCTATTCATGCATGCTTTAGCTTTTTAAATGACACTTGTATGATTCCGAAAATTTATAAGTATGGTATTTATTTATTTTGATGAAATTTGCTAATATTAATATTGTCTAAAAAACCTAGTGACTGACCATATTACGTTACATACCAAACCAATTACTTAAATAATATTTTAAAACCTATTGTAATATATAATCACGTACGTGTGTGTTGCGATTATTACGAGTATCTCACTAAAATTCTATGATACCTGACTAAGCGGTGAAGAATGTAATAAGTATGACGCACATACGCTTAATGATTTATAACGTACATATTGTTATGAAACAATATATTTATTTTTCATCATTAACTCATCATTAACACATACCTTTCATTAGTAGATTGTTATACAAGGGACGAAAGTGACCATTCCACTCGAGATTTCGTTCGAGCGCCAATAGCTCGAGAGTGGAATGGGTGCTTTCACCCGAGTTAAACATACTATTTTTCATTTCGACTGTGAGGAAATCGAGGGTATCGATAGACTATCGATAGTTGAGGCAAAAGCAATAGTATCGATAAAATATCAATAAACTATCGATAGTTGAAGCAAAAGCAATAGTATCGATAAAATATCGATAGGCTATCGATAGTTGAGACAAAAGCAATAGTATCGATAAAAAATCGAGTGTCGATAGAATATCTAGTTGAGGCAAAGGCAACAGTATTAATTAAATATCGATAGTTGAGGCAAAAACAATAGTATCGATAAAATATCGATAGTGTCGATAAAATATCGATAGTATCGATAAACTATCGATAGTTGAGGAAAAAGCTATAGTATCGATAAAATATCGATAGTGTCAATAGACTATCGATAATATCGATAGACTATCGATAGTTGAGGCAAAGGCAATAGTATCGATAAAATATAGATAGTATTGAAAGAGTATCGATAGTTAAGGCAAAGGCAATAGTATCGATAAAATATCGATAGTATCGATAGACTATCGATAGTTGAGGCAAAGGCAATAGTATCGATAAAATATCGATAGTATCGATAGTTTAGGCAAAAGCAATAGTATCGATAAAATATCGTTAGACTATCGATAGTCTAAGCAAAAGCAATAGTATCAATAGAATATCGATAGTATCGATAGTCTACCGATAGTAATGATAGTATCAATAGCTCCGTTAATATAAATAATACCGACACATAGCAATACTATCGATAGTATCAAAGTTCAATACTAAAATCACTATCGATAGCTGATACAGCTCTGACTATTGCAATAGCTGTGTCGATACTCTCGATAGTGGCATTTTATTCAATAGTAGGAGTGGAGTATAAAGTAGGAGGGAAAAGCTATTTCCCACCCGACTATCTACACATGAAAGTTCCACTTTCCGAACAGGTGAGATGAAAAATTATGTAAATACCATTGATAATTTAGTAGGTACTTATACATTGATGAAACTAAGTCACAAAAATGTATGAAGTTTGACCTAATTATCATACTAATACACGGTGTCCCAGTTTTTTTTTTTTAATATTTAGTAGAATTTATCTAGTATATTATTAGAATTAGTTAGAAAATAAATTAATTTAATTTAATTTTTAAAAATTACATTGTTCAAATGATGCTCTTGGCGGTTTCAACACTCTTCCAAGCGGCAGTAAAATTAAAAAAAACTTATGTAAGAGTTTTTCTCGAAATGATGAATTTCATTTCTTCTCGAATGGTCATCTTTCGCCCGATTATTTAAGTAGACCCTACGTTTTAGGTAACCATAATCTATATCTATATACAACATTGTGACCTTTTCTCAGTTTTAACAAGCCACTACTTTATCATAGTCACTTAATAGAATTCATTCTAAGGATTTTGTATTTCGTACAAAGTTATCCAACACCCAAGTTCAACGACTATAACTGCTAATAGTTTTCCTTCTAAGTTTATAAAATGCACTATCATCATGAATTAAGCTTTTAGAGGGGAAGGGGACCCTAGTAAGGTTAAACTTGCACTTACTGATTTTCCTATTGTTTCTACAATTTATAACACAACACTTACCTACTGTGACCTTAATCGCGAAGGATGATATGAGGAAGTGGAAGCGATGTCCCGATAGCAATTGATTGCATATTGTGTTTGCTGGATTCTGAAACTCCAATACTTGAAGAATTAAAGAATAAATAGAATCCCTCTAAAAAGAAATCTGAATTTATATGTATAACCCTTCACCATATTTAGGGTTAGGCGCGTTTCATAAAAACCGACCTCGTATTGACCAAAGACTGTTTTAGTGTAGTGGTTCGCGCTTCGGACTACAAAACTGGAGGTCTATCTTTCGATTGTTAAATACTTGCCATAGTATTTCTTTCGAGTGTTGAGGGTGTAATCCCAATAACATCGTTGAAAGCAACGCGGCATCACAGCGTTAAGAAGCACTTGAAAATTTCGACAGGATCTGCCAACGCCAGGGAGGCTGAGAGGTTAGGCCATCGCCCGGTATGAGAGACACGCGGGTTCGATACCCGCCTCTAGTGGTAATTTTTTCAAGTGCAATAATATCTAATATTTAGATTGCAAAGTGAATGCTTATCACATAAAACCAATAATTTACATAACCAGAGGTAGCGGGTTCAAATGCCGCAAGGGGCAAATGTTTGTGTGATGAGCACGTCAATGGATGTTTATAAAACGTATTCAAGTATGTCTATCCGTTATCCTAGTCGCCATAGCACAAGCTCACGCTTAGCTTAGGGCTAGGTAATTGGTACGTGTTTGTTGAAATAATTTACTATTATTATTTTATTATAATGGGTGGAGCCATGGTCATTTAACAATTTCAAAAACGTAATTTTCACTAGTCATCAACATGCATTGAAAAAAGACGGCCATTTCATTGAAGCTCTTACAAGTACTTATAATGATGAAAGAGTTGGACAGTCTAACGATTTAAGCGACATTATAGCTAAAACCAGACAACGTTTTGGAATGATGCAATAAGTCAGTACTCGTGTGATTTTGTAAGTTTTTTATTTATCTTCCAAGTGCTACGGTTTCATGACATTTACAGTAGAAAAGCGAAGTGAAATGCATAGGTATTTATTATTTGCACTAACGAAATCCATATAAGACGTGACGTGCGTCAATATGGCAGCTAGGGACATACAAGTAACTTGAAAATTGAATATTCTAATTCCGCTATGATGATACATGCTGTTTGCAATACGAATATGTCCGTTAAAACTCTGAGTATACCAACGCGCTTGTATAATTTGTTATTGATAACGATTACTCTATGCGTAATGCCAGGGAAAGACCTTATCTACCTATAGTCCGTGCCATTTAAACTTGCACAAAAGGTTATTGACCCCACCTGTACCAAAAAATGCCCAAACTTTACGACACGTGTCGCTCATCGTATAAAATAGCGATGTTCCCGACCTATCGCTGATTTCATAATACCACGGCCCGTCCGAGAACGAAACAACTCTAAAACATCAAAATTTAAGTAATAGTTTCGCAATTTTGTAAATAAAACACAGTTAGTTATTAAAATAAATTTTCTTTTAATTTACGTATTGAAAGTCTTTAAGCAGTTACTTGGTTTTAATTTAAAAACTCGGTTAATTGACATTACTTTTACCACATATTTAAACACAATAATTAGAAATTACATTTTTTCCATAAAGAATTAACAGTAGTTTTTATCATTATATAATTTTGACTTCGAAAATGATAAATTATGACTTATTGCACTTAACCGTTAGTGGTTTGAAAGGTCAGGGGTGCTATACCTGTACGCTATTTTGTAATGGCTCACCTGGTGCGGTATAATTAGATTTTTTTAATTTACGACTTTCGGAAGTTCAACCACTAATATCTTTATTGTCTGTTGTGTTATGTACACATACTATATGTCAAAAAAATTGTAAACAAGTCAAGATCGATCATTCAAAAAACCAGTATTGATATCGTTTAAACACAACGTGTTATAAAATATTTTGTCTCGGTCACACGATTGTGGTAGATTCGTGAACGCGACATAAAAGGAAAGCTTCAAAGAGCCTCAACTTTTAGACACGCTTAATGGCCCTACGGAAACTTTAGTTTCATTACAGCATCATTGGAGGACAAATGCCTTTCTTATCGCTATGATACAGAAAATATAGGCACACAAATTCATCAACTTTTTTCTGGCAACCTTTTGAAGAAACCCTTCATGGTTAAATATTAAAGACAATAGAATGATTTAGATGTAAGTTTTGAATATTCAGTATAAAACCCTTTTTCAATTTTTTCGTCCGCTTTTTAGTTTTATATTTGTCAAGAAACAACTAGTAAATTTTTGAAAATGTAAAATTTTCGTAACTTTTGTGGCATGGTTTTCGTGGACATTTGACCACGGAGGTTATTTTTCACTCCACGTAAGGTTACGAAGGTCTATTTATGCAGTCTTAATTTACTTCTCTATCAGTCTGTAAATGTTTTTAATTAACCATATTAACGTTTTCTCCCAAAATGATTAACAAACGATAGTTTGAGTAGGTATAAGTATGTCTTTTTCTTATATTTATCTATTTTTGTCAAACATGGTTGATATGTCTAATTGATTGAACTCTGATGTTCTACTAACTAATTAAATGTTTGTCTTATCAATTTATCGACTTCAATAAGGAAAGTTCTACATAAAATTCATATACGAATAACTTGAAAAAACACTGCCCTTGATTGAATGTATGCGCATGTGGAATAAAAAGGATTTGCCATAGCCAACACATCACACGGAAACTGTGATCTACAGTCTTAGACGACAGGAGTACGTTTACTTGGAACAAGTGATTTTTTCGGTAGATTTACCTTAGCTGGATAGGATCCGAAAAACTACGCGGCATTTATTATTTAAAATTTTGGGCCAAGTATAAGCCAGCTCGACCAGTGATTGGTCTATTGTGGCAGCCCTTTTGATTATAGCTCACTACTTATACCCATTGAATCCAGGAATTGCCAGGTTTTTCGGGGAGTGAGTTCTATTATCTCTTCCGGGTACATTATATGCTGCCCTAAAGGGATACTTCTTTTGCTCATAAGCGGTCCGCACGAGCAGAGTATGTGCAGAAACGGCACATTGCGTCCTCGGTCAACTTCATGGTTGTCGTGTTTGTTGAGTTTGCAGTGATCCGTCATTATTCTGGTCACACATGTTTTGCACATGTTTTGTATCTTTTGAGCTTTAGCAGTTCTTTAGATACTTTGTAATTATACCCTTGTATGAGCGCTTTAGAGTGTTCTTGTCCTGTTACGGACTTCCACAACTCAATAGCCTCTTGTTAACAAAGGGTAGTAAGAAGTGTAGTGGCTCTTTGCTTGGTAATACCACAGAACGGTTCTGGGCCTATTTGAGGGCATCCACCAGAAAGATTGACAGACGACCCTGCAAAGCTCGCATGATCGCACTGGATACAGGCCGCTTGTAGCCGGTTACGTTGGAAGTCTTTGGGGTAGGCATATGTTTATCAGTGGACGTCCTGCGTCAGATTATGTTGTTGATATGCATGTGTGTAAAAGCATTTAGTACATAAGCTAATAAAAATAAACCTTACTTCGTCGTCAAAGCGGAACTAATTACTATATAAAAGGTTAAGAGATTTAATTATTAATGCTTTTTATGCTCTGTACTATAAAAAAACTAATAATGTTCGTAAAAGCAAGTATACTTTTAATTATATAGGTTTTATTTGAAATATTTTTATGTAATAAAATATTACTTTGCTGTGAAAAATACGTTTCGTAACTTTCGTGGAGTTATAAATAACTTTCGTGGGTACCAAAATTTCAAAATGAAATATCGGAATAAATAACAAACCGATTTGTTTGATTCCAACAGAATTCAATATAATTTTAGGCCTTCTTTAGTGTTGTATTTTTCCATTTTCAAAAAAACTCAAACTAAAATTCGCCACGAAGGTGACGTGGACGTAGAATGCTTTCCGGAGAATCACTCATATCTGCTTAAAAATTGAGCTGCATTATTGCAGCAAATACTTATGTGTTTGTGACATAACTTATAACCCGACTGGGTACAACACTTTGTCTTGGGTGTTGAAGAATAGGAGGAATGCGCCGCGTAAGGCATAAGTTCAAGCTAAGCCTTACGCAGTGTAAACACAATTCCAGTTTGATTTGAAGTTATCCTTCTCCTAGACAGGCAAACCAATGCTGTTGACGCATATCTCACCAAAATGTAACTCGTCAAAGTTTACCTATCGATGCTTCAGACTCAAAACATTCAACCTCAATAATTATTATCGAAGAATCCAAGAAAATCCCTTTTCTTCACAGTCGTATACCTCATGACTGAGGGTCGTAATCATTATGTGGAATGAAACACACACGACTTACTTGGCAATATTTATTGGAATGGTTTGCCATTGCCTTCTCCATCTCACACACTAGCCACTAGTGTGCAGGTTTTTCCTCACGGTGTTTTCCTTCACCGTTTTCACCGCATGGGTTTTAACACGCCTTTTTTCACGCAAAGAAAACCCAATACACCAAATTTCTAAACGGATCGGAGCAACGGAGTTAAAGTCCTTCGTTTGCTTCCCATATTGCAGGAAAGATAAAAAAAACATAGTCCGCCATCTTTAGGAGTCCGCCATATTGGATTTGGAATGATGTCAACCTATTTATTGAGTTATTCTCAGCAAGCCTTTTCAATTGATACCCACATTGTACAAAAGCAAAAAAAAACTTAGTCCGCCATCTTTAGAAGTTCACCATATTGGATTCGGAATTACGTCGCTTTATTTATCGAGTTACTCTTAGCAAGCCCTATCATTTGATACCAATATTGTAGGAGTACATTTTGAAGTCGACCATATTGTTTTTAGTAACGTCACTTTATTTTTTAAGTTACTCTCAGCAAGCCCTTTCATTTCATATTCATACCCATATTGTAGAAATTCATTGAAAATAACGAGCCCGCCATCTTGGATGCTCCGCCATGTTGAATTAAGAATGACGTCACACATCTTACCACGTATTGTCCTCCAAACTTAACGCGTATGCAAAATTTCAGCTCAATCGGTTAAAGATATCTGCTAAAAAATTGAATTTTTGAATAATACCTACCAACTGCTCCCGCGATAATAACGCTGGATATAGAAAAATACATTTTTTTATTAATAATGAATGATGCAACTATTTTTATTTCATTATTCATGTCCAGTTACATAAAATGACGGCTGTCCCTCAGCATGATGCTTGTTGTGTAATGCAGAAGCCAAATGTTTGTAATACATGTCAATTTTTCGGGTCAAGGTCGTCTCGTACCAATAAACGTTTGTTTCCACAGACTTCTATTGCTACGCCTTGTTTTTTGGTTCGCCGCGATCCCGTACCGGGGTGCAGTGGTACAGGGGTGTCAATGACCTTTTGTGCAAGTTTAAATGGCACAGACTATATACCACCTATGCCTAGCTTGAAGTTACGTCGTGGTAGTTTTGACGTCATAGTTTCGTATTTCACCAGTCTTTACAACAACCACGAATACGTTTAAAAGTTATAGTAGGCAGGATAGCAAAACGTACAGTATAACGAAGGCATCGTAACAACATTAAGCGAAATTCATGAGCACTCACGTTTGCATGAAAAGTGTGTACGGTTGGCAGCATGTCAGGTTATTTGCATTTCAAATATGAAATCGGCTTTTATTACGAACTTGTGTAGTCTGACATGCGACCATGTGTACATAACTAACGCAGTCATTCAGGCATAACTTAGCGATCTACTGGTGAAAGAATATTCAAAATCGGTTCAATAGTTTTAATAACTTACTACAAACATACCTTTCAATAACATTAATAATTATTTTTATAACTTAAGCAATTATTTTGCAAGTTTTTACGAAATCAAATTGAATTTCGCTCACAAAAATTAATCGAATGTGTCATCCGGTGGGACTCGAACCCACGTCCCTTCGCTCAGCTCGGACCCATTTGAATGGGCAAGGTAACATCCGAACGAGTGCTCTTACCAACTGAGCTACGGAGGACGTTAGTCAGCCGACGAATTTTTGTAAGTGCTTGCTACGCCAGTGAGCGGAACATTAATAACCTGTACCTTCTAACATTTTAGTGTAAACGAAGCTTAAAGCAATCACGGTTTCATAGCATGACCCAAGCAAACAAAAACAAGTGAACCAATTAAATGTTTACTAAGTTCCTTTCAATAAACTGGGAAAATAAATAACGATACCAAGTTCTTTAACATTAATTTTCTTAAGCAACCACCGAACGCAACTGACTTAATAACATATTGATTTCAAAGCAATTAAATTCTATTGATTCATAAGCTTTCCGTCTGTAACGGAACTCCATTTAGTTACTTGTGAATTGTCGCAACGTTGTCATGTGTCTGTTAAAAGACAATTTTCTTATCAGTTCTCAGTTGGAGCGTAAGACCCTCGCAGCGTCGCTTAAGACAAAGTGTCGAGATAATTGCATTGGCAACCTCCCGCAATTCCAGACGGTGGTGGGACACAAACAGTTTCGTCTCGACCGAGAGCGGCCGGGTCGAGTAATTTAGTTTGAATACCTAAACTAATAACAATATTGACATCTTGTCATTGTACTCATTATCTTATAGGATTACTATTTTCAGATCATTGTTAGGGTAAGTTTTAGTGATTTAAGTAAATTTCTTAAAAGGCCAATTTGAAATTTTCTTGAATTATTTAATTAATTAAACAAATCCCTGACGAATCATAAATTAAAACTGAATTTTGTCTCGGTTGTACTATATTAATTATTCTGTGGTATAGGTCCTTTCTAAATAATTGTTCATAATCAATATCTAATCGATTCAATGCCTCGTAATCCATAATTAATGTCAAATATGAAAGTGTATCTGTCTGTTACCTTGTTTCGCTGAAACCACTGAACCCATTTAGATGACTTTAATAATACAGATATGTCGGTAGTTTTAAGTCTTAAGACAGGACAAGGATAACTTACATCTCAGCAATCATCCTTTAAGGGGGTGAAAAGAAAAGTGGAAGTTGGTATAGCAAATCAGATATTTTCCCGGGCGAAATTGGGAGGAACCGCTAATATTAGTAATACTTATTATTTTCTTAACATTATATCCTGTATCTTAGGTACGTACTTACTTATTTCTAAGCTTTTTTCAAGACTGACTTGCTAATAAGCAAAAGGATAAAGAGGACACTAATCTTTCATCCGGTTTACTACACTAATCACGCCGTTATTTTTTATGACAAAAGTATTGAATGAAAATGTAGAGCAGGTCGGAGGGCGCAAACGCTCAAATAAACAGTCTATTTCCAATGGCTATTTTATGAAATCAAATGTTGACAACTTATTTTCATGGAAATTTCGTGATTAATAGAGTTATAACTGCCTAAGGAAGGACAATAAGTAGGTTTTTTTTAAATTAAAATTAGGTATTTTGTAAAATCTAACAGTTTTAGAAGCTAATAGGATTCTTTCAATATCAACCGACCGTATGTTGCTCAATCCAGAAAATTGTTAAGTGATAGTGCTAGTATGAGATTATACAGAGCTGATATCCTTTGCCTGAGTAGCAAATATTGAATTTTGGTCCAATAAGTAAATTAATTTTGGCAGACATTGGATAACCTATCGGCGCAATTGTTTGAACGGATGATATCGAATTACAATCGCTTACATCTGCTAGAGGCATACAGAGCTAATCAACACTAAACACTAACCTAGGATATGTATAGTCATTGGGATAATATAATATCTAAAGTTTGACTGACATAAACACACAAAGTATGTATTTATAGGTAACACACTCATACTTTCGCCTTCCAATTAGGATATTTGTACAAGTCACTAAGTGACCGGGTTCGAATCCCGGGTCGGGCCGATATTAGTTTCCGGGTTTTTCTGTCTTAATATACTTAACTCAGAAACAGCTCGATGTCAGAAAGTTGGCGGTGTTAATACCTTTGTGCCCCGGAAAGCACCTTAAGCCGTTAGTCCTGCGCCTAATCTGTCTCCGGTCATGTCAAATTGCAGTCTCACCGGACTATAAAAATGAAGGAAAAGAGAGTGCACTCAATTGTGCACTATAATATCGCCGTGCAGTTGGCAGATCTCTGTAGAGATTTGCCGCTGTGGTCGGCTATGAGGACATTATTAGGTAGATGTGAACTAAATAACTAGTAAGTATTGAAATCGTACGTTTATTAACACATTGTTTATTTATAAAAGTGGGTAAATCTTTTTATAGCATACTAAACAACAGAGGTAGGTGAGGGTAACGTAAAACACCATAATGTTTGAGCCTATTAAGGTAGCAATTTAGTAGAGCCCACACATCACCTCGGAGTAGTCGTTTATAATACTAAATTACAGGGGTTGGTTACCCTTACATAACGAACTTATCTCTGGTACTTTGACACAGGCATGGGCGAAATTGAAACTATATTCAAACCAGACAATAGATGGTTCAGCTAGAGCTCTAACGAGTACTTTGATCTACATGACGCACATTGTGTCGGAATTTAACAAGAGATCGCATAACAAGTTATTCAATATCTTGTTAAAATAAAGTGCACTGTAGAGCACTTTCCAAGTTGTATGACTAATAGACTCTTATTAGACTTATAAGAAATTTTACATGCAAAAATTTAATAAAAGGAGGATTCAATCAGGAATTCCAGTAATGTAAATAACAGTCCACTTATATGGCGTAAAAAAATATAACGATGGACTTAAATTGCTAGTTTCTCGTAACTTTGTTAAAATACATCGTTAATGTTGAGTCGTTACTTAATATAAACGGTATGCCAGAACGTTCAAGCAGAACGAACAAGTACCTATAGAAGTCGAACTTTTACTAATTAAAACTTTTCTTAATACCGCCTTCCTCAGATCTCTGAATTCGTTATAGGACTGAGTGTGTCATATTTAATATCCACCGGCATGGGATCTAAGAAAGTTTGCTATTGACAAGCAAAAACAAGACACGAGTATCTATAATTACACAACACGAGAAATGTTGTGTTATCCAGTTGCTGCAATAACTACCAACTTACTGTTAGTACGAGCACAGACAAATTGTCAAAGTAAATAAGGTGTTTTAATTGCTTATTGCATTTTTTTTCTAAGTATGAATAAATTAACTAAATGTATGAATAGATTTTATGAAAACAATACCTTCCAAATACAATTTCAAGTTCAACCAATTCCAAGCCTAATCCTAAAAAAGCAAGACTTTCGAAAATAGTTTTCCGCAGCCCTAGGCGATTCGGCGATGTAAATAGATAGCATTAGATATTCGTATTAGAAATCACAGCGCACATCAAACGCTATTGTAGTCTTTCTGGAATACTCTCATTTCATTTGAGCAACCCAAAAGCTCAAGCACAATATAAAACGAATATTTACTAAATATTCCTTTGAGACAAAAATGTTTGGAACATCAAAGGAAGTCCTAATAACAACGTTATACCTGTAATTCAGAACTAAAGAAATATAAACGAAACTTACCTCATTTTGAGGAAGATATTTATTGAAGCACACCTGATTTCTTGATGAAAACAAAAGATCGTGTGAATTTAAAACCAATTTTTAACACTTCGATGATTGAGATAATTACTTGAACGGTTCTTCGAAAAACTGTATGACTACAAATTTAAAAAAATATTTCTGTGTTAAAAGTCATTTCCTTAAAATATTTTTTACGAAGTTAACAACTGTCTACTCAGACCTTTACAATAAGTGCAGTAATTTACGAGATATTCGACGTCTGCCTCCAAATACGGTTTGACGTCTGCCCTCACTCAAGTCTACAATAGTACTGAATCAGCACACACATCAACCTTGCTACGCCGCTCGTAGCGACGACATCTCAATGATCCATTTTCCATTTCCGCGTAGATATCGGTCCGCGTCGTAGGAGCGACTACGAAAGCTGAGTTGGAAATGCGACCAAATGTGCTCAAAACATTTCATAAAAATTAATAGGAGGAAACAATCGCCGTAAAGGACACATAAACCAGATACGGTCAACGGGCTAAAGCGACGGCACTACAGTCTGACAATTCTAGTACGGTTTTCATAAGCGCTGCATTCTTTATTTCGTTATGCTCGGATATTAGAAAATTCTTCAAATGTTTAATTCGCCACATAGTTTTGCACATGATAGCTGTGGAAAGTATTATTCTCCAAACAAAAGAAAATAAAACGATTGGGTATGCAGTGAGAAATATAATTAGTTTGTATGTACCGTAGATGATGTTGTAGTAAACTATGTTCGACTGTATGTATGGTTACCGATTTCTTCGCCAATTGTGGCCTGATTGTTAGGCCCTTTGTCGCTAAGTCCAGGTTCTGATGATGGGATCTTGGAGGGATCGAGGGAAATCTTCACGTTTTAGGAACGTGTAGCTCTGTTTCTACAGCATCTTAACGTATTTAAGTGTTTACATCCGGGACTCATAAATTGTATTGTCAAAAAAAAATCTAAAAAAAAACACAAGCGAACATAGAACCACAGAACCTCCTCCTTTTTTGAAGTCGGTTAAAAAGTAGAAAAATTAAAATTCTGACCATTCAAAATCATCATTTACATTTTCTTGCAAATACTTTTTTAAGTACAATTCTTTGAAATTTCCGAACCTTATTAATACAAATAATTTAAAATCCTTTGTTTAATTGGCCTGGAAAACTTTAATACGAATTTAAAATTTACTAGATATTCATATGCGTATGATATCTTTAAATCTTAAATAAGTAGTATTTAAAAGTTATCACTATTAGCTTGTTGCTTACTGTTTTCTACTATCGAGTGCGAGTCGTATAGTTACAAAATTCTTTGGTTGTAATGGCCGTAAATCAGTTTTAAAATGTCACTACAAAAACCGGCCAAGTGCGAGTCGGACTCGCGCGCGAAGGGTTCCGTACCATTATCTTAAAACATTAGACAGTATAGACAAGAAAAGTATATTTTTATTTTATTTATTAATTAAATAATAATTTCAAAAGTATTCATCACAGGATACCCGAAACAATTTTAAATAAGAGTTTCCGCGCCTGTTTCTTTACGTGAGTGATTTGAAGTTTATAAGTCCAAGGCTTTAGAAATTACAGGGGGGGGACACCGTGTAAACGACTTTGGCGGGCTATATCTCGCAAATGTTGAAGCTGATAAAAAAGTGTTGTATAGAAGCCCTACCTTATTTTTATAGTCCTTTTCAACGATACCCCACATAAGGGGGTGCACTCACAAAAATAATTAACCCCCCCTTTACATGTATGGGGAGGTACCCTTAGAAAGGGTATTTTTTTTTTTTAATTTTTAAAAATGAGATCTATATGTGAAGTATCCTCGAACCAGGTTACATGCAAATCAGTTCATAAACGTAGAAGATATTCTGCTGTGACAGACTAGGACGGACGGACTGAACGATCTTATAAGGGTTCCTTGTCGGACTACGGAACCCTAAAAATTGACACTTAACTTTGAAATTTTCATTTTCACTCCTAAGGATTTGGTCACAAGGAAGTACCATTTTTTTTTTGTTTTGTTACAGTAATTAAGCTAATATGGCAGAATTGGACCCATGTTTACATAACATTTTTTATATCGTCAGAAATCCGTGGTTAAAATCTTTTGGATTACTTTTTTCCCACCGTGTTATGTACTCGTGCTTCCGTAGCACGTGTCCGTGCTTTTAAAACAACAAAAAAACAAATGAAGTAATTACATTGAAATATTTTATTTTTCACGAGATGAACATTTTAATTTAAGAGAGACCTACCGTAGAGGTCATATTTATAAGTTGAACACTAGTAAATGTGATTTAAAATTCTTATTTTCAGAAACTAAGGCAAGTTCTGGTTAAGCCATCCCGTAACTTTTTGAAAATAACTTGCATTTTTTGTCTGTTTACATCTAGCATGGGAAACCCAGAAAAAATATGTACGAGTAAGAAAGGTGTTCCAAAAAATACAGTTGCTTGAATTCAGCAGTGACTGCATTTAGGATCTACCTGATGTATTTAGGATCCACCTGATGTAATTTGATTCCACATGCTGCAAATTCTGCTGGGTGTATAGTAGATAAATATTATCTACTATACACCCAGCAGAAGTTTTGAGTAGATAATATTATTGATAGCAAAAACTGTCTTCTTTCTATCATAGTTTATTATCAAATACGTGAAACGATTATTGGTACTTCGAAATCCCTAGTTGACTCAGAACCGTTCGAAATTACAAATACTTATTCTTGACGCCTATTGAGACAGGCTTGGAGTATTAAATGTTGTCACTAGAACCTAATGCCCTACAAAAAAAGGTTTAAAGTAGTGTATCGGAGGCCCGCCCTCACATATCAGCCGTTGACGGCTACTAGGACAGGCTTAGTGAAATGCACAAAATGTCTTTATAGAATAGAACCTTAAAGAACCTTATGACTTACAAAACAATGCTTAAAGCGATTTAGCTCTCATTTTGGGAGCCTAAAAACTATTATGGCATGCTGAGTGGCAGCAAGTTTTACGTTGATTTGTTTAATTTTTAACGTAACAATAAGTCTAATGTTTGCTATATTAGGTAGCTAAAGATGAATCTTGTTGTGCTGGGCCTGCGTGTAGGATTTTGGACATCACAGAAACATAAAGCCAATATGTAAATTTTACGAAATTGTAGTGTAAATATGTTTTGATTGTTTGTGAAGCTTTTAATATGCTTTTTAAATTATTTTAATGTGTTTTGTATGTCTTCTTTATGTCCATTACGTCGAGCCAGATGTTAATGATGTTCTGTGTTTGTGTGTTCTTTGTTTTCTTTTTCTCCCTTTCTATAGTAATTTTATATTGTCCAATAGTTTTGTGCTTGAAAGTTAGGTGTAATAAGGTGCACTTTTCATGAGATGTGCCAATGAAAAGTGGTATCGCTCGCCTTAGATTTATCTTCTACACTGTCCAAGTTATTTCGTAAAACCATGTTCCATCCTATAACTATGTTCCAGTGCAACATAGTAAAACGTAATTTTTAGTAATTCTAAAAGAATAAGAATGTGTTAATAACTTAAACTTTAAAGTCTTACTGCATACAATTTAAATTAAAAGGTTAAAAATGGCGAGTATTGAATGATAACAAATAACTAATTTTGAAAACTATTACTGGGCCAAAAGCGACGAATAGAGGTACATTTCGTTTTTTTTTCACTTTTCTTTTCTTTGACTCTTATGTTTCTCATTAAGTATAGGATGATGTGCTTAGATTTTTATTTAAGTTTTTAAGAGACTGACCAGTCACACACTGTTGGTTACCTTACACAAAGTTGTTGTAATAATGGGTTTTAAAATGGGTCAAGAAAAAATAATACAATTTGTCTACAAAGCGACTTTTTATCAATACAAAAATAACATCAATAAATAAATAATATAAAAGCACAATAATTACATATTGTATTTAATTTATACACGAGAGATTGGATTTACCAAAGACGTCTATCAAAAAAGAATGCCGCAAAAAAGTTTTAATCTTACGTTTACAAATACTGATTATGAATAACATTTAGTCGCTAAATAGATGTCGGAAAACAGTTTGATGCACATCAAAATACATTATTTTTTGAGAGACTCTACATAAATACTTTTTAATTACATAAGTACATTTTATGTCAAAAAGTCTACTTAATTCTATGTGTAAGTAATGCATTGTACATAAACTTATTCATTAAGGTATTCAATTGTGTTTTTGTAAAACTTTTTTTGCAAAACAACTGCTTATTGCAACTGATGTGCTGCTTTACAATAAAAATATGGCAATATTTATGGCAAAATCGCGTCTTCAAACGTTTGTGTAAGTAGTTAAAGCTTTTCAATAGGTACATTTACTCTCTTTAGTACAACACTTTGACGAGTTAAGTTTTAATTAATGTAGCAAACTTATCGAACGGTATCAAAATGTTTTCAAATTTAGTTAGTTACTTAACATTTGTTTAAATTAAACACAAATGACATGCGATAATTTAGTTCTGTAAGGGAATACTGCTGTCAATGAGTTGACATACGTCATATTTAATTTATCGTTAATTTTATTTAATAACAAGTACATGCGCTGTTTTTTAAGTAAAATAATTATTAAGTTGCAAGAAATTTAAATAACAGCAGGTTGTTAAAACAAATGATAAGCAGTCCAATGTCGTCACGTTAAAACACGATTGTATATCAATCATCATTCAACTAAATTCAAACTATAGGAACCCGAGCTTCAGTTCAAGATCTCTAATGCGATCTGTGCGTCACTTGGAGAGACGCAAATAAATATTACTGACCACCCTTAACATCGAATGTCGACCCCAATACAGTACACATTGTATAGAAAATACAACCCTAAATATAAGTACTGCTTCAAGTATGTATAAATATTTTAAGTAGGTACATTAGATTGGAAAAATAAAGAAATTAGAGGATCATGCAAAAAGGTGAAGATTGAAGAAAATATACATGTCTGAATTTTTTTGTAAGAATTAGTAAGTACCTAATAGTTAGGATCAACCCAATGCTACCTTGCAATTTTGGATATAAGATAAACTTGAACTTGTGAGAACTTGAAGTTAAATTACAGTAGTAATAAATGCATACCTACCAGAATATTGATTTCTATAATGTATCAGGCTTAAACATTTGCGTCAATTTATAAATACGAGTAGACCTAGCTTATAAATAACAATAAATAAAATCTTAAGGCACAGTTTTAGGTACCAAGATCACAATTTCATAATTTATATGGGAGGCAAGAAAGTAAATGTCTCGTCACACTCGACTACAGTGGAGGAATCACTGGATAATTCAAAGAAGGTGAAGTAAGCTCTGATGAAAGTAGTATTATTTCGGATTTGCTAATGTCTATGCTATAAACCTATTTATACAGTTACTTAAAAAACATAAGCGCATACATTTAAATATTTCTGCATTGTGCAGAATAACAAATACCGACACAATTTACAAATATTCATATTTTCAACTAAATAATGTGCAAAATTTGCAAATATGGTCTTAAAACTACTTAATAAATAATTTCCAGTGTGGATAAGAAATAGATCGTTGTAGACGAATTCATTCGTGAGAAACATTTGAAATGATCGATTATCAGTTTGTATCAGTCCATTCACATACTATTTACACATAACAGTTACTATGTACAAAATGTTATGGGCACGTCCCGCGCGCTTCGTATTGTCCATCCGCACTTTCAAGTCGTCGTTTTAAGGGTATTTGTATGACGTGGGTAGCACGAATTCGCTAAACGAGTATAGAGCGTTGGCGTACCAATGAACGCCTTTGGGCGCTTGGTCTGAGGAGCTCCACGTGGCCATCCACCGGAGGGGTGCCATAGCGGCGTGTGCCAGGGAGTGGCTCTTGACAAGCGCGTAGCAGGACGCTAGGGCGTCGTCGACTATGATGGTGCCGGATTTGGTGAGGGGTGCGTAGACGCCCTGCTTCAAAACGACCCGCGTGTGGACGACCCGTGAGGGGCGCATTACGCTGCCGCGGCCTCGCGTGAGCAACACGTCGCCTACGTCGACGCTCGCCGCAAAAGACTCCCGCCAGCCGTCGGCGGCCGCCAGGAGCAACAGGTGGGAAGGAGTGGTCGTTATCGCCACTCCGTTCTCGGCTGTTATTTCTACGTATTCTCGGGTTACGTTCGGATCCCGGTCGATGAACGCCAGCACCTGGAATTACATGATAAAAATGTCTTAGTTTAAACTTTAAACTATCGTAAAATGCGACCAGGTGAATTATAATGAAAAAAAAATGGGAAAAAGAGATCACAATTCTCTATCTTAGATTTCTTGCCTATAAAGAGATGTGCAATTAGGTTACCTATATGTGTGAATGTCACACAACTAACTAGCTCTAGTCACAGGTATCATGAATAGATGTGGTAAACTTGTTATTTTAAAATCATCAACCTATCGGTCGACATAGAACCAAACTTATTGGGTAATTCATATTCGCGACATTGAGCAATTAGAAGCAATATTCCCGAAATACTTGCTAAAAATTTTGAGACTGCTTCAGATTACTCCAGATTGATTCATTACTGTTGCCGTAAAATTGACACTGCTAAGATCACCTTAAGACGGGCCTATTACGCAATAAAACGTAAGCGTGAGAGAACAATATATCCACAGACCGCTACTCATTGCTGGATATATTTGTAAGACTCTTTTCCTAAGCCTCTGTACTTTGTGCCAAAATGGCACCGAGATTTTACCAGCCATAGCCCGGAATCAATATCATAGCTATGGACTGCCAGCCAGCAGCAGCTTTCTTTTCTATTTGCGGCATTTTTTTTTTGTACTCACCTCCGAGTAGATCATCTTTCCATCGTCATCCGAGGCGAGTACGCGGTCACCCTTGCGGATGGACGCGATGTCTCGCGGCCCGCTCTCCGTGTGCACCACCGCGCCTGAGGGGAAGCACCCTGCGCCCGTTCCCACTGAAGACTCTGCGAAAATAAATAAAAGGTTTTTTTAGCAAACAGTTGACTATATAGATAGATAAATAACTGTTTTTTGCACACCATTAAAGTAACGACAGTGCGCTTTGCACAGAAAATTGTACAAGTAGGCCTTATCGCTAATAGCGATCTTTTGCAGACAACCTTTGGGCATAGGAAATTCTTAATCACAGAAATATTTACATACAGCCAAAAGACTATGTACCTAATTGTTGTCTTATTTTTTTCATTTGTTTGTAAAAAAATACTTTGTCTTAGCGTCAAAAACTGTTAAAACCATGCTATTAGTTTTAGTGTTCAGTTTAAAGTTACAGCATAAAAAATAAAATACTGTTACAATCTCAAGTTTCTTACTTAGGGTCTAAAAATTGTTTATAATATATAACTAGTTTTAAATATTTTTGATAAATAATTTTAATGAGGAATATCTATTATTGCAGACTGCAACGTTCTGAGTGGTCAACTTAAAATTTGTGCATTTTATTTGCTGAAGTGAGATTATTCTACTCAGGTACTGTGTTGGTGCAATGTTAAGCCATAAAAAAGCATCTGTCGAATATGAAATTATTAAATGGAATCATCCGTGAAGTATTAAATGTACAGACCATACATCAAACGGGCATAATACGTGCGTGCCGTACCTACATAAAGTCCAGCCAAAAGCAATAAAATAAAGTCAAGAACATAAAATCGTGCAAGGGTCGATAGTAAATTAGCTCGGAGCAGTCATATCCCTTTAAGGAATAACGAGATTTCTCTACGCTCGTAATTAAAATCGGATAAGATACGAAACAAAAGAGAATCGCAGGGGCATGCCTGCAACCGGTGGAGGGTTATCGGCAGCGCCTGCTCGCGCGCTACAGGCTCGGCACACACGGGCGCGATATGTAGAAACAGGACATTTTAACCTTTTCGTATCGCCCAGTACAAAAATTAAATGTTAAGATTTAGAAAGTGTCTAAAAATACAAAAAAAAAGAACATTGCACCCAAACTACACTATTCAACGCGCTAGCGGCGACGCGACCCCCTGCCCCATTGATGTTTGGATGATCTATAGTTATTGACTTTTATGGCAAAAAAAAAATTAAATATGAAAAAACCTATACCCTGACCTACTTGAGCTTTTTATTAAAAAATGGGCCATATAAACGATACCTAATGCCTAGAAATATTTGGATGGTGATTTAAAAAATCACCCTGCCCCTGCCTAGATACATACTACATTTGGTTTTTTACTCTGCACATGATTTCTAATGTGGTTTAATAATGCTGTTTTTTGTGCTTAATAATTGCTTTTCGTGTATGTATTGCTTAAAATGTTAATAAATTAAAAAAATGGATATTTAAATGCAGAGCAAAAAACTTATCACCAAAACACACTAAGTCATGATGTATCGTAATATAGCCGCCTTTGTTTTAAACAAGTAATCACAACATAGTTCTACCGAGTCCTCACTGTGTGAACCATGCCTAATGCTTTGATACAGGTAATGGTTAGCCACCAGAATCCGACGGATATATCTATCCGTAAACCGTACACAATGGAAACGTTTCGGGGAAACATCTAATCATAAGCTCATAGACAAACTTTTTAAACCGATAAGTAAATTCAATCCGTTTTGTGAATTTTTTAACCATTGTTTGAAAATGTAGAGACGAGGGACCTGACTCGGTGAACTTGTTTGTTTATTATCTAATAGTATTTATTTAAATCCCCATCCCGCTTAAACTGTACCTGTGCATAATGCTATTTCTGCGAGCTGCAAAAAGTTTCTATTTACGTGTGACTAAATGGTATCCATAAGATAAGTCGAAATGGATTTGTGCTAAGCCGCTGCCGTGGACTGCCGCTGCACCGCCCAGCCCGGCACAATGGGGCGCGTACGTCTAACCGAGAAAGTCGACTCGCCGCAGAAACCTCATGCCTTTATTTACAATTACTGGGGGTGGTGTAATTACACGCGTAAATGAACACGACTGAGGTATCGGTGCAAAGCCTCTGGCGTCGTTTGCGCGAGCTCGTTAAATTTTGATTTGTTGTGTAGCCGACCGATAAATTCAGCCGATCCCCGTTCACAAACTGTTCACAATAGGATCGCCAGGTCGCGTTACACAATAACGAACAAATTAGATTTCGTTCAAAGTCAAGCGCTTATTGTCGATATTTTGTTTGTCGCGTCGGGCGAACACATCACACGAACCGTTGAATAGGTGTCGGCCACCTTTGCGCTTTTTTTCAGCTTGCGTGCAATTCATCTTGTGCGTAATGTACTTTATTTATTGACGTAAATGTTGGGTTTCCGGTGAATCTCTACAAATATTGTCTATTTAAAAGTTATGAACCTTTTGTGAAATAAGCAGCATAAGCGATCAATGGGGTTTTGATTGTGTATTGAGTTTAGGAGACATGTTATACTTAGTTAGATGGGTGCTTGCTTTCATTGGCTATATAGGATACTTGTAAGTACATAAGATATGTTTTTGTGTGGAACTTTTGGCAAAACTTTACATGATCTTAGTACTCTTATAACTTCTGGGTTTGTTTATTATAATGTACTTAAGTAATGTAACAGTATTATAAAACAATGATTTCCTCATATTATGTGATACTTGCCTTCACCTACTATTAAACATATCATATTTTACTAACATATAGCAGGGTGTTTTTAGCATCGTAATCATCATCGGCATTCCCGACCTCATAAGCTTACGGATCGAGCCTTAAAACCGGTCAAAGTACGATTTCACAGTGACGTAACGTTGGGCTGAAGATGCGGCGATAAGAGGCGCTGCGCGGAGCGCGGGGCGGGGGGGTTGCGCGCGCGCAGCGCAGCCGAGTGGCCGCGCAGACCCCGCCCCGCCGAGACCACCGGGAGAGCTAGGCGGCGCGCACCGCCCGCGCCCGCGCCAGCCACTCATACATTACCACCTCGACAAATGCACGCACGTGACACTATTCATAATTTATCCTGTGAATGGATGATACGTCATACGCACACCCTTTGTCCTTGCGAAACGTAGATAAACTTTCCCGAGTGAAATTGATTTATATCCTTCCAATTAGCAGGCTCGCGATCATGTAAATGCCAAACATGATTCATGCGCCCACTGACATTCTCCCACTGTGATATCTTACAAAGTAATTCTACAAGTCTTCTTTGCTTTTGCTAATTTTGTTTTAATCGACAAATAAACTATTTGCATAAAGATTGCCGAACGATTTTAACTGGAACTCGAGATGTGCAAAAAACATTCGTATGGAAATCACACGCTAAGCATAAAATGAATGAGTTCCCATCGTACGGTTGTGAGCTGATTTCATCTAAATCAGAGATTATATAATTTATGCAACATGATTTTATTGTACAATTCTATTCTATAATGTATGGTTCAATTTAGTGCATTTTATAATAGCATGCGCTAGGTAGCGAAATGATTTAGTGCGCAAAGATGCCCACACTGACTTTCTAATGTAATACTCGTACATATTTATGTCTTGGATTATCGTAAGTTACTGAGGTATTGCTTCTTGAAAGTTACGACTCGCGGAATAATATTTTCTAGCAAATGATAATGCTTGGCAATTGTGTTAGAATAAACTGCATACATAGCTACTTATATGTGAGTTATTCGATAGAACTACAGTTTATTGGGCAAAGAAGACTTACATAATACAGTAATAGAGATAAGTCAGATTTGTTTATGCAATAAGTGTTATTGATAATGCCGGCTAAGAACTGGTTTTATGTAGGATAGTGTTTTAGTATAACATTGATTTTATCATGTCAGATTTTTTCTGTGTTTAGTATCACATAACAGTATTTGTAGTAATAGAAATAGTAGAGCTATGCTAATAATTGAGCTATTATTTTCAGCAAGTTCTATAGGTATTCCTAAGCCCCTAAATACATGACTAACCAGTCGATTGCAGCGACTTCATCCGCGCTAATGTCGAATTTCCCATACAAACATTCCCCCTTACAGATTGAATTTTTAAAAATCCTGAAGTACATCATTCTTAATTTCTAATTTAATAGCTTCTACATATTTACCCCCCCATATTTAATGAAAACTTACTCCCCATTATTACCCACTTAAAGGGTGAAATAAAAAAAAAATTTTTAGAGCTATAAAAGAAAGCATGGCGCAAAATTTCAAGTTTTTAATTCGAGTAGTTTGGT
The DNA here is from genome assembly GCA_949316185.1 of Pyrausta nigrata. Lineage (NCBI taxonomy): Eukaryota > Metazoa > Arthropoda > Insecta > Lepidoptera > Crambidae > Pyrausta > Pyrausta nigrata. The sequence continues at coordinate 7,819,988 of OX438945.1, read as the reverse complement.
CTGTGCGTTGATATGTCAGTCAGTAGGTAGTCAAGTCAGTTTTCCTTTTTATTTATTTATATTTCAATCTAGATAAAATCCCACCAACAATGCAGCTCCACTAGAAGACGTATGCAGGTATGGCGTTGAAATGATTTCTGAACTACTTCTACCGTGGAAACTATTTCTAAGGATACCGGCGCAGTGAACTCGTCAAGATGAATCCCGACGAGTTGAGTCGGGCTCTCGTCAGTTGTGGGAACGGGTCGTCCGGCCGCAGCCTTCCGGGATGTCGCGTCTCGGGTGTCACGACACAGACACTTTCGCACGCAGCCTACTCGTACTACATGCTCTCATCGAGTGGCTACTGCTAGAATTTATCATCTTCGAACAGTGTAATAGCATAAAATTAAAAAAAAAAGAGTTCTCAAAATATAATTTGTAAAATTTACCACCTAATCAGTGCGGGTCCTAACTAGGATTTGGTATAGCGAAATCATCACCAACAGCATCACGTCTTTGTTCTCTATAACTGGTTATGATATACGAATTAATTATAAATTCAAGGTGAAGAGTTCATTGCACCACTACTTATACAAAAATTATTAGACGATATAAAGGCAATTTTTTTAGCATTGGGGATTCACGAGACAATTATTTTCAGCATAGTATGATATAGTCATGATAAAAAGATAGAAAAGGAACGGTTACAGCTCTTTGCCAAGAACTGAATTAAATCTTTGATATACATACAATACAAGAAAATTATGCAGATAGACAAGGTAAGCTCAGTTTAATAAAAAAGATTTAAAAGTTAAACTTTCAAATAAAATTCAACGCAAAAGGTCTTTCAATAAGAACATAGATGAAACTGCGTATCCTGTGAGAGGGCTCAAGCGCAATACATCGCTCATTAGCTTTTCTTTCCTCTCATTACAAAGGTTCTTACGATAACAATGGTTTTATTTTAACTTATAGCGAATAGATAATCTAATAAGTGGGTAATACCAACCAAATACCATTTCTATCCGTGTTATAAAGTCACACCCATATTTAATTTATCATGTTATAATATAAAATAAATCTACATAAAACTGGTACCTTGCAAATGAATTGAGTAGATAGAGTACATAAACATAATTTATAATCAAAGCCGAAGACAAGAAAATTGATTTCCGTGATTGAATAACTTTAACTTGGAATGTAAGTACACGTTTCTTTCATCATTTCCCACAGCCGTTGGACATGTCGTATAATTGTTTCTTGAACCGGACACTAGGTTGTCGTGACCCGCGGTCGGCGGTCACGCCCCATTTGCCGAGGCTCTTGTGTCGAACCACCTTAACTGCCATCGCATTGTTCTACAAAGCTCACCGTTTCGGCACATTCGACCATTTGCTTGTAAATGCACGGTAATTTTTTCTAACGTTGTGCCTATAAAGTTTGTTGTAACCGTGTTTAAATGTTCCGAATGGGTGCGCTCAGTTAAGTTTTGTTTTTGGCTAAGTACCATCTTTGTTATATTCACTCATATAGATGAAAAAGAGCGATAATGGCTCTACATTATGTCTAATGTAGAGCCATTATCGCTCTTTTTCATTTCACTAGCTCCATGTTACACATTTCTAAACGACAAAACAACCACGAATTGAAAACCAGAATATATATACAGCAATTAACTTAATTTAGCCAAGAAAAAAACAAATGTAAATCAGTCGTATACATGGCCCAATAAAAAATAGCACGTTTCATAAAAGAGCTGCCGGTGGCCGATGGAACCCAATTAATCGAGGGCATAAAAACTATCGCCTCATTTTATTGGCGTCGATGATCAGTGAGATACTCTCGTTTAATATACGACCCATTAGGGCCTAGTATTGCTCCTAATATTGTCTTTGTTCCCCCGACTGGGCTGGGTTTCAAGCTTCTTGATACCTGTGTGCTTTAAATAGACTGAATTTGAACGAAAATGAGTCACAAGATCCTTGATGAGCAATTTTGTAAAACCTAAATCGATGGTTCAGTAAAAGCGGATGATATTCATAGATAATATACAATCTAAAAAAAACTGGATGTCAAATGGAGGCCCTTAACTTGATAATTATAAATAGTAAATAAAAATATCTATCTATGTATCTTAGTATGTATGTTTATTTATTCAGTAGTAATTTAGTTCCACCATAAATTAATTTCTCTACTTTACTTAATATCCCGCCACTTATTAACTCTCTGCATTCGCATGCGGTTGACTGGTAGAGAATGCCTTATGGCATTAAGTCCGCCAATTGTACTTTCTTTTTTTGGTGCAATAAAATTTAAATAAATAAAAATATAGGCAATAATCATCCTCTGGATTGCTGTTTTAATAAGTAATAATTAGCGTGAAGCGTTTGGTTAGCATCTTTACAGAATATTTAACTAAATATTTACTTTTCGAACTCGACCATTGTAAAGTGATTCGCTGACGAAACCTAATGTAATATTTTTTCGTAAAATAGAGACATTGTAATATTATTTGATAAAGTCACGGATCTCGTGCGCAAAATATAGATTGACCATGCAATTTCACAGCGAAGAGAGTAGCGAGCCTCGTTCGTGCACCGGCCTTGACCACGTTCACGATTCCACTAGTGAGATGCACGGAGCAAGGTAGGATCTAGTAGTGTACTTGTACTATGACTTTTATTTAAATAAAACAAATTAAATTCATATTTGCTAAGCCGATACTTATTGTTATTATCTTAAGATAATGCCTGTAATATCTATTGCAGGATTTTTACTTAAAGATAAGCTCTTAAGCTTATTCAACAGCTTTAAGGATTTTTAATATATTATAGTTAAAAGAAAATGAAGTGTATAAAATTTATGATCAATTAGTACACAAGCTTTTAAACAATGTCTAGTGGGTACGTATACTTAATTTCAAAAGACTTTAACGAGTTAGGTAAAACTTGTGCATAGGTATACTTGTTAAGACCGATGAGTACGATCATCTGTTCCAGACGGGTCACGCCAAGCGCCGTACTCGTACGGTAACACATACCTACAGACCGCATTCATTATTCATAAACTCCAAATTAATACTAAAGGAGCACGCTCGAACAAAACGCCGGAATAAATGAATAAACATCGAAACAAATTGACTGCGACCGATCGCCGAGACTATCGCATCGAGTTGGTACAATCTCGCGGTGTCTGTATATCCAACAAGTACCTATGTTTAATATTTTTAAGAGTTTTTTTTTGTATTTTTATGGGAAGTATAAAAAAGTTTAAATGTTAAAAAGAGACCATGCTGTTAGAACAAAACAATAATTTGTATTTGATGCCTACCTAGCTTTTCCCTGTTCCCTGTACGTGTGTAATTATTCGTCAAACTCTCAGTTCTTAGAATATTTTGACATTCAGATCGTCAAAATACTCTAAGTTTTTTAAATTGGTTTTAAAAGAGTTTGGGAAGTAAAATAAACATGGAATTAATTGGTTTTACTATAAGTATAATACTAAATAACTGACTGACTGAATTATCAACGCAAGGCGCAAACTACTGGGATTAGAAAATTAAAATATAGCACCAAGATTTTTGGAAATTCAACCTTTAACGGGGAAAAAAGAGGGTAAGTTTGTATCAAACTCTTGTTTTGAAGCTAAATCTAAAAAAAAAATTAGCTATTTGGTTAGAAATTAAGAATAACTTTAGTGTTTTTGCATATTGAACAAGCTCTAAGGGGTAAAAAATGGATGGAAGTTTGTATGGGAAATTCGATGTTTGTGCAGACGAAGTTGCGGGCAACCGTTAGTAATACCATACAAGTTAAGGTTTATAAAGAATGTCATTTGTTTTTATCCGATTTTTAGGGTTCCGAAGTCCGACAAGGAACCCTTATAAGATCGTTCAGTCCATCTGTCCTAGTCTGTCACAGCAGAATATCTTCTACGTTTATGGAGGTATTTGCATGTTACTTGGTTCGAGGATACTTCACATATAGATCTCATTTTAAAAAATACGAAAAATTAAAATTACCCCTTTTTAAGGGTACCTCCCCATACATGTAAAGGGGGGGGGGGATTTTTTTTAGTGCACTCCCTTGTGTGGGGTATCGTTGAAAAGGACTATGAAAATAAGGTAGGGTTTCCATACAACACTTTTTTATCAGCTTTACCATTTGCGAGATATAGCCCGCCAAAGTCATTTACACCCTGTAATTTCTAAAGTCTTGGACCTATAAACTTCAAATCACTCACGTAAAGAAACAGGCGCGGAAACTCTTATTTAAAATTGTTTCGGGTATCCTGTGATGAATACTTTTGAAATTATAAATAAAATAAATATATATATATTTTTCCAAAAGAACAGTATAAACTATTAACCTGGTAGGTATTTAGGTAATTATGACCTAATTTCTTTCCCCCTGTAAACAGGCAAAAAAGCGCGGTGCCAAAAATGACTACGGAACACTACTTTATGCGTGGTCCGACACGCACTTAGCCGGTTTTTACAGGTTTTTTACTCGTTTCTAAGATGAATATTGATTAATCTAAGGGCACTATCATACTTGTAAATCCCGAATAGACCATACTTTACGGTTACCCGCATGTATCTAAGCACTACATAAATTAGCCCTAAAGTTAATACCTATTCTAGCTAACTTATCACATTAAATCGTATAATCTGCATGTGCAACCCGTAAATTACAGTTAAGCACTAGTAATTTTAATTTATTCGATACGTATCCGTTGATAATATTAATTAATTAGTAATACAGCTTTGCAAATACAACTTTATTAAATAAGTTTATAGTGTCGGTTACATGTTATAAAATTTATTTTCCCGTTATATACTCGAAGCTTATATTATATACGAGTATCCTTAGGCCAGAAGATCCAGCCATTTTAACATTTTCTCGGACAAACTTTCGCTTTCAGACTGGGAGCTAAGCTCGGAGGCTCATCTGCAAAATTAATTGGAACTATGCGAGCGGCGGAATGCCTCCATAATATCTAAAAACACACACATACACGCAAACAGTCTCTTCTCATCGTTATGCCGTACACACGTATAGATATAAGTAGCCATTGAATCACCGGCGTAATTATAGAAGTGGGGGATTGGCTGCGATGCGGCCGTGTGCGTGAAGGAAGGAAATATTTTATAGGTCGCGTGCGAGAGGGATGGCCGCTAACAAGAGGCTTGTTCGTCCGTTTGATCGACACCGCCGGGGCGCGGGCGCGGGAAGCTGTCTGAGATGCATTCTTCTTGTAAAGTTCAACTATATATTTGGACCGTCCCGTAGGCCACTTTGTACAGTTATGTACCCGCCACGTGATTAAGACGAGTTTTTCCCGGCTCCAACACTTTTAGGAACGACTTTCGACTGCTACCACGTTATGAGACGATTTTCCTTGATTTGTTTTCTTGTAGTTTTTATTTTTTAGATTATTTGAATCCTTTTAAATGTAGTCTAATTCAAACAATGACGGAAATGTATAATGACCATGACCATTACATAATAGTGTACAATGACAAATTCAAGACCATAAACTTAACGCCATACAAAAGACTTCAACGCGCTACGGCATGCATTGGGAAACGGTTTCCATTTGCACTTTGAAATAATGCTTTTGAGCATTACTGTAAAGTATTTCTTTACTTTTAATAAATTGAATCTTTTGTGATTAATGTTTTTATTATGATTGAAATGGAAAAAAATATTACATTGTAAAATATTTTGTAATTATAGTTATTTTCAAATAAACACCTAACTATAAATACGACTGTTTTTTAATGTTATTAATAGTCCCGTATAAATTATTTGATATATATTGTTTGTGACGTATATAACTGTTACTTGTTCCAATCTAACTAGCCTTAAGCAGGTTTACGCTTACGGCTGGATTGCACCATTTTACTTTAACTATAACAAACGTCAAGTCAATTTCTATACAACAACCACCGGTTATTAGTTATGGTTCAAATAACATGGTGCAACACATAAATGCTGTTATCCCACTGTCAAAAAGAAAATACACACCTGTCTTCACGGAGCAGTGGATGTACGATCGGCTCCTGTAGTAGACCCAGTCGAAGCCGGCCTGGTACGCCAGCCGCGCCAGCATGCCGATCTTGCTGGTGTCCCTGTCGCTGGTGGTGATGTCCACCGCGCGCCCCTCGTAGTGCAGACTGTTCTCCCCGTGAGAGTTCTCCTCGTCCCACCCCTCGATCACTCGCAGGTGCACCCCTGGCCACTGGTTCATCACGCTGATCGCCAGCGTGTTCAGCTTCTCTTTGCATCTCTGGAAATTGCGAAATCAAACGTGAGCGAACAATTAGACTATGTAAGTTATGAATGCCGAATAATCGATCAGATGCAGTCAAAACGCAGTCGAATACACTAATGACAGACAAACGATTTCAATAATTTTATATTTATAGCTAAATTAAATTTAGGTGGATCGGAACTAATTAGAAAAAGGATTTGCATAGTAGGTTTAGTATGCAGAGTAGCATATTTTGAGACTTGTTGAGTTGCTAAAATAAAAGTCTTCTCAACTGACTTAAAGAACACTATAGAGACCAAACATACAAAGCTTTTTGTTTGCTCCTAAAGTAACACCAATAGATGTGCTAACAAATTGACAAACGCCGCCGCCCCACGACCGGACAACACAGGATGCGGATATTTTGTCGTAAAGGAATAAATCAAATTAAAACGCACCGCACGAAGGGATCGACACAATTTCGTTTGTGAAACTCCGCGGAACAAATAAAGGAAATGTCAAAATATTTATAAAGAAATGCGGACAATGCGAGGCGCACTGCGTGTTGGCTTTGTCGCGCGATGTCAACTCACTTTATGCAGATTTCGTAGAGAAAAAATTGTGAGATTGACGTAACGAATCGAAGCGAACAGGCGCCCCGCTTGGGCGTCGCATTCAACGTACCAGATACTTCGGAGCACCGTACATAATTGTTTCTACGAACATCCAACCACCTAATAAAGAGTTGCAAGAACTTGAACGTGTTTGAATTCGCCAGTAATTCCTGATTCTTTACGGTGCCGTTTTACTGAATGTAATTTTCCGCTCATGCTCATTGTGTTATTAGATGTATGTCTTATTTCCCTTTGTACTTCAGCCTGTGGGTTGAGAGCCCTCACAAATGTTAAGAATCTACATAGGTACCTCAAATGTGATTGTCCATTCATTGAGAAGAGTGAATCCAAACACACATCAATAAAAGATGTGCAACTTCTTACTATCCATTCCTAAGCTGCTTTTTCGTGGCAAATCTGGAAATTTATTATTTGTTTTTATAAGCCACGCCCTATATACCTAATATTTCAAGTCGACGTTGAAATATTTTTTAGAACAGAACTAATGACAGCCACGATTTTATTAACAGACCCGAATTCCTTCCTTACTGTGATGAGTAATTTATAGGTCATTTTAATACCAGTCAGTTGACTAGTGTTGTCGGTGAGGCGGTCAGGAAACCGAGTGTTTGCCTCCCGCAGACGTCTCGGTGCGCACTAAAACAATCGAATGCTAAATGCAACCTCAAACATTTCGTGCACTTAAACGTGGGAACACATCGGTGCTGCAATTAGCCACCTTGCACCCATCATAACCCTGGGAGTCTTGCTTTCATAACTAGTTTCATCAATTCCATTGTCTACATTAACATATATTTCGGAAAGCTCCATACTCTTAAAGACACTTGCTTAAATAAATAGGCGCGTAGAGAGTTCTTATTTATTTTTATTGATTGTGTGAGCGTGTCTCGATCGAGTACGAGGCGACGCACAAATCAGGCGGGCTATTATAAATTCATTATGCATATTTTTAGTAAACAAGCTGTCGATCACAATGCTTGCGCGCAGCGGGACGCCTGCCTCCGACACCTCGCCCTGTCGCGTACCTACATACCCTAACACCACGATTATCATCAACCGACCACGCAATAGGCGCCCGATATCGTTGTCATACATAAAACGAGTTTTTATCTTGAACTCGATTCGAGTAAATTCGATTTCGCAAATTATCAAATTACACCACATCAAAAGCTCATATTGATTAACAAAAAATTAACAAGCGAATCGAAATACCTAGGGTCAAGTTTTAAAGTGAAACGGCGAGCTACCTGAACCGGTGGCGTCCGAATCACTTGCGGACGCATAATGAAGGCCGACCGATGGAATTGAGGTAAAAATGGAATAAAAACACTCAGGATCATCGCACTGAGGCAGGCTGCAGTAACGCGGGAATGCGCGCCGCGAACCACGTCTGCGGACGGAACCGGGCCGGGCTCGTCTGTACTGCTAGACATCTTCGAAGCTAGCTGCTCATGCCGGCGGAGGCTGTTAAATAAAAATATATGATCGCTCGAATACATCGGATAGATAAGCCGTTTAGCGAGGCACCATTCGCCACCTCGTGTGGCTCCGGACGCTTCGTTAATTTATTACCGCCTCCCTCTGTGACCATAACAATATATTAGGATAATTAAATGGCTCTTTACATTCCTTAACACGTCGTTTTTTGTACAAGGCCACTGGAGTCGAAAAGCACCGACCAATGCTGACTGGTTTTTGATGTTCCATTTTTTTCCCTTTATGGAAACCACAACAAATAGTTTAAGGGCAGTTTTTCGTGATACCGGCCGTTCATTTTGTTCACGCGAACCGCCTTTCGACCCAATATGGCGTTACGTGATTTTGAGTTTCCTGCAAACATGTCAAAACAGCAATTATGATAAATTGACATGGGAATTTAAGGTGCTGTTTTAAGTTTGGATAGAAAGATCCGCGATAGGTACTATTTATTACTCTACAGTTACTAATTCGGGTTTACATATAATTAGAATTAACATATAAATAGCATTGAAATAAAAACCTGCTGCTATTGGTGAATCAATTGACAATTAGGTATTTATACTGCCCTTATTCATGCGAATCCTTAACATGAGCAAATTGAAATAAATGTTAATTTAGTGGCAACAAAAAGATATAAGAAGAGCATTTAAGTAAATCTCGTTCTGCCTCTCAAATAATGTGTAGGTTTCTACCTGCAAAATAATGTGGTCCTAAAACGTGTGGTTGACTCGGACCTAAAGAACATTTTCGGCAACGCAAAGTATAATTTAGGCGGCATAATGCGGTGCCGTGTGTCTGAGTAACACCTTGTTTTTTATGGCAATGAAATATTTTTTCGTATTGGTGGATGATAGGGCTGGGAGGGACTTGAACGGTTCATCGCCACAAAATATTTCATTCACAAGATAGTTACAGAAACCGATGTCTGTGACTCATATCGCGTCCATTTTGAATTGATGTTCCTCGCGAAGAATCGGTATGTTGTAGATAGCCACAAAATGCTACCGTGAGCACAAAGTTTAATTTGGCAATACATGCGTACTGACAATTCTTGACTTAAATATTTTAGAAAACTGGATCTTGGAAAACTAGTTAATATCGTGAAAACGTACAGTTCCTTCGGTAATACGCTACCAAACTACAAATATTTGTTCACCATAAGCCCTAGTGTCGCGCTAGCTGTCGAACACATAATAAATATGCACCGTGGATGCATCACCTGTGCCCGTTTGTGTTCAAAGCCTCTTAGTGTTTGTTCACGAAAAATATCACCCTTTGTTGTCTTAATGCGCCTGTCGTCGGCACGCCGCGCCACCGCATTCATTTGCTCTACGCACTCTTCCTTCTCACTAAATACTATTTGAAGTATTGCCGTTTTGTTTTCTATTGATTTGCAGAGAGCTTATAAATATGGCAACAACACACAAGTTTCTCACATCTATCTATTTTAACTAGGTACGTTGAATTTTGGGGTATATCATTCTTAAACCTCACAATTTCTTTAGAGGCAAATTCTCTATGCAAACGTATTTTGAATACAAAGGCAAAAGATGCCGGCAATTTACTCACTTTTCTATACCTTAAAAATGCATATTTTTACACTGAGCGCTATATCGTGTGTAAAGGCATGCTAACGAACACAGTCCACAAGGCTTTTAAGGAGACGCGGGCGCCTTTCACCCGTTAAAAAAACTTGAAACAAGACACCGATATGTGTTTGCCTGGGCCACAGACCTCTGTTAATGAAACGTTACACTTCATTCACTCAACTGGAGTAACTATCTATACAAAAATGGGGCTGATGAATGTGCATGTGTTAGACTAGCGCGGAATGTTTACGCCGACGAAGGCCGAAGTTATAACGCAGCGTAGTAAACAGAATGCTAGTTAACGACCTCAGTCGTGCAAAGTGCTGCCACAATACGTCCCCACGCGAACGGCAATGAGGTAACATCAATGAATGCTGTCTAGAGACCTCAGAATATTTCATAAGTCATAGCGAGTACCAGGTGCAAAAACTGATTCTTTTCCATTCACAATTCGTTGGTCCCAATTGTAGACCCACCCTGGGGGACGATCTATTAAACTTGTGTATGATCTATTAGAATACGCATGTTTATGGTGGTAATGCCCATGGGACGGATGTGGCTCCATTATTTATATTATTGTGATCGCTAGCGCTGGTTGACGCGGGGTCAATGGTGGAGTCAATAAGAGCATGCTCACTACTTGCAAGTCACCCGAGTGAGCAATGGAATCCACGCTTCCGACATCGATCAAATTCATATTTACCCTTTGTTTCTTACCGAAAGATTCCATATCGTAATCGACATGAAATATTTGGTTACAAGCTCCAAGAAATCATTGAAAAACATCTTTAAATGTTCGAGCTTTGTTCGAGTTCTTCGGTTTGCTTTTGATACGGGAGAGTAAAGGACCAACACCGTGTGATTACTCTGACGTGTTTGTAATATCCCATCCAACATAATGAAGTGAGTTAAGTACGTATAAAGGGAAACTTTAAAAAACGTTATACGAAACCCGCCTATGCGCAATTACCCTTTCGCTAAATCACTTTTCGCGCGTAAGGCTATAAACATTAACTGGCGTATCGTGCTAATTTGCAGCGTCAACCCTCGTCGAGTCGATAACTGCTGATCGATTTGCATCCGTAATTACGTCACTTTTAGCAGGCAGGTGATGAAAACGCGACAAGTGCGTGATTGCGGGAGAAGCACGCCCCTTCCGACGCAACCGGTCCGCCGGCGGCCTCTACTTACGAGCCGAAGGTCCGCCACCTCGCACCCTTCGCTGCGGAGACATTATCATGAGATCAACTCCAGGTCACAAAACAACCTGTCCAAAGTTCAGTGATCAGTGACTTGGCTGCCTCATTGGTCTGGCGGTCAGCACCCCTGCATATGTTCAAGAAGTCTCGGGTTTGAATCCCGGATCGGACCGGTTTCTGGGGTTTTCAGCTGAAAATCAAGAAGTTGGTGGTGTTAACGCCCTCGTGCCTCGAAAACATGTTAAGCTTACGGCCCCTCGCCTGATCTCTCATCAGCTATGGCCCGTAGACATTTGCGCATTGCGTGAAAGGGTACTGAACCAAACAACAAACTATGTAGTTTGTTATTTTACGAAATAACCAACAGGTGATAGCAAAGATCGCTGTAGAAAGTCTTGAAAAAAATTTGTCTATTTCGGCACGCATTGCCGTCTTACCGATCTTTGAGAGTGAAGGAACAGAGAATGCACCTATTAAGTGCACTATAATATCTCTCTCGCAGTTGGTTAATCACGGTGGAGATTGGCTGTCGTTGTTGAAATTCAGCTAGGATGACATATGAACAAAGACCTTGCAAAAACAAAAGGAGATACAACTGGAGAGCAAAAAAGGATTGCTCTCCAACTTAGGCCTGAGGGTTAAATTGCACTTTGGATAAAATACAAAGATTTTTAGTAAACATTAAGTAGTAAAGTCAAATATTAACTCTATTCTCAGCAAACGGGTCAATGACATATTACCTATTTAAATCAGTAAAGTATTCCGCTATGTACCACACGACTACCCCTAAGCTACTTAGTTAATCTACTCGAAGCCTGCAGCGATAGGTAATAAATATCTACATAATTACGTACTTTACGAGCACTGTATACAAGTAGAAAATACGCTTTTTTAATAGATCAAGTAAATAACTGTTTAACATTCATGAATGTAAAAACATTCATGATTTATCGATGTGTCAAAATAATTGGTATGCGCTACCATCATCCAGTACTTAGCGCGGATCTTTAAATAAAACCCCTTATAAGTTCAAGACCACGCCAATTATTTATTCAGAAACGGTGGATAAAAAATCTTGAAACAGTGTGTTTATTTTATGAATATGAATTATTGATTTATCAGCACATCAACAGTTGATAATGTGGTAGGACGCGCGTCGCTCCGAGTTTGGTCCGCGCCGCTGCGCGCAGGCAGGCAGGCACTAATCCACTCGCGCGCCTGCCTCGCCGGTTCACACCTAACAAACCGCTCTCATCAAGAACCCATCTCCGAACAAAGATAAACTATCTTTGTTACGCCATTGACATGTAATCGCCGCTTTCATTGTTTATCCCTCGCCCCGAGCAGAAGTGATCACATCACGTGGGTGTAAAATCAACACTGCACGTCCTCTTTTGCTGATGGTCCCGGAGAGCCTCTTGATAATATTTTATAAGACAAATAACCCGATAAAGATGTTTTGACTTGAATCCGTGTTCATCGCTCACACTAAAATGCGCCCAGTGAGCACGTATAATAAAATATTTATTTACAGCTTTGTGATTTCGTTTAGAAAAAGAATAAGAACGTTCTAATTTAGTGTCAACTTTATTGGTGGCGAGCGGAGCGTTAAGGCGATCTCGAAGGAGTGTTGGGCGCTGACAGGCGGCTGCTTTACGTGGATCCATTAGCATTGTTTTAAGGGATTAGAGCGGCGTTTACGGACACTGTTGTGGACGACGTGTTGTTCGACACGCATATTTTTATGACACATGTCGTTTCACTTTTTCAATAATCGGTGTGAAACGACTACCGTGTCCCGGGTGCGGATAAGACAAGTTTTTATTTTTTTGTGTTTTTCAATCTTTGGTTTAAAAGCTATAATCATTAAAAATATTTTAACAAATAACTCCGATAGTAGCCGTTGAATGGCAATTTTTTGAGCGATGTGACGCGAGCGAGCGCTCCGTCCCGGGCCGCGGCCTGTCTCGTGTTACACAAAAGAACCAACGTTTTCAGATGTTTTAGATGCCCAAATCAAAACCGATATCTCAAGTAATTTGATGAAATTGCCCGACCACAGAGGCGAAGAGTTTTTGTATGGACCCATGTCACCGGTCTGTTTGTGAAAATATTTGAGGATATGGGAATTTTGGACTCTATAACGCTGATAATAAATATTTTAGAGACTTTTAATCAGCAAGGACATCTTTTGAAGGAAGACCGAATATTGGTTTACATGTAGTAACGCGCTTCAAACCGATTGATATTTCATTAAACAGACACTTTGACATCGGAGATGACTGAATATAATGTTGCGGTTGCGTCCACTTCGGTACTTTCAAGGAATTTAGCGGGATCGGTCGCAAAAACAAACCGGGCACAGGATATGACGTGCCGTGGAAACTGTTCACGACAGTTAAAAAGGCCGTATATTTTTTCTTGTACCGGTTAAATCGATATCGTCGCAAAAAAAACAATTCCATGGAATCGTATACTTGTACATTCACAATAAGAGTCATAATATCGTTTGAAGAGCGTTCGTCACAAAATGAACGAATAAAACGTAGTCGTGTCCTAAGGAAATAGAAAACAATTCTCATAACATAAACATTCCGTAAGGCTGTCCATCAGAGAGGGCCGATTTATTTATTCCGCTTATCTGAGAACAATGCCGGTCCAGTCGGGCATCTGTCAAATGCTATCGTTGCTGCTACCTAGCAGGGAAACTCATATTTAAACTAACTTTTCAGGTATTCAGATTATAACCTGTACATAATAACTATCAGAATTCTGTTTTAAAGACGTAGATTCGGATTTTTAATGATTTTCTGTGATATGTGTTTTTTGTTAAATTCTTAAGAATGACGAATGAATACCCGAATTTAGAATTAATGATGTAAAGCTTTCAATTTTGGAATCACCTTGTTCCTAATCTAGGTGTTCACATAACTTTTACATTTTATATTTACATAATACGCTTTTTATGTCGCTTAGTGATAAGTAAGATTATAATATCCAAATAATGGGATAGGTGTGTCCACGATTTATTGGTACCTAACAAGGTAACTAGTAACTTACGACCACTTTGATGACGAAAGCGATCTAACATCAACAAAAAGACAGCCAAATAACTTTGCGACTAATGCATTGTTAAAAACTCTTTTAACGGTAGTTAAAAATCATTTAAAGGAGCTTGCAAATAACACGGCTCGTTCAAAGGCGTCTCTCGAAAATTAATTATCAATTTGTCGTGGGTGCCAGGGCGACATAAATCGATCGGGTATCTGCTCGCGGCCACATTAGCCACGCTCCAACACAAGATAAGGATAACAAATGTCCAGTTTAAGGTTATCTTAACATCGCGGACATGAGAGAGCTTTTTGCCACCGATCCCTTGATCTGACCTACTTGCATCGTTAATCAGACTATCGCTCAACAATAAATCCCATATTTGAGACAACCGTTTCGGGAAATAAACTCTGTGATGATTCACCGTCTAACAGCTCTTGTAGGTACATTATGTGTGTGTAAGTTATTTATTCTATGGGTCTGTATTACTTTGTAGTCTTTCGCCTGAAATTAATATATATTAGTATACACGTAAGTACTACAAAACGCTGCGAGACGACGCAATTCTGATACGAAACTTTTTTCCACAATTATCGAGTTGCTGCACACCTACTTTACTCAAGCAAAACAAGCAAACTACATTCCTTGTGCTATAAATATAACCCATTAAAATATGCATGGTGATGTTATGGGACGTCTACTCGTTTTCTAAAATAGGCTGCTAAAAACTTAACGTGCTGAATTGGATCTTTACTATTCTAGATACGGCATGTTCAGAAAGAAAACTGGGACTAAGTAAAAATATGAATACGAAATACCGATTGCCTATCTATATTATAGTCACGTCATGGATTTCAAGGATGTCGGTGTGTTCATATTTAATATAAAATGGCCGTCCTTTTTCAGCCGTAGCTATGGTATAATTATCAAGCCACAGGCACATGCGAAATTGGGGTCTCACCTCGGCTCGGGCGTAAGCCGTAAATAAAGTAAAATGAAGGACGTCGGTGGGAGGAACGCTGCGCTAATGAATACGCTGGTTGACCGGCGCAGGCGCCGCGCGGCGGGGCACCCTGGCCCGAGGATCTCCTCGCCCCCATAGCCCAGCGATTGGCTGATCTCACATTTCAACACTCATCATTAACATGACTAATCCTTATTAACGTCATACCTGATAGGCCTTCTAGGAAAAACGAATCGAAATATTCTCCATTATTGACCTAGGTGGTGACGTATCAGCCATCACTAAGTCTCAATAACAGTTTACAATGAAATTGAAACATTTCCAATCAACGAAAAAATCTTTTCCACGCTCCACCATCAGATCTCTGCATCAATATTAACGGCCAATTGTAAATAGCGAAGCACCAATTTATCTCACTTATATAGCCTTATTCAAGTTTATCATTCAGGCTATCGGATTACACAATTGATAATAAATGTTAAAAATTACCCAACACGAAATTCCAATTTGAATATGAATAGTTAGGCGCCATGTAGGCAGGTACATGAAAAAACCGGCACCAAATAATAATGTAGACAATTGTCCCCCTTAGCGAACACAATGACCGACCTCTAAACGATCGATTCACTTTTAAGACATGCTAATTTGAAAGTCTAGAGCGCTTTAAGCCTATTTAGGACCATAATGAAGTGCATATATGAATGAGAACTGCGCCTTGCTATACTTTAAAAATAATAAAATTAGAAATAAGTTTCGCTGTCGTGAGTCTATATAAGTACCATTTAGATAGTTTAAAAATCACAATGGCTTTGAATAAAAACAGAATGGATACTCGGTAACATAATTTAAAGCATAAGTTACTTTTATAGAGGTTAATCACTTGACATGGATGGATCTAACAAAGTGAATGAATACCTGTTTTCATGTTAAGGCTAATCTGTAAACTGAAGGTATTAAAAGTCGCAGTCAAAACATTTTTGTTGTCTCGAAATAGCAGCGTGTGAGATACGAGACGTTTAGGGCTGTCGACTGCAGGATACGAAAACAAACAAGAACTATACTATAAAATCGAAGTTCATTTTACAGATCTAGCCTGTACAAGTAAATATTGGCATCGCCAACTCATGAACGATTTGCATAAATGCGTCAAGTCGTAGAGTTTGGCGTCATTCACAAAGTCAATACTCGTAGCAAACTTTTTTTAACTCGAAAGCTTCCGAGAGCTTAGGTACTAATTGTATACTTTTAAAAAAAACAAGCTTTTTGGGTTTTTAAAACCTTGTTTGCATTCCTTACTTCAGTTGGCAACCCTACACCGAAGGGTCTTGGCAGTCTCGCAGGTAGGTCGGGAAACGGCTATTATTTAAATTAATTGGACATAAAACGATGCGCGGAGGACGCGAGCGTGTCGCGATGCTGTCGCATGTCGCGTCGCACTACTACTGTCTTCGATAGACAGTGACAGATCTTGGACAAATCGAATCATGACCTGTGCACCTCATTTATATTAAAATGTACGTTTCATGTTTAAGTAACACCTAAATTAAGCATATTTTTATAGCACATTCTAGCGAAAAATAAAGTTTTTAAAGTATTGGTTATTGTTATTTTTAATATAAGTTTTGATAATAAGACGTACTTTACGTAGAGACGGCAGTATTTGCTTAATAAAATTAAGGTTTAAACGAACCTTTGGTTAGCAGTTTTGCACCAAAAGTGTTTATTAAAATATTTGAGAATAGTTTAACACTATGTTTTATTGTTATGGCTTTTATGGCCTGACTAATTGAGGAAAACGCTAAATAAAATGTACCTATTAGGTACACAACGATTACATTTGACACCATATAAAAGTGTTAATTGAAAAATGTTCAAGCTTATTCCTGATGACGGTATTAAGGGGCATAATTTATATTTAGCATGACATCAAATGTATAATTTGAAGGATTAAGCAACATGCGCAGGAGTCGCGGTGAGCGGTCGCCCGTGATTCTTATCGGACGTCGCCTTGTCGCTTCACAATGCCATCTTTTGTGTTCCGACACCATAATTTATTGCAAACAAACGTTGCGCTTACAAACTGACCGAGATAACTCTCATTTCAAATTATATTAATCGACCACGCCCTTGAATTTAAACTCTACATCGCGGCATAACATAACTTTTGTGGATTAAACAAATAAAATAAAATAATTTATTACTCAACGCGGTAACGGTTGGTGTGGTTGGGTGCCTGCGCCGGCGCATCGTTTATCGGAAATTAAAGCAAAATATTTGTATTTTTTCTATTTCATAATGGATTTTCGCATAGTAACATCTAATTCCATTAATTATACTAAAATAAGATTTTACATAACAATTTGCTTTACTTTCATTCTCTTCCTGAAATCTTTTTACTTCACTGAAACTATTAAAAAGGTCGAATTAAATAATTAGGTTTTTATCGCCATTGGAAATTGTAGTATGCCTAAATTGAAATTGTAGAAAGAGCTCCTAACCAATTATTGCTAAATAATCGACTAGTATCTACAAGTATGTCTACTTCACATGCATAGATTTGAAACTGTGCAGCAGGTATTGCATTTGAAGAATATTTAACGAATTCACATCATTCTGTGTATTCTATTATGTGCGAAATATCGACACTTTGTGTTAAATGTAAAGGTCCTATGTTATGTAAAATATTTATGGTGGTAGGTACTAATTAGTTCACTAGACAGTTCACGGTTAGCGAGTGAGCATTATTAGCGAAAATCTTATGTCTATAATTTTAGCAGGTGGACCTAACTACCACTAACTACCATAGATTCGCACCTACATAGTAGATTTTTTTATTAATTACCTGTCTCTTGGTGATGTAAAGTCTTTGTCTAAGGTAAGGTAATACTAAGACTGATCGACATACAGCGAAACTATTTTTTTCTTGTTAATTAAGTCGTGCTTTTGCAATATTAAAACATGTAAAATTAGATAACAGTGAAGTGGAATCGCCAGTCGCAATATGCGCATGCATTGCGCATGCATGCGTTGAGCATTGAGCATTTTAATAGTTACGTCGGTGCACCAGCCGTTGCATTAAGACAATGACCAATAACTTTGTATTTATGTCTCATTGGGCAGCAAAAGCGGCATTCTGAGTCGCCGCATCCGAACCGCCATTAGTCCCCAGCCTATGCGAAAAGTAAATTAAAATTCTTGTGGAACCGACAGAAAGTTACCGATGTGTGTCTTAATAGTCAAACTGAAATTGTCGTCTCATCTGCAAGAACCGTCGCAGAATGAAAAGAAACGCCGCAATCATGATTAAACCCGAACGGATATAAAGAAAATATAAAAGGAGTAGATAATAACAATATTTGCGTTTCAATCCTTTGAAGGAGAATGTTGAGTATTGATCGAAGCTCATAGCTAACTAACGTCCATCGATGTTGTTATATACAAAGACGGAAGTTTGCTTTTTCTCGAGACAGTTTATATAACAATAAAAGGAATTGAGTGTCGGGGCACGGCCTGCCTTATCGGGGCACGGAGTCGATCGGTCATAGTCAAAATAATGACGCGTGCGCACCGGGCGCCTCGGGGTAACAATTATACCCATTAGTTTATTAATCGCGGGCGAGTACGGCATTGTTCTGCCGGGGACAATCGTCGCTAGACCAAATAACGACGGCTCAGCTTACCTAAGAATGGAATTAACGACAAAAACTAAACACGTATTGCATTTCAGTCTGTTACCGTCCAGCTTCAAGGTAATTCGGGTTAAATAATATTTTGTGCGCATGAGTCAACGTTTGACATTATCTGCAAAGGGCATTTAAATTTATAATAAAATGTGTCATCATTGCACAAAAAAGCCCTTAACTTCATTTCATAGGTTCTTAAAAATATATATTTAAAACTAAGTGAATTACGTACCCGTTAAGACCAATTTTAAATTTTTACTATTTGCCTCTCAATTTTAAATTTTTTCCGTTATTTAAACCTTCTTCGTACTTCAAGAAATAGTTGTAACAACAAGGCAAATTGCTCTTGTCTCGTAATTCTCAAGTTATGACGTGACCAAGGTAAATAGACATTATTACATACGAATATACATGAATGATAGCTAAATTATCTAAATAAATTCTTGACAAAATATGTATGCCCGTCTGAAAGAGCGAGTGGGACGTAAAAGCAAGCACCGTGAGAACCCGCGCATGCGGTTGAGGCTTCACATGGGCCGCGACTGCGCTGCTCGCCCATAAATACTGGAATTGTTACATTATAAGAGTTTCCACCTATCGCGCTCTCGTTCGTAAATAAACCATATGCCGAAACAATTGTGTCGATTTTCTTTTTGTTTTATGTACTTTCAATAAACGTTGTAGAATGTAGGTACACCACACTTTTGAAAACCAACTAGTTTTATTTAAATACTAGCTAAAAGAAAATGTTACCCATTTCAAATTTCTAGTGTACTTAGTAAGTACTACTTACCTACCGATAGTCACAGAATTAAATCGAAATAAATATCAAGCACTTTGATAATTGCTGATGATTTCGTTGTACTTAGATTAATAAAAAAAATTAAGTTGTCTTTATAACTGCTTTTTTTCTCTTTATTTGGGACAATAAACAATTACATTTTTAGCTTATTATAAAACTATACTAATTAAAATTACTTAACTAAACTGCTGAACACCTTATTACTGGGGTTCCTTAACAAATAAATATTTTGAAATAATGAAATCCTAATACTTGTAGTTAATTACTCTTCTTGAGACCTTGATAAGTTGACACATTTTTAAATCATAAACAAGCGTCTACCTGTTGCCGTTATTAATATAGAGCAAAAAACGCCAAAAAACACGTTTGCTGTATGGAAGCTCCTCTAAAATATTTATTTTATTCTGTCTGTTATAGCGGCAATAGAAATACATCATCTGTGAAAATTTCAATTATCTAGCTATCACGGTTCATTAGATACAGCCTGGTCACAGACAGACAGCGGAGACAAAGTAATAAATATATAATAAATTGTTTCAACAAACACACCAATTACCTAGCCCCAAACTAAGCGTGAGCTTGTGCTATGGTGACTAGGATAACGGATAGACATACTTATATACATTTATAAACATTCATGACTTACGTACAAATGCTCGTGCTCATCACATAAATATTTGCCCCTTGCGGGATTCGAACCCGCAACCGCCTGGTTTAGAAGTCCAGGGTGCGAACCACTACACCAAGATGGTCGTCGTTGTTTCAGTAATAGGGTATTGTTTTTACCCTTTAGGTACGGAACCCTAAAACAATCAATGTTTTTATTTCAATGAGTAGAGGACTAAACTCTATGTACCAACTAGTTATATCCTGCACTATAAACAACATTCTATAGAAAACTGACAGCACGGTTAGCCTCCAACCTATTGAAATGGTTTGCTCGCAAAGCATCTATGTGGTAGCCGGTCGTAAACTTGCAAAGCGTTGCATAAATGCATTCCCATATAAACAACAATGCCACTAAGAAAACCAATTATATGCTCATGGAACACTTCGACAACACTCGCAGACGTACGCAAACATTCCAACAACAAACTACACCTATTAAAACTATGTTTGACACAGTTATAGAGCAAACTTATCGCGTTTACGAATAAATCTATCGCGTCCGCCCTATTTTTGGAGTTGTTTCAGTTGCGGAGATTATGACGTGTAAACTTCCTGAAGTAGGCAAGTTTATGTGAGTCAATAGCGGCTTCAATTTTATTAATTTGTTTGGTCACTATGATGAATGTAGTTGACCAAATTTCACAAATACAGTAAATATTTGACAGATATGTAAATGACTTCATGAATTGCTCGTAACCACGCACATTATTTTTCCGTAACTGACGGATCTAGGAAAAATATTGTGCGTTAATTATAAGCAAAGCACTTTCATAATTATTTACCTCATAAATTTAAAATTATACGTGTATTAGTAGTTTCCAATGTAATAAAAATAAAAATTAGGATACCTATAACATATTTACATATAAATTCAACTATGTAATGGGGATCCACACTGCCAAATTCTCCCTGTAGGTGGCGCATTGTTGATGCGGCCAAAGTTATCTGTCATTCGAGTACAGAAGTTGTGTTTTTTGAGTATTTTTTTTTTGTGCTTTTAATCAACGAATCTACGGAAGCATAATGCCGTTATGTGCTGTGCCAGGTTGTTACAATAATGGTGTTCATTTATTTCCAATAGACCTAGTTTTAAAAAAGAAGTGGGAAACAGCTATAAGAAGAAAATTAACAAATTTTAGGTAGTTTACTAAAACTATTTACATCATGATAAGCTTCTGGATCGGGAACATTCATCGTATAACTAGGTTGTGAAGCTACGACACCAAAATTCCCGGTATCATCGTGGTTCCGATCGTAGAATTCTAACCTAAAAAACAAACATGTCCATGTTTTATTATTTTAGTTATATTTATTAAAAACCTTGTTATGTAGTTAATTTGTAACACAAATACAACAAAAACAAGTTCAACAACTGGATTAACATTATAATAAAACTGGATTAACACCCAAATGTTTACCTCGCAATAAGATCGGCTTTTTTACCACTACTTTTGATCCTCGTTTCCGAAGTTCGTCTTTTAGTTCAGATAACTTCATTGACGAATAAATTATGATGAAATAACATTAGATAGTAATGAAAAACTGTAAATTAGATACGAAAAAGCCCGACATAAACAATACCAAAATGTTTGACATAGCCGTATCTATGCTAGCGCCATCTGCATCAAGCTTTGCGTGTGGATCCCCATTAATACATCGTTAGCTGATTTTCCTAAAAGAGATTGCTTAAGAACTTTTTTTACATTTAAGGTAAGTAACTAGAAGATACTTATTCCGAACAATTAATAATGAGAAAAAAACAATTTACTTATACATAAGTAAGTATATCTTTACTGCAGAAATTTTCCTTTAATTATATTTAGCAAACTATTTACGTTTAGTAACCTGAAATATGTTATGGTTATGATGTGTTTATTAAGTTTCGTGAATCAGTTACATCGTCTTTTACAGCTATTACCGTTTACGATCACTAGCAAGAGTATGACGCTTAGTAGCCTAACTGCACATTGTACCACTTGGGTGCAAGTTTTGCCGAAGTGGTTTACTTTCAAAAAACAAACAAACATAACTGCAATTGCCAATTCCAATGTCCCATTACACGATGAAGTACCTACCTATTAATACGCGACCAACACATAACTTTTCATAACTAATACGGTACCCGTTACTTACATAAATGATTTATAGAGGTATTGTGTTGTAAACGTACCATACGGATGAATAATCTGGGATTTTATAAAGTAAACAGTGTTGGCTTTCATACTGGGCTGAGTTATCAACAGTCTAAACCGACTAACGACTTAATCAACATTTGAAACGAAATAATACCTACCTATGTAAAACAGACCGTACAAAACTGTTTGATTGTTTGAATGCATAACATTTTAATATACTTAGATTATTTAATATGATTATTTAAAGTGATATGATCTTCATATCACTTTTGGGATGAGAAAAATCAACAACAACAAGGTGTATTGCATAACAGTTCATCAATTACGTCATCAATTACGATGTCACATATAAAGATAAAATTGTGAAAATGGTATAGCGTGACTCATAACTGTAATAAAATATGTTAATATATCGATTTGATGGCTAATAAGAACTGGCGATAACTCACATTCGCACATCCATGCGAATTGGCTTCACCCAACAACACAAGAATGCACTTTACCTTCCTCTCAGAGTCAATCTGCAATTTTTTTTATGTTTACGGACAGTCCCGGCGATACACATGACACTCGACATGCAAAGATTAATTTCCGAGGTGGCACATTGTCACTATAATTTATGATCGACCATTGTCTTTTTAGGTGACGTCACCTCACCTCAGACTCGATCCGATTAAATTACAACTTGTCTTTTCCAAGTGAAATATCATTTGCTATCATCAGACTTCACAATAAATAAAAAGCGATGACAGAATTGTTAACAGATCGTTGCAAATTATGTATAAAATTATTACAATTAATAAAAATGGTGCTGAATTTAATAGCTGTTTCATCAGACCGAAGCCTATTATGGGTAAAGAAGTGCAATCAATCCCCGATGCCCTTTGCTGCGGTTGAGTAACAAAAGTTTGAAGAATGATCTAGACAAGCACTCTCACTTTGTTCAAAACGACCATTTTCTTTAATTTCGTTTTACGACTTTAAAACCTGTGTGTAGGGCCTAGAGGTAAGTGAATGGGATGTTTTCGTAGCGACCACATCGCGGTCAGTTGCATGCACTGCGGACATTGTGATACAAAACTGGTGACCGCCGATCTCCTTGTGTTTCAGTGACCGCAGCCGGCTGGCTGGCACCCTCACCTCAGTCATCGACCTCGACACACCCTGACCAACACAAATTGTTGCACTCGAAAACATTTATAGCCGTTAAATCGTCGCTCAAACGGTCCTATAAAGCAGATGTGATTGCTCATAAAACCCTTGATGCACTTTGGAAAATTGTAACTGGAATAACACCTTAGTAAGAGGAAACCGTTAAGGTTTAATCAATCAATTTGATTCAAAATTTACCGAAACGTGCTGATGTTTCCTGAAATATGTGAAATATCCATGACATTCTAAGTAGGTAGTACAAGTAGGTTCAGCCAGCGTATTGCTTAACCGATGTGTGTCGACGCGGTGTGTTGAATAGTTATATTTAAGCGTTAAGTATGCATGTCTTTTAAAGGGTTGTCAGAGTAACAAAGGTCGGTCCGCCAGAACAGCGCTGGGTGGAGCTAATAAACTATTTGAGCAGAGGCCTGGTGTTGACACTGGCATTTCACACCTGAACAATGCGCCTCGTTTGCATTAATGTAAATTAGGTTAGGCCGCCGCCGCCCACATTCAATTAGACGAACCCTAAAGTAGCGCATATGTGCATATGTAAACGCAGCTAATGGCGTGTACCTATGGACTTCCACGTGTAATGATCATCGGAAGAAGCGTTGATGCAACCGCATGCCGTGAATTGTTTCGACAACAGTTACAAAGCCGCCTACGGAAAGATCCCCGATCGAAGATCGGCGCGAGCGCATCGTCTCACCGGTCGCCAGCCAGTACCTAGTTGCGCACTCTGTTCAACGTAAATCAGAAAATCGTTGGATTAAGCGCTCACGGGAGATAATGTTGATTTTAAAAATATTCATCATACCTAATGGTTTCCTATAAAAATTTAATCTATCTTAGTTTAGTACGTATAAGCAAGTACTTTCAATCACGGCAAATTTTTGCGATGACTGTTAAGACAAAAGTAAAAAAATAGCAAAACAATAGATATCCGTGAAAAGGAATTATCGAACTAAAAATAGCCTGGGGCAGAATCCGAGGCCCGTTGCGGTGTCAAAGACTGCGCGCTTGTTCTTCGTCTATCAGCGCCTGCGCCGCTCGCGCTCGCGTAAACAACGCCGCGCGCGCACATTTACTAAACACTTCGCGTTTTTACAAAACCGTCCGTACTACTACGAATTATCTTTTCATCTTCTAGAAGCCCCGTTTAAATAGCCTCTTTAATTCGACGTGCTATAAATAACTAATCAGGCCGCAGTAAGTCTAGGGCTATGCG
Source organism: Pyrausta nigrata (assembly GCA_949316185.1). Classification (NCBI taxonomy): domain Eukaryota; kingdom Metazoa; phylum Arthropoda; class Insecta; order Lepidoptera; family Crambidae; genus Pyrausta; species Pyrausta nigrata. The sequence continues at coordinate 7,795,162 of OX438945.1, read as the reverse complement.
AAAACCAAAAAAGACAATCTAAGGTGCCATTAACGTTTCCGAAAGTCACAAATCACACCACCAAAATGCGAGATCTATAACCGAAAAAAGATCTATGTTGGGAATGATTTTTTTTCTTGTGCAGCGGTCGAGTCGCACGCGCGGCTCGATTGTGGCTGTGTGGTCCACGCTAGCCACTTTGTAAATAGCGCGGTTTACCTTTTTCAACTTTTGTGTTTTGTTACCTTTTGTGCCGTTGTAGGGCCAATATTACCATAGCTATTTAGGATCGTCGGATAAATAAATACGCCATTTATCATGATAACTGATGCACGTGAACGTCGCCCGTCACATCATTCAGATGGAGTGAAGATTTGATCTCTGGGCCTCACCATTGTTTTAGCCAGCTGTGTTTAATAAAATCAATGAAATACCTATGGGGTACTTCTAATCCTATTTTTAGCAAGCAAATGTAGGAATAGATTGTTTTTTTTAGATTCTTAGCATCCGATAAGAGTTTATAAAAAAAAGGCTTACGATTGGAATCCTTGTAATGACTTGTGTTGAGGTTGCCGCGAGCGAGTGTGCACTTATCTAATTGGGTGCTAATTCATCGACCAAAAGGGCAAGTTTTACAACTTCAGTGCTACCTGACCCCTTAATTTGACGCAACGAAACCCAAAAATAATAGATATTTACAGTTTTGTCTTTAACGTCTGTTTTTTTCTTATGTTTCCGGAATGCGATCCACATCAGAGCAAAATGCAGCACAATAAATCCACTCAAGCCGCAGATTCTTTCACAATATTTGTGTCGGTCATATTAAGGTGCGACAAAAAGGGCCGAAAGGGCGGCCCTCGGTGAATGAAGGGAAGGTAAATAAATATAAATAAAGGTGATGGCGACGGAGGGGTGCGGGGGGAGGACGCCCCGCGGCGCCTGAGCACGCTGCCCTCGCCGACCTTCTGAGGAGCCTTGAAGGATGTGTTGAAACTATTTTCGGTTTTTAATCGGTAAGACCGTAAGCGGTCTTTCACATTATCTGGGATCGTTGTGATCGTTTCACGACAAACAAGTCAAAATTACCTTTTTATGACCACGAATGCGTTAGTTAGGTGATGTTGTTCTTATGTGTAAAACAAGTATAATACTCCAAGCACGATCGAAACGTGTACCACCATAAAACCCGTTTTGGCGTTTAATTGTAAAAATGCAATTACATGCTCATTGTTCCTCGTATCGGTTTGTCACACGTCATTAAACGAGACCAACGAGATCGTAAATGTGCTCCAACGAGCGTGCGCCCGCGCCGGGAGTGGAACCGTGTTCAGGACCAATTACGGCCCTGGGCATTGCGAGGTGCACTTTTATTGGGTGCAACTTTTAAGTGCCGATCGGCACCGAGACGACGATCCTTCTGATTATTACAAACACTTAACTCTTATATTAATCTTTGGATAAAGTAATACTTGACTGGACTATTCTATTCTTCACTTCGCTACTGACAGTGTATCTTTGGACTAACAATGTATCTTAATTACATATAACAAAACTGTAGAAGGTCGCCTTAGTAGGCCTTAGTTTTGATCAATTTATTATAAGTTTATTTTTTTATGTCTGTAAGTATGTTTGACAATAGTCTCGAAATCTGCTGTACTAATCTTAATGCATCTACGACACTTTAAATCTATATATACCAGATTGAAATACAAATTTGGCACGTTTCTTCTCGACAGAACCGGACATTTAGAGATACAGGGTGACCTCCCTTCATTAAACGACATAGTAGAAATAAGAGGTCACGATTACTCGGCGGCGATGAGAGTATGAGATAATTAGTATCATCAAGTCTACACAAACGAAATCGTGGGTAACTGGTGGAACTCATAAAAATGTCTTGTGTTATGTTTTTCAATACCAAAACGCTCACCGATAGCGGAAGAGAATCAACTATATAACTGGTATATTATACATCATCTAAAAATGGATTGCAAGCTTGTAAACACCTACAAAAATAAATCTATTTGAAGGCCCATCTCGATAAGTACACTTATCGCTTATGAAACGGTCCCTAAATCTGTAAATCAATCGTTTAGCTGGGTGAATCACCTTTATTACATATATCAAAGGGAACAGATCATAACATATTGCGAAAGCAAGGAAGGGAGCGCTTACCATTTGAAAGCGATAAATTACTAATAGCCATCGATAACACACGGATGGATAACACTTTGAACCGCATAAACAGAGAAATGTGCCACTTTCTGTGCACTGAGAAATCTATAGGAGTTGTGAATAGAATCAGATGCTTTAGATAACAGACGAGATCGAAAGCTTATTTTGATCAAAGAAATGTTCAATAGATTGAACTATAATGCGTGTTGATACTTCCAAACTTAATCATGAAAAGGGTAGTGTGTTGGTGTGTCTATACTATTCTAACCACTAAGTACGTATAATATTATTATAACATCTATATACTTGCACAGTAGGTAGACGTTCATTGTATAATAATCACCCACTTGCAAACCACCTACACTAATTAAACACCACCTTCTAGATGTCAGTGCTAATTAAGTTACACCAACAAAGGGACAAGATCGCAAAATACTAGATATTTTTAAACTGACTTCGAAAAGTTATGTTAAGAGGAACATTAATAAAGGACTGTTTGATGAAATAACATTTTTATAAAGCATCCGTGATAAAAGATTTAAGATAGTTTTTATTTAAGTTTATCAAAAACTCTCGGGTTTGTCTATATGGCTCGTGCCTAGCATTGACTGAGGTTTGACAGATAACACGAAGATAAACTTATGAAGGTACGGTCAACAAAACTGTTAACAAAGTTACCGAAATAAATAAATATCTTCTACAGTCCCTTATATCGCTTTCAAACGTATCTCACCGCGCTAAACATAAACTAGTATAAAGTATCCGTTAATCTAAGGAGACCGCCAATTAGGCTGTTTGAAATCACGATTAAATAAAATATAAGTAACGTTTCTTTGCTAACCGTACCATGAAGTGCGGTAAATATTTGCATTAGTAATTAAAACAAACGCGCCTCGCAGGCTGCGCGAGCAAACAGAGAATACCGCTTTTTGCGACTTGTTCCTTGTTAAACCATCAGCACTCATCTTTACCTTGATAATTAAAAAAAACAAATACTTAGCTAAACTTATTAAAATGATTTCAATGCTACACGACTACGGTGCTACAATTACTACGAAGCGTTACGAAATTACTACGACCATTGGAGAACTGCTTTCTTGTTTCTTAACTTAGTATCTGTTGTGTTAAACAATGTCAAATAAAATAAGTCTTTACTAATTTATTATATATTGTAGAGTCGTCTCGAGTACTTATTTTATATATTATTGCACTTGAAAAATGACCGCCAGAGGCGGGAATCGAACCCGCGTTCCTCGCATGCCGGGCGATTGCCTAACGATAAATTATATGTTAAGATTGCAAAGTGAATGCTTATCACTTAAAAAAAACAATAATTTATCGTATTTGCAAGCTTCATCTTTCGATTGTTATATACTTGCAATAGTATTTCTTTCGAGTGTTGAGGGTGTAATCCCAATAACATTGATGAAAGCAACGCGGCATTACAGCGTTAAGAAGCACTTGAAAATTTCGACAGGCTATGCCAACGTCAGGGTGGCCGAGAGGTTAGGCAATCGCCCGGCATGCGAGGAACGCGGGTTCGATTCCCGCCTCTGGCGGTCATTTTTCAAGTGCAATAATATATTAAGATTGCAAAGTGAATGCTTATCACTTAAAAAAAAACAATAATTTATCGTATTTGCAAGCTTCATCTTTCGATTGTTAAATACTTGCAATAGTATTTCTTTCGAGTGTTGAGGGTGTAATCCCAATAACATTGATGAAAGCAACGCGGCATTACAGCGTTAAGAAGCACTTGAAAATTTCGACAGGCTATGCCAACGCCAGGGTGGCCGAGAGGTTAGGCAATCGCCCGGCATGCGAGGAACGCGGGTTCGATTCCCGCCTCTGGCGGTCATTTTTTCAAGTGCAATAATATATTAAGATTGCAAAGTGAATGCTTATCCCTAAAAAAAAAACAATAATTTACTTATTTTATATCTAAAGCTCATCTAAAGCAATCTAAAGATCATAACTTGCAATTCGCAAGTGGCAGAAATAAATCAATCGTGTATGTATTCCAATAAACATGTCAACTTGCATCAATGTTCCATAACTAAGTGTATCCTATTTCGTGATTCTGATTTATATGTTAACTATTATATTTTAAGAGTAACAATTACTTGTCAACTTTAAAAATATTTATTATTAATGTAATGTTTTTAATGGCTTAAAACAAAATCACGTAACGTAATTACTTCTAAATGTTACGTATTCTGTGATTTAATACACAGTTTAAGAAATACCTATGAAACATTTAGGAAATAATGCAATGATTTATTAATGAATGGTGCATCTAATACACATTTAATTTTATGAGACAGTTGTATAGGTTTGAGATGTATGTGGAGAACGGTGCAGCATTGACTCAAGTGGCCATTATTCTGTCACTTCTGAAGGCTTGTTGTCCTCAATATACAAATGAAGAAGAAGTTCCTTTATTCACTTCAAAGGTGAATGAAAACTTGTAGAGTGCTCATTTAATTTATCTCACTCGTTTTGCAAATTGCTATTATCAATGTGCGTGGGTAATAAGCAATAAGCTTTACGTGAAGGTAGTCGCGGAAATATCCACGAGCTTTCTCGCAGATAAACCTCTAATTTCAAATCATAATCTCAAATGATACCCACTATACACGCATATTATAGACATCAAATGTAATATATGTTCCTAAAGATAGACCTATGATCTGCAAATTAATCAATGCAATACCAAAACTTGGAACGCAAGCTAAAGCGATCAAACGGAAAAAAGTCTAACGTCTCTAAGAGTAGGGCACTACAAACTGTCAATAGCATGAGCTTTGGCGAAGATAAAGTAACCAATAGCAATGAAAACAAAACTAAGCTTTGGATAAAGAAAACAAATACAGTATAAAAATCGTTAAGAAATCACATTATCATCAACAATATCCTCTAGGCTTTATGATTTGCGAAGACCTATAATTTTCATATAAGTGCATTCATTTGTAACTTGTATATCTTGCAACAAGCTGTTCAAACAGCCGCATCACATGTCTACTACACTTAGTGTTAGCGAGAAACCGAAGATTCCTGGGGGATATTAACACACTTGTGTTTACATACATCATCACTGTTTACGTTGTCTGAAGAGATGCAAATCGTTAATTCATCGCCACCTTAAGAAGCCACTATATAAAATAAACCGCAAACAGTGTAGGAAGTTCAAAGACCTAGCTCTTGAGGGCCTCCTAGCTTTCCAATTCATTCAAATTGTACTGAATATTCCGATCTCTCGCTCATCCATTCGAGAACCGTAAGGGACTACCGATTTTCGCTTGACTTGGGAAGGATCATCTGAGATTTGTCTTGAAATATGGAAACAATATTTGAACAAGTGTTTCCGCATTTATTTGCAAGAATTACCTACATGGTTTGTTCAAAAATCTTTATATTTGCTTCGTGATTTGAATAGTATCTGCAACATTTGGGAATATTCTACAGTGAAAATTTAATTAAAGAAATTCCACTTTTGTGTGAGTCATTCATCTGCTCTAAGGTAAGAAATTTATAATCTCCGTGAACCATAAAAACCTCCAGAACTTCAATGAATTCACTGCGATGTTTAATTTACGTAGCATTTAAAAATAAACAAATAATTTTCGGCCTTTCCGACATTACTAGCACAGATGTCTGATATTCTGGAATTACGCATAATAGGCTACCTACTAGGGTTGCCAACCGTACTATAATATACAATAGTATTGTACTGAATTTCGGGTCTGCGTACTACACACATCAACACTGTCTAGGGGTATACAAAACATAGTAGTATTATATCCAAAATATCCATAGACAGTGTTGATTAGTATATATACTGTTGAAGAAGCATATGGTACGCAAAAATACTATATTTTCAACAAAAAATGTAACTAACAAATCTCTTTTTTTTTAAATTAAGAATGGGCCGCTTCTTTACCTTTTGACATTAACTTAAATAAGAACCAAATATATCGTCGTTTATTTTTTGTGCGTTACATAAAATATTATTATATTTTTAGTTTTTTTTAAAAAAAATACTATTTTTTGTTGAAGAAATGTTTACAACCTTATTACCTACGCGTAATTTTGATTCTGTTTAGCACTCCTAGCATTTAACCACAAACTTATGTGTATTATATTTAATTTAAACAAGCGCCTAAATACTAGCCAAGAGTCTCCAATTTTTAAATATAATATTTTTATTACAAGATTCCGCCGTCCACTTACTGGTTGTATGTACCTATCGATTTTGGTCTCATAAATAATGCGACAAAGACAGTTTTATTTTATGCTCTCTTACAATTTTCAAAATAACCTTTATAGGACCCAGTCAGTATGAAGCGCACAATGTTTGATTCGGCTGTTTAGAAGTCTTTATAACATTTTACAGCGCTGTAAACCCACCGTAGAATTTTAGGATTAATTTGATTATAGTCAATTATTCACAAAGCGATCGGGCCTCGTTCCGTTTTTTATCCTGCGCTAATAAGCCGAAAAGCATCTAATTTGGACGGGCGGTGTCTTTGCTGCTAACAAATTAAACCACTTTAGCGTATCTGTTAATGAAATAAAAATCAATATTAACAATCTATAATTAAGTGACCTTAAAACGATTTAGGCTTGTAAAAGTTTTGTTTACTTTTCGTTATGTTAGAGTTAAAATATTTTTGATAGTTTTCGTCAACCGAAAACGTTAACACAAGCTAATCTCGGGATTACAATGGGGTTTAAAAAGCAGATAACAAAAGTTGGTGCGGCGACTGGGATTGCTCGCTATCTGCGCGCACGCCGCAGTAAAAGCTCATTGTAACCCGAGCCTCAAATACGAAATTGAATAATGCTGACCTATCCCGCGACCGCCTTGCCCATAAATCACCGAGATATTTATGTCCCTCGCCCCCTGCGGCTCCGCGCACCCCTCCCGCGCCTGTGCACCTTATTCGCGTCCAAGGATATAAAATATTAAATAAAAACATACATAAAATGGTAAGTAATTCCGATTGGAATCGGAGGAGCGCGGACGATGCGGTCGCCGCGCGTCTATTCTGCGGTTTGCCGGTTTGCACGCGGCGGGCTCAATGTATCTTTGAAAATAAGGCTCGTCCTTTTCATATGCAATACTTGCCTCCACGATAACCCTGTATAATTTGTATTGTGTTTATGACGTTATATGATCAAAATGTATATAATTACCTACGGTAAATAACTATCTAATGGCAAAGCAAAATAATTACTCATGTTATACAAGTAATTTAAATTATACAAACAAATAGCTGCGTTTCAAAAATGTGAGTCAATCTGAATAAATCCCCGACTGTCACCACACAAGTTATGCAACGCAATAGAACATCCATAGGAAAGGGCATAACACATTTATCTCTGAAGCATCTTGGCTTGTAACGTACCGCTTCCCGTGCGCATTAACTTTACTTATATTCTCTTTTATTTATGAGAAATAAATAATACTATTAGACAGAGATACCGATTCCTGATAAAAAGTGGGACCGAGTTAAAATGGGAGGCACGGCGGAGAGGCAGAAAGAAAGTAATGGAGGTGCATCGAACCGGTTTGAAGATTTTTACGAATGCAAGGCTGCTCGGCGCGGCTCGGGCTATGTGCTGCGCCCGCGGCCACACATAACATATAACCATCGGCGGATTCGCGCCGGCCTTTCTTCCACGCACACACCTGCATCAGATCGCCGCACGTATGGCCCATCTTATACCGATTATTATCTCCATATAACTGGATTCCACGTAAGAGTACATTAGGCTATTAAAATATTTGCCGTGCAAATCCGCTCGTACTTATTATTCGAGTCATTATTTGCAAATGAGTGGGTAAACAATAGCATCCTTTAAACAAGCGACCACTATTTCAGTGTTTGAGCAGGCGGAGATTGAAATATGGTTGTGATGACGTCCAGCCGGCCGGGGCTCAGACCCGCTCTAGTTCGTCGTGCATAAACACCTTGTCAGATGGCTAAATCGAGTTGACTTCGTAAACCTATTGACATTGCATTAACCTGTATGTACTGCGACCCGAAATAGCAACGTCGATAAACATACCCCATGAATGTAGTTGACTGGTGGCATAGAAGCTTGATCTGAATAAAGGTTTAAGCAAATATGTCAATAGCAGCCATAGAGCCCCAAAGATTATCTAGTGCTGGCCAAAAGTTTTTACTACCTATCACAGATGTCACATGAGGAAAAAATATTTTCATCACAATCGAAAACTGCAAATTACACAATTCCCTCGGTTTAAGGCGTTGTGCAAACAAATACTCGTGGCAGACTCCTCGATGCCATGCAAATGAACAAAGAGTAATAAATCACAGGGGACATGTATCATCAATACGGTCAAGAGTCAATGGTTATTATAACTACTTGCGATTTTGCATGCCTCTGAATAAGTATGAAAACATTTCTATGAATAGCCATCGAATGTTGTAAAGCTTACTACTAGCAATTTTCTTTTCTTTGCGCTATAGATATGTATATGACTTATTTTCTATTCACCAAAAATTTGACGCCTGTATAAGACCTACAATGAATTTAATAACATTGTAATAGGACGTTACTGGTGGTATTCTGAAAATACAAAGATAGAAATAAGCCACTGTGAAGGAGATGAACTAACAAATGAACAGCATCTAATAGAACTAAGCTATGACCTACATAACCAAGGAAATAGACTGATCGACAAAGCCGAATGTTTGTCAGTTTGTTTGTCAACAGTCGGCCATGTTTGATTAGCCATTAGAGTTGCCCGTTCGATGTTTTCCCATATGTATTACTGAAATACTATCTGATTCTGAAGGTTGCCAACGTTTTAGCAAAAATAACTATATTGATGTAACTGTATCCTTCGTCTGTAGGTGTAGACTGAAGCTCATTTCGCTATTTTTGAATGCTCATGCGTACCTACAAAAAATAGTTGAACTCTAATTAACATGGACCATTCAATTGCTGAATAATACATGTCATAAGAATGAATGTATGATTCATACTCATATTTTGAGGACGTAATTATTATCGCTGGCTATAGGTTACTTACTGAACAACCACCTCGACTTAAGATTACATCAGTCATTGTAAGTAGGTACCTACTGAGACCTTTAACTAACTTTTACGCTACCTTCAACTGTTCTCGTAATGAAAAATCAAGTTATACTTTTTATGATATGTATGTTTATGGCACATTACAAAGATTACTCATACATAACACATTACAAGTATTTACTTGCAGCAAATTCACACAAGCGGTGTGCTTTGACGCGATGAAGTATAAACATAGGTAGTTTTAATCGTAATTCACAAATCACAGCTAACTACATAAAGGTGCAGGGACCGGCACTCAAGACTATACATTTTTATTGCAATACCGCCTCTACTACAACAGCATAAGATATCGCATTACCTTGATGTGCTGTCGTCCGTAGGCACCTTTCTATACTTAACGTAGACTTGGCTCACTTATTACCTATAAACTTACTAGCAGTTCCCCGCAACTTCAACTGCGCCAAAAGGCGTTAAGGAAAAACATTCACCCCCCATTTCACTCCCCCCCTTGATGTTTTATATCACGACAAAAAGTAGCCTATGTTTCCAGGGTCTCAAACTATTTATGTGATTGCATAACACACACACAAAGTTATTTTAGCTTTAATAATAATAAAAATAATAATATATTGTATAATATAGTTAGGAAGTTAGGATTTTTAAATCTGACTATAAGAAATTTACTTATCATGTCTAAATAAATATATCTTTCTTCTTAAGGCTTAGAAGTACTAAGCCTTTTATTTAAGAAAGTTAATGTTTATTTTGGTACTAAAAATGTTAGGTACGTTGGTGTTAAAAAGTTGGTAAATAAAAGAGCGTTTATGTCACCTCAATTAGAAAGAATGTAAACCCTGTGGTTTAGTATACTGCAACGGATGAATAAGATAAATTACATCATAAGTCATTGTTAAGTAGCACTGGCTATGACTACTAGGTATGTATAAAGAGCAGGTAAGTTATTGTGGTTTTTATTATAAAGTAATTATTCCTAGAAACATTACTTGCAGCAACTTTTATATAAATAAAATACATAAGTATCTAGTTCCAAAGTACAGTAAAAGAACGAACATTTACTAATTAACATTTGAAACTTTTTTATTCGTCTTTTATCCATAACTTTTTGATATTTACTTACAAAATACATAATAGAATAGAACTTTTAAGAAAATATTATACATGTTATTATTATTATAGCCTTATTTAACTAAGTTTTAATCGTTACCTTTAGTAGGTAGTGGTGGTAGTACCTAGTTAGTCAAAGACAACTTTTTAAATTGTATTGAGACAATAAAATCACGAAAATCGTTATTTGACCTTATGAAAATATTTGTTCCATTATATTTAAATAGGGGTGTGCCTGTTATTCAAGAAAATATAAATTACTTTCAACATATTCAAATATGTGTGTAAAAAAGCTCGGCTTAAAAAGTTCAGAAGGATAAGCGCAATAAAATTAAATCAAGCACCACTTAATATATTTTACATAAAGTTTATTGAAACAATCCATACTAAAACCATTTGTCAAAGTTTAAATATCAAAAAGGCCTGATTGTTTAATAAAAAAACATAACAAGAAAAGCTAATTAGGAACGGGTTAATAATGAGTTATCTCTGTAAATCTTTACCTACCAATAAACGAGCAAAAATTAAGTAATTCTGTTATGAATAATACATACAAATGGATCAAGAACGGCGTGTTTGAATTTACGCGTTCTCAACTTCCGTTGATGTGCGAAAAACTAGCTTTTACTTGACCATTTGTATGTTCCAGAAGTGCCACTAAACATAGTGACATGCCGTTTGCATAGGTTTAGTGCTTACACCTACTTGTGGTCGTTGTCGAGGGATGGGAAACAAATAAACTTGTTTCCTGACTTTGTTCTTGTTCCGAACGAATGCAATTACTTTTCTAATTTACTGAAAGTGAAACTAAGGCAAGGCTAAGCTAAGGCTTTTTGGTTATTGCTAAAAATAATAAATAGTTTAAGAGTGTAAAAATTGGAACGTTCTATTTTACCGCAGTAAAAATACAATATTAATTTATATATAAGCCTGGAGTTTACCAACACTTGTTTAATTTTTCATTAGTCGGTTTAGTATTATTTTATATAGCAATATAAATTAACCGTCAATTGAAGTTTAGAGGCTGTTGAAAACTCGGGTCTTAAGTCTGCCACTTCAAAAGAAAATGAACCTGACAGATGTCAATTATTAGTCAACTACCCTCTGACATATTTATTCAATTTTAAAAATACCTACACTTACTAATATTGTGCAAAAAAAGAAAATGTTGAATTTTGCTGTACAAATAAAAAAAACGAAATCAACAAAAATTGCGCTCGGAAAGCGCGACAATGAACTAACACGACAAAAAGTTTCCCGTAAGTTATCTCGGAGCTTTACAAAGCATCATGAACGACAGCGCATGACGGAGAATGCCTTCGACACCAACTTTTATGACGGCCATATATTCACCGAAACTAGCATCAATATTGAAAAGAAATCATCATTCATCCATTAGTCACAGAGCCAAAATATTTGTTGACAAAGCCTGTGTAATTGCAGTGCTACAATCGCTAACACTCGCTACGAAGCTACCGTAACGCCCGCAATTTGTTCCCATTGTTCCTCGGGCGTAATGTTTACATCGCCGATTGTCCCTACCCGCGCACTAAGGAGCTGTTTTCATAACAGAGGACACTTCGTGAAATCCATTGTCTCCGAGACAACGTCCAACAACCATAACGGCATTCAGCACTTCTCGAGAAACTGAAGAAACGTCTACTGCACTGCACTCCGAGACACAGATCCGTTGCTAAGAAACGAATCAGAGTCGCATCACCGAATGGAAACTCACCTGGGTCATGAGGCGATCGGCGCCGGTACCCTCGTCGTCTTTGAAATCGATGTCCGGATTGTAATTAGGCACTAAGTCTTTGAACTTTTCGTCGTGTCTGGTGATGCGGCCCTCCGCGGGCCCGCTGGCGGACTTGTTGATCTCGCTGTAGTTAGGCTCGTGCTGCCGGTAGACGAGGGGGTAGATGCGCCGCGCCTGCTGCCGGCGGTTGAAGCCGCGGCCGGGGCCGCACGCCGCCGCCGCGCCCAGCCACAGTAGCACCAGCGACAGCCTCATCTCGCAAGCATCACTTCACGCGCGCTCGACGCACGACCACCGCGCGCCGCGAATTGAGCGACACTGAGAGCTCCGGCACGCCGAGACGATCCTCCACCGGACTCACTTGCATCCCTTGCGCGCTACCACCGTGCCCTTTCATCTCGGGAAATCACATTGTTTCTTTTTCACGTTGACGTTGCACCGCTACAAGCTTTGTCGAATAAAGACGGGCGCTTTCAGTTCGCGACTTTGTCAAGTAGAAAAAAATGACTAGTTTTTATATTCCAAGAAATGGAATGTCATTCAGTATTTTTTATCGTTGATTTATAAACTTGAAATCAGTACGTATGTAGGCACATAGGATAGTAGAAGTATATTAATCAAGATATTTTTTTCTCAAAGTTATAATTAGCAAGTTGCCAAATTGACAATGCACATTAAAAGTAGATAAGGCTTTGACTAAATAGCTGCATAAGACATTTCAGTTGAAAATATTAGACAGGTTTTGCCAACGTCTGGGTGTCCGAGTGGTTAAGCAATTGCCCGGTATGTGAGGAACGCGGGTTTATTCCCGGCTCAGGCGGCCTCAGGCGATTCAAGTGAATTACCACAGAATAAATTGGCATTAGTTACTTACTTACTAGTCTTTAGATTGCAAATTAATGCTTATCACTTCCATCTCTCATTAACCTTATAAGTAGATAAAATTACAAAGCTATTGATGTACTTGATTTTCTATGAGCTATTATGACATTTTTCCTTTTCCAAGTTGATCGGCATTTATCTAGTAAAGCTTTCATGGCTGTGATAGTTTTTTTTTTTTAAATTCATAATATTTTAGGTATGCTAATCTCATGACTGAAACTTGACTTTAAAAAAAAAAATAAAGCCTTATAATAAATAATAATAAATCGGACTTTTCTTAAGTTTTCCTCCCACAGCAGAGATGGATTCACCCGGATTCGGTTTTCCTGACGTAATTAACATAGGTATACCTATATTATGCCAAATTACAGCATTCTAATAATAAGGGCTTCTGCGCTAGGCCGACAAACAGACATGGCAAATTATGTGATCCTTTTAGACTACGAAACATTTAAATTTAATGTTGACTCAATTTAAACTGTTTATTAAGTATCTGAACTGATACTTATACCACACCAATTTTTTAACAAACTGCGTAGGCATTTTTGTGCTTTGTCATCCGCTAAGTCACCGACGTGTTACAGTTTGGTAGGTACGCGTGTCAACGTAGTTAACACATGAAAAATGTTGCACTTAGCACCGAAATCTCATAATTCACATGGGAAAACCGATTCATTTTGATGTAGGTACTATTAGTAGTAGAAGTTTTTTTTGTGTGGCAGTACGTTGCTGTATAATAGACTGTACTAATAAGAATAGGTAGGCACATTATCGTAGCTATACCTACCGTTACGAGTTTGCTACGAAGTCACGAGATATTTTTATTTGTCAAGCAGGTATTTTGTAAAAAGAGGTTTTTTACAAAATGAGTATTACATATTTAAACAGGGCGTTGTGTATATTTTGTAGAAAAGGCTTTGTAGAATACGGCATTCGATGGGTAAAACCTTTTCAGGTGAAAATACCAGGAAAACTACGTAATAGGAAATTTGCCTAGGTACAGCGTTCACTTAAAGGCAACGTTTGTGTAGGACTCTGTTTGTATTTGTATGATCATAATTCAGACGTGCTTATTAACCGCAGCTAGGTTTTCTGCGGTCTGCACTGGTATTAGCATGATCTTCAAATGTCAGCTTGCAAACCTAACCAGCCTCACAAAATTATGTGTCCACGTGCCTCCAACGTGATATTGGACTTATTGGACATCTAAACGACCCTTTGTCTTACTTACTCTTTGAAATGTCGTCACTTAGTAACGACTTATGTGGGTGTAGAATCGCAATCGATACCATTTGTTCGAAATAAGTTGTTGATCGAAAGAACGAAAAAGTCGAACAATTTCTATGAATTTGTTTTAAATCTGAACTTGCTTACCCAAACACATTGAACCTAGCCTGAAAACTAGAATTACCTCTTTAGAACACATTACATAAAATTAAAATACGTATCTACTCTCAAGTGGCGAAGCACATCGGATCTATAGTTTCGCGTTACTTGACAAATCATGAAAAACAAAATAAAACAGCTTTCTTAACTAGCGCAAGTGCAACACTGCTCAGAAATATCGTTCCTCGTTAGTAGGATAGTGACAAAGTACTAGGTACTACATAGTACTAGTTAATACTCCCGCTGATTGCTACGATGTGCGCACACCACACCCGTGACAACGCGCCCTGTAATCACCACAGCATTATCATTAACATGGCCACGATCATTATGAGCCATTGAATTATAAACACGTACATACTAGAACACCTAATCCCCAGGCAAGAAACAATTTCTTATGTCTTTTTGCACTTGTTTTCTGGACCCTCAGGCGCGTAGAACCTTTATTTGTCACACACGTGGCTATACAACACGCACTTTGTACATGCCTCCTTCAATTTTTAACTCGATGTTATGACTTTACTCTAGCTGGATATAGCTGTGTTTATTGTTAATTAAATAATCTCAGCAATGAAGATGTGAAAACTTCTTTGCTGCAGTAATTTAAGTACCTACATTACATACATAATGTGAACTCTCATTTACTGTGTTCGACTGAATACATACCTAAATGTTATGTTCGAGCTTATCATCACATGAAATCACATTCATACTTACAAGTTATAACTTAAATAAGTTTATGCGTAAATACGTAATAATTATGGCCCATTTAAGTTCTAAGAAGGCTTTTGACCTCATAAGACATTGTTCATGACAGTCACACCAGTAAGTAGTAGTAAGTATTACATCTGTCTGTCTGGACAAAAGCAATATCGAGTCGACCTCCATTCATTCCCGAAACAAAACAATACGAGTAAGCATACGCATTCTCCATGAGTTTTGACCCGGAAAAGGCTTCTTTAGCAGGAAAATTTATATGCACATTTACATAACAGAAACGGCCTGTTTAGGACGATTTGTAAGCAACACCAACTCGTACATCAATACAATAAAATTTTGTGCTGCATAAACTCCTCATAAGTCATGGTAGTACATGTTTTGTTTGTCTTTTTCCGAACTATTCATTAAAGCTATGTAACCTTTTCTAGAAAAGGTTATCCTTATCGCTTAATTTTGAGAAAATCATTTGATACAAACACCGCCTTCAAAAGAGATGGCGAGAGTTGATACGTCTAATTCCAATATTTATTTTGAAACGTGCAAAAACAAGTTCACACTCCCTTATCTACGCTAATGAGATCTACGAAGGGACTCGTGTGAACCGGAATTTGGGCATAAAGGGTGCAAAAGAACTCGCGTCTAAACACAAAGCTGGACAGATAAGATAACTTTTCCATGCAATTCTTGGTCTTCGCCACCGAAACGAACTTGATGACTCATCTGCATGGCGTTTTTTTTTACCTATCTTACTTACCTGTAGAAAGATAACCCTACAGAATGCGGCAAGTTTAAAAAAAATGTAAGCACTTAAAATTACAGTCGGCAGCACGTCAGGTTACCATTTAAACCACGAAAACAACTTTTATTACATAAAATAGAGGCGGTCTTAAAGTCAAAGTTGGGTAGTCTGACGCGCGGCCATAGATAGGTATACCTACTAGAAATAAACAGTTGAAATATTTATTCGTTACTAGTAATGATTTTGAAATTGCATTTTTGCATTACACATGATTAAATATAATACGGTTTATTTCAAATGTCTGTCTCCACTATGTTATGTCACCTATCGTCTCATACTAAAATCAAGAGTGCAAATTCATTAATAGTAAGACGGCAACAAGTATTCAAAAAATAACATAAATAAGATTTACTTACGTTCATAATGTCTTTAATTTCAGCCGCTAAAAAATCGGTATATTCTCCAAATCTGGGGTTCCTGTCCCATTCATACATAGTCATACGGGCCATACCCATTTTACAAAGTGGTAATATGAAATTTAGTGAGAATAATAGGTAACTTCATTCAATTATATTTATAGAAATACCTATTATAAAATACTTATAAATAGTAGAGTGTAAGTACCTAAATAAGGTAAATAGTTCAATAGTATAATGAATATCCACCTGAAAAGGAAACATAAATTAAGCCATGAAACGCTATACGCACGAAGGTTAAAATTAAATGTTAAATAAATAATATTAAATAACCAATATATGGAAAATTATAGTCCACTCTTAATTTAGTAAGGGCGCTGTATGCACCATTTCTGGTCCTTTGAGATCTATGATTTCATTAATGTAGTAAATTTGTTATAAACTTCCAATTTCTTAACAATTACCATTTTTTTGAGAAAAAAAAATTGTTTTAGGAGGTTGTATTGCATAACGACACTACAATTCAATAAGACATTGTGTAAACCCGCAATTATTGGTTATAGTTTATTACACCTCCACCTCTGGCGCCAAGACGGCAGAGACGATCGTGCTGACCGATAATATAATGCCAGCGTTCACACACAATAAACTAACCCAATAAACGACTATTGTTACTTTAATTCGTGGCTTTACAAACTCATTCATAACTCTCAAAAGGATGTCAGAAGGGATTACGTCTTGGGGAATGTTCCAAAGCAAATATCCGCTGTGAATTTCAAACTTTACTGTAAATTGTCGATGTCCTAAGTTTTATGGCCAGGTGATTTTATTGTTGCCTACCCTTGAAAAACATTTTCCTATTCTTAAAATGTCTGAACATTAATATGCACAAATCTTAACTTACATACAATAAAACTGTAAATGGACCAATTCTGTACATTGAAAAAAAAAACCCTCCAGGGGTATTCCTAAAGGCAACCGATGATGCTCTAAAATATGATTATTGACATTTTTGTCTGTCTGTTGTCCGCTTTTCACGCAAAAACTACTAAACGGATTTTGATGAAACTTTTTTTGGAATATAGCTTATTAACCATCGGCAACATTAAGGCCATAATTTATTTTAGGATAGGAAAACCTGGTGTGAAACCATAGCAGCCCAGCCAATCTAGGAGAGATACAAAAATAGTGCCCTAAGAAAAATGTTAAGCAAGATAAGCATTTACGATTGACATACAAAAATCGTAAGTCTGGTCACACCTGATGTGGAACCCCAGCAACCCAGCTAAATTATAAGAGATACGAATGCAGCACCTTAGGGATGGTTGTTCGGCGTGATGAGCACTTTCTACTGGCGTATAAATATCGAAGGTCTGGTACACCGGATGTGGAACCCTAACAGCCCACCTAAACTATAGGAGATACAAATATATAGAGCCTTGGGGATGGTTGTTTAGCGAATGAGCACTTTCCGTTTAGGTATAAACATTGAAAATCTGGTACACCTGATGTGGACCTAGCGACCAAGTGCGTGGATGTGCAGAAAAATAAGAATTCATAATATTATATATAATTAGGCGAAAATATTAACAGGACGTGGTGCAAGTGAGTCTGTATTCATCGCTCGGATGCCACTTATACCAAAGAAGTATCCGTTCCAGTTTAAACGTGTACCAGTTCCCAATAAGAGTGAGTTTCTGCATGACCATTCCCAAAGCTCATGGGCAGACTGTTGGTCGTTGGTGTGGACCTGCGGAAGCCCTGCTTTTCTTACGGCCAGTTGAATGTGGCCTTGTCACGAGTAAGCAGTGAACGAATCCTGTTTATACTCGCTGATACACTTGACAAAACTTCTAACATAGTTTAAATTTTCGGATAACGAATTCGCGGGTAAATAAATTGTAAACGTGCCTACCTAACCTATAAATATTTACCTACGTAAACTAGCTAGCATCATGACATAATAACTGATATAAAAATTGTAAAAAGAACGTATTATATCTGAATAAGAGTACTTAGATACTCTGTAGTCAAGACTTGCCTTGTTAACGAAATTCCTCATAAATATAGGGTATAGGATAACTGTGATTACGTCCTGCACAAGCCGATTACCAAGCTCTCCAAGCTAAAATAAACTGTACCAAAGTGTCGGTCGGTGTCTCGTCGCACCTCACGGACGGCAGCCGAGCAAATATGATTTTCGACAAAGACAGCCGAGGTGGAGTTGCCAGGTGGCCAGGAAATACCTTGAAAAAGTTTATTGAACATTAAGACGGATCATCTTCTACCAGAACCTTCCGCACGCGAACAATCGTCGAGGTGCCGACTAATGAGACAAATGAAAAAGCTGGTCTTAATTTTTCCACTTTGCAGCTTATTGTTTTACCCACTGAAGAAACCTCACCTTTCATGCTTGGGTATTATACATTATGCATAGTCAGCCGATTGGCAATAAAAACCCAGTTCCTAAACAGAGCTATCTGAAGACTTCCAGGCACTTTGGGCAGATTACTCTAATAAATATTATTGATTAGAACATCGACAATAACCTACTTGTAAAATGAAACTTTTACTGAGTAAACTCTCAACTAATTTTTGTAAGTTTTTCTCAGCTTCAGCCTATTTATCAAGACATAAAAACGAGTCTTGGAAATTTCCATTTTGTTACCTGGCAACATCAGCCCGAGGTGTCGGCACAGGCTAATGGATGCAAGTGCTGGACCAATACGCCCGCCTCTAGTGTTTTAAACTGTTTACTCTTCCATAAAGCTCTCGAGTTCACACGCGGGTGCGTGTCGCCCCACGCCATGGATGAAAAGATCTCCCCGCAAACAAACACAGGTAGGGTGTATGTACTTAAGTACAGATGCCAGCACAACAGATCACACATATCATTCCAATATCACCCCTATTACAACAGGATGATGATGCTGCAGTGACGTCGAAGCGTGGTGGGCTATCATCCGTAGTTACAGTCGGCAGCACGTCAGGTTACCCATTTAACATACGAAAACAGCTTTTATTACGTTGGGATTAGAGACTGTTTCACAGTCAAACTGGGATAGTCAGATGTGCAGCTGTGTATACATTGTTTTACGTATTGATACAAAGTACCTGGGCGACCAAGCTTTGCTCGGTTTTTACTATTTAATAAAAAAAATATATAATCAGAAGTCTTGAATAAAAAAAGCTATACCTAAAGTTGAATAAATACAAAAAAAAAACAAAAGGAAAAAAAATGTCACCAAGTGAGATTCGAACCCACGTCTTCTAGATTTCTGCAGTCCTTGATAAGGTCCAGAATATACTTAAATAAGTGACATACCTAATAAGGTCCAAGCACTAAGACTGAAAAAATGACTGATTAGTAACATTTTGTGATTTGCTATACTAGAGTTACTAAAAATCTACACAAAAATACAATTTATTTCATTTTCATATAGAAAATAGATAAATTGTAACTAATATAAATTACCTTATACTTTATAATGGCCACGACAATTATTTATATGAATTTCCGTTTAATTATTTGAAAACTACGAACTTAATAGTAGTTAAAAGCCATTACCTTCTCAAGATGTAATTTTTCTGGTAAAAGACGCCCTTAATTGTACAGTTTAATTATGGACCTTATTTAGAGCCCTAGTCCTAAACAAGGACCATCGACAACCTTTTAAAAAGCTTGTTTTGGAAGTAACCGGCCATTGGTATTTTGTTCTTGTACAATATGTTCTCTTTAAATAAAAATAGTTTATTTAATCGTGGTTTCTTACAAATTAAAACACTTTCCAAAATTGATTTATAACGATTTCCAAAAACCCGGCCCTTATTAGATGCAGTTTTTACCGTCTTACGCACTGCAAGACGACCCTCATGCGTACCGGCACGAAGTAAGCAACCGTATTCTGCGTCGAGAAATGCGAAAGAAAGAACACATGAAAACGGAAAACACGTGTTTTCCCAAACATAGACTAATCTAGTTCGATTTTTTACGGGGGTAAAAAATCGATTTATCGGGGGTTATCGGGGGATAACCCACATTATTCAGCAAAATCGTTAAAGCTGTTTCCGATATCACAAATATATATTTATACACGGTGTTACTTTGCATCCTTGCCATATTCACAGAGATAAAAGAAGGGAAAAAAAGAAGAAGAAGAAGGGGCGGCGTTTATGATGTTAGAAAGAGAGCGCAATCGCCGCGGCTCTTTTGTGCCGATGAACAGCCAACAGTGATGTGTATGTGCTACGATCGCTTTGCTGTGCGTAACAGATTGTCGATAAAATTAAATAATCAAGATTAAAAATCAAAATTTTAGGTCACTATTTTTTAATGATTTAAGTTCAGTGTCCGTAATATAGTTACCTCTGTAAATATGGCAAGGATGCAAAGTAGCAGCGTGTATATAAATAAATAAACTAATAAATATACAAGAATTGCTTGTTTAAAGGTATACGATTCAGCATGAGGTTCTCGAGCCTAGAATTTCGAAAGGATTGGTCTGAAATTGCAATTCGAACTCTGAAAATTTTAAGGATTTTAAATGATAATGATTATCTGGCCAAGATGCCTTACGCGCAATATAGTTAATCTATACTCCAGTATTTAGATTCTCCAACCCAAAATTCCTGGTTTCAATACACACACAGATTTATTAAGGATAAACGTATAGGTCCACTTGATGACGTGATAACTAACAGCTTGAGGCTTGAGCGCAATGAACACAGCACTATAGATTATTTATGTATTAATCTCAAAAGAAAATGAAATATTACCTAAGTCAGTCGTTACCCTAACTACTTAAATAAATAAGGACTAAAGATTTCAATCTTATTAGTTATAACGAAGTACAGTCCATGACTTAGGCCAAATAGGCATCAATGACTTGGGCTTGTGCTTATCATACAAACATTTGTCTCTTGCGAGATTTGAACCCGCTACCGCTGGTTTTGTAATCCGGAGCGCGAATCACTACACCAAGACGGTCGTATACAGGGTTACATTGCAAAGAGCCCTTTAAAAATAAGATCTAGGTAACAATCTAAAGATTTTACTATATCGCAATTATTTAGATACCTTCAGGTTCAATCGGCGTATAAACCATTTTGGCCAAATCGAGTTAAATATACCATTTTGATCAGAATTTTTTTCTCTATCGATCTGTATATCCGATGTTGATGTTGAAATTCGATAAAAAAAGTTATACACCCCAAAAAAAGTATTGCCGTAAAGTTAAACAAATTCCACAAAAACAGTGTAAAAGCCGTACGGTTATTTTTTGGTATTTTTGTAAAGATGTAAAGACCGTACATTTTTTTAAGCCAGGACGTAAATGCTCATCGACTTCGGCTAAATGTGATGAATTTAAGACTTGAAAACGAGCCACAGTGTACTCAAGAAAGAAATTTATAAGTTTTTGAGATGCTCTCTACTGAATTTCTTTTTTCAAAAGCATCCAAACTTTTAATTATTTTCACAAATGGTTACTTTTAGCAATAATGAAGTTGGGTATCTTGTCATAGATGAATTCACCATAGAACTTCTCAAAAACTACAAATGCCTCCCTGTTCAAGTCTTACATTCATCACAACTAATCAAAATCAATTTTATTGGCGGCAGCCTCGAACCGGAAAAGAAGTTTTAATTTGCCATAATTGCATAAAAAAACTAATTTATTTTTGTGTTTTGAGTTCCAAAATGTGGATTTTATCTACTTAGAAACATTAAAAATTCTAAATGTTTGCCATAATTTGCTGCAAAAAGTAAAATATAAAAACAATAAAAGCAAGTAGGTAATTTTCGTACTTTGGCAGTTTTATTTTATATAAATCAAATAAATGTACCTAACAAATATTTCTATACATTCTCAAAACAATAAAATGGTTATAGTCAACATTACATTATTTTTATGCAATGTTTTATTAATACATTAAAACGAATCACTCTAATCAATGATTGTAAAAACCAAAAATTTTAAATTTATCGGTCTTTACGTCAGGAATTGCAATTTCATGTTTACCAAAAATTAAAATACGACGTAAAGAGATATTTTTAGATCCATTATAGTGGGTCGTATAAACCACCGAGTGTATTTTTTAAAGACGTAAATCCAAGCTAACTTAAACTAACGAAGATGGGTATGTTTCGAATATTTAAACTTTTTCATGGCAAAATTTCAAGAATGTTTTATCTTGGACATTATTTTATAACTTCTGAAATATAAAAGTTATGATTTTTTTATTAAAAAGTAAATCGTTTTTCGGCTCTCCTGAAAAGTACAGATTTGGTTTATACGACAATTGAACCTGAAGGTATCGAATTGCAATCATCCTATTTTCGAATTACATCTACTTTTAAATATCCCAAAATAACGTAAATAAGAAAGATAACGCGACTTTCGCGCACCCTACTATTTTTTATTATTAATGTATTACACTTTTCGGTTAATCGTTACAGATATCGTGCATGCGTATTTTTTATCAATGAGTTATCCACGCCTATGATTTTTAACAGCGGATAGTGACAAAAATTTCTTTTTGTTTCTTTAGATAGTCCGGTTCTGGGTCACTTTCTGAAAATTTTGCAACCCTTTGCAATGTAACCATGTATACTAACTACTCGACCAAGTCAACTGGACAAAATAATGTCAAACGACTTAATACGACGAAAATACAGACGGAAATTAAAAAGCGATGATGTTAAAAAAAAACATAGGCATACTATCTAAATTGTTACAAAAATTATGTTTTAATTGCCTTCGGTATTTTCATTGTATTTGTCGTCGTAAGTCGTTTGACATTCGTTAGTTGGCTTGGTCGGGTAGTAGTTACTTCCATTATTTACTTTTAAAGATTTTATTTAAAAATGATGATTTTGCTGCCTTACGAGTATAATGATTAAGAAATTCTGTATGGGTAATAAATAGGAATATCTCGAATATTATCAGGATTCTTAAGTTATTTTCTGTCCCTTATTTCCTTATGTTCTTTTTGTTACTTTCATAGTTTCGGAGGCGGCAGTCCGGAGATAAGGAGAGAGAACCGGCAGAACCGGAGAGAGATAGGCACACGAGGGTGTATCGCCCTGACTTTGGAGCTGTATCTGGGTTATTCCGACCCGGGATTTGTCAAGCAGTTTGCACAATAAATAAGGTATCATTGTGACAAAACCTGCCCACTACCTAGTGGTCAGGCGAATATGTCAAATAAAGAATCTATTAAATTGCTAAAAAAGTCATTAATATTGTATTATATTCGACAAAATGAGGAGGAATAATACCACAGAGAGAATTAATAACTCTCTCTTATAAGGTCCTCCTAGCCGAATTTCGACTAAAAAACATAACCCTCCTTTCGCAGTTGGGTAGAAACATTTATTTTTCCCAAATTACCTATTACAAATCAAAAAAGTGAAAACTTTTAATTCAAAGAGGATGACAGAGAGACGCGAAAAGCGTTCTCGTTAACTTTAGATATTAACCATGATATTAAAGAATTCTGTAGTACCCACCTACAGCTTTCGAGTACTTTTTAAAAGCTTAGCTTATAAAGATACAAGGTGTAAAGTAGTCAAACCAGTTTTGTTCATGCACTGCCCTCTAATTGACAAATTGGAATCTTATTAAAATAAAGTTCAAGTGACCGGGCGCTGGGCTGCGCTCGCGCATACGCTGCGGACGTGTGTGATGTCAGCGCGCGCCTGCCGGTCGGGTGCCGACGATCACCGAGCGGACACGAATCGGCGCTACGGCGGCGAAAACAAAAAGTCTCCCAGCATTCGAAGCGCGTGCCCCAACGTGTGAGGTCCACTTCGGAGGTCCTCTTCGCCTTTTGATATATTAAAAACAAATCTTCGCACCGTTCTTTCGCTGATTTTATTGCGAGCAAAATTTAATTTCTAATGTTTTTAGGGCTGAGGAAATCGTAAGGAGAATAATGAACAAATTAAATAAATATTATAAACTAACTACCTATTATTATAAATCGGGCGCATCATTGCCCACTGATTAGGTAGGATGTTAGTTCAAGATCTTTACGATAAAATTATTTGTTATTCAGATTATAATTGCACCCACTATCTTGGACCTATGTGACCTATGCGTGACAGGCGCGACGATTGTCACAAATATATTTTTTAAGTTATTTCATTTATTATATATTTTACAGTGGTTTTACTTATTCTATATTTATTTTACATACAACGTTGCTGATATCAATTAAAATATTATAATTCTTTTTATAACTTAAGCAATTACTTCGCAAGTTTTTACGAATTTGAAATAAATTTCGCTCACAAAAATTAATCGACTGTGTCATCCGGTGGGACTCGAACCCACGTCCATTCGCCATCCGGGCGAGTGCTCTTACCAACTGAGTTACAGAGGACGTTAGTCAGCCGACGAATTTTTGTAAGTGCTTGCTACGCCAGTGAGCCGGCGTTCGATTTCATAAATACTTGGGGAATGTACCCTCATGTATCCCATGGAAATATTTTTACTAATATTTGACCATCAGTTAAGATGAAATCAGCTTAACTTACAATTCTTTTTATAACTTAAGCAAACTTCGCAAGTTTTTACGAAATTGAAATTAATTTCGCTCACAAAAATTAATCGACTGTGTCATTTTCAATTTTTAATTGCTTAAGTTATAAAAATAATTATAATTTAAGCTGATTTCATCTTAACTGATGGTCAAATGCTAGGAATGTTTACAATTTCTATAGAAAATATTTTCAGAATTGTCGCATTACATATGTCGCTTGACAAATTTTAGCCGACATATGTCACTGACATATGTCGGTTTCGGAGTACTAGTACTTATTCTGTGGTTTGGTGAAATAGGACCCTGGTCCTGCTTCAGTCTGACTAATATTAAACACGGCCACAAAGCAAGCCAGTAACACTTAGAAAAGCATAAGTAGACAGGTACCTACATAAGTATTTGCGGGCCGAGAACGAGCATTTTCACTTCAGTGATTTTTGTAGTTTTTAATATAATATTATTGCATATTGATGAAATAGAAAGAAATATAATTTATCATAAGTAAATACTTGTTTTATTTGAATAGGTCAATAACAGAAGAGTAACAAGAGCATAGGTAAAGCCAAAAAAAAAAATTCAACATTCAGAAGATGACGAATCCTCTTTACAACAAATTCCTGATTTGTCAGGTGAAGGTTTACATTCACAATCTTCTTTGTAAGAATTTATATCACTGCCAGAATTGGCACTTAGTTCCGGGTATCTTGGTATCAATTCGTAACTATTTAGGTCATAATTAGAATCATTTGGAGAGTTCTTCCATTTGTTAGCTATCATTTGCAGCGGCTCGAGGCATTGTAGGCTCTGCTTCACTCGAAGTAACTCAATATTACACTGATTTTCCACTTCCAAAAGCTTGAGCTTGTAAGCTTTTGCTAACATCTGTTTTCTTATAGCATTTTTCTTCTCAATTTGAGCCATATTCAGAGTGTTTTGGTACTTTTGCAACTGTTTCTCATATTCAATAAGATTTTCATCGCAGTTCAGTTTGCTGTCAACACAAGCGCTGTATATATTGGAGGAATAAATATTACCAATTACATCTACGTTGGACTTCATTTCAGAATACACCGGAGCAGGGTTCGGTACTGAAGGTAGTTGTGGCATTTTAGTCTCTTGTTCCAATTTCGATTTCTCTTTGCTCAATTCAAGTTTTAAAGATTCAATAATATTCCGGCATTGTGCAATTCTGTCCTTCAGTTTCAATTCGTTATCTTCGATCGTTTGGGTAGTTATTTCCTTAGGTTTGTCTTCATTCAATACTATTTCAGGTTTATCAGATTCGGGAATATGAACTTCATCTTTTTCATTAATGTCTGAAGAATCGTTGTTATCACCCGAAGCTTTCAAAGATTCCATTCTCGAATAACTTGTTTCTAATGCCCCAAAGTGGTTTAAGTATTTCAGTTGCAGTTTTATATAAATAAATAGCTTTAAAAATGTACATCCGCTTTCTAGCTTTTTACCTGTAAAATATTGTCTGTCAAAAATGTCAAGTTAAACCAAGGAGAAAATATGTGTCATCAGAAAGATCTAAAGTAGATCTAAAGAGTTCTTTTTATATTTACTTTTTTACCCGTCTGCGCCAGAAGGAGGGCTATGTTTTTCGAGAGTACGTATGTAGATATGTAGGTAGGTAAGGTACCTAGTTTGTACGCCTCATGTCATTGATTTATTATATATAGGGATATCTCATCACACTGCCAGCTATGCTCTAATCGGTCGGATCGCCATTTTAGACCGATTAAATATCTAATGACGCGTGGTCCGTCAAACAATGAACATGCCGAAGTGTGTCGTCAAAAATTGCAAAAATCACAGCTCAATAAATCGTAAAAATATGGAATAACGTTTCATCGGTAGGTAAATATTATTGATAAGGTTTGAAACCGAAATAACACTTGAAACCGGCTTTAATATTTTATTTTCTAATTAATTTACGTAAAACATTGCCAATCTTCTATCACTTTCTCACCCGAAGCTAAAATGAAACAAAATACGTGACGTCATCGGAACAAAGTCAATTTTAAGGATGGAGTCGCCAGGGTTTTTTTTTGTTAAACAAAATACTTGAGTGTTTAGGTTTCCACAAAATTATGTTTGTAAAGAAATTGAATAAAATTTATCGCAATAAACCAGGACGATGAGTTTTATAAGAAGGGAAAATATAGTGTTGTGTGTTCGAATATTTTTTCTGAATCTGAAATGTAGGTATGGCACTACACGTAAAGGGATGTACATGCGAAAAGACTGCAATTAGGCTGGTATTCGGGGCACCCAGCCTATGTAATATATTTATATGTTGTATTTCACTTGCTTGGTGTTTAACTATCATATATCTTAGCCATCGGTAAAATCCAATGTAGTAGTTAGGAATAACGAGTACCTAGACTAAAGAAACGGTTTTTAGTTTTAGTACAGTCAGCAGTACGGGGTATCAGCAGTATAGGGGTGGTCTTAAAGTCAAAGTGGGATAGTCTCACGTGAGCCGAGTGTACTTACACACCGCAAGTCAGACTACACGTGTTGACCTTGATACCGCTTCTATTCCCTACATAATAAAAGCTGTTTTTGTAGTTCAAATGTATGCCTTGACGTACTTCCGACTGTACTTAACTAGGTTACCTTATTCACCTCATTTTTAAATTAAGTTTGACAACTGTTTAGTAGAGAACCTACTAGCTACCTTAGCAGTAAATAAAAGTATTTTCATAACATTACACTATAATAAATAACTGTAGCTTAAATTAAGACTAAAAAAAGTGTTTAATAAATAGTAATTCCTGCTGGAACTCTTGTCTTTCAAACCGTGCTAACAATAAAAACAGCTGCAGAGAAATAATAACGTACTGTCAAAGCATAAGATATATTTTCAATAGAATAATTTAGTAATCCGAAAATAATACTATTACACTTATTAATTAACTAAACAATTAATACCTCTGGCAGTAGCCTTAAGCTTGTATGGTGTGTACTATAGTACCTATAGAATATTTTGCCTCTAAACCAATTTTGTACATAACCGTTTGTGTCATTGTCGAGCATTGAAATGTGAACCATCCCCGCATTTCAATGAGTTAGGTTAGGTTAGTTTGTAGTTTAGTGTTAGCGTAGTTGTATAGAGTGTATAAGAAAAAGAATACTAAAGAAAATAATGAAAAATTATACAATTAAATATACTAAAGACGTGGCTGAATAGACTTGATTCTTAGGTAGGCAACCCAGAATTGGTGAATTGTGTCAATATATTATTGGTTGTAGTATGACAAGTTTGGACCTGTATAGAAGAAATGTAAAAAATATGATTATTATGAAAGTGTCTTCATTAAAAAAATACTCGAATACTCATATACATAATATACCTAATTTTATGAGAAGTAGTAAATAAAATATAAATCATGACTTTCATCAGTTACTTAATTTCATACAAAACATGAACAAACAATCTACTCCATTACTTCTTTGTTCGTATTATTGGCTTATGAATCAAGTGAATGATATTTGACATATGACGTAGTGTCGTCATCCATCGCTGCGTAATTACACATGACAATTTAAAAAGCTAAAGCCTAAGCGGCAATGTATGAACTTAGCCAGTTGAAGCTTCATTAGGTGAATTATAACATGTGCCATGTTTGGCCTTTAATTTTGTATGGCGTAGTGCATCCTTATATATAATAAATCAATGCCTAATGTACATAAAATCACACAGGCAGCATCCATAATATCCCTTACCGGACTGCGTTTTCGCGTGCGTGCGGACTACTTTTTTCTTACATTATCTCTCATTTTTTTTAGATACAGTCATTGATTTAATATAATAAATCAATGGATATAGTCCTACTTATTAGCCAGATATATTGGTTAAGGATGTCACTGGAGTGAGTGATCAGTAAATTGCACATACCTACCTACCTACACAGTAAAAGTTTTAAACTTGATGTTAAAAGCGTAATCGAGAACAATTTAATCATGCTGGAAGCGGACACCACAATGGTAGTGGATGATGATGATGGTGCGAACGTCCTCTGCTCTGCCCGGGCGTCTTGAGCATTGAGTATAGTCTTCAGTCTTTTTGACGCTTCCATTGGACACCCATTCTTCGTTGGTTTTGGCGCGTCTGCGTTTTGTGCAGTGGAAATATTCTGCACCGTTTCGGTAAATCTTATAAGGAGCTGCAGAGGAGAACTAATGAAGTAAAAGCAAAGACATTGTACTTGTCCATTGTAATGTATTTGAGTAAAAGTAAGAAACAAAGTAAGGCCACAGATTATATAATAGCGGTAAAGCGCACTGTAAGGGACGCTCTTATCTGGATCCGGTTCGTTTTCCCGCTCAAAAGGAGTTGTCCAAAAGTTTTGGAATATGGACGAATAAAAAACCACTTAAATAAATAAAATGTTATGTGGAGTTCCCAACTCCACATAACATTTTAATTCTACGTAGGCAATAACGAGTAAAATTATTAATTCTACGATAAAAAAACCTGTCTTGTTTTCGAAAATTGAGTTAATTATATTATCATACTTTTATATATTGTATAGCTTATCTTGGAAACTCGAACTAGAACTACGAACTATATTAGTTAAAATACCTAAACTGGGTTGAAAAAAGAAAATAAACCTCAAAACAATTATTTATTACAATATTCTATCAAAATCGTTATAAAAATATTCTCCGTAGGCATCAGTAGCCAATTTTAACTATTCGCACTATATGACGTACCAAAAATTCGTGATGACAACTATATCAGTATTTAATTTAGAGAAACCGTAGTGATCACATAGACTTTCTTGTCGAAAAATACAACAACACATGTTAAACCACTTTTCTTTTCCGTCAATAAATAGTTCTCGGTGTTTTTATCACATAAAAATATGACTTGGTCGAAAAATACATTACGCGTCCACTTTGACGCTAATCATTATGTCAATTTATGACATGTCAATGACGGTTTGAAGTTTCTGTTGCCAGTAAAAGAAATTAGTTCCAGTTGTTTTCCGCAACATGGCGAGGTCCCATATATTTTTGGTCAGGCTATATATATTGTCGTGTTTCATACTTTTGTAGCATATAAATAAATATAGTTTTATGGTGGTTAGTTATATCTTGGATTAATACACACGATTGTAGTAGATTCGCGAACGCGACATAAAAAGGCTCATAGCTTCAAAGAGCCTCAACTTTCCGACACGCTTGATGGCCCTACGGAAACTTTAGTTCCATTACAGCATCATTACAGGCACATAAATTCATCAACTTTTTTCTGGCAATCTTTTCAAGAAACCCTTCATGTTTTTAAGTGATAAGCATTCACTATGCAATCTTAATATATTTTTTGCACTTGAAAAAATTACTACTACGATTCCCGCCTCTGGTAGTCATTTTTTCAAGTGCAAAAAATAAACCCTTCATGGTTTAAAATTTTAAAGATAGTAAAATGATTTAGATGCAAGTGTTGAATATTCAGTATAAAACCCCTTTTCAATTTCTTTTTCCGCTATTTCGTTTTTATATTTGTCAAGAAACAACTAGTAAATTTTTGAAAATGAAAAATTTTCGTAACTTTCGTGACATAGTTTTCGTGGACATTTGACCACGAAGGTTATATTTTATTATTAACAAACGATAGTTTGAGTAGGTATAAGCATGTATTTATCTATTTTAGTCAAATATTGTTGATGTGTCTAGTTGATTGAACCCTGATGTTTTACTTACTAAATAAATGGTTGGATTATCAATTTATCAACGTCAATAAGAAAAGTTCTCCATAGAATTCATATACGAGTAACTTGGTAAAACACTGTCCTTGACTGAATGTGTATTCTAACCAATACATCACACACCTTTGATTAATAGCATCACACATAGTTGAGGCAAATAAGCTGGAGGATCTTGGCACTATGCTTGTCTCCCAACAAGTGAGCCTTAAAATTAACATGGGCTAGATTAATTGAAATTGAATTCCCATCTCAGTGTAAATACAATAGTTTTTTATCTTATATTAAATTAAGATTAACCATCATATAGCCCATACGGTAATAAGAAGAATAATTGAGATAGAGGTGCTGGGGAGAGCAGCACAAGTGAACTGATTGGTCAAGTGCTTCTTAACGCTGTAATGCCGCGTTGCTTTCATCAATGTTATTGGGATTACACCCTCAACACTCGAAAGAAATCCTATTGCAAGTATTTAACAATCGAAAGATGAAGCTTGCAAATACGACAAAATTTTGTTTTTAAGTGATAAACATTCACTTTGTAATCTAAATATATTTTATGGTTGAAAACTAACTAAGGTAGTTTAAGAACACTGCTGCTGGTGAACAATCATTGACAAAGCCATGCTTAACTGGAACAGCCGACCAAATAAAAAAAAGACAAACTGATCTAGCCCACAGTGAAATAAAGCTAGCAGATATTATATTATCAGTCATTTGCCTGCGAATGCATAAATTTATCTTATGTTTTATGTTTAAATTAACTTTGGCCATAGTGATCTGCTAACAAAACCTTTCTTTCTACTTCGTCGACAAAGCGGAACCTTTTACTATATAAGTTTCAGAGATCGATTTATAATTGCTTTTTATGTTTTTTACTACAAAACAACGTTAATTTTTGTAAAAGCAGGTATTATCTTAGTTATTACGGTTTTGTTTGAAATATTTTTATGTATTAAAATGTAACTTCGCTATGAAAAATACGTTTCGTGGAATCATAAACGACTTTCGTGGGCACCGAAATTTGAAAATTATATATCGTAGGGAATTACAAACCGATTTCTTGATTTTAACAGAATTCATTGTAATTTTATGCCTTCTTTGGTGTCGTATTTTTTTCGTGTCAAAAAAAATAAAAATCGCCACGAAGGTGACGTGGAGAATACTTTTCGGAGGATCTCTGGTTAGATAAATTTTATAGTTTATTATTAGCGTGGATGTATAGACTTGAACTTTTACCTACCCAAATTGGGTGAATTGAACAAAAAGAAGTCTATACGTAATAAAAAAACAAAAAGTCAAAGTCAACATTGACAAGGGAGTTTTGGCGGAAAATGAGCCGGTCAAAATGGACTTCGTTTCTTAATTTTCTAAATTCGTTTTTCGTGGTCATTGTTGTGATTGTGTGGTGGTATAATCTTAATAATGTGCTGCAGAGGAGAACTAATGACGTAAAAGTGGGAATCAAAGTAAGGCGCTCCTATATGATCCGGCTCGATGGTCCCGCTCATAATTTCGTTGCGAGCATTGAAATGCGAACCATCCTCGCATTTCAATGAGTTAGGTTAGGTTAGTTAGTAGTTTAGTGTTAGTGTAGTTGTAAAAGAAGAAGAATACTAAATAAAAGAATAAAAAAAATATATAAAATAAAGATACTGAAGACGTGGCTGTATGAATTTGATCCTTTGCCTACCAAGAATGGGCAGATTGAACAAAAAAATCAACATTGACAATGACATTCGTCAAATGTCAAATAATGCTAATGCTTGGTGCTTGGCGCGCAAATATCTGATTTAATAAATTTTTGTGCTGTTTGTGTCAAGTAATTAGTTTTACATACAAAAATAATAATTAATCATATAACATGGGCCTCATAGAGTTGTGTGAAAAGTATTTCAAAACTACTAATCTATATGAAGTCCTTGAGATATCTGAAAAGGCTACCGACAAAGAAGGTACACATGTTGCTCATTAATTTTGTAGAGACTCCGCTTTCCATATGAAAGCAATTAATAATTTATTGCTAGTTACCTTTCAATCATAATTTTGAAACGTAGGAAAACCTCTTTACTTAACATACAGTCTGTAACATGACTTAATTTTTTAATATTTTTGTACCTACTTTTAGTAAAAAAAGCTTACCACAAGCTTTCTTTGAAAGTGCATCCAGATCGTGTTAGTGAAAGTGAAAAACTTGAAGCTACAGAGAAGTTCAAAGTGCTTGGTAGCATTCACACAATTCTCAGTGATAAGAACAAAAGGGCACTGTATGATGAGACTAAGAGTGTAGATGATGATGATTACAATGTCATTGTGGATAAAGACTGGACTATTTATTGGCGAATGCTATTCAAGAAAATAACAGATGAGGATATAAAAGCTTACGAGCAGGAGTATGTTGGTAAGGATGAAGAGTTGCTACATAAAAGCTATTTTCTATGACCTACACTTAGACCTAAATGTACCTAACTTACTTATACTTAAATGTAACTTTTAGGGTCTGAACAAGAAAAAAAAGATCTCAAAGTGGCTTACTTAGCTGGAAAAGGAGACATGGACTATATTTGTGATCATGTGCAGTTTGCAAGATCAGACCAAGAATCAAGACTTCGAGAAATCCTTAGTGTTAGTACTTCATTCAAGTTGTTTGAATAGTGTTATTTTTTGTAGTGTTAGTTTGTGTACTATACCTATTATCTTATTTTGTAGGGATTGATAGAAAGTGGTGAAATACCTGCTTATAAAATATTTACAAATGAGCCAGCCAAAAAACGTCAGCGTCGCTGGGCTAAAGAAACCCGTGAAGCTAAGGAAGCTGATGAGTGGAAAAATGAATTGGGATTGGGATCAGGTACCTGAATTCTACGATAGTAGGTTATTTATTTTTTAACTGCCTTGTTTTAACTGTCTATAATGTTTACCTACAGAGAGCAACAGTTTAGAACTAATGATAAAACAAAAACAACAAGCCAGAGCCCAACAAATGGATTCATTCATAGATGATCTAGCAGCAAAATATGGAGGTGGTGATAAAAAGACCAAAGCTTCAAAAAGGAAAGCAGCACCTAAAGCTGAGCCTCCAACTAAAAGTAAAAGGAGAAAATAAAATAAGTTGCATACATTATTTTTATTTATTTGCATATAAAATTTTAGGAATACATTTCTTTATGTAACTTAACACAATTTTATTTCTTCATGAAAATTTTGAAATAAATTATACCATTGTGTGATACATCAAATTGCTTATAATTAATTTCCTTCCTCCATAGCAACTTCTAATGCAGTTTCAGAGTAAAATGGCCCTTGTTCGACATGTGTTTTAAGTCTTGTAATTATACTTGCATCAAATGCCACTGAATTTGCCAGCCTTTTAATAATGTCATATTTTGCTTCCTTTGATTCTTTAGTGAAATCTGTAGACCGATCCAAAATATATTCAATCAAACCTATGGAAGAAGCAATTGGTTAGAAAAATCTGATATGTAGTTGGTTCTAATTATTTTACCATTTTATTTATATAAAAAAAACTTACCTGCTGTTCTTGCCACCAACTCCTCACCCCACTGATGCTGACACACTGCATCTAATAGAGCTAGGCCAGCTAGTCTTATTTCTGGGAAAGGATTTTTGCATATCTCAAATAGTGTCTCCATTGAAGATGGCACAGAACTGAGACTTCTAAACCACTCCCTTGTCATGAGGGTGACTCTGTGATCAACAGGACCACTTTTTGATGCATTAGGGTCTTTATCAATACTAATCAAGTTAGCATAACAATTCAATGCACATATTTTTATTTCTGTAGGACTGTTTCTAATAATTTGTCCTACTTTTTCAACAGCCAATGTATACTTGCTCCCTGTAAAAGTAATGTTTTATAATTTAAAAACTACACCTCATTACAAATAGTGGATTTTCTTGATGGAGAAGTTATTAGTAAGGCTTCATATCAAATTCCGAGTTCTCATATTGAAATATTATACAAACCATAGTTTAATCAAACTCACCTAAAGCAGCCAAGCAAAGCTTTCCTTCTATAGTAGTTCCAATAAAGCCCAATGTGTCTAAAGCGACTGGCAGTATGGTAAGATCTCCTGAGTCAAATGCATTGAATACCATGTCAACTAATACAGGGTATTTATCAAGTATTTCTTTTGGATAGTGATGTGCAATTGATCCAATAAATTTCATGTAACCTGAGAAAACAAATTTAATCAGTATTAATTCTTATAAATTGAACATGATTAGGTAACTCAATCACTATTCCTTACCTGGAGTCAACAGACCACCCAATGGATTATTAGGCAGCTCTATAATTAAGTTAGTAATTCTCTCCAGAGCACCTTGTTTCACAAGATACCCAATACCATGTGGTTTCACAGCCAGCCTTGATAACAATTCCAGTATATTCAACTGATATAAGACATCATTAGACTGCAGTTCAGATACCATGTGATCAATGTATCCTTGATCATTGCACAGCTTGCACAGTTCATAAGATTTTGATGATATGTTCACTATAACCTGAAAGGCAATATTCCTTATTTCTAGGTGTAATATATGGCCTGGGAAGCAGTGGTTAGGTTATGCAATTGCCCTGAAGTACTAGTACTTATTCTGTGCCTGTATGCAAAATTCAGATGATCAACTTTTAAATTGCATATCATATAAACAAATAAAGTTAGCATACAAATTTGATCAATTACAAGGACACAAAGTGTGATCAAAAGCAGCTCTTACCTCATAAGCATTGCATTTACTGCTGGCATTATATTCCAGGGCAATCTTCATCTCTTCTAAAACTTTAGGATATGCATCCAATGGTAAATTGGATGTTATCAGAATAGCTTTGTTAGCTACACCAACATCAGTGTCTATAACAAGCTGTGCCACAGCTACAAACACATCAATAAACTGTGGAACTGGCAACAGATTTTGATCCAGTATGACGGCTTTGTAAACCTAAAAAATATGAATAGATAAAAGGACACATCACTACAGAGCTGCTAGACGCCTTCTAAATGCATACATAAAGAGTTATGACAGGACCTACCTCATCAGTCGCCAGTTTGCGCACACAACTCTTCTCATGTCTTAATAAGTACATAATATGACTTGTAAATTTTTTTACAATTTCTCCAGGCTCAAACTTGTCAAAACAGATCTTCAAGACTTCGCAAGTTAGATCAACTTGTATCCTGAAATAGGATAAACATTTTACAATCAGCTTTCAATGTTTTGAGACCGGCGACAAATTATTAATACGCACTTGTCTGGAACATTCAGGCACTGAACTATTTCCGAAATTCCAACTTCTCTGATGGTTGTTGTAGCTTCATTGGATGGTTTAAATGAGAATAAATTTTTGATTTCATTTAAAGCAGTTGGTCTATGTTCCTCCCTTTGTAGTTGTCTCAAAAACTCTCGATATTGTTCTGCGTCTTGGGCCGTCATGCTGAAAATCTAAATAAGTAACGGCACTGCTTTTTAAAGAATCAAATAGAATTAAGTTAGCATTAAACTAAATAAATTCTAATAGGTAAGTACTACAATTTACTGACATGATGAGTATGCGCAATTTTTTAAGAAATCAACAAAACAAACCAAACACTTTTTTTCTGACAGTAGTAGTAGTAGTATTTATCCACCAGGGGAAAGGCAATGGTACATAGCCATACAGCCAGATCTTGAATAGTCTCATTTTTCGAAGGTAGTAGTAGTGCAGAGTATAAAAAGGCTGTAAAGCCAAATCTGCATATTTTCTAGTCTTGATTTATTTTTCAGAGATCTCCAACGGTGGATTTGATGAAATCAAAAATGGGTTTAAAAATCTGAGGCTTTTTTAAAAGTTCTTGAAGGGATGGCGGGATTGTCTGATATACATATGTTTTGTAATTGATCAATCAGTAGAATTCGCTGAATATTATATGCTGAGCAATCAAATATTATATGATGCAATGTGTGGTCTGCATTAAGAGAGCATTCAGGGCATATAGCGGAGTCTTTTATCCTCATGCGGTGTAAATGAGCATTAAATCTGCAATGGCCAAATCTTAAACGACATATTTGAGTGTAGAATCTTCTGCTGTGAAACGTACTGCTTCTGACAAACCAGGGCTTTTTCATTATTGTTTGATTAATTCCAGCATACCACGCTCCTTTATGTTGAATAGTACGATGCCAATCTTCCATCCATTCTTGAGTTACTTTGTTGCATAAATCAGGAACTAAATCTTGCCACGGAATGTCAATATTTCTTACTTGGTCACCCAGTTCATTTACTGTTCTGGCAAGAAAGTCGGCATTTTCATTACCTGCACAGATTAGTAAGAGTATGTCTAAAGACAGATAGGAAACGGCCCTTTTTGGGCGCCTGAGTTAGTGGAAAATTTTGACAGCTAGCGCATGACCGATGACAGCTGTTTTTTTTGATCATGGCTTCTCTGGCACAGATGATATCTTTGCTCACTAAATTAACGTTATCGTTATTGAATAGGTATTTAATAACGGTACTTACTATACAGTTATATTATTTTTGGCTCAGGAAAAGGGTTTGTCATACTGGATGCGTTCTGCGATCAGGTCAAAGTAATTTCAGCCCACACTAAGAATGAGCAACATTGACCTGACCGCAGAACGCATCTAGTGTGACAAATCCTGAAAATAAAACAGTTAGAAACACTGGAAAAACTTGTATTGTTAAAAGATACAATAAAAATATAATGCAGAACGGAATTGCTAAGACGTATCATAAATATTCAAAGTTTACAATAATTATGTATACGTAGAGTGCAATTGGAGAACTATAATAACTAACCTACATTAAATAAGACTAAAACTACATTTAGTAGAGTGACGACTGACATAATTACTGTACACTCACACCTAACACAAACCGTTACAGATTTCATCATAAGTTCCAAAGTTTTAATTTTATAGCTTACCGTTTAATTGTGAGAAAAAATGTACAATGTAGTTTTATTTATCCCTCGCAACGTTGTTTACAAACAATCAATTGCTATCTCGATTGGATTCAACTGATAACTGCATCTGAAGTATTATAAAAACAAACCATACAACGACTAAACTTCGGTAGAGTTCTCTCGCACTCTTGTCTACCTACTAACCACTTTAAAGCATAAAATACTAACACAACAACGGGCGTATTTTTAAATAAAAGACGACGCTAGGTGAAAAACATTTTTGCTCTTTTAAGGTGCGAGAGACCTCGACAGTACATAGATCTAAGATTAAGAGACAGACAGACACACTTTGCATTTATAATATTATTGTGGATAGAGACCTATTTGTTCAATATTGTACAATTTATTAACTTACTAAAAATATTAACTATTTTAGCCAAATAAATTATACAGACTGTCTCAAAAAATAGTGTCAAGCTAAGCCAAGAATTTAGTTACAGTCGAGCCGAATCCTATAGTTACGTATGACGTTTGTCAATTTTTTATTTTCAATTTTCTAGCATTAAAAATGATAATAATATTAGGAAACAATTTGTGTAGGTTAGAGTTGTTATAATGTATATCTTTTGTTTGTAATTAGTTGGTATTTCTGAATTTTGATTTGAAAAGATGGCGACGTAACAAGGTTTTAGCGACCTGTGGTTGAGCTGTCATACGTAACTTTAGGATTCGGCTCGACTGTTATAAACTTAAATCAGTATCAACATTAAAGAAAACTATTTGCAACAAAAAATACATAAAGGTTTAATTAAAACTATAGGCTAATAACAATGCCAAAATCACACAGTACACCATACTAGTAATTTTAGAATACTTCGATGTATGTATATTCGATACATGTATATTGCACACT
This sequence comes from Pyrausta nigrata, assembly GCA_949316185.1. Taxonomy (NCBI): domain Eukaryota; kingdom Metazoa; phylum Arthropoda; class Insecta; order Lepidoptera; family Crambidae; genus Pyrausta; species Pyrausta nigrata. The sequence continues at coordinate 7,756,816 of OX438945.1, read as the reverse complement.
GATTATGATTAACTGGCATGGAAGAGAAATTATTATAAAAACGAACATAAGTTTGAAAAAATATAAAACAAACATGCCATACAACAACAAACATGCATTAGCTAAACTCCTATTAATTTATACATGCGGAATACATACAAATGAGTAACGAGACGAAAAGGATATTATGATAATGATGAGTCCGAGAATCATGTGTATGTATATATATATATATATATATGCATCATCATAATATCCTTCAGGTTTTGTGAAAGTTACAATAAGTGTACAATGAACATCAAATAGTGACAGTTGTTACAGAATCATTAAGCATTTGACGACTAAGTTTGCCTAACTAACGTTATAAAAATAGGCACTCAAATACACAACTTAATTAAGTAACAAGTAAAGAAGAAAACATAAATAATAATAACATAGTAAGGCACCGGTAATCTTTGTTAATAATTACCACACATACTTTAATATCCGTTACGATTGATGATAATATTTATTTTGTTTTTAATTCATTGACCTTGTATTTGTTTGAAATTAATGCTACAATCTATTGCTTACCAACACAAATATCTTAAACCTCACCTTGTCTGCTTTGACCTAAATATGTTAGATTATATACTACTAATACTAAGGCTAATTTTTTTTTGGAAATTCTTGTGTCTATTGAAAATTTTCATCCTACAACTAGCATACAAAACCACCCTGTATAAAATACAACTACATGTTTAGAATTGAACAACCAAATTCTACAATTATTACCCAAACAATAGTTGTGGTCACGGGTGATTGTGATCACCTTCCTGATCACATCTGCAAGACATTGGATAATTCAACACCACAAAATCAAAAATGACCAAGACTAGTTAAATTATTCATGAAAATTAAGAAAAATATATACCGTCAGGGCCAGAATTTCTTGTATAACAAGGTGATGCATATGAATGATCATTTCTCACATCTGCAAAGATTCATTTTATTTGTTCAATCTTTAGAACTTTCTATTTTATTATGATTATTTCAGATCAAGCGGGCAAGTATGGCATGTTTCACACAATATGAAAAGTAATTTGATGAATAAATTTATGGCAGCACATTACACCTCTGTAGCTTCTTTAGTATGTGTAGATAAGTTAGCTTACATTATTTGTATTGGTACCTTTTTCATACTATTTCACTGAATATAAAAAGTTCTTGAACTACTCACATAGTGAAGGAAATGGTTTGGTTGGCTGCCTCGAAAGAATTTCTGCTGGTGTAAACAATGTTGGACCACAAATCAATAGCCTTCTGTTGTTCTGTATATATTTTTCTTCAAAATGAAGTTGGCAAACCTATAAAATAAACATACACAGGATGTGAGTGCTATGACTGTAAAATAGTGAATAGAGAATAACAAGATGATCTTCTGTTCATCAGGATTATTGAAAAAGCTTTCTTAGTATAATTTACTAGGTGTGTTATGATACTACACAGGATCTTTCTTCGCTTTAGAGGCAGGTGTATCAATTTCTAGGTATTTCAGAGATATCATGTGTATCGATAAATGTAAACTTTAGAACTAACCTTGCAGTGAATAAGCTGATCTTTAGTGAGTGATGCTAGTTCGGGAACAATAGGAATAAGATATTCCATCCAAATTGCTCGCAATCGATCAGTACGAGGCAACCGAAACGTCCTGATGGACTTCCTCTTGTTGGATGGGCACTCCGGAATCACGCAGAATCTCGGCATATCTGAAAGATAAAAGATCAAACAAAAGAGATTTGGTTAATAACAATTAAAACAATTTGCAAGAACTTAATAGAAAATGCAAATAAATAAACGGCCGAATTCGAAAACTCAATGTCTTTTGTTTTTGAAAATACTTTTTTAGTTCTGAACTTTATCACCAGATGTCGTATCGCTACATAGTCTGTGCGAAATAGTGGATCCTGATTTTTGCATAGATTATAATGCGCTGCCCACTAACTCTATGTCATCTCTATGGCCGTTTCCACCCCGTGGCGGGAACCTTGATAGTGAAAGGCGCCCAATTTTATAAAATTTAAAGTTTTTTTATAATTAGTGTACATTTTTTGTTTATATCGTTGTAAATAGATAGTAAATAGTTTGTTTTATATGTGAAAGTGTTGGAGTCATGGGCGGAAAAAGGCTGACCCTCCTGATGGGCCTCCGCCAAGTGACTCTTCATCTGACGAAGAAGATGCTTCGTCTAAGTATCAAATTTATAAAGTACCAGGGTACTCTAGAAAGTACCCTGAAAATTGCAAAAAAACGGAATATATAGTTTTCATATCCCACAAAGAACAAAAACCATTCACCGACAAAGACCGACTTGCCATTTCTCACGCTATACGCAAGTATTGCGTGACTGGTAAACCAGTCCATCTTAAATTTATCAACAAGTACAAAATTGGTATAGCTTTTGACTTATCAAACAATGCAAATGTCTTTTTACAGAACAGGAAACTTTTAGATGATCTTGCTCTCAAAGCTTTAATTCCGGCGAGTGACACAGAGGTGACTGGGGTTCTTGCCTCAGTACCCACTGATTTATCGAATAAAAAGATTTCAACTTTAATTGGCAGTTCCCGTAATGTCATTCAAGTCCGGCGTTTCATGCGACGAGTGCGGAGTGAGGGTGGTGCGGTCTCGTACCAGCCCACGCAGACTGTAGCGGTGACGTTCGCCTCTACAGAGCTCCCGCAGTACGTATACCTTGACTCGTGAAGACATGAGGTAAGTGTGTACGTATCGCCGGTGAAGCAGTGTTTGCGCTGTTTGAAGTTCGGACATATTGCACAATATTGCAAAAATTCTGAAGTATGTTTCATATGCTCAGGTGCACATAATTTTAAATCTTGTACAGTTGACCAAAAAGATGCCAAATGTATAAACTGTGGTGGCAACCACGTTGCTATTTCTAATTCTTGTCCACAAAAGAAAGCCAAACTTGAAGAAAATAAAATAAAATCCAGAGCTACCACATATTCAGAACTTTTTAAAGAAAATACTTTTCCTCAATTATCAATGAGAAATATTGAAACTCAGTTGGAAAACCTAACAAAATCTGATTTTTTTATGAACATTTTAACAAACGCTGTCACCAAATTAATATTGAACCAAAAAGACAATCCTATAAACTCTACCTCTATTAAAGAAACTTTACACCTTACTCTCCGAAACAGCTCTTCTTTTCCAGTAAATGGATCTTAACATTCTGCAATGGAACGCCCAGAGTATAAATAGCAATAAGATTTTACTTTCAAAATTTTTATATGATAATAACATTCACATAGCAATAATCTCTGAAACTTGGCTTACGCCTATTAAAACTTTTAATATTAAAGGATATATAACTGAAAGAAATGATTTAGGCAACCAACATAATGGAGTAGCTATTTTAATTCACAATAGTATAGATTACAGGAAAATTAATACTTATTCTGATGATTCTTTACAAAACATTTGTGTTAGAATAACTGTACATAATGTAGAAATAAGTATTGTTAGTTTTTATTGCCCTTCGAATTCTACGCCATCTTTTGATAAACTTAAATTTCAATCTCTAATAGATTCAATACCTGAACCAATGATTTTCGCCGGTGATTTTAACGCTCATCACACTCATTGGGGATGTCACACAATAGATTCGAGAGGCAGAGACATTTTAGATATAATTGACAATAGGTGATTTGGTATTATTAAATAATCGTCATGTAACAACTGTTGGATCTCTGTCATGGCGTTCAAATGCTTTGGATTTATCATTAGTTTCTTCATCTTTAGCTCTTTCTTGTAACTGGTCCGTCCATAACGATCCTCTTAGCAGTAGTTATCATCTTCCTGTAATAATAAAAGTTTTTGTAAATAATAATAATGTAAATAGGGATGTGTTGTATAATAATTGTATCATACATTCTCCAATTTATCCTAACTTTAAAAGTGTGGATTGGAAAATGTATGAGCGAATTGTTGATTTGGAGCTGTCTGACTTTGAAATCGAAAAATATTCTCCGCTAGATGCTTACTCCACTTTCATTAGAATTTTACACACTACTATAAATAAGTGCCTTCCAAACCACTATTTATCTAAGTCTTGCCCTACTTCTATCAACAGTAGTAGCACTACTACTGGGAACATAGGAAATTCAAAAATCCTCCTCTTCCTTGGTGGAACAAAGCATGTACAGATGCTGTTCAAAATTCTAAATCTGCATATGTTAACTTAAAAAACAATCCCTCAGATGAAACATATATTGAATTTAAGCGTTTGCAAGCTTTAAAAAAACTCACCTCGAAAACGGTTAGATCCAATAGCTGGATTGAATTGTGCAACTCCTTTAATCGATGTACTCCCTTGTCGACAATCTGGAATTTTATGAGAAAATTCAATAAAACATATTCCTGGGCTAATAACGATGATAGTTGGGTTTTAGATTTTCTTCGTGAGTACACTCCTGATTATGTAAATAACAAAACAAACATTCCTTCCATTAGTGGTACAAATTCTGTAAATAGTTTCTTGACTGATGCCTTCACAAAAAATGAGTTAATTACTGCCCTATATTCTAGAAAGGATAGTGCTTTTGGTCTTGATGGTGTTCCTTACATGATGTTGAAAAAGCTTAGCTGTATGGGATTGGACATGTTTCTATTAATATTAAATAATCTTTGGCTAGCTAATGATATACCACATTCTTGGAAGTCTGTTTGTATAGTTCCCATATTAAAACCAGATAAGCCGCGATCTAGTCCAGACTCTTATCGCCCTATCGCACTAACATCTTGTGTAGGAAAAGTATTTAAACAGCTATTAAAACAAAGACTAGAATTTTATATAGAAAAAAATAACCTTTTACCCTCTAATCAATACGGCTTTCGTAGGGGTATGTCTGCTCGTGAAAGTATTTGTCAATTACAGCTTGATATACAAAGTAGTTTAAATAATAATTATTTTTTGATGTCTGTGTTCTATGATGTTTCTGGAGCTTTTAATAATGTAAATGTTGATATTTTGGGCAATGAACTACTTTCTATTGGGATTCCAACCAAAGTGGTTCATTGGGTTCAAAAATGTTTTGCTAATGACAGTAGGCTGGTTGATGTCTTAGAAAAAATTCAAAATAAAAGCTTGAGACTTATAACTGGAGCATTTAAAAGCACTCCCATAAATGCAATGCAAGTTGAATGTAGACTTCCTCCCTTAAGTATAAGGTTCTCATATTTAAAAGAGAGATTCATATTAAAACTATACAGTAAAATAATAATCACCTGTTTCTAAACTTAAAACTTGCTCCACCTCCTCCCATACGTAATTCTCTTTACATATTGCAGGGCTTGATACAATTCATAAATTTTCTTGAAACTTTGCAAATACATAGGTCTTCTGTTCTGCCATGTTATGTTGGAGTCTTTCAAAGTCACTTTCCTGCAATCAACATTATTATTGATCATAATTTGTTCTCAAAAGAAGATGTTTATAGTAAATTCTCTGAATTTGATGATTGTAGATTTGTATTTACTGATGGGTCCAAAAATGAGTCTGCTGTTTCTTTTGCTGTTTTTGATAGTTTGTTAAATACTGGAACTGGTTATAAAATGAATTCAAACAAGCATATTCACAGCTGAGGCTGTGGCTATTCTTGCCGCTTTGAAACACATAAAACACAAAAATAGTGCTAGTCTTAAATGGGTAATAGTCAGTGATATTAAGAGTGTTTTGGAAAATCTAAAAAATAATGAGGTGCTTGTGGCGCAGTGGCGGCAGCGCTTTGGTAGTGATACCAAAAGTTAAGCAACCCACGGCGCGGTCGTGATTGGATGGGTGACCATTCCGACCATTTAAGTGACGTCCATGACAAGCATCTCCGTGCTTCGGAAGGCACGTTAAGCAGTTGGTCCCGGCTAATATCTGTGGTATTAGTCGTTAAGCCTAGTCAGAGGCCCTAGGGCGGCTTGATAACTTCTGACAGTAAGGTTTGTCACTTGCCTTACATACACCCCTCCACCAATCCGCACTGAGCCCGCGTGGTGAAGTATGGCTCGTTCCTCCTCATAGTTGAGGTGAGGCCTTTTCCCAGCAGTGGGATCTAATAGGCTGACTTATAAAAAATAATAAATTTAATGCTAACACTAACTATTTGATTGTTGCAATCAAACAGTTATGGTTGGAATTAATATCAATAAATAATTTCAATATTTCTTTTATGTGGGTACCGTCTCATGTTGGTGTCATAGGTAATGAGAGAGCTGACTTTTTAGCTAGAACTATAACAAATTGTGCTACAATAGTCCCCGATTCTAGCAGTACTCTAGATGTCCATTTACCTTGTTCTGATATTGTTCCTCTTTTAAAGAAAAGGTCCATTGACATTTGGAAAAAACATTATAATCATATAGTTCAAATTGAAAAGAAAGGTTTGTGGTATGATGAGTGTAATGCCCAAATTGGAGTTATGCCTTGGTTCTGCAAAGGTGACACCTATTTAAACATGAAATTTTACACTTCTATTCTGAGGCTACGTTTTGGACATTTTCCGCTTGAAAATGGTGGATAGCTCACATTGTGATTATTGTGATGTTGCGGTAGAGCAAACTCTATCACACATATTCTTTGTTTGCTCGGCCTTTGGCATTCAGCGCCTTGTGCTTATGGACGAGCTGATTAAAATTTATGGCAAGCCTAATTTGGTGCCGCGCTCCATTTTGTAAATAGCCTCTTCTTGTAAATAGCCTGACTTACATACCTCTCTACAAATTTGTTCTCTGTACGGTTTGCAGAATCTAATGTTTTTTTGTAAATATGTATAAATCTAGGTGTTGTTCAATCGTTGTAAATACTTTGAATTGCTCAAATCAAAATACTTCTTGCTTATTGTTTTTTTTAATCGCTTGTGCTTTTTGATAACCACGGGGTGGAAACGGCCATAGAGATGACATAGAGTTAGTGGGCAGCGCATTATAATCTATGCAAAAATCAGGATCCACTATTTCGCACAGACTATGTAGCGATACGACATCTGGTGATAAAGTTCAGAACTAAAAAAGTATTTTCAAAAACAAAAGACATTGAGTTTTCGAATTCGGCCGTTTATTTATTTGCATTTTCTATTAAGTTCTTGCAAATTGTTTTAATTGTTATTAACCAAATCTCTTTTGTTTGATCTTTTATCTTTCAGATATGCCGAGATTCTGCGTGATTCCGGAGTGCCCATCCAACAAGAGGAAGTCCATCAGGACGTTTCGGTTGCCTCGTACTGATCGATTGCGAGCAATTTGGATGGAATATCTTATTCCTATTGTTCCCGAACTAGCATCACTCACTAAAGATCAGCTTATTCACTGCAAGGTTAGTTCTAAAGTTTACATTTATCGATACACATGATATCTCTGAAATACCTAGAAATTGATACACCTGCCTCTAAAGCGAAGAAAGATCCTGTGTAGTATCATAACACACCTAGTAAATTATACTAAGAAAGCTTTTTCAATAATCCTGATGAACAGAAGATCATCTTGTTATTCTCTATTCACTATTTTACAGTCATAGCACTCACATCCTGTGTATGTTTATTTTATAGGTTTGCCAACTTCATTTTGAAGAAAAATATATACAGAACAACAGAAGGCTATTGATTTGTGGTCCAACATTGTTTACACCAGCAGAAATTCTTTCGAGGCAGCCAACCAAACCATTTCCTTCACTATGTGAGTAGTTCAAGAACTTTTTATATTCAGTGAAATAGTATGAAAAAGGTACCAATACAAATAATGTAAGCTAACTTATCTACACATACTAAAGAAGCTACAGAGGTGTAATGTGCTGCCATAAATTTATTCATCAAATTACTTTTCATATTGTGTGAAACATGCCATACTTGCCCGCTTGATCTGAAATAATCATAATAAAATAGAAAGTTCTAAAGATTGAACAAATAAAATGAATCTTTGCAGATGTGAGAAATGATCATTCATATGCATCACCTTGTTATACAAGAAATTCTGGCCCTGACGGTATATATTTTTCTTAATTTTCATGAATAATTTAACTAGTCTTGGTCATTTTTGATTTTGTGGTGTTGAATTATCCAATGTCTTGCAGATGTGATCAGGAAGGTGATCACAATCACCCGTGACCACAACTATTGTTTGGGTAATAATTGTAGAATTTGGTTGTTCAATTCTAAACATGTAGTTGTATTTTATACAGGGTGGTTTTGTATGCTAGTTGTAGGATGAAAATTTTCAATAGACACAAGAATTTCCAAAAAAAAATTAGCCTTAGTATTAGTAGTATATAATCTAACATATTTAGGTCAAAGCAGACAAGGTGAGGTTTAAGATATTTGTGTTGGTAAGCAATAGATTGTAGCATTAATTTCAAACAAATACAAGGTCAATGAATTAAAAACAAAATAAATATTATCATCAATCGTAACGGATATTAAAGTATGTGTGGTAATTATTAACAAAGATTACCGGTGCCTTACTATGTTATTATTATTTATGTTTTCTTCTTTACTTGTTACTTAATTAAGTTGTGTATTTGAGTGCCTATTTTTATAACGTTAGTTAGGCAAACTTAGTCGTCAAATGCTTAATGATTCTGTAACAACTGTCACTATTTGATGTTCATTGTACACTTATTGTAACTTTCACAAAACCTGAAGGATATTATGATGATGCATATATATATATATATATATACATACACATGATTCTCGGACTCATCATTATCATAATATCCTTTTCGTCTCGTTACTCATTTGTATGTATTCCGCATGTATAAATTAATAGGAGTTTAGCTAATGCATGTTTGTTGTTGTATGGCATGTTTGTTTTATATTTTTTCAAACTTATGTTCGTTTTTATAATAATTTCTCTTCCATGCCAGTTAATCATAATCAGTGTGCAATATACATGTATCGAATATACATACATCGAAGTATTCTAAAATTACTAGTATGGTGTACTGTGTGATTTTGGCATTGTTATTAGCCTATAGTTTTAATTAAACCTTTATGTATTTTTTGTTGCAAATAGTTTTCTTTAATGTTGATACTGATTTAAGTTTATAACAGTCGAGCCGAATCCTAAAGTTACGTATGACAGCTCAACCACAGGTCGCTAAAACCTTGTTACGTCGCCATCTTTTCAAATCAAAATTCAGAAATACCAACTAATTACAAACAAAAGATATACATTATAACAACTCTAACCTACACAAATTGTTTCCTAATATTATTATCATTTTTAATGCTAGAAAATTGAAAATAAAAAATTGACAAACGTCATACGTAACTATAGGATTCGGCTCGACTGTAACTAAATTCTTGGCTTAGCTTGACACTATTTTTTGAGACAGTCTGTATAATTTATTTGGCTAAAATAGTTAATATTTTTAGTAAGTTAATAAATTGTACAATATTGAACAAATAGGTCTCTATCCACAATAATATTATAAATGCAAAGTGTGTCTGTCTGTCTCTTAATCTTAGATCTATGTACTGTCGAGGTCTCTCGCACCTTAAAAGAGCAAAAATGTTTTTCACCTAGCGTCGTCTTTTATTTAAAAATACGCCCGTTGTTGTGTTAGTATTTTATGCTTTAAAGTGGTTAGTAGGTAGACAAGAGTGCGAGAGAACTCTACCGAAGTTTAGTCGTTGTATGGTTTGTTTTTATAATACTTCAGATGCAGTTATCAGTTGAATCCAATCGAGATAGCAATTGATTGTTTGTAAACAACGTTGCGAGGGATAAATAAAACTACATTGTACATTTTTTCTCACAATTAAACGGTAAGCTATAAAATTAAAACTTTGGAACTTATGATGAAATCTGTAACGGTTTGTGTTAGGTGTGAGTGTACAGTAATTATGTCAGTCGTCACTCTACTAAATGTAGTTTTAGTCTTATTTAATGTAGGTTAGTTATTATAGTTCTCCAATTGCACTCTACGTATACATAATTATTGTAAACTTTGAATATTTATGATACGTCTTAGCAATTCCGTTCTGCATTATATTTTTATTGTATCTTTTAACAATACAAGTTTTTCCAGTGTTTCTAACTGTTTTATTTTCAGGATTTGTCACACTAGATGCGTTCTGCGGTCAGGTCAATGTTGCTCATTCTTAGTGTGGGCTGAAATTACTTTGACCTGATCGCAGAACGCATCCAGTATGACAAACCCTTTTCCTGAGCCAAAAATAATATAACTGTATAGTAAGTACCGTTATTAAATACCTATTCAATAACGATAACGTTAATTTAGTGAGCAAAGATATCATCTGTGCCAGAGAAGCCATGATCAAAAAAAACAGCTGTCATCGGTCATGCGCTAGCTGTCAAAATTTTCCACTAACTCAGGCGCCCAAAAAGGGCCGTTTCCTATCTGTCTTTAGACATACTCTTACTAATCTGTGGTTCCCGCGCTTTTTCCCCAACCATGACATGCACTGACCATGACATGCCATATTCTGGGTAGGCAAAGGATCAAGTCTATAAAGCCACGTCTTCAGTATTTTTATTGGTATCATTTTTCATAAATGTATGCATGCGATGATTAGTGATGCGCAGAGGGATCTGGATCTGCTGACCGAATGGTTCAAGTATAATTTACTAACAGTTAACGCATCTAAAACCTTGTTCATGATCTTTGCAGCAAAAAACAAACCTCAACAGCTTACTCCTCTTACAATAAAAAATGAGATCATACAACGTTCTCATCAGGAAAAATAACTGCGGTTAGTAGACTCTAAAATGGATAATATTCCCCCTGATCCTCCTGATTCATCTCCATCATCAATGGAATTGCCATTTCTGTGTTGTCCATGTTCTCGCAATCTGGATCCGGAACTAAAAGGCGCCGAGATAGATACCGAGATTCCTTCCGAACCGGCATAGAGATCCATAATCGACCCATAGATGTATTCCTTAATGTCGTCTCCTAGCGACCAACCGGTGTACACGCACCCCTCTATCGTAATCGAACCCAAAACGTACGGAACTAATGATAAAGGGCCATTTATCGTGCACGTGTCTAAAGAGGAGACAGGGTGTACTCCCGGACGTCATTTAGAACCGCTGAAAGGACTTGTCCATTAATGGTTTTTAATTAGTCAATATTTCTAACCAGAATTAACTAAATATTTAAAAGTTTACAAAAACTTGCCTTTCTGCATAATTAATATATTTTTTAAGGCCTCCGATTCAGAGAAAAATTGAAATTAATTTTACTCTTTGTCTGTACAGAAACCGCACCTTCGCCTATATCAATTAACGCATGAAAAAAAATTGGCTGCAAAATTGACATTCCATTGACAGTAGTACCTGGTAGTACCTATTATATAATCTGTGGTAGTACCTTGTAGTATTTACCACCAGTGGAAAGGCAATGGTACATAGCCATACAGCCAGGAAATACAAGTAAGTGATCAATGGATGATGCCTGTTACAAAAAATATTTTTTCTCAAAAATGGAGGCGTTTAAAATTCTGATTTCTATGGTTACGTGTTTCATATTTTTGTAGCTCAAAGATAAATATAGGTTTATTAGTGGTTGGTGATATCTTAGAATAAAAAACCAGCCTCCATACAAAAAGAGGACAAGTCCTTTGGCAAAATTGTCAATAATAAAATTCAAAATGTCGCTATGGATGGTGTTAAGAAAATAGGCAGAAATCGTATTTCTGTTGAATTCACTACAGGTTCTGATGCAAATAACTTCCTGGCTATGAAATTCTACAGTTGCATAAATACTCAGCATCCATCCCCACCTTCAACGTAACTCGTATGGGGCTTATAAGAGGCATACCGACTGACATGACAATGGCGGATCTGGCAGTTTAACAACTCCTGACGGCTGCGGCATATTATTGAAGGCTAGACGCATCAATAACGGTCAATCGTCTTGGATTCCCATTCAGTTCGTTGTAGTAACACACATCAATTCCGGTAGAAACATACCAACTCCCATCCATACAGTGCCTAAACTGCTGTCCCTTTGGGCATGTTATGGCTCAATGCCGATCGCAGTCGAGGAGCTTCAAATGTTCCCTACCTCGTAACGCTGAGACATGCGATATACCGAAAGAGAATGCAACGTGTATCTTTTGCACAGGCTCACACTACGCACTTAATAAATATTGTAAAGAACACTTCAGACAAAAATCAATCAAGCTCGCAATGTCTCAAGACAATATCTCGTACAGTCAAGCAGCTTCCGAATTCCCGTCGGCCCGCAAATCATACGTCGACACGGTCAAAACTGTTTATGCCCCATCACCATCCCCAGTCCAATCCTCCCCTGTCAATCCAACCTCTGTAACTCTCACCATGTATCCTGGGGTTCCCACCACACTAATCCTTCAGGCTCATTGCTGATGGACCTCTTGGCTTTCCAACCCGTAGAGTTACCCCTAAAAAGCCTAAAAGCCCTAAAAGCTTCCGCAAGCGACCACATCCCTCTTAAGAAACCAAATCGGAAAAAAAATCTCCCCCCTGGTGGGACGCTGAATGCTAAGATGCTATTCTCAAACGCAAACAGGCAGAAAAAAGATTCAACTTAGCGATGACCATGGACAACTATTATATCGAACCAACAGACAGATGCCCGGGTCATGTTTTGCGAAAGTATGTTCCCTCGAACGCCTTCCGGTATGGTATGGAACTAAATTAGAAGATTTCGTCAGTCCCAAAACATTATTAACCCTTCTTCTAATGACCCATCAAGCTAGCTCGAAGCCTTTTCAGTTAAACTTGCTCCCCCCTTCGTTCCTTCTTTAGGCTGTCTCCCTTTTGATATTGGCCGGAATATCCTTCTCCTCCGACGAGCTTTTATGCGCCTTGGACGGACTCCACGGCCTTTTTCTCCCGGTCCAGCTGGAATTCCCTACTCCTTTTTAATAAAATCTCCCGATAATGCTAAATTTATTTATTTAAACTTGATTAAAATAAAAAATAAATAGGTAATTCCTTCTTCGACTTAGGTACAGTTCCCGAGTCTCGGAAGCAGCAGATTGTGATTCCCACCCCTAAGCCCGGGAAGGATCCCATCAATCCCAACTCGTACCGTCCGATTGCCTTATCCTCTACCCCGTTAAAGATTATGGAGCATATGGTTAGGATCCGTCTGGAGTGGTTTACAATCTCAAAACAGGCTGGCGAAGTCTCAGTACGGATTCTGGAAGCGATGAAGCACTGTCTATAATCTGAGTATATTAACCACCGACATTCGGCTAGCTTTAAAAAAGAAGCAGTACCTAGTAGGAGTATTCCGGATTGTTTCTTCTGCCTACGACAATGTTCTTCCAGTACTCAGGCAAAAACTGCAACAACTGAGTAGATATCTCAGAGAGGCTCATCTTCTCTGAGATACCTACATCATATACAACATGTTGATGTCGAGGTCGATTATATTAAGTAACCAGAACGATCTTCTCCCCCCTAGATTAGTTTGGAAAGGCTTACCACAAGGCTCGGTTATCAGCCCTTTGTTATACAGCATATACACCCATGACTGCCTCGTTGGCCTAGTGGCTAGCACGCTGGGTACTATCCACGAGGTCCCGGGTTCGAACCCCGGGTCGGGCCGAGAGTGTTTGGGTTTTTCTGTTTTGAAATTACTCAGATATAGTTTCGGAGTCACGAAGTTGGTGGTGTTAACACCCCCGTGCCTCGAAAAGCACGTTAAGCCGTTGGTCCTGCGCCTCATCTCTCTACGGTCATGTCGGACTGCATTCTCACCGAATTATGAGAGTGAAGGAACAGAGAGTGCACCTCTGTATTGCGCACACGCTTGTGCACTATAATATGTCCTGCGCGGTTGGCTAATATCTCAACAGAGATTAGCCAACTGCGCAGTCGAAATCGGCCGCCGTAGTCGAAATCGGCTAGGAGGACATTGTACACCCATGACCTGAAGACGACAGTGGATCCATTTTGTAATATCCTCCAATATGCTGATGACATCGTACTCTATAGTACTACAAGCACAATTTCGGAAGCTTCCTCTCATCTAAATTCAGCACTGCAGTACCTCGGTGACTGGCTGTTATCTCATGGTCTCTCACTCTCAGTTCAAAAATGTTATTGCGTCTTGTAGTAATAGGAGACTTGTACCGGATCCTGAAATATTTTTTGAAGGTGAAATTATCTCAGTTGATAATCAAGCCAGGTTCTTGGGCCTAATTCTTGACAGCAGGCTTACCGGTGTTCCTCACTGCGATTATATCTAAAAAAGCCGAGAAAGGCGCATCCTCCGTGCCCTGTCAGGGGTCCGGTGGGGCGCTCACCCTTACTATGAAAATCTCCTATATAATGCAGTGGTCCGCAGCCATCTGGATTATGCCTCTTTCCTTCTTAATCCATGCAACAAAGTGGCACTAGATAAAATATCTTAGATCCAATCGAAGTGTCTGCGTATCATTCTAGGAGCAATGAAGTCTTCACCTATCAACGCCCTCCAAATCGAGAGCGTCTCTATCTACGCAGACAATATCTGACCGATCGCTACTTCACCAGAATCTTGCACAACCCTCATCACCCTCTTCAGGAAAAATTACGTCTGCTCTCTGCATTCTACCCTCCCGTGGATATCCTGAGTAAGTGCCCGTGCATCCTCCTTTGTTTCCAAAAGTTTGCTAACCTTCATCTTCCGATAGAAATGTTTCCACTAAATCCTCTTTTCAGCTACGGTTATGACTCAGATTTTTCGCCCTGAATTTCGGCATCTCAAAGGATTCTGTTTCTGCACCACAGATTTTTCTATCTATTCTTTCAGAAAAGTGGAAAGACTGGGTCCCTATGTAAACAGATGCATCAAAATTATCTGACGCTGACTTTGTCGGCGCCGCTGTCTGGATCCCAAAATTCAAAATTGTTTTAAACTATAAATGCCCCTCAGTTGCCTCTATCTTTACTGGGGAATCATTGGCTATCCTTGAAGCTATCTTGTTCGCTGAAGTATACCTATCTTCTCAGATTCCCTTAGTTGTCTACAGACTGTTTACAGTACACAGAGAGATACGCGGCAATGAGAGTGCCGACTCCTGTGACAAAAGTGCTTACATCCCTGGATCCTTGGACCATTTTAAATGTTTCTCGCAGGATTTGGCCTCTCTTCCCCGTTCACATCTGTACAAATCATGGAACACCCACTGGCAAAACACAAAAAGAACTGTTGGAAAATATTATGCTGGTATACAAGAAGAGATCCCGAATAAACCATAGTACTTTAACGGAAAAAACTTCAGAAGGACATCATTTCCATCCTTTGAAGACTTTGTATAAGGCATGCATGCATGTACACCGGTTCATTTAGCTAAAATTCATATCAAAGACTCCTCATTGTGTAAATGTGGTCTTGTAGAGGGCACAACGGATCATATATTTTTTAACTGTAGCAAAGTAGGCAAGGCACTCCACGACTTCATCCCTAAAGATATTCCCCGTCCCACTAACATTAAATGTCTACTCAAATTAATTAGCACCCCAGTTTTAGGCATCTTATCTAAATTTATTAAAGATAATAACATCAGACTGTAAACTATCACATAGTAACATGTAAACTATCAAATAAAAATGATTTTTTTTCTCATTTTTATTTGTCACCTCTCCAAATTACCTACCTCTACCCTCTGTCTTTTTTTATATTTTTTATAGTATCGGTTTTAACAATGTAGTGTCTTAATAAACAATGTTTTGTCCCTTTTTTAGTTAAATCTGCCTAATTTAATATATAATGCCAAAGTTTTTATTGACACACACAGTAAAAAAACGTGCCAAAGCAACTGACGTGATATTGGCGGAATTCAATGGGGAGGTGTTTAGCAGATGATCTGTGATCAGTCGGCCATAAATTGAAAGAAGTAAAAGATACGGTTTTTGGGATTTCGTATCAGTGCATCACTTTGAAGAAACGACTTACTGAGTCGCTTCGGTAAACAGCGACAGTTTAGTTCATAGTCACATTATCAAGATAAATCCACCGCATAGCAACATACAGGAAAGATTGCATAAAGAAATAAATTTAAATATATCGAGGATCGAACATGCAAAAGGAGGTGAGTGAATAGAAAGGTCTTTGATATAACAAGCTTATAAACATATACTTAATTAGTTTGTTATGATGACAATAGTGTTGGTAACATTATGTGTACGACTTTTTAGCCCGCCAATCTAAAAATTCATCAATATCTTCTTCATTTTCTGATTCAACACGTTCATCTTCATCCATTTGTTCTGAATCTTGAGTTTTCTTCTTTGTTTCTTCTTTTTTTAATTCTAAGTCCAAAACTCTGAAAGATGTAATAAGATTTTCATGAAATAAATTTGTTTAAGTTAGGAGGACCATACAAATACAATCTGATATGAAGTTATAATATTCTAGCAACGTTTTTAAAAGCAAATTCAAAACAACTTTTATTAATAGAAATACTTTGAAATCCTTAAAAAAAATCGCGTTTCCATACTAAAATATACGTAGACTTTCTGCGCGCACAAAAACTTTCAAAGTTTTGATTAATAATTATACCTGTCTCCCATACTCCGGAACATAAATAAGTTTTACACTGACTAGCACTGTTTGCCTCTAAGTATTAGTATTTATTTCATATGTAGTCAAAAATAATCATTATTTTTCTTTACCTTGACCAGTTTCTTATTTGTTCGTCGATTTCGTCAATTTGTCGCTCTGTTGTCGCTTCTTCTTGTTCGCCAGCTATAATTTCAGCAGAAGCAGTTGCTTCTTCTTTTATTTCTTTCTGAAACTTTTCCCATTCTTCTTCCACAGGATCTTTGTATTCAATATTTCTGACCTAAAATTATTAATAAAATAAAATTTTTTTCTTCACCATGCAACAACAAGAGATAAACTGGATCGATGTATGCAAAAAAGATCCCCATTCCCCATTAACACAAACCCCATTCTATGGTAATTGCCTTTGAAGTTTATAGAGGTATTTATTTGGATTTGTAGTAAAATTTTATATGTTTTAAATTTGATATTTATATATTGTGCACTAAACAAATTTACATGTAGTTTGAAGTGAATAAATTGAAATGGTTTATTAAATATTCGGCAAAACTTGCACCTGATCATTATTACAAAATATTTTTTGTATGGACTCAGCTGTGTAATGTTAAAAATGTTTCAAAATTTAACAGAAGTGTTTTACATCTTGTTTTGATAAAAATACTATACCCTACTCCTTGTCAAAACCAAAATCCGGTTCATCTTAAAAACCTTTTACATTGTCAATTATTTACCCGTTCCCTTTAATTTTAAAGCAGTTAATCAGTGCAATCATATGGTATAAATGGGATAATGATTTCAAATCGTTTAACTTGTAAATATAGAGTATTTGAAAAAAAAAATTACTGTAGGTACCAAAAATTGCAATAAACGTGCGGCGCGTACGTATCCTACCTTGGCTTAGGTGGGATCTCATAGACTCAAAGTCTAATCTTCGTATTCATCTCGTCGAACCTTATTGATTGATACCCATGACATGATAATTTGGTAAGAAAATGTCATTTTGCAATATTTTCAGCAAACCCTTTCATTATATACCTAAATCAAATGGCTGCATTTAGAATAGCCAATCCGCCACCTTGGAACGGCCGCCATGTTGGATTTAGGTTACGTGATAATTTTTTTCGTATTCCTGACAGAAAACTTTTTTATTTGATACCATATCATGGGGGTGCATTTCAAATAGCCTGTCCGCAATCTTGGACGTCCGCCATATTGGATTTAAGTCACGTGACTATATTTTCGTATTCCTGACAGCAAACCCTTTCATTTGATACCCATATCATGGGGGTGGATTTCAAACAGTCAGTCCGCCATCTTGGGGAGGCCGCCATATTGGATTTGTAATGACGTTTCTTAGCTAGTCATGTATTGTAATCAGAACTCGAGCGTGTGCAAAATTTCATCCTAATCAAAGACCGGGAAGTGGGTCAAATTAAGATTCCAAGATTTTCTTACATACATAGTTATTTACAAGTGAAGCTAATAAAAGCGTGATAAAAATAAATAATGTTACCACTGTTAATAACAAGTATCAAGACCAATTATTTGCTTACTAAGCTACAAGTATTTAAACGACAGCAGCGCCTCCATTAATTTTCTACTCTTTATTGTTGCACCTGTATGCATTTAAAAAAATGGTCTCCTACTGGTGACTATTGTCACTGAGATCATACGGATTATCCTCTATTATTAACATAGAGTTAAGTGTAGTCGAAGATCGTAGGTTCAAATCCTACCCGTGTGGTTTTTTGGTTTCTTATTTAAACTTAAGAGTTATGAATCATTGATATTCTAAAATATTCCGCTTATTCAGAGTACATAGCCCATAAAGACCTGAAATTTTCAATTTTGTTGGTAGACCATTTTTGCATAAATCGGTCTACCTAAAAAATATAAAAAAAATCCCTGACTGACTAAAAAAAACTGAGGGCTTAGTGCAAGTTCTTTCGCGCGCTCACCTCGGTGGTCAGCGCCCTTAACTAGGCCTATTTCACTCCATGTACTGGCGCGCCACGGTATCCGGCCAGGATAGAAATTACGTAGGTTGTCGGCAAAGACGCGCGCGCGCGAATGAGTTTTCCTAGCAAAGAAAGATGTCTCGTAATTTACGAGTATGTGCAGTAAAAGGTTGAAAATGATCAAAATTGAAGAAGTAAGTACGCCAAAGAAATTTACTTTTATTTCCACTACCTGTTACGGAAGAGAGGTGAGTAGGTATTATCGCTTATTTAACTTTGCCCTTTGCTATAAAATATTTTTTATGTTATATTTCACTTGCTTGGCGTTTAAATGACATATATCAGAGCCATCGGTAAAATCCAATGTAGTAGTTAGGTATAACGAGTACCTAGACTAAAAAAACTGTTATAGTCTGTTTTAATTATATTATAGGTTATGGGCCCAGACGTGTGGCCCACGGGCCCGAGTGAATGGAACGTAGACTCTGAAGCAAGTGCACACATGACTGTAAATAAATATTGGGTAACGAACGTGAAAGCTCCGTGTTTACCAGAAATCGTCATGTGAAACAAAAATGCCATCGGCTAATGAAACAAAAATGCCAGTCTTGTGTTCCGGAGACGTAAATATATCTCAGAGTTGGATTGTCATATCACAGTAAAAGACGTCTGTGTGTTCCCAGTTTAACGACGAACCGTTAGTGAACTCATGAAGAACGGTAATAAAGATGAATTCACTGCTGATAATTGTTATATTCGAGACAAGAATGATGTTTTAGTTGCGACAACAGATCTGGCAGATGGTGTATATAAACTGAGATTACAATCTACACACATATTGATGGCTACTCAGTCTCAGAAAGTAATCAGTGGAGATTTGTGGCACCGACGTCTGGCACATATAAACAGTCAAGACTTGAATAAGATGAAAAATGGAATCGTTGATGGCATTTCTTATTCCAGTAATGTTGACATGGCTAGCCATGACTATGACATGGCTGACTAGTCAGATTGTATATACCACATGTTGTGCTGTTTGTGGACGACTATAGTCGAATGAGATTCATATATTTTATCAAAAATAAGAGTAAAGCATTTAGAAAGTTTAAAGAGTACAAATCAGAGGTTGTTGAAAAGATAAAAATACTGTTATCACCAGTAGAGATGTGATTTTGCTGGAAGAAGAGGCAGATCAGAAGAAAACAGACAAAGATACGGTCATCTGGATTTCTAATGAGTCATCTGCGGAGAGTACAGAGGGCAGCAATTCAGTGGGGAATACTCGCCTTTTCCTGACCAGAATGGTTCACATTACTCTTTAGATTCTTCAGTATATGCAGATGGTAGTGAAACATTAACTGATTCACCATCAAGCCGAGTTCCAGACCAAAAAGAGAATCCAGTAAATCCAGGTGATGTAGAATTATCTTAGAAAACAAGAAGACCACCTCAACCGTATGGCTTTAGCAACTTATGTATTTTTAATACTGCTCCATCTTAATAGTATAGATTTTAGTTAATTTTTTGTAAACAAAAGTGGTGGAATGGTGTTAAAACTTTGGCTTGGTATGAGAGTCAAAGATTGTTTAGCCAAAATTGGTTTTAAAAATAGTCAATACAAACCATGTTTGTTTACAAAACTTGATGAAATGTTAAGATCATAGTAGGACTAAATACTGTATGTTCGATTATATATTATCTTCTGTACATTTTTTTATACTACTTTCGTGCTAAAATCATTTACACATGCGCTAATTTGCGTTATGGTTTGCAGGAGAGGATGCTCCGCAGCAGTACAAATTTAAAATTTTTGTACTCTAACTAAAGAAGTACTAATTGTAAGGTAGAACTAATTATGCACCCATTATGTACATTTTTTTACTGAGACAAAATCCCAAAATCGTCAACTGTCCTGCCTAGGAGCATGACGTGATTAATGGTTTATTTTGATAAGTGGGGGTGTTATAGTCTGTATCAAAATAGTATAAGCTTTTTTAGAAACTAACCTTGTATCTAGCTAGCCATAGAGTTACTAATGGGGAAGCAAACTGTCAAATTAGTTCCTTATAGAGGGCGCCAAATGTTTGTTACTTAGGAACTGTCAAAACCCATACAAATATTTGTTGTTTTGTTGTTATTAGTTAGTATTTTTTAAAATGGGGCGCTGTGCAGCTATGGGATGTGGTGAAATAGGTTCCTACAAATTCCCCAGTAATCCACAGCAAAGGATAAAAATGGGAAAGGCATTGAGAAGAGGAAACTTTAAATCAAGTGACTTTTCATGGTTATGTGGCGAACATTTCGAAGAAACTGATTTTGAGACTACTTCTAAGACTACAGGTAGGTAAACAATGAAAGCTAAAGATACATACTATTATAACAAATACATTATGCTAAGCTTATATTTATGCTTTTAGAGGTTATGTGGAGTTTACAATTTTTTAACCTTTACAAATAATAAAACTGGTATTTTTGTACAAGAATCTTTTAGTTTAGACTTTATTTTAACAAATTTAATTCTAGATTTGCTATGAAAACGTGTAAAAGTATAAAAAACACTGTTATCTTACCTGTCGACTAGGTCAGTTTTCTTTTCTTTTAACGAAGCTCCACGTTTTCTCAATTCTTCCTTTAGCCTATCCACACGCCATCAGAAGGAATACAAGTCCACAAAAAAAGGGTCTAGAGTCAAAAAAGTTCACAAATCCACAAAAGCAAAAAAGTATTCAGAGTAACAATATTTGACATGTAACAAACACACAGCGCCCTCTACCAAAAAGTTTTGCGTAATCTTCCCCATTAGAATAAATGCCTATCGTTCTGTCTGTTGCGGAAAGCCAACGTGTTTTAATTATATTACAAAAACGGTTGTTAGTTTTAGTACAGTCATCAGGAAGGTAGACTGGGTTCGATTGAACCAGTGTTACTTTGAATGCTCATTGCCGAGTATTTTTTGTAGTTACAGATCCAATATTTTGATCATATCAGGTACTATTATCTGGCTTATGAATGCAATATATTTAGTATCTCTATCTCATTTAACTTAGCTGCTATTAGTTAATGAAGAGGACCGGGGAAAGTATTTTAATTGATATGACCCCATGCTATGGACAGTTGAAACCATACGTAGTATTAACTGAAACACTTTGAATCTTTCGGATTATTCAATTTGTTATAAGGTTTAAACGTTTTTTTTAACCGACTTCAAAAAAGAAGGAGGTTATCAATTCGACTGTATGATTTTTTTGTGGCTATGTTACCGCATGTCTCAGTCAGTTGTGGACCGATTTGAAAAAAAAAAATGTTTACCTAGAGGCTATACCTTCTAGTTGGTCCCATTTTGGCCAAGTCGAGATCTGATGATGGGATCTTGGTGTAATCGAGGGAAACCCTCAAATTTTGAAGGCACGTATAGTGTTTTCGTACTAGTATTTTAATGTTGACATGTTGTTACGTCCGATAATCATTATGTGGAGCTGAGCTGATGGTGGAACTCCTTACTAATTAAAACACCAGATGTTTTGTCAGGTACTGTATAGGATGCTAATAAAACAAAGTCAAAGGCGCAGCTCCCTCCTCTTTGATAGAGAATGCCTTAAGGCATTAAGTCCGCCAATTGTACTTTCTTTTTAGGTGCAATAAAGTTTAAATAAATAATAAATAAATAAATATTTTTTGTTCATGTACTGAAAACAGATACAAATTAAAGTGATTATTAACATTTTTCATAACCAACAACAATTATAAGTATCTCCGTACTGCTCTACGGGTGGGTGGATCTACGAGGGCGGTCCAATGTCATGTCCCACGTGTTTACTCCATAACCATTTAATTTATATTTCAATAAAACAGACAGTCGGTTCTTATATAAGTAAAAAAACAAAGTTTTTATGAATTTGCGGCTGTAAACAAATAAATAAAAAAGTAATTAATAAAATATGCCCAAACATTACGATTTTTGGCATGTCCGAAAAGCACTACTGCTCGTTCAATTAATTATATTAAATCATTATAACCGTATTGAGCACACATTATCTAATAAATATAATGTACGTTTATAACACTACCGATTAATAAAAAACAAAAATAGTTATCGCACCATTAAGTACTTTAAATATTGGATCAAAAAAAGTTTACAAAATTAAATCATTGGTCTGCGCAGTTTTTGTTTTCAAGATTATCGCAACTTTGAGACAGAAGGTAGAACAGTTTGCGTGTGAGCCGAACACCCCGCCCTGCTCCCCAGTCGATCAACGCACTTCACCGCGAAAGAACGCACGTTGTTGGCTCTGGTAAGTTTTTAAAGTTCATTCTACAAAAATTGACACTTCGATAGTCATTGTTATTTCTCTATCTAAATTTAATTTATATTCATGCCTACGTTCTTTTGTAACAATTTAGAACAAAGATACAAGTGTTTAATAACGTAATCTTAGCATTAGCTAGCTGCCACGCCTTTTAGACGTGTTTCGACTTGTCCTTTTCAAATTCATCATTTGTCTGAACGTCATTGTTCTAAATCTTGATGAAGGTGACAATGACGGTGGTTGAGAATAATGACAAATGTTGTTCATGACAATGACTAGCTTTGAGAATAATGATTTTATTTATTTTTACAGTAATATATCCCTGAGATCACTATGAACCTTACTTATTACGTATTGGTCATATACACGAACCGCAATTATCCTACTAAACTATATAAAAACATTTTACAACACTTTAAAGTAATATTTGCCACCTGGGAGGGTGGACAATGCAAAGCATGAAGATTCAGCAGATATGAAAATATTCTATACTTATCAGGGAAAATATGAAAAAAATTACGAATACATAAACATTCTGAGACAGGGAACCAGACAGCAATTGTTGAATTTGTATGAAATCGTCAATGACGGTGGCAATGTCTTGATAAATAATATGAGCAAGTTTGAATATGTGAATAACAAGAGTTCCGCTTAAAAAATAATTGTTTTTATAATTTTTAATTTACGTAATAAAGGTATTTAATTTAAGTTCTTACTGTACAAAATCTCATATCTAGGTAGGTAGTAAAAGTAATTAATGACCTAAGCTACGTAGTAACTGTAGAAAGTAGGTACGTACTTAGATAGTATGTAGTATCAAAAATATTTTATGTATGTAGTATAAGTACTTATCGTTACCTAGTTACAAACTTTATTGAATTATCTGACAGCGGTTAATAATATTACGTACGCGTACGTATTAACTTTACTCTTTGTTGCAGGGTATTACATTAATTACTTAGCAGATTTTTTTTTTTTAATCTGGTAAATCTGGACTGGATTGGTCAATCCAGTAATTTTGAAAAATCAATTTAGGTAAGTTTTATTTTTGTACTGTTTTATTAAATACTTACTGTAGGTAACACAATGTATGTTTTACAAACTTTTTTTTTACTTGTCATATTAGTTAGTGTAAAAACTTTTTAAAAACAAGCATTTATTCTTATTCAGTTGTTATGAAGATGATATTTCTACCTTTCATTTCAGATGAAGTACTTAGTATTTCTTATATAATAAAGGCTACATTTTAAGACTGATAGATAGCGTAGAAAATAGAAATAGTCGAATCGCTCATGATGACTCCTACATCAAAGAAATATAAAGAAGAAAGATTGGCAAAACAAAGATTGTGTCAAAGGCGACGTTATGCAAAAATAAAAAATGATCCAGAACTACTAGCCTTACAAAAAGAAAAAAGAAGACAAAGATACTTGAAAAATAAGGAGAAAATTTCAGATAAAAGTCTACGCGCCCAAAGAGAGCAACGGAAAAGATGGAGAGAGAATTCAAAAAGGTAACTATTATAAGTATTGTATAATATTGTATATTAATTTGATTTTGTTTGTAGGATAAAGTAATTAAATACTTTTAAATGTAAATACAGGTACAGACAGCAAAAAAAAGAACCAAAACAGCCATCTTTTGAACCAGTTGAAATCGAAGCAGTTGCATCAACAAGTGCTGATGTAGATGAGCGTAATATTGACAGTACAATTAAATTTTTTTAAGATCATGTTGTAAAGAAACGATAAAGAAAGTTAAATATCAAGAAATTAAGAAAAGGAAACGACTACTACGCATTATTGCATCGTACAAAACAAAAATGAAACGCAAGCTAGACAAATATTAAGGCTTAAGAAGAAAGTTCAGGAATTAAAAGAGAAGACTAAAGTGGAATCAACAACACTTGATATTTATAACAATGAATGTATTAAAACAAAGTCACAACCTGTCGTCTCCAGTGATGTCGTTAATAACCAACCCACTGTTAGTACAACACATTTTTATTTTTTTCCTTGTAGTACATCAAAAAAGAAGACATACGTATTTTTTCTTATTCATTTCTTTCCATTTATTCCCCTTGAATTAAATCTTTTAAAAACTCTCATTTCTAAAAGAGCGTAAGGATAAGAGTAGGGATGTGATGACTTCACGCCTTTGCCATATTCTAAATTTTAAAAAATAACTGACTTCTATAGTGTTGTATTTTGTAGCAGTAAGATATCGATATCGACAGTAAGCACGTATATCAAAATACAATACGTCTAAATGAAGAAATAGATAAATAATCTTAGTGAGTATGTTTATCCAAACACAACTTTACTAAGCACGTATATCAAAATACAAGTCTAAATGAAGAAGTTGATAAATAATCTTAGTAAGTATGTTTATCCAAACACAATCTTATCATATCTTATCATATCATAATACAAAAGTCTAGATAAAGAAGTAGATAAATAAGCTTTTAATTAATCAAACACAACTTTACTAACAAAAGCTTACGTTGCCATTTTCCTTACTTAAATTCTTATGGTTTCTAAAATCAAACGAAACATCAAAAATATGATTAAAGGATTTTTTAATGATTTCGTCACCAAACGAGATAATCATTTAAATGCATGTGTATTTTTAGCAATCCTAAATATGTATACTATACTAAAACTATCGATAACTAGATGGACTTCGCTTCTGTAGAACAACACTACGATTATCTCTTCTCTCACTCACTCATCATAGTGTCAGTGTCAAATGTCAATGTCAAAATGACAGCTAGCTTGCATGAATGGTAAAATACTTTTTAAGTCAGACCAAGCAAAGGCGTGTCCCCTTATACGAGTAATGCCTGTATGCCTGTTCAGAGATACCTATTTGAAAAAAACTGATAGGTATAGCACCTATACCTATAAATAGCGTAAAAAAATATTAAAATATTTTAAACGTGTTAAGCATCGCCAAATCTCAAAATGGTTTTTGAATTTTACTACCTGTATAAAAATCAAATGTTGTCAATTTAGGCGCAACAGAGGTAAAGTGGAATATTCACTCATAAATTCTTAATATTCATAAAAACAATCTTATCAATATGAATTATATTTCTCATTTAAATTGTAATATCGGTATAATGTAATTATTTTTATAACTTAAGCAATTCGTTTGCAAGTTTTTACGAAATTGAACCAAACTTCGCTCACAAAAATCGATCGACCGTGTCATCCGGTGGGACTCGAACCCACGTCCCTTCGCTATCCGGGCGAGTGCTTTTTCCAAATGATAAGAGTCTCAGTTGGTAAGAGCACTCGCCCGGATAGCGGTAAAATGATTTCTTTTTTGCATTTGGAAAAGAAAGCAAGTTGATATTGTGAAAGTTAAGATTTTTTATTTAATAGGCAGACATTTGGCCTTAACAGATCAGCTCAGGTATGTTTTGTAAGTTCATGCCGTGTATGGCTCAACTTTGACCTTGAAACCGCCACTATTCCGTACGTAATCTATACTAATATTATAAAGAGGAAAGATTTATTTGTTTGTTTGTTTATTTGCATCGAATAGGCTCCGAAACTACTGGACCGAATCAAATGAAATTTGGCACAGAGATAGTTTGAGACACTGGGAAGGACATAGGCTACTTTTTGTCGAGATATAAAATCATCAGGGGGGTGAAATGGGGGATGAAAATTTGTATGGAAAATCCGACTTTTGGCGCGGGCGAAGTCGCGGGGAACTGCTAGTAAAAGCTATTTTCGTAGTTCGAATGGATGGAATACGTGCGGGTTGACGTGTTCGTCGTTTAAATAAGAAACCAATTCGCACACAGGTAGGATTTGAACCCACCACCACCTTTGGCTAACCGGGCCATGCTCTTACACACTGAGCTACCGTGCAGTCAATCCACCGGTGCAAAATTCTTAGTCTCTTTTGAATACGTCATTGCGTGACGTCAGCAACATCTACCGGAGCTGTATCGTAACAGCAGTAAGCCACGTAGTTAATCTTTACGGAATAATTTTAACTTGAATGATCACGCTTTCGCTATTCCATAGTTTTTAATATTGTTTAGCACTCACAGATTCATTGTGTCATTCATGTACAGTCGACCAAATTGAATCATGACCCACCTAATGGTCATTTTTCTACTGTCATTCTATACAAGTAAGTTGAAATTCGCTTGAACATACATTTCCTAGAAACGAACGTGTTATCATTTTATTAGACACTGACAGTCACTGACAAGGCTGTACGAATAAGTTTGTATAAAAATCGGCGAGAACTTCATTTCATGTGGGTAAGGGTTGCAATGCAACACACAAGTAGGTAAGTAGATATTCGGGATTCGGCACAGCCGGGCCGCCAAGTCTGTATTGGGAACCAGTTTCTTTTATAAAAGTTCCACTGGAACTTGTGTTTGCCATGATGAAATAAAACAGTATACTTAGTTAAAGAAAATAATATTTATTTTAAGTATATATTTAACAAGTGGCATTAAATTGGTAAAGTGAAAAGTAACCCGATTAGACGAAAAATGTCACTCCCCCAAACACCACAAATTTTCATCTGGAGACCTAGACGGCCATGGAATAAGAGTGAATGCATCTTCATGCTGGGTAAACCAATTCGAGACAATTCTGGCAGTATGCACTGGACAGTTATCATGAACAAAGGAGAATACTGGCACTTCTTCACGCAAGTAAACTGTTCGCAAAGTCGGTAACATTGATTCTTCCAATAAATTGTCATAGTTTATAGAGGTATGACGAGGAGAAATTTGAACAAGTTTTCCGACACTTCGGGCATCCATCCAGGCACACATGTTAGCTGAAATTCAGCTGGATAATTGGTTGGGCACAACGTGATCCTCTGTGTATCGCGTGTTATCGTAACGCCACGAAGTTAAACGACCATGTTGAGAAGAGCGAAATGATTTCTTGTCTGTAAATATGTTATCCGTAATAGTGTTGCATTTCCGTTCTCTTCCGTTCCGTTCTTGATTCGAAGAACGCCATGAATATGTCGTCGTCTGTCTTCGAGGGTACCCTCTTTAGCATGCCGGCTGATCCAGGTTCTGACTGTGTTCCGACTTATTCTTAGCTGTTTGTTCTGTCAAATTGGCCATTATACGATTTGTTTGTAGACATTGACTTAGGTTTTTATACAATTTCAGACTTACTAGGTATACTTGACATTTGACACACGAAGTTTTTTATTTTTTAAATTATAATACGTTTTTCTTCGTAGTGAAAAGAGTTTGGATTATGGACTTATTTTAAATTCATATTAAGACTGGTTTATTTAAAACATGTCTAGTGCAGTGATAATAAAGGTTAAACTTGCATAGATCTCTGACCCGTTATGACGCATTTTTATTCATATTTAAAACGTACTATGTGCAACATGCATGACAGCGAAGAAAACCTTACTACATTTATGAATGCAAAGGAATAATCGGCCAAGTAGGTCATGATTCAATTTGCTCGACTGTACATTCTTATTTAAATTTTCAATAAGAAACCAAAAATTCGCACACGGGTAGGATTCGAATCCACGACTATTGGCTTAGATGTTCTGTGCTTTGGCTAACTGGGCCAACGCTCTTACCAACTGAGCTACCGTCCGAGATGGACTGCAGTCCATCCACCCGTGCGAAATTCTTGGTCTCTTTCGAATACTTCATTGCGTGACTGTAGGCCACTAATACAAGTACGATGGACTGCATACTTTGACAGTATGATAAAAATTAAAAATTAAATATATTAATCACCTAAAAAATTATCCATTTGATTATCGCCATTTTGGCGCTAACGGCTGTAGTGAGCATGTGGTGACCATCCATGGAACTAATGAGAGATGACATGAACATTATGCAAGTTACCCTATTTTATTTCTCTGGGCGCTTTGATTCCGCACAAAAATTACCTGTAATTTTTTAGAGAACGTTGAGTCCAGCGTACTTGTATTATCGACGTCAGTGCTGTAGGCTATTATAAAAGTTGGTACCTATGTACTTTTTCGTATGGAGTGATTTATCTGTTACGTTACGTACGTAGTTACTATTATATAATCTGTGCCTTAACCTAGCAGCAACATCCGTCACTCAGTCGATTGTGAGCGCGTATAGCTGTCAAATGAAAACTAGCACTAAGTCCTCTGTTTGTCTGAATGGATACGTCTACCACCCATAAAATCGATATAAAAAAACTGCCAAACGCAATTTTTAAATGTCACCAATGTTATTTTTTGGAAGTGGAAAGTTATTTTATAGCTATCCAAAAAAAATCAAAGCCTTGCAATTAACACGACGGCATATAATGGATAAAGTCTGTGCAATTCAGTTAATAAAGGCTTGTGTTCCACCTTTAGATGGATCGAAACACAAAGGTCAAGCTGGTCGGATTGGAATTGTAGGAGGCTCTTTGGAATACACTGGAGCTCCTTACTTTGCAGGAATCAGCGCCCTTAAAGTAAGTCAACCTCAAATTTAAAAAAAACTTATATGTATAGGATGTATAGTAATATATAATGATAAGTTAAAAGTTTTTCTCTATAAGTAGTCTACTACTTTTGTATCGCGTCTGATTATAAATTACCATATTATGTTTAAACAGTTACAATTACTTTCATTATTAGAAATAATTGAGAATTATTATATTATAATTCAAGCAAAAATTTGCTACATTACATAAAGTGGTTATCAGAATGTTTACAGGTTGGAGCAGATTTGGTACACATATTTTGCCCAACTTCAGCTGCTGCTGTCATAAAATCGTACAGTCCTGAATTAATAGTTCATCCTTTACTGAACGAAACAGATGCACTAGTGCACATATCACCATGGCTTGACCGCTTGCATGCTGTTGTAATTGGGCCAGGATTGGGAAGAGAGCAAAATACATTCCAAGTAGTTGCAGAAATGATAAATACAATAAAAGAAAAGAAAATACCCTTAGTCATAGATGCTGATGGTCTATTTCTTATAACAGAGAAGCCTGATCTCATAAAAGGGTTTTCTTCTCCTGTAATACTAACCCCTAATAAGATTGAGTTTGAAAGGCTTTGCAATAAAGTGAATGGGCAACCTGGTTTGAGTGAACTAGGAAAAAATATTGTGATTTTGAAGAAGGGGGCAATAGATGAAGTGTTCAGTGTGTGCCCTGAAGTTCAGTGGAAATCAGATTTGGGTGGTTCTGGTCGCCGTTGTGGAGGTCAAGGAGATCTTTTGTCTGGGTCCATAGCTACATTCTTACATTGGTCATTGGCAAGTGTTAATCAAATAAATATAGAAACACAAAATAAAAGCCTTGCCGCAGCATCATTGTCATGCTATGCAGCAAGTTGTTTGGTGAGACTGTGCAATGAAAGAGCATTCAAAGAGAAAGGCCGGAGCATGTTAGCATCTGATATGATTGAATACATTCATACAGCATTTGAAGAACTGTATGAAAATAATTGAAAATGCCATTTTATTAATTAAAATGGTTTGGGTTTGAGGGGAAACAATTTTTTTATAATAATTCCTCATTTATACTTGTGATAAGAGTAAATTGGATAAGTGTGCTTTGTAATGTAAATATGAAAATAGTGTTAATAAAAATGGTATAAGTATAAAATTAATGTTGAATTTATTTATTTTCAATTTAATACTAATATTAAATTGTTTCAACAAACACACCAATTACATAGCCCCAAACTAAGTGTAAGCTTGTGCTATGGTGACTAGGATACCGGATAGATATACTTATATACATTTATACATCCATGACTCAGGTACAAATGCTCATGCTCATCACACAAACATTTGCGAATTCGAATCCGCAACCATAATTTAGTGCATCTAACCCAAAATATAAATACAATATTTATTTATGAATTGGTAAAAATTTATAACTATTTCAAATGTACTTACTTTAGCGTCTAATATTGGATCATCAAAAAATCCTTCAGGTATAGGTTGATCAATGGTTGGCTGTGTCTTAGCCTCTTCTGGTTCCTGGCTACTAGATGGGGGTTGTTCCGCTGAAAATTATTAATTAATATAGTTAGAAGAATACAACAAACATAAATAAATGTTGTACTTAATATTCTACTGAATATTTACATTTTCCTACTGATTTGAGGATGGCAGTATTTAATGGTTTTCGTTTTATTTCTTCATCATGAAATGTGATAATTTGTGGAATATTGTTTTTTGGTTTCTCTAACACCACTGGATGAGGTTGAGTGGCATTTTTCAATATACCCTTTATTTTTTTTTCTTGAGGGGCGTCTCTAGGTGGACTTGCACTTTTATGTTTTAATTTACCACTGGTGAAGTTATTGGTTAGTTCTTTTAGTTGTTTAGCTTTTGTTACGTTTTCACGATGCTGTTTACTATTTACGTGCACAGTCCACACTTGCTCTGATCGGACTACAGAAGAACAAAGCACACACATAAGTTGTCCAGTATTAGTATACTTGGCAAGTGGATTGTCGATTTTCACAGGTTTCTGCTCCTTCTTTCGACGTTCAGCCATCAACCGACGCATTTCTTCCTGGGCTTTCTTCTTATCCATTTGTAAGCGTAAACTTGACATATTATTGTGTTGATAGTGATAGTCAAAAAAGCATTTAAAATTGAATCCCTGATTCACTCACTGCAAAATCAAAGAATACAACAATATACTCTTTAAAATTTGTGACAATAAAAATCAAACAATAAACATCACTGTCAACTCAACATATGGAGTGAAGAACGAATGGAATGGGTGATTGATTGGATGGATTGATTGTTTTTTTTTCCGTATTGGCTTGCATAGCGTAGCTGGTTGATTGTTGAACTAAAAAAATCACGTTACGAATCTGGTTACGTTCGGAACGTGGGTAGGCCAAGGATGAAGTCCATACATCCAAGTCTAAAATGATTTGTTTCATTTTTTCTGTTTTCCTTAACATTTTTTAAAAAAAATCACACCTACCACCATCGTTTCACATGATTCCACGTTTTGACTAGAGCTATAATAATACTTGTTATATATATCTGTACCCCCACCTCTAATATTTTATGTTAGCCCACCCTCCCCCTTGAGCTCCTCTTGAAATATATATTTCATAGTCAAAGTTGAGCTTTGCGAGGATGGGTCACATTTTCAACGCGCTACGTAGTAACTATTATACATATAATCTGTGGCTCAAGTGAGCGGGAAGTGGAACAGTGATCGGGATCAGTCGCCTTACTGTATTTCACACTTGTTTTCCTTTGCAGGCCATTATGAAGATAATTTAACACACAATCATCACAATAATAGCCATGAAAAACTAATTTAGAAAAAAAAGCCTTTCCTTCTTCTTTGGTTTTTGGCGACAATAGTGACTTTGTGATAATGTTTGTCGCTATAGCCTTTCCTTCAAATCCCCTTCTAGTTTCCCGCGCTCCATAAAACATGACATTGATTAGTCATGCCAGCCAGGGTGACAGACGTGAAAATAATGTGACAGCAGGACGGGACTATAGACAAATTTATACTTTTAAAGGTACCAAGAATAGAGCCGTGCTTTATTTAAATTGATACCAACCAATTGATACCCGATTTAACAAAAAAGTTTCGATATTTGATTATACGTTGCACAAAAATAATAAACAAAATTGTAATTGATTATATACCGTTAGCGTTTTTCTTTGCATTATATTCACGCAGGAAAACAGCGTGCTCTAAATAACTGTAATAAGTACCCATAACCAACGGTCATTTGAAAATTTGAATTTAGCCAGAGACATACAATTCTATAGCTGTTGTCAGTTTCAGGTTAGTCTTTGGTGCTTCAGTAGTAGAAGACCACCAATTTTTTAGATTTTGAAACCTGTAGAACATTATTTTTATGTAATTATACGTCGGTAAATACATAATTATTAATTTGTGTAATTGTGTTCATGGAAAAAGTTATTCGGAGAATAATTTACAACTGGAAAGCGAGCTTTCAGAGAGTGCTTATTTTATGACCAAGTGACTCGTGTTTATTCCTCATGCTGTGATAAATCGGCATTATTTTAATTCTACAATGGATATCGACGTTAGCAAAGAAAATATCCAGCCTTTAAGAGGTGGTAGAAACCTCTTGCAGTTGGGTACTGCTCTCCAAGCTCAGTCGGATGTTGATGCCCAAAAACAGCTGCAGCAGCAAAAAGAGTAAGTTTTTTTCATATTGGATTATTTATTACATGGATGATTCTCTTTTCTACAATATTATTCGTAAACTAGCGACGATTTGGACTTTACGCCTTGTTTACATAAGTCAAGACATTGCTATAATAGTGTCCTTTCGAAACTAAGTTACAGATGACGAAACCCGTCACGTAGTAGCATGCTTGACACTAGGGCCTCTTTTACAGGGAGCACGAAGCAGCAGTAAGACACTATCAGGGCCCTGACCCTCTAGATCCATGGTTTAACTATATCCAGTGGGTTGAGCAGTCATTTCCCAAACATGGGCATGAGGGTAACATTGATAAACTTATAAAAGACTGCTTGCAGTTATTTGAGAAAGATGAAAGGTATTTCCAGGATAGGAGGCTTGTGAAGTTATGGATTAAATATGTAAGTTTAAATTACTTTAGTTTCTTTTGGTTATCATAGGTAATTCATTTTGGTTAGTACAATAATATTGATATTTTAGGTTGATTGCCTTTCAAATCCTCTGGAGATTTACCAGAGATTGTATAATACTGGAATTGGTGTAGAATGCTCTGAATTCTATAGAGCTTGGGCATGCTATTGTGAAGAATCTGGTGATTATAAGAAGGCTAATCAGGTGTACATGCTTGGGCTTCAGGCCAAAGCTCAGCCCTTGGATGAACTAGAACAAGCTCATATGTAAGTGTTGAAAATGTTTTGTTAATTCTTGTTGCTGAGTTTTTATTTACACCACTTTATATTTGTTGTTACTTTTCTATAAATGTCTCAGATTAACTCAAGTCAAACAACACATTTACTTTCAGGAATTTCCAATTGTTTTTTGCCCAAAGAATGCTCCATGATGATTCTCCAACAAAAAGGAAGGCAGCATCAGCCCTGGCTGAGACAAGAATGGCATTAACATCTCTGAAGTCATTTAAGAGGCGCAACATTGCCAATGTGCCGGTCCAAAGGATTGGGGAAAGTGTGCGAAGTACTGTTCCTGGGGTTGTGAGACAACAGCCAAATCATTTTGACAATAGAATGCCACAATCAAATGTTATGGTTAATGTTTTTGAGGTAGGCAAGGATTTTTCTTAATATGACACAAGTATGCTGGTGGATGGTCCTATAAGATTATATTTTTATGAAAATTTTCATACACTAATGATTACATATATTTTTATGAAAAGTTTCAGCTAGCTTCTGCTACTTCTTTGCATTATTAAAGTAATGTTCCACTACTACAGTTTAAAAAAATCTTAAAAGTTGTTCTTCTATGGAAGAATACAGAATTGTCAATAATATATTTCACTTCTAATCATTCTTTGAGTATTAATATCATCAAATTAACTTATTATTATTTATTATTTAAGGATGCTCCATCTACCTCACATGCTGCAATCCCTGTAGTTGAAAATCCTGGACCTGCCTCATTAGTTCAAGCCTGCAGTAATGTTGAGAATGAAAAAGAAGTAGGCATATGGACTAATCCTAAAACTAAAATGGTGCATACAAATATTGTTCCACATCAGCCACTGCCTTTTACTCGTAAGTATATTTTACAACACATTCTCATGTATTCTTAAGATGCAGCGCGAAGCAAGTCGAGTAAGTCTAAACAATCTTCAAACATATTTCGAACTTATTAATATTAGTAATTAGATCCATTTGCTTTAAAGTTTTAGACTTGATGATTTAATTAGAACAATAGTTTTATTCTGCGTAATGCCGAAAACCATCAGACATTTGTGTTAAAAAACTTAAAAGTGTTCATATTTTCTTATTTATATTTTATTCATGTATTTTAAAAAGATGGCGACCTGCGGAATATCAATACAATAATTTACTAATTATTGTTTCATGCGTAAAATTCACCAAGTTTTCGAAAAAAAATGCTCTTAGATATCATTAGCTACAAGTCATGTTTATTACATTATAAATAATTTGTTTCAAATTTCAACAAGACCAGGACCTTGTGCAATGATTAGGCTAACGTAAATAAGTTGTTATAATGTATTTAACTAATTCAGCTCATCGTACAAGTGATTTACAAATACGTTAATTTTCTCAATTTCATGCAGGACCGCCTTAAGTTAGCCAGCACTACTTACTGATACTATTTAAGGGATTTAACGAAATTAAATGACATTATGTATAACAGGCACAATATATGCTTTTTTCTTTCTCATGTTTGGTGTCTTGACACTAATGCAGATTATTGTTCTATCAAATTCCACACAGCATATGAAGACGAAGATGATATCCTGCGGCTTCCAGCAAATCATATGGCATATTGTGCTGATGATTTGTCATTTAATGTGCCTCTATGTGTACCTGATCCACCAGATGCGACAAAAATCCCTTGTTATAATAAATCTCAGGTAACAATCTGCTAAAATGTCCTTGGGTATTTAATTGTTTGGTAAACAAAGAGATAATAATAGTAAAAATTTCCTTTCAGGTTTATGTTAATGAACAAGAATACAGCTTGGAAGAAATCCGGTCAAGAAAATATAATTTTGTTAGGACAGTTCAGACTGAAGTTTCTCCTCAAATGAAAGTTGAGCAGAATTATAATGACATCAACGAAACACTTGCTCAGTGTAGTGCTTTAGAGACTTTAGCTAATTGTGCTTTAGACACAGAACAGGATCACTTAGGCCAATTGATGCCTCTGACTATGCCTACCTTACAAAATATCACTAAAGTTACAAATATGCATTCGCCTGGGGAGCCAAAGGTTTTGGTCAATCTGGATTCAAAAGAATTCAGTGAACTCAGTGTAAAAAAACATGATGACAGTCAGAAGCAACACAACTCAGACAAAGAAAACCAAGTGGACCGGCTTGATCATTACGGTAATGAAAATGCTGTGAACAATTACGGGAAAAATAATTTAATGGAAGAATTTAATAGGAGTCTTATGGGCAACCTTCTTGGTGACTCTGTTACTGTTAATACAAAAGAGGCAAGATGGGAGCTTAGAAACTTATTTAATGATAATGGTAAGTAACATATTCAAAAAGATTTTTATGCAGTTAAAAAAACAGTTTCTTCAATGAAATATCATTTTGATGTATATTACAGAACCATCAATGGTCCAGCCTGTAGTGCAACAGTTTGAAGTTCCCAACTTTGATATCCATGAGGACCGATCCATTACTATGGCTATCAACACCAAGAAGAAGCAAGAATTAACTGATCTCAGACCTCTGCCTGAAGATAAAGAAAATGCTAACAAATTTACTGTTCCTGTGGCAGCTCCACCGCAAAATGTATTTCACCTTTTTTCTGATTGCTTCTATAAAATACCTGATGTGCTTTTAGTACACTGGTATTATTTTTATTCTTTTGCATACAAATAGTCCTAGATTAAATATTCACTCACTCACAGTATGGTTATCAATCTTATCTAGTAATGCTACCTAAATTCCTATCTTAAAATAAATGTCTTTTGCATTTTAAGGCTACATCTTTATAAACTTAGATTTTTTACTTACAGATATTTTGTTAACAATTTTTTTTCTTAATTATTTATTTTTGTTTGTTATTAGGTGAATAGAACGGCATACTATGAAGAACCCTCTTGCACCCAAGTTTTCAACTTTAACATCAAAGATGCAAGCACTCCAAATATGTCTCAATTTAAAAAGCCAACAAGCTGTGTTGACCAGTCGTCAAAATTTCCTTCAGTGCCCAAATTTAGCATAGATGAGAGTGTGATTGAACATGTAGATGCTAGTGCTATGAAAAAAGAGGACAATTCGAGACAACTTGGTGCTGACCAACATGCCACTGTGGACAATCAAGGTGCTGGCCTTTCAGTCATCATGGAAGCAACTCGAGAATATAATAGGTTGGTATTGTTGTACTGTATGTATATTTTTTATTTACTTCCTCGTTGGTCTAGTGGTCAGCACGCTGGGTACTATCCACGAGGTCCCGGGTTCGAATCCCGGGTCGAGCCGAGAGTGTTTTGAGTTTTTCTGTCTTGAAATTACTCAGACACAGGTCCGGAGTCAGGAAGTTGGTGGTGTTAACACCCCCGTGCCTCGGAAAGCACGTTAAGCTGTTGGTCCTGTGCCTGATCTCTCTACGGTCATGTCGGACTGCCGTCTCACCGAATTATGAGAGTGAAGGAACAGAGAGTGCACCTGTATATTGCGCACACACTTGTGCACTATAATATGTCCTGCGCAGTTAGCTAATCTCTGTTGAGGCCGCCGTGGTAGAAATTCGGCTAGAAGGACATCATTATTATTTAATATTATATATTTTTTTAAATATTACCTAGAGAATATTCATTTAAGTGTAAATTGCTTTTGTAACAAGTATTCATCATTTTAGCAAATCGGGATCAAGTTCTTCTGGTCAATCAACAAGGACTAACTTCACTGGATACACAACAAACTATGACTCGATGTATAATAATCACAATGATCCATCACAGCAGCCGACTACATCTAAAAGAAGTTCTATTTCAACCCAACCGCGATTGCCTAGCGGCCAATTCGCGAGGGTGTATCCCCAAAAACGCGATCAGCCTGAAAACAAAACGCCCGCTCCGCCCACTGCCGTGCCTTATCTCTCTCACGACCACCAATACCAAAAGCCTATGCCCGGTTACAATGGCTACTCGCCACAACAAAGGTCTATGCACACGCATTATCAACAAAATTTCCAGCAGGGTTATCAACAGGGTTATGCTAATAACCAAATGATGAACCAACAGCCACAGGGTTACGTCAGTCCTAATCCGAATGCTTACAGCAGCCCTCAACACCCAGGCATGCAGAGCCCTCACGCAATGAGCCCTTCTGTTCCGCCTGGTTTTCAGAGTCCAACTTATTCTAACCAAGTGGGCTATCATAGTCCAGGCCACCCTGTTATGAGTCCGCAGCAGTCGTATGCAGGACGCCAAGAGTATCATTATCCTAGTCAAACAGACAGGCAGCATATTTATGCTAACCAACATCAAAATCCTGCAGTTTTTCAAAGTCCACCTCATCAGCCACAATATCAACAAAACAACCAATATTACCAGCGGCCGAATCCTACGGCTGCAGCACAAAACCAGAGCTATAACCAACAAAACTATCCTAACATGCACAGTCAATATAATCCCAATATGTATCCAAATGCCAACCAACATTCGAGCAATCAGAATTATAATACAATGCAAAGCCCCTATAGACAAACTACCAAATCAGTGCCTGAAAATAATCCAGCCACTTATGCTATGCAGAACAATCAATCATTTCAAATTTACCAAAGCCCTCAACAACCTCAGCAAAACAGCTATAGAACTGTGCCTGGTCATAATGTCCATATGACTAGTGAGACTTCAGAACCTCAGGTTAAGCCCGAAACTCAGTCTGTTACTTCTGAGCAAAACAAAATGACACCTCCAACTAAAAATGCCGGTCCTCATAAAAGTCCTACCTCAGCTTTGCGAAACATTAGACATGACCAGCCAAATGTAAAGTTAGGTCAAAACTCGCCTGACATTGGTTTTTCAAACCAGTTCCTCAATTTCATATCAAACAGAAATGAACCAAAGGACAATGCAAACACTCCCAAATTTACAAACAGTCCAAGTATTTCTCAGAAAATGCATAAAAATCTGTATGTGTCAAGTCCAGAGCAGGCTCAAATACCACCCTCTTCAGGTCTTTCTGATTCTGACAGTAAAGATGGAATGACGGCTCAGACTGGGACTCCAATCCAATCCGCAAAAGTGTCTCATGGTTTGCCAGAAAAACAAAAAGACATATCAAAGAGGCAGCTTGACTTTGAGCATAGAGGTGAATTTCAGTCAGAGGATAGCAGGGATTCTGTAAGTAAAGAAAGCAGAATCTCTTCAGTGTACTCTAGACAATCTGACTTCCAGTCCGATGGCTATGGCATGGATGTAGATAGTGAGAATTCTATGGAATGTGCAGCCTTTAAATCTACTCATTCTATCTCTCTAGTTGAAACTAGTGACATACCTAGACCTGCAGATATTGATTTCCCTACAGTCATTGATCCATTCAATAAAAAGATAGTCTCTTCTCTATTAGAATATGTGAAATTTCCCAATAAAACACACGCCGATGGGTACATAGAAGTGAGGTCTGTCCCCAAATTACAACCTGCCACAATTATTAGTGTTGGAAACAATAGATTTTCCATTGAAAAACAACTTGGCAAAGGCAACTATGGTGCCGTATTTTTATGTCTTGACATCCACACAAATAAATCTGTCGCTGTTAAATATCAAAAACCAAGTCGTCCATGGGAATTTTATATTTGTCAGGAAATAAAGGCACGGATCAAGGATCCATTTATGGTAAGTTAACTATGTACATGACCTAGGTGTTGATCGACGCAAACAATGCTCATAATAAATTAATTTGTTATATTTTCAGCTTCCTGGGTACATGGATATTACTACTGCCTTTATAGGTGAAAATGCTAGCTTGTTTGTGTCGGAATATTCCAAGTATGGATCCTTACTAGATGTTGCTAACAAAATTAAAATTGCTACCTCAAAATGTATAAATGAATTTATAGTCATTTTACTAACTTCTGAGATGTTGTCTATTGTCCATTATCTCCACAAAGCCCAAATTATCCACGCCGATATAAAGCCAGATAACTTTTTACTAATGAAAATGTAAGTATTCTTCTTCGAACTATTTTTTTACACACTTGCTGTTTATGAGTGTGATCTGAATAAATATATTGATCTCACTAACTTATTCATTTGCAGACCAACACAAGAATGGAGAACACCATCATTGCAGCTGATTGATTTAGGATGTGCTATAGATATGTCACTGTTTCCAGAAAGAACGACATTTAGAGAAGTAAGTACAGTATAATTTTTGATGTCCAGATTTCACTAGTGCTCGGCCGAATTGCGAACGCGGGCACGATGCGACAAACTTGCAAGATATGGAAACTAATGGACAGGGCCGGATTTGGAAGTCTGGAGACTTTAAAGCCTGCTTGCCCTTGGCCAAAGCTGGCCCTGGCTATGGACATCACATTATCTGTCTGTAGTGCGCCAGGTTTTGGCATCGCGCCCGCGCTTGCAGTCTGATAACTAGCTTAGGCCAAATTAGATTTTTTTTCATGATCGATAAATCTCGATACCTCTTATACAACTGGAATGCAATAAGTATGGAGGTACTATGTATACATACCAGTGTGAATAATTATAAAATTTTCAATTGTTTTTGATCACCCTGATCAGAGATGATATAATAGTAGATTATTCACCTAGGGGGTAAAGTGATGTCTTATGTCACGGGTGTCATCTTGTATCTCGAGCGTAACGAAGGCTTCGAGAGTTAACTCCCGAGCGCAGCGAGGGAGTTTAGTGTTTACATTACATAGCGAGGGAGTTAAAAGTAGAATCCTAAGTGTGGTGAATTTAAGCTCGCCTAAGACGAAGACATCTTTATCCCCGAGGAGAATACTCTACTTTTCTCACTTCCTACAAGGCAATAAAAAAATGTACTACAAAATCTTATTTTATCTATATAATAAATCCTTTGACTTTTCTGGCAGTAAATAATAATAATTATCAATACCAGCCGCTTTACATCTAATGGACTCCGGTGTCAAATGAATTTCGTCACTCAACAGTTTTACGAAAACATTGTTTGTAATTTCTTAAAATGCATAGGTTTTTTTCTTATATATATTTTCTTTTTTAGAAGCGAGCTTTTTTTCATTGCATTCTTGGCTGCCAGGTGCAAATTTCAAATATTTTCTCTTTGGTGAGGGACAGGCTAGTGTGATTATATTTTCTCTTTGGTGCGGGACAGGCTAGTGTGATCATGCCTCGAACTCTTATTCGAAATTCAAATCACTTTACCTCCCTAGAGACGTAATGAAATTTCATACAACATTACGTCCCATGGGATCCAATGACTCACTTTAAGTCAGGTTTGCATGACGTGTAATTGAACATTGCTGAGTAGGTAGTGTAAAATAGTAAGATTATTCACCAAGGGGGTAAAGTGATGTCCTACGTCACGGGCGTCATATTGAATCTCGAGCGTAACGAAGGAGCCGAGAGTTAACTCCCGAGCGCAGCAAGGGAGTTTAGTGTTTACTCCCGAGCATAGCGAGGGAGTTAAAAGTAGAATCCTGAGTGAAGCGAGGGATTTAAGCTCGCCCAAGACGAAGACATCTTTATACCCGAGGAGAATACTCTGCTTTTCACACTTCCTACGAGGCAATAAAAAACGTAACTACAAAAAACTTATTTTATCTATATACCTTAGATATCCTTAGAGTTTTTTTGGCAGTAAATTATTATTATTAACAATACCAGCGATTCCGGTGTCAAATAAATTTCGTCACTCGACAGTTTTACGAAAACATTGTTTGTAATTTCTTAAAATACATACATACGTAGTTTTTTTTTTCTTTATTTATTTCTTTTTTAGAAGCGCGCGCTTTTTTTTTCGTTCCATTCGTGCTAAAATTCTTGGCTGCCAGGTTCAAATTTCAAATATGTTCTCTTTGGTGCGGGACGGGCTGGTGTGATCATGCCTACGAACTCTTGTTCGAAATTCAAATCACTTTGCCTCTCTAGGGGCGTAATGAAATTTCATACAACATTACGTCCCTAGGGATGCAATGACTCACTTTGAGTCAGGTTTACTTGATGTGTAATTAAACATTGCCGAGTAGGTAGTGTGAAAAAAATATTATATCCCTTTAAGAGAAAGGAGATGTTCAATTTTGTATGGAGAAAATGCCAGCACCTTGTACATGATACTGAAAAATATTACATGTAAATGACATCATGATATAATATAGTAATATTACTATATTTTATTATTTTGAAGAATTTTTACATGATTTGGTTATTACATTTATTTGACGAAAATCATTCCGAAAAACATTTAGCTTTACATTATGATATTTTTCAAGATGTTGGCATTTTCTCCATACAAAATTAAACATCGCCTTTCTTTGTAAAAGGTAATTGTTTTTATATTATATTGTATTATTTTTAACCTTGTTATTTTTTTACAGCTAATCGCTACAGAAGGTTTTACATGCACAGAGATGAGAGAAGGCAAGCCATGGACTTATCAAACCGATTTGTACTGTCTTGCTGGCACCATACATGTGATACTTATGGGGAGTTACATGAAAGTAGCTAATCGCCTAGGCCAATGGAATATAGACAAAAAGTTGCCCAGGTTAGTGTTATTAATATATTTAATTTCAAAAGTGCTAGACTTGGTAATAGCCAAAGCTCTTTTGAACTGCATAATAGTGCAGTCATCATAACTTTTCATTAGTAGTTTGAGAACCACTGCTGCTTAATTTTACTCCAAAACTGCTGAACCGAAGGACTCTTCCACACAAGAGAACCATAAAGAAGATCTTGAGCCTTTATATCCCAGGTTTGAAAGATCCAGAGGTCGTCTATTCGGTTGCATATTTTCCTAAATTTCACGACTCTAACCTGGAGTCCGGACGCGCGCCAATGGCCTTGTACCCGCGCTTTTTTGTGACAAAGCCCACTCCCAAGGCTTCAGTGATGCGGCCTTAACACACATCCTATTTGTAGCATCCTACTTAAGAAATGGGAAGATGTAATCGCAGTTCACTAATGCTAATTAGAAAGGTAGGATCATAGTTAGGTAGGATGGATAGGTAGTCCTGATCGCTCCTTTTTGACTAGGTTTTAATTATAGTTTTACACCCTTGGACACTATTGGACAGGGTCCATACAGCCCTTTCATCAGTTATTTCTTTATACAAATTAAAAATACATGGAGAGTTCACATTTCAAATAATTTCAATGCTCAAGAAAGTTTTGATCGGGTAAAGTGGTTTGGAAGCAATATGAGCGACATACCGACTTTCTCGCATTTCCTAGTTAGTAGATTGGATCCTAAATAGGATCCCACCTTCCTAGTTAGGATACCACAAATAGGATGGTGTAATAAGTTCTTTAAGTGAATATGTATCCAATTATCTGATTTCTAGTCATCATGTCTTCTTATGCAATTAATTCTGTAAAATCATTGAAGCCAAGGAGTCATAATCGTAAGTGTGGATATAGCCCGCCAATGCGGTGTATGCATTAGAGCACAGAAAATGGACCTGGCATATATTTATCATTTATTAATCCATCTTTTGTCTTTTCAGATACATGAAGGTGAGTTTGTGGGACAAGGTGTTCACGACGCTATTGAATGTGCCAGACTGTAACAATATACCAGATTTAATGGATCTCAAAAATGAGGTTGATACTATTTTGAATGAAATCGACAATCTTGGCTCCCAACTTCGAAACTTTGCTAATGTGCTTAAATCTAGGTAAATAAATAAATGACCCTTATGTATTTATTGCATTTAGATATAACGGCGATTGTAAAAACTAGGCACTTGATTATGTATTAAACCTTATAGACTTACAAATTATATCATAAGATTTAATGAGCTATCGAACCCTTTCGCCAGGTTAATGATATATTGCTCCTCTTTAATAAAAGCAATAAGTATTATAATATCTGAATCTAGTTAGTTATTATAAACGTGTCTTGTTGTGTTTAGTTAAAATTGTGATATTTGTGATTTTTAGTTTGTTTTGTTAGCATGGAATAACGGAAACTTGGCTTAGAGTATAAACTTGTTAGCTTATTAATGTTGATGCATTACATACATAACTAGGTTTCATTTATTTTTGTACAACTAAATAAGACTTGCACATTTCACTTTTCTTGTTTGAATTGTAAAAATAAAATAAACAATTCCCTGGTTGAAAATATTTTTTTTATTTGACTCCTGAATAACATTTCTTTTTCTGTCACTGAAAAAATTATGGTTTTAATTAAAATGCGTTGTGATATTATGATGAATAGGGAAAATAAACACATAAATAAGGCTCCATTGTAATCATTAAGATGACAGGATCAAGCTTCATATTCAAAATGCCTGACTAATGGTACATATGAAGCTCATAAACCCTATAAGAGCTTCATATGTACCATTTGTACCCTGACCTCACAGAACAGAACTCTGTTCCGCGCCTGACTTAGAACTTTGCACTACCACAGAATACTAGTACTTCGTACAGAAGTATGACTTAGCAATTGTATTTAAAGAAATGTCTACTCAATATCGTCAACAATATGGCGTAATTTAGTTCGCCTCAGCGTCAAGCACATTTTCGTGTAGACACCTACAAAAATCCATTGCAAGATAATTTTATACTTATTGCTCTGGAATATGATTCATAATACACTAAACCTATTCAGTGACGTAATATCACGCGACGCGATAGGGTTGACTGCTACGAGAAGCTTCTAACGCCATCTAGCGCATCTTTGTAGTACTTTATTCATTCTCGTCCAGCCAGCAACGTAGCCGCGCGGCCGCCGGTGAATAAAAGGCGCAAGCGTGTCGCTGGCCGGTAGCGACACGCAACTTGTTTTAGCGCCTAAGTAGGGGCGCCGCGCGTAGGTACGTTTTTGCTACTTACGCGGGGAGATACACAGACCTGGCACTACTGAAGATAAAGACGGCACACGGCACATCGAAATGTTTGTGGTCCCCGCCACTTGCTACTAAATTTTTAGGTACGTCCATGGTACTACCTACTTATATGCTAGACTTTTATTTACGCAATTTTGACATATCCGTAATTTTTTGCATGTAATATCGAAGTCGGTTCATCACACTTAAAACCGCTTATGAATATAATTATTGTTTTAAGTGTAAATGTTGCACTTGAAAAAAATTACCACCTGCGGCAGGAATTGAACCCGCGTTCTTCGCATACCGGGCGATTGCCAAAAAAATGTAAGTAAAAGTGTCCATTAACGGGACAAGATTGAACTCTCTCATAGACTTCTTAGGCTCCGCGAAGATGGGTCACCGACCATAGCCACCGGTGGCTAGCGACAATCTGTTTACATTCGCCGCACACATATGAAGTGAGAGTTCGCGACACGCCCCGGTGGCGGCCACTCGCCATTTTGACAAACATCTATCAGATGAGTGTCACTACTAGTAACCACC
Organism: Pyrausta nigrata; assembly: GCA_949316185.1. Taxonomy (NCBI): domain Eukaryota; kingdom Metazoa; phylum Arthropoda; class Insecta; order Lepidoptera; family Crambidae; genus Pyrausta; species Pyrausta nigrata. Next base: position 7,711,833 of record OX438945.1, on the reverse strand, counting down.
TCCATTTGCGTGTGGCGGTTGTCGGTGGCCCATCTGCGCACCTTGCCTTTGCCTTGCCAATGAAAGAGACGAAGATGACGTATTATTTGTAGTAGCTGTAAGAATATTTTTGCATGGGAAAATCAACCCTGTTGTTATATGGACGCGCAAATTATTTTAAACCGCACACCACTTCCTTGGCCCGACCGTACCACAACACCCAGACTCGAGACAATATAGAAAATGTGAATTTCTATATTGACTCGACCGGGGGTAGAACGCGGGACCTCAAAGATGGCGACAACTTAAAAACCGGTAAGCGAGCCACTCGGCTACGGAGGTCGTCAAGTAAAAAAAAAAGTACATAGAGATAAGCAGTTTTCCGCGTTCATTTATCAATGTTATCTACACTAATCATTGATTTATACACTAATATTATAAAGAGAAAAGATTTGATTGTTTGTATTGAATAGGCTTCGAAACTACTGGACCGATTAAAAAAATATTTTACCATTATCCCTGATGAACATAGGCTACTTTTTGTAATAGGACAACGGGTAGAATTATACTCCTATACCTAATCTTTTTCGTATGTACCTAGATGGTTTCCTGGATGATCTAAAAATACAATTGGACCTAGTAAGTGGCGCTGCTGTCGCGTATGCGGCTAACTACTAAGCAGCGGCTTGACCGATTGGGTTAAATTTCGTATAAGTTGTATTTATGCCTACTACCGACCTAATAATAATACACAAAACACTAACTAATATTATTACACAAAACCCCAACTAATATTATAAATGCGTAAATGAGCCAGGTTTTTTTCAATTTTCAAAGAAACTATTGCGTCACCACAAACGATATAACCTTGGTATATTGCCGTCACCTACGATCCGTTATCAGCCTAGATATGCAAGGTCTCTCTAGGACTCTGGCTTAGACGGCCGGATGTACACTGTGAAATGAGGAATGAGATTGTACCGAAAATCCGACTTCTGGCGCGGGCCACAGAATAAATACGGCGAAGTCGCGCGGGGAACTGCTAGTTAGGATTATACCCACAACATTCGAAAGGCTACCTATGCAAGTATTTTAACAATCGAAAGATGAAGCTTGCGTAGACGATAATTATTGCTTTTAAGTCATAAGCATTCACTTCGCAATCTAAAGATTAAATATTGCACAAAAATTACCACGCGGGAATTGAACCACGTTCCTCGCACACCCGCACCATGCAATTACCTAATCACTTTGCCACCCAGGCGTTGGCAAGGCCTATCGAGATTTAATTCCCTATCCAAATCCACATCTTCACTCATGAAGACTGTACATGACCGTGATGTTTGTCTCAGATCAGTATGTCATGCAGAGAATATAACTTAACTTTTTTTAATAGATTTAACGAATTTTAGTAGATTTCTAGAATTTAATATTTTACCACCATTTGACTGAACATAACAAACCTAAAAGATAGCAAAGTGGGTATGGTCATCATCATCAAATTTAAGAGCTAGGCTCTTGTCGGTGGAGTTTTTTCCATTCCTCTCTGCTTTCCGCCCTTCTCTTAACCTCCTGATACGACCCGACATTTATCTTTTCTTTTATTTGCTGCATGTAGCTTATTCTTGGTCTTCCTCGCTTCCTTTTTCCTTCTATTCTTCCTTCTATTATCGTTTTAATAAAATTGTCGTGTCGAATCAGGTGGCCTAACATTCGTCCCCTCCTACACTCTATTGTTTCCATCAATCTCCTTTTTTGCCTAACCATAGACAAAACTTCTTCATTTGTTTTCTTCTCCGTCCAACTTATACGCTCCATTCTCCTCCAGCACCACATCTCGAAGACTTCCAGTCTCTCTCTGTCCCTCTTTGTCAATGTCCACGCTTCACATCCATAGAGTGCTATACTCCAAATGTATACTTTAACAAGTTTTTTGCGAACTTTGCTTGATATTCTGGCCTTGAGCAGGTGCTTTTTTGCATTATAAGCTTGTCTCGCCATCGCTATCCTTGCTTGCGGATCAATATGGGTTTCGGCAAGAAAAGGGAACCAGAAAAGCGATACTAGCTTTGAGATTGGTAATAGACAGGAGACTGGATTTTGACATGGACACACATATAGCTTTTATCGACTTAGAAAAGGCGTTCGATAAGGTCAATTGGAAAATAATGATGGAAGTACTCAAAGAAGCTGGATTGGATTATAGAGACAGAAGGATTATTTATGAATTATATAAAAACCAAGAAACGGTAATAGAAGTAGGAGAGGAAAACGGAAAGGCAAAAATAAGACAAGGAGTTAGGCAGGGATGTCCACTTTCACCGCTAATTTTTAATTTATTCATAGAATGTGCGATACGCAGAATAACGGAATCAAAAGAGGGGGGCGTCAAAATTAATGGGGACGTATTTAAATTCATTCGTCTTGCCGACGATATTGCAGCCATTGCAGAAAACAGATTGGAGTTGGAAGAACTGGTTACAGAAATGGACACTATTTTAAAAGAATTTGGTCTCAAAATTAACATAAATAAAACAAAAACACTAATTGCTTCTAAAAAGCAAAAATATAGCCCTATCTCAATAAATAACACAAAAATAGAACAGGTTAAAACCTTCAAATATCTAGGTAGCTTGATAACTAGTGACTCCAGGTGTACACCAGATATAAAGTGGGTATGGTATCTGCCATAAATACAATGCAATAAATACAAGCAAAGCAGGTCAAACAAATGACACACTGAATATTATAACTAAGTAAATTTAAAAAAGTGCATGATTTAAGGTATTAATTTATGCTCTTATACCTATATTGTCTGATATGAAGCATTTTAAATCTGAAGTTTGATCCCATTGCTATGTGGGGGTTAGTTTTTAGAGTGGCAATGCATGGGGTATATATCTAGAAATTAATGAAATCTAATAGAAAAATGAAATACTTTATAACTTATAATTTTACTTTATTTAGAAGCTTTCTCTAGTCTTAGCTTTTTTCGTTCTTGATATTCCTGAACATTGTCAAATTTTCGTTTGTACAGTACTTTGATTAAATCTATGCTTGGTTTAATTTCAAAATTAACACTAACACTATCAAACATAGTTAATTTCTTTTCAGGCTCAAAAGTAAGCTTATTTTTACTATCTGTACAAACAATCTTCATTATTGAAACAGTCCTATCATCATCATCGTATACAAACAAAGATTTTTTATGAAATTTTACAGCCATAGGAAATCTATTTAACTTCACATTTTCTTCTTTTTTATGGTCAAATTGGTTATTTTTTGTTTGTAAAGAATAAATAAGCAATTCGTTGTAACCTTGCACTGCCACAGCCAAAATACTGGTGTCTTCGTCTAAGGCTGTAACTGTGTAGTGCACTATAGGTAGTGTCGTAACTTCCACTCCTTCTTCATCCATGATTTTAGTAAACTTTTCTTTCAGTGCAGCATCATTTACATCCAAGTGTGCTTTGATAGTGTAACAAAGGACACCTGTCACATAATCCCAGCATTTTACTGTTCCATCACCAGATGCACTAGTCAAATATTTTTCATTGTGAGGTAAAATTTCAATATGATTGACAAACTCCTTATGGCCTAAACAATATGTTTCTATATTGTAAGTATTTGGATAACATGATACTCGAATCTTCTCATCTCGGTCACTTGAGATTAAATATTTCCCGTCATTTGTTTGCATCACATCCAAGAGTAAGCTTAGATGACCTAAAAGTTTCGTACCTGAAGTTTCGGAGGAAATATCGTAAATCAAAACATCACCACTTTTATCTGCGACCAATATTTGCGAGTTATTAGCAGTAAACCTTATTTTGCTGGCACTTCTGGGAAGATCGAAAGTGATGGCCGTTGCCATTTCTGGTAAGCTGCATACTACCAACTGTTTAGATAGTGATGTTATTAATGCCAAATACTGTTCATCTGATGAAATTATTATGTCTGCAATGTGATCGTTTTCTTGTGATCCATTTTTACAGGGGACACTGTATAAAATATGTTGTGGACTGTTGTAAAAGTCAACATGAAGACCTTTTGATAAAGCTAAAAAGTTATCACTTAAAGCTATACAAATCATAGTTCTAAGTGACTAATTTTAAATATAAATAATCACAAAATACCGTGGTTTTTAGGTTATAAAGCGGATTGTGATTTAGTTAGAGATGACAAGTGACAACACATGACACGTATGAAGCATTTACACGGATGGATATTTATAGGGCTGCCAGACGAGTACCAATGATCAGCAAAATAACTATCCTTTCAGAAAAGTACCCAACTTTAAGATAAAACTCGTACTATGGGCGTTAACAAGGTGATAGGTTTTTACATTGATTTGTTAAGGACTCTAACTAAGCTTACGTATTCTTATGTATACAATTGGGTATTATTCGTGCCTATTTCAAACATCCACTGCATTACCGGAAGTATTTAGCGGTATTTCGTACTAAAAACTGTGCGTTAGTTAAGTATGTTTGTCTTGCGCTTTATGTTTCCATGAAAGTAATTTAGAGATAACTATATTATTACATAAGAACATGATTTTACAAAAAACAATACTTTAAATTTTGTCGTAACGCACAGAAGGAAAATTACCTCGTCAGTGGCCCAAGCATGAGCCAAACAACATATCATTATCGCGGCCGTTAATCGTATTTCGACAGCGTTATATCATTTGTCTACCGCTGCTAACATGTCATGCCATTTATGTCATGTATAACTGTCAAAATACGAAATATGATTAAAAACGATAAAAGAGTCTACATACTCTAACATGAGCCTCTTTTATTTGTCTATTTTAATCGTTTTTTGACATTTTCGCATGACATATTATCGTGGTCACTTGGTGCTAACGACAAAGGAAAAAACTTCATTAAAGTCGGTGAAAAACTGTGTAAAAGGCGGAAAATATGTCCGTACCGTTATATATTTTGTGTTAAACGCATATAACAAACGACCAGTGTAAGAAATACGACAGAAACGCATCGGTGATATTTGCGATCAAGTCGATTTCTGAGAGTGTATTTCAGTCGCTTTGGCGAATATTCAAGCCCATGGATACTGTTATTTCACATTATAGACAGGCTTAGCTTGGCCCCAGCTAGAGTCTATAAGCCTTCTAGCCTATTTGAAGGTGAGATCTCCAAAATAAACACGTAAATCATCTATCACAAAGACCTTTTTCACCTACACAAAAGCAAAGAATAGCTGTTATTGTTGTGTTTTATAAACTTACAAAATACTGTATTGAAAACAGAACCTAACCTTTTATGATGTGTGTTATTTTACATAGGTAGGATAGGTTAGGTAATCATGATTTATGTTTCTTAGGGTCTACCTATGTTGCCTCCTTTTGACCCATGGAAACCAACAGCAAATTGGACAACACCGCTCTCTGTGCTAAGCCCAAACAACTGTAAGCAGTGTCTTCAGTCTAGGACCAGTGGTAGGAAGCATATATTAAGTGTATGTAAATCAGTGAAATTAATTGTGAAAACTTGCACACTATAATATCTTAGATATGTAAACTTCCTTAATGTAGCTTTGTGCACTAAAAAGTATTCCAGTCAATATCTGCGCCTAACTTGCTTTTGAATAACTTATGGGGAGCCTACTATTACCTACCTACCATATACTTATATACTTTATTATACATAAAGGTGGATAAAAGTAAAATAAATTGGAGTAGAAAAATCATTAGTCCAATAAACAATAATATGTAATTTTACAGAATAATAATAAGGTATTAACAAACGATAAACCTTTTCTTAAAATTTTAATATAATAAGTCTTATCACCATAGTCTCCACTGCTTCTTACAAGTCAATGTTGACTGCGATGACATTTTCTGTAAAATAATACATACTCTTTAAAACTATGTTTTTCATTATATCTTTAGATTTTGTTACAGGGTGACTCAAGGTATCAATTAGAGGTGGAAAATGTTGAAAACAATAAAATCATAAAAATTATGAGCAATCGAATGAACATGTCAATAGAACCTGCATATTTACTAAAATATCACAAGCTAGAAGGGATCAAAAATTATTCACAATTACTTTCAACGGGATTCATGTTGGTACTACTACAAGTATTCTGTAAAATAAACTTTTCCTTACAATTGAATCAAATTTTGTTCTGTTCCAGCGTACCTCCCAAAATTAAACCCTGAAATAAAATGTAAACACATATTATTATTTAATTTACTAACATGTATTTTCTTTCTGTGCATACCTAGACGTCTAAGTATGTAGTTTAGTTGGTTTAGTTACTACCAAATTTCAATTCAAATACCAAAGAAAACACTCTACGACAAAATGTTGCATGTCTGCTTAAATGCTTCAATACTTACCCTTTTTTCACTGCTCTACTGAGCGATATGGACTCAGTTTGTCCAACCAATATAGGCCTAAGGTACTCCTACTGGTTGCTCCACCTTAGCAGCTACTTGAGGAGTAAGGATAAGGAAGGTAGCAAAACCCAGGTGCGCTTTCATGTATGATAAGTAATCTGTACCTATATTACATCACAGTTTTCTAAAAGTAAATAATGATATTAGTTTCTCTTCCATTTGTTGTTAGTTTGATAATACAATTTGTTGAAAAATATTTAAACCTTTGACTTTGATTATAAAACAGAGGTCCTACTCCGATTGACGATGTCAATATTGTCGACTGTAGCCGTCCCTGTTACTCACGCCAGAATGACATCGCAACCGAGCGAGATGGCTAACGGACATCGTCAACCGGAGTAGGGACTCGTCTATGAATGGCTGTCAAAACTGTCAGTGTCATGTCAAAAATAGATGTAAGTAATTTAGTTTTAAATCGATAGTCGTGCTTGGGATTAAGTGTTTAAGCCAAATCGGAAGTAAAATTGAATGAATGATTGAACATCAACGAAATGTTGCCACCCCTAATAATGATTTAATTTTGTAATATGGCTATATCCCGTTATCCTGTCTAAATAATCTGTGGTAGTGTAGATAAAGGCTTCTCGTGGGAAGGATTTCTATCGTGAGTGGTTGCCATGTTAGGAAAAATGATAAAATAAGACACAATGACAAATTTTCTCATGTCTAACGACAATGTATCGATGTTGGTCATCTTAGCCCAACAGGTCATAAGTTCTATCACATGTGTAATATGAAATAATTTAGACATGTTTATTATTTATGTAACCATTTATATAGCAAAATGAACTTAATAAAACATAGATTCATATGGTAATAAAGTTTATTCAAAATGACCCCCGCGATTTTGAATACAGGCCTTCAATCTGCGCGGCCAGTCGTCTATCGCAGCACGAACGAAGCCCATGTCAATATCGACAGCTGCCTTAATCCCTTGATTGCGGAGTCACTCAAGGCATCCTTATGCCTTGAGTGACTCCAAATCAGGATGAGGCTTTGATCAGGCCTTTACCTCGAAGTGTTGCTATATCTTGTAATCTAACGGACTCAAATCTGGACTGGAGGAGGGCCAGTCTTCGTGCCGGATGAAGTTGATTTCACGCGCCGCCAACCAGTTTTATGTGCTTTTCGCTCTATAAGCTGGCGCAGAATCTTGTTTGAATACCCATTGCCTATACAAACATGGTATGAGAAACAGGTTCCACAAGGTTCTTGAAGACTGTATTTTGATACACAACTGCATTCGTTTTTACGCCTTTCTTACCTCAGTTAAGCCCCAATAAGAGACTCCCAACCAAACCGTGAGCGAGGATGGAAAATGACCTCGTTGGACACGCGGAATACGGTTGCTCGCTTCTTCACTGCTGCGTGCGTACACCTTATCATTTTGTTTGTTGTAGCTCTCTTCCACGGTGAATTTTTTTTTTATCTGAAAAAAGAATTTGCCGATGCTTTTTTTCCGCGTACTGCAACAGTTTCTGCTTACGTATGGGATTTCTTTGATTTCGCACCTTCACAGCTTTTATCACTGCTGAAGTCCTAACGGAGCGAGGGCGACCATTTCTTGACTTGTCATCTACACTAGTCTTCATTGTATCGTTTTATGGTACGATAAACGAATCTTTTGGTTATATTCAAATTTTTCAGTAAGTCGAAAATCTGAATTGGCGCGTAACCGCACCGATGCAAGGCAATAACCGCAACACGGTCTTCTTTAAGTGTCCACTCCATATTTAAAAATGAGGACAAGTCTAAAAAGTACACATTTTTATTTTCATAAAAAAATCGAAATTCGAACTTTTTTGTGATAAACAAATGTTTTAAAAAAAAAACTTGTTTTTATTTTTAAAAACTAACCTTTTAATTATAATGCACATAAGGTACAAGTTACAATATTTTTCAAATTCTGACGCAACAAAGTCACAAGTTATTGGCATATTTTTGTTTTTCTTGAATTTTAATTAAGTTTTACAAAAAAAAAAATAAAGTCTTAAAACTCCATGTTGAAGCACCGTTAATAAAGACTAAAATTTCATTTCAATTTTAAACATACTAAAGTGGGTTTTGCCTTTATAAGAAAACGAAGTTTTAAAAATCTTAAAAGTCATTTTCTGTAAAATTTTAGAACAAGTTGATGTGACTTTGTTGCACCGAAGCAGCGACTTGTTTAAACAACATTTTAACCCATGCTTTTACGGTGAGGGAAAACATCGTGAGGACACCTGCACAGTTAGGCGAGTGAAAGTGTAACCGTGATCCAAGCTGGTCTGGTTCCCCTGTTAACAGGGTCATGGAGGTCAGATGGCAGTCACTCCACTATAATTACCTTATCTGCCTTCCTGGATCACGTTCCAAAGCGGATCTTGGGCTCTCGCGCGCGAGTGACAACGACAAGCCGAACCACAGAACAGAAAAAACGAGTAGAAATAGCATCCTCGCCTATTAGTATGAAAACCAGTGTAACCAAACTAACACATTTGTAAGAATATCACATTATGATCCACACAAAAAATATTAAGTTTTGATTGGTAATTTTTAGCGATGACGAAAGAGCTTAAAATACATATTCGATTGAATGAGTCCCATCTTTATTACTAAGCTAATAAGATCCTAGGTTGTGCTTTCCTGATTCTAATGTGCTTTTATATTTTGTTATTCTACTCCCTACTAGATGTGCCTTTTTAGTCATGGTTTTCCCTATTACGATGCAATAAGGTCCATAAAATTGGCTGCCACTCATTTTCCTTGCTTTTGAATACCAAATAGTTTTGCCACCCAACGCCAGATAGAGACACAAACTAATGAAGATTTCTGTCAAAATTAAGGATACACGATAAACAGAACAAAAAATATCGATCTAGCTAGACATCAACGTTTGTCACGGAAATAAAATGTATGCCCACCTATTATTATCTTTATGTTTATAAAACGAAGTAATGTTCTTTAAACGAGTTATAAAGAAACGGAAACTTTTGCAATAATTTTGATTTGTCCTCCATACAATATAGGTATCCAATGAAAAGGCTTGTCTAGTAAAATACTATATGATATTATTAATTACAAAGAAGCCGGCCGCCACCACAAATGGCGAACGGATTTTTTTTCACAACTCTTTCAATATTGGTTTCAAATGAAAGGGCTTGATAAGTAAGGTGCAATATAAAAAAGTCGGTTCTGGCGATTAAAAAAATTATATTATAAATTTTTAAAAACCCCCATCGCAACAAAGAAGCGATTGAGATAACTTTATTAATTTGGCAGTAATATCCGTAGAACTTGTTTGTTGAATAATTTTGTACTAAATACAAAATCCTTAAATTCTCTAAAGTGACTAAGACGAAGTAGATAACGACAATACGAAACCCTTAATGCGTTAATCCGATTCGCACTTGGCCGGTTTTTTCTTATTACGGGATTAAGTTCATCATAATTTAACGATATGTACGGATTAATTTCACAATTTATGTTAAACATTTTAACCTGAAACTGATGGATGACGTTGCGAATCCTTTGATAATTAATTAGGTACCTAGCAGTAAAGTATTCCGTGAATTGTGTAGAAAGTAAGTGAGTAGTATGAAAATAGTTCCAATTTCGGTTAAATTACACTTATCGATATTTTATCGTGCGCACGTTAAAATATCGCATCCCTAAATGAGTAGCGCGTGGAATTAATACGGAATAAGGCAACGATAAAAATTAAGTTTAGACCTTATCACCTTTTTAGTGGATTGGTTTTCGATTGTAATTTTAACCAATTGCTATGAAGTGAAAAATTTCCAATTTCTTTTAAAATAACTGACTAAACTAAGGTCTATGCCCTAGACAAAACAGCCCTAGTCTACTCTAGGAGGTATTTTTGATCTTCCCTTCAGATCTAATAATTCGAAGGAGTTGGGACCAAATTTCTTTTAAGTTTCTTCTGAAAGGTCTTATTTGACAGTAGCACTAACAACGCGGACCTTGCGAGACTAAAAGCGGTTCCCACCAAGGAGGCAGGATACAGTTTTATACCTATCCTTCAGCCAACGTGGGAACCCTTTTTGACTTCGAGACTCTACGAGTCGCGATAGGTCTACTGGTGCTGGGTTTGCTTTCCGCACAGATGTCCTTGTGGTACTGATGTCAACTCGTTAGGACATCACGGACTATCCTGTACTAAAAGTGCAGGCCGTTTTTCGCGCCATGCCAGCATCAACGACATCATCCGTCGGTCTCTTGCCTCGGTACGGACGGTTCGAACGGAACGGTATCGCGCGTGATGATGGCAAGAGACTAGACGGGATGTCACTTGTTCCTTGGCGGATGGGTCGGGCTCTTGTGTGGGACGCTACCTATGTCGACACACTTGCGGCCTCTCATCTGCCCAGTCAAGCCGGGATGCTGGTTTGGCTGCGTGAAATGCCGAAAACTTAAGATGAGATTTCCAAGAGGCTGATTGATATCAGTGGTGACCCAAGAGCTGGCAGCTACCTTGCACAGCGTATAAGCATCGCTTTCCAGCGGGGTAATGCTGCCAGAATCCTGGGAACCTTACCACAAGGACCCTTTTTATAATTTTTAATTTTGTACATAATTATATTTTATAATATCTGTAGTTGCCTGTTAAATTTTAAATCATTTTTATTTTATTATTAAAAAAAAACAATGTACCGAATTTGACTTTCTACATGACTATGATACGTAAAGCATCGGCGGAAGAATTTGTTTTCGAAACGCAATGTAAGTGTCAATAATATCGCCTTGTTATTACAAAATAATAAATATTAAAGAGACAAGACGTGTTAAACAAATAACATTAAATAAAATTTTTATGTTTATTAAAATGTTTAAAAGCTCATAAACGGGCGATTTATTATAAAACATACTTTAACTTACACACAAGAGTGTATTTTTTGCAAAGATGCTTTTAAAAAGTCTTTTAACGCCACGTTATAATAAGTTTAGATTACTAGAAAAACAAAATCTATCGTTCCCCAAAGTTCCCAGTTAAGGGAATTATACCGGTATCGCTACTGGGAATATTCCCCGCCTTGGGAATGCTACTGGGAACGGCACATCCCTCCTTTCTGATCACCTCCCTAAAGTCCGCGTCCGATCCTTCCGTTTTTTGTAACGTTAATCTCGTTTCCTCGTTTTATAGCCTGACCAGAAATATGTGGGACCTGAATTAAGGGCGCTTTGAATGCACTTTATATGACAACACTTGGTATAGTCATAACAGCGCAGATTGGCAACTGAACATAAAAACATATTTTTTGTATGTTTACATTCATGTTAATTTTTAAGCTCGCTGCCTAAGAATAACAGATTCTACGATAAAATAACACGAGATAACACTCGCTAATTGAGTTCTTATTAAATTCAGTAACTCTTTGTAAAATTCGTCTTGAATTTTGGACTTAAACACTATTATTTTTGCAAAACCACTAATGGGTAACCGAAACATTAATCCATTGTTTTTGTAAATGATATTATTTATAATGTTATAATAATTTTATATAATTTATAGGAAATTATAAAAAACTCTACGAACTATTTTAGTTGTTATATCCAAGTAGGGTTGAAATAAAGAAAATAAAGCTCTAACCAAGTATTTATTGTATTCATTTTTCAAAATCTTTATTAAAAGATTCTCCGTAGCCATCAGTAGCTAATTTTCAATATACGCACTATATGACGTACCAAAAATTCATGATGACAAATATATCAGTAATAAATTTAAAGAAACCGTGGTGATCACATAGACTTTTTAGTCGAAAAATACTACAACACATGTTAAACCACTTTTCTTTTACGAAAACAAATAGTTCTTGGTATTTTTATCACATAACAATTGCACTTAGTCGAACATTAGATTACGCGTCCACTTTGACACTAATCATTATGACAATTGATGACATGTCAGTGACGATTTGAGGTTTCTGTTGCCAGTAAAAGAAATTAGTTCCAGTTGTTTTCCGCAATATGGCGAAGTCCCATATATTCCTGGAACCTTACCATCGGAAACAATGCAATCGCTAAACCAGTATATTTCCTATAATTCGTACCATGACCCCGAAAATTAGCAGGCCCGCAGCGAGGAAGTTAGTTTATCCTGTCACCTTTTTTTTTGTATGAAATTTCGTACTATGACACTCCATCTGCAGTCAATCGAGTGTCAGTTTGCCCGCCTTAAATGTCAGATAAGCTATCATAAAAAACTTACCCATCGAGTAGCTTTTTCAAAATTGTTATGATTAAATCTTGTTTCATAAGTTAATTTTAGGATTCATTTACGAAATGTGAAATATTAACAATACAACGAATTAACTAATGTGAGATTTTTGAATGCAAAATTGAAGAAATATCTACGAGATGTGAACATTAATCTAATGAAGTCCGATTTCTTGATTTCTCCGTAGAAGCCTGATGACTTTTTAAAATTATTTTTGATAAAGTGACTTAATTGTGTAATTAAAAGTAAAATTATAACGCAGGTACGTAAATTGCAATAAAACCATTATATAGGCTACACCTGCAGCCTTAGGTTCTAAAATGTGAATATTCATTTTCCTAGGCATTAACTACCTATTTTCTTTATGCGAGAACATTGTCCCCCCAACGAGCAGAGATTATAACTGATCAAACTTTCAATCTATCCACAAATTCAATAATTTAGGTATTTATTGCATCAGTACACATATCTAGTCTCTGCTAACCTACCTACCTACACATATTTAGGTACTTCATAATAATTTTATGTATTAAATTTTTCTTACGACTTTAGTGTAGGATTTTATCTACCTAATGTATGTACCAAGTTAATAATTCTTTTTTCCTTTCTTTCTAATGCTATAGAACTATTTAGTCGCATGAAAAACCAGCAAAGTATATACTGTTGTTTCAAAGTAGAATGTATTGTATGTATTAGTTGCACTAATGAAAATTACTTACCGGCATTAAATATGTCAAGAAAGTTTTTATTGGAGGAAGGCTACAAAATTAACAAGAAACACCTACCTCCTGCTTAGTTTTTGCTAGGTAATCAGTATCACAAATTAACAAAGCATCTACCAAATTGTTGTATATTTTTTCAGGATAAGAAAACATAATATATTGCACTAAAGAAAACACATTTAACACAGCTAAGGATTTTCCAGAGAGATACAGAAAAGTGTGAAGATCTTGATTTTCACCTGTGAGAGTTCAGAAGATTCTGTGATATTGCCTTTTTTTATTTTCATAATTAAATATAGCTTATTGTTGAATATTCAGTCAGCCTTTTTTAATTTTTCGTCTCAAAATTACTAATTTACGTTTCACATGAGATAGAATACGTTCTTCTTCTCCCTCCTAAATATATTTTTTTCATCCACCTTCTAGGTCGGCAAAGAAATCAAGAATAAACAGCCACGACTAATTTAGTTTTACTTTTTTTTCTTTTTGTACAATAGCTCTTAGAAACCGGCCAAATGCGAGTCGGACTCGCGCACGAAGGGTTCCGTACCATAATCTACTTCATCTTAGTGACTTTAAAAAAATTGTAAGAATTTTCCAACATTATTCAACACCCAAGTTCTACCAATATTACTGCTAAACTAATAGAGTCATCTTAACCGCTATAGTTTTCCTTTAAAGTTTATGAAATGCACTATTATCTAGATTTTTTATTTTATTGACATATTTTTTAGACCAGCATTTAAGCTTTTAGAGGGAGGGGGGGACGCGCACTTTAAAGTTTAATATTTCGTAAATAGAGCAATAAATCAAAAAAATGTTGTGGAAACCCCTAAATCATTTTAAAAGACATACTCAACGATACCCCACACTATGAGGCGGATGACGAAAAAAATCATTCCCTATTTTTATTACTTATTTAATCTTAAGTGCAAAAAATATATATTTTAGACCTCCTTACTTCATACTCCCTACTTACCTACATCTAGTAAATAATTATTATCTGTGTCTCTACGTTTGACATCTTAACAATCAAACGAAATAGACATATGTTAATGTATAGCTCCATCTCGATCTTTCATCCTGTCACCGTGAGGCCTTTTCTTAAAAGCTCATGGTACGAGTTTTAGCCATCCTAAAGCAGGATGTTTTTCGGATTGTTAGCATTTCGAAGGATAGGTATTTTGCTGATGTACGGGCCCTGTAGGGCTATTACGTATCTCATTTGACAACTAAAGTGATTATCACTATGCCTTGGTGTCTAACTGAGAACTGTCAAAACATGGTTTTCGTATTACCGAACTTCGGTTCCTAACTAAAATGACGTCATCGCCAGTGGATATGCTGATAGGCACTGGCATATCCACTGTCCAACTTTTGACAGCTGTTTATGTATCGTTAAACTGATTTTCGTATTATGTAAGCTCAGTGGATATCAAAATCGTTGATCACCGAAGCTGTCAAGTGGCTATTGATAGAAACTACATAAGAGCAGTGTTTATTGGAAAAACTGTGATAGTCACTATTAAGCTACCAAGTCAAAACGTACGTAAAATACAACGTAATTCCTAGTTATAGTATACCTATTTAATTTTGGTCGGTTTAACGGATATCACTCAGCCAGCAATCGAATTATATTTGTAAAATAAATAAAGCGGTCCTACTAATAATGGCTCAAGCTTTTTTATTGGGACATGCATGGGTTGTGCCGAGAAACAAAGGATAATAAAAGAGCTCATGATCAAACACGTTGTTTCCACGATCGTAGTGACCCAATAAAAAATTTTGAAACACAGATTAGAATTTGATACTGACTCAAACTAAAAATATAGAACTTACTCGGCGCCATCGATCAGCTTGCTGTTTTAGTACAGCCGCTTCTGCTGTGCTGCGACAGCGTTCATTGAATCGCTATGGACTCTCATGCTGTTTGAGCAGTTTGGCTAGTCTGAACTCTGAGGTCCACCGGTGAAGCGACCTAACGTAAAGTCCCGGTTTCCCTCGGCAAACTAAATTGTTAAAATTATTTGTATAGGAGATATATTTCTCCTAGGAGCTATCTAAAATAGGAAAACATAAAACATTTATTATCTAGAAATTTAGTAATTACTAACTTAGCTCAGTGATACAACGAACCATTGGAGTTACGAGTTACCTTTATCACCACAATCACAACTTCTTCTATGTACCCTTAAATAACCACTAAAAACCACGTTCTCGCGCACTGATTTTTCAAAGTCAAAACTTTAAAAAGTGGCGCGAATGAAAGTTACTAACCTCTAACCCAACTTATTAAAAACGTTGATAAATTTAGTATCATTCCATATTAAACGCAATTGTCTTTAATTTAGCCACATAACCTGTCATAACACTAGTGATGTGTCGATCTATGGTCGATATCCACTGTCCTCCACCGCATAGCCACTGTCCTATCCTATGATAGGCACTGCTTACGTAATACCAAATATATCAACTCATCAGTTGTCAACTGAGTTCAGTTACCAACTAACCTCAGTTATACACTCAGTGGCCTGTGGGGCTATTACGTAAAAGATAGCCACTGAGTGTATAACTGAGGTTAGTTGGTAACTGAACTCAGTTGACAACTGATGAGTTGATATATTTGGTATTACGTAAGCAGTGCCTATCATAGGATAGGACAGTGGCTATGCGGTGGAGGACAGTGGATATCGACCATAGATCGACACATCACTAGTGTTATTGACAGATTATGTGGCTAAATTAAAGACCATTGCGTTTAATATGGAATGATACTAAATTTATCAACGTTTTTAATAAGTTGGGTTAGAGGTTAGTAACTTTCATTCGCGCCACTTTTTAAAGTTTTGACTTTGAAAAATCAGTGCGCGAGAACGTGGTTTTTAGTGGTTATTTAAAGGTACATAGAAGAAGTTGTGATTGTGGTGATAAAGGTAACTCGTAACTCCAATGGTTCGTTGTATCATTGAGCTAAGTTAGTAATTACAAAATTTCTAGATAATAAATGTTTTATGTTTTCCTATTTTAGATAGCTCCTAGGAGAAATATATCTCCTATACAAATAATTTTAACAATTTAGTTTGCCGAGGGAAACCGGGACTTTACGTTAGGTCGCTTCACCGGTGGACCTCAGAGTTCAGACTAGCCAAACCGCTCAAACAGCATGAGAGTCCATAGCGATTCAATGAACGCTGTCGCAGCACAGCAGAAGCGGCTGTACTAAAACAGCAAGCTGATCGATGGTGCCGAGTAAGTTCTATATTTTTAGTTTGAGTCAGTTTCAAATTCTAATCTGTGTTTCAAAAATTTTTATTGGGTCACTACGATCGTGGAAACAACGTGTTTGATCATTAGCTCTTTTATTATCCTTTGTTTCTCGGCACAACCCATGCATGTCCCAATAAAAAAGCTTTAGCCATTATTAGTAGGACCGCTTTATTTATTTTACAAATATAATTCGATTGCTGGCTGAGTGATATCCGTTAAACCGACCAAAATTAAATAGGTATACTATAACTAGGAATTACGTTGTATTTTACGTACGTTTAGACTTGGTAGCTTAATAGTGACTATCACAGTTTTTCCAATAAACACTGCTCTTATGTAGTTTCTATCAATAGCCACTTGACAGCTTCGGTGATCAACGATTTTGATATCCACTGAGCTTACATAATACGAAAATCAGTTTATCGATACATAAACAGCTGTCAAAAGTTGGACAGTGGATATGCCAGTGCCTATCAGCATATCCACCGGCGATGACGTCATTTTAGTTAGGAACTGAAGTTCGGTAATACGAAAACCATGTTTTGACAGTTCTCAGTTAGACACCAAGGCATAGTGATAATCACTTTAGTTGTCAAATGAGATACGTAATAGCCCTACTGGTCAGGCTATAATACTTTATTATGGCTACGCACAAGCCGTGCAAGCCAAAAACCGGCAAAAAAAGTTGTCACATTGAAATTGACTGCTGTCAGCCATGTGGCATTTTGTAACTTTTTTGTTGTCAATTTGGTGGCCAAAAAAACTAAAAAGTATTTTTTCTCCACGATACAAATATTTATTACGCTACAAGTATTTTAATTTACTTGTTTACTGTCAAGGCTGTACCATTATTAAGAAATATTGAAATCAATACATCGAAAAGCCACAATGATAAGTTCCTGGAGCTCAGACAAAAAACACAGTGAAGTGGAGAGGTATTAATTCATTATACCTAATATATCATTAAGTGTAATGCATTAGAACGTGTTCTAAGCATTTATTCGGCAATATTGATAGCTAGACTTTTGATTACAGATGGATTTGTATATATCCAGCCTACATAAACAGCAAAAAGACGCTTGCTGAAGGGCGCAAGTTGTCAAAAACTTATTGTGTCGAGAACCCTACCCATCAGGAGATTCGGGATGTACTGGTGACTTCTGGTTTACACGTCGGTGTAGAAAACAAGTTGTACCCTCGAGAGCGTAGTAAGGTAAAGTCAACTTGATTCATTATACTATTAAAATTGAGCAACATTGCCTGTGACTTTGTCTGCAGAGGCTCAATGATACCAACAAATTTGAATATGTATCTTAGGTACCTACTGTTGTGACACCAAACTCTGCGTCAATCCATACTTCCATACTAATATTAAAAATGCGAAAGTGTGTCTCTCTGTTACCTCTTGACGCTTAAACCACTGAACCGATTGAGATGAAATTTGGTATGGAGACAGTTGGAGACCCTGGAAAGGACATAGGCTACATTTTGTCGCGATATAAAAACATTAAGGGGGTTAAATGGGGGATGAAAGTTTATATGGAAAATCCAACTCTTGCGGGTGAAGTTGCGGTGAACCACTAGTATCTTCATAAACCATACTTACCCACTAAATTTTAAAAATTGATTAATGTATAGAATTCTACTGCCTACAATTTTAGTATACATTACAATACAATTTTTGTATATTTTGCAATGTTCATATTGCTGAATGATAATTATGTGTAATATGTGGCAATATTTTTTTTTATTACAGGAAATGCTGTTCAGAGGTAGAATAAGAGTTCAGATTAAGAATGATGATGGAACTCCTGTCAAACCAGAGTTCCCAACAAGAGAGTCTGTTATGAAGTACATTGGTGAATCTATCCCAAAATTGAAAACTAGACAAAACAGGTAATATTAGATTATATTTAATTTTTAATTAAAGAAAAATATTCTTATAATCAAAAGCCTTAATATAGGCCCAGTTGATGAATGCACAACCCAGGAGCAACCAACCTGCTACATTAGAATGTAGAGAGCCCACTCCAAATAATACCGACAGATGGAAGAAAACAGAATACAAACACAGTAATGTTTAAGCTGATTAATTGTTATTCAGTTGTTTTTTCTCCACTTAGTTTTACTGCAAAAATGCCTTAGATCATTTTGAAAGTACTTGAACTATTTTCTATTTCTATTTCAGACCTGCTGATCAGCAACCACAAACAACACACCAAGCTAGCAATAAAAGCAAGGGAAAGAAAGGACGCCGATAAATGTATAGATTTATTGTAAAAAATATTATGTACATTTTTATTAAAACTTAATATAACTTAAATAATACTGTATTTATAATTTATCAATTACTTTGTCATAATAATTTGTCATCAGCTAAGTCAGCCATGAATGCGGATTGTTTTCTCAGTCAATTTATTTTGGCCATTTATATCTCTGGCTACACTATATCCATCAAAAATAGTGACAGCAGGGGTTTTGCCCTTAGGATTTTCTTGGAGGGCTATGTTTATGTCAGATAAGTCACTTACAGATATCAGTGTTTCATCTCTTTGACTAGCTTCTTTATCTTGTGGGGGAGATTCGCCATCTCTGTTAGTGATTCGTTGATCATCGGTGCTATAGAATGCGACGCTGTTGACGTCTTCCTTATAATTTTCTTCGGATTGAAGGGACTCTGTGATATCACTGATTTTGTTCTGGGATAGAGATCCTCGTATTCCTCGAATATGTTTTGGTAAAACTTCTTCGCTTTCAGTTTCGTTTCTTCCAGCTTTGAGTTTAATTTTTCTTGGAAGTTCGAAGGTGTATCGTCTGAAAACGTTGGCTTTTTTGTTTTTTTCGTGTTTGTTTTCAGTGGACGCGGGTCTATCGCCCGAAATATCGGAAGTTCCTCGTACTCGTCCTCTTCGTTCAGCGCTGCTTGCATCGTTTCGTGGATGACTGTTGGTATCTTCTTCATCACATTCTGCATCGGCTTGGTCTTCTCCGATTCCGGAAAGATGTTCACGATTTCTAAGATTCCCGGAGATATTTCTTTGAGTGTTTCTGTGAAATGTGGGGCGGCCTCTCTCACCGTGTCCATGATCGTTTCTCCGACTGCCAGAGGGATCTCTTGGAAGAAATGCGGGTACGTCCTGATCCCGTCCGAGACCGCTGAGGTCAGCAGCGGCAGTATTAGCGGTTGCCGCGGCGGCAGCAGTCGCCTTCTCAGCGGAGAGAGCCGCGGCAGAAATAGCTGCCTTTTTATGCGATCGTGTTTCTCGTGTGCTGGAATCAGATTTGTGAGTGCACGAGCACACGACGCCACGCTTGCCGTCACCGTTGTACTTGTACCGCTTACGTTTCTGCTTGCTGACTTCGTAGGAATCGCGTGACTCAGAGTCGAGAAGATTGTCAAATAGCAAACCCAAGTTTTTAAAAAGTGGAAAGTACTTTTCGTCGATTTTGTCATGTTTATATATTTCTCGCTTTTTTGACTGAGTTTTACGTTTGCGAAGAGGACTTAAGAGAGCTTTGAGTCTTGAGCTTCCCAACTGAAAGATACTCCTTGATTTTGTTAGTGGTGAGTAACTAGTGATAGGTGAACCTAAAAATAAAGAGGTACATGATGAATGCTGTACAGTAACAAATACACAAAGTAGTACATAAAAATAAAAAACTTTAGTTTATAGAAATGGTTTTAAGAACTAATAATGCCTTAGTTAATCTTCGTACTTCAAGAAATATCTTTTATTTACTGGACACCCTGTATATAGTATTGGTGTTCTACGGTCAGATAGAATAGAATAAACTTTATTAACAGAAAGTGATACACAATAATTTCAACTTACTACCACTAACTTATACAACTGAAGTTTTTTAGTATTACTGTTAGTCCCCACACTAGGTATCTCTGTCTTTTGGGGACTCGAGTTTGGCTTATAAAAATTAGGTAGAAAGAAAGATGGAGATCGCTGTGAATAACTTGATCATAGATAATATATTATGTTATACAGGGTGGCCCGTTTACAGTGGTCCAAAGATTTTTTTTAGCTTGAGAGCATCATCAGTGATCATTTAAAACATACTTTTGCGAAAACTTATGGTTTAGAATTGATAGAATTGTTAGACGGGTCAATTTTTTTGACGCAAAACCTCTGTTATTAAAATTACTCGACCGAATCGAATGAAATTGGTACGGGCATAGTGCAACAGTCTACCTATTGCGATATAGGCTCATAATATAGTTAAATTATTAGACTGTTTTATTAGTTTAACTTTTTCTGTAGGTTTTTTAAATTTTCGGCAAAAGATTGATTTTTTGCTTATACTGCTAAAAAGTATCATAACATAGGGTTATTCTTTACACAAAAAACCATAGAAGTCCTTCGATTGCAACATCTTTAAAAACAACATTATGTACATGAAAATCGAAAAATTACGAAAATTACCATATTTAAATTTTAATAATTCGGTTGCTATTTTTGATAAAAAATCATTCCTTTCCATAAAAATCGCTACAAATCTGTATTCACATGGCAAAAAACTGAAAGAAATAAAATTATAGCCTGCCAGCCAAGAAAATTTCATTTTGTTCTAATGTAAATTTATTAATAGCCTGTGAAGAATATTCTTACTGCAGATTATGTTTAGCAAATGTCCGCCATTTGCAGCATTCCGAAAACCTTTTGTAATGATTAACAACATGTTGATTATTTATGTTGATTTATTGATTCTCCATACCTTATTAAGATTTTAACTAAATAACAACCACAAAAAACTCAATTAATACATTAACATTATAAAAAAATTAAGTTATCTTGGTGGTAGATTAAAATTTTACTTCATTTATTTTTTAGCCATGTAGATACAGATTTGTAGCGATTTTTATCGAAAGGAATGAGTTTTTGAAAAGTAGCAACCAAATGATTAAAATTTAAATATGGTAAATTTGGTATTTTTTCGATTTTCATGTACATAATGTTGTTTTTAAAAATGTTGCAATCGAAGAACTACTAAAGAATAACCCTATCTTAAGATACTTTTTAGCAGTGTCAGCAAAACTTTAGCGGTACATTTTTTTTCACAGGGTTTTTTCGAAAATTAATCTTTTGCCGAAAAATTCATAAAAGCTGCAGTAAAAGTTAAACTAAAAAAAACAGTCGAATAATTTACACTAGTTGAGCCTATAGTGCAATAGGTAGATTATCGCACTATGCCAATACCAAATTTTATTCAATTCGGTCCAGTAGTTTTCATAACAGAGAGGTTTTGCGTCAAAAAAATTGAAATTTCGGATTTCTAAAAAAAATTGAAATTTCTCTAAACCATAAGTTTTCGCTTAGCTAAAGTATGTTTTAAACCATTACTCATGGTGCTCTCAAGCTGAAAAAATCTTTGGACCACTGTAAACGGGCCAACCTGTATTAGTATTAATAATTCCTTCAATGTTAAGGTTGCTTACCTCTTTTAAACTTTTTCAATTTGTGTAGGGGACTGGAAGTTAGAGGTTTGTCTATGGAGTATCGTGTGTTTGTTTCTGAAAAGAAAAAACTAAATTACATTTTTTTATTTTATACTTAGTTAAAATTATTTTATAGTATTTTCATAAGAATAGACAGTTTTAGTTCGAAGTTAGGGCAGTGACAAATCAATTAGATTTTCTCTTCATAGAAAAGTGTTACTAAAGACTATCAACTTTTTATTATGAGTACCAAGGTAGGTTAGGTAGGTAAGTTGTAATGAGATAATCAAATGACCGACAGGCCTAATATCGCGATTCCACAATTTTTTTTTATCATTCGGAATGCTACGATTTCTTTAGATTTTATTGCACTTGAAAAATGAGCACCAGAGGCGGGAATCGAACCCGCGTTCACTCATAAAAAAATTCATAATAAATATGTTTTTAAACTCACCTGATGAAGCTGCATCTATAGATTTCTTCAGTTTCGATTCTGCGGCTAGTGCTTCGTTTATCGAAAACGGTTTTGCCGCTAAAACTGCAAGGTAATAATCACGAGTTACTCGTAGTTCTTAAACGTCTAACTTTCTGTAACTTATACAAATGGTGGTTATATACAGCTATAGTTATTTCTTTAACCTATGTTTATAGGAATAAGTCTCATTTATGGACATATTGTTCGGGGATCCATCTTGGTGAATTTCCTTACCGGGGGCACGGAAGCAAAAGCAGTTTGTTAGGTCATCCAAACTCCTTATGACATAGTTACATGTCGCCGCCGCTCTATACCTACTCACTTAAAAATTTCGTTAATGGCTACCCCTGACCGGGATCTAACTGCCCTTAGGCCTAGTTGCCTCTGCCTTTATCCATAACTCTCTCTACTACTCGTGTCTAAGGATTCTGGTCAGCCTCAGAATGGCGCCGAGCGGTTGATTTGATGATTTCGACGACCGCCGTGGTCAAGAGTGGCTCACATGCCGGTTTTCTAGGCTATCTCAGGTCCCCGGTTCGATCCACGGTCGAATCGGGTCAATATAGAAATTCATATCTATACTAATAATATAAAGAGGAAAGATTTGTTTGTTTATTTGCATCGAATAGGCTCCGAAACTACTGGACCGAATTAAATGAAATTTGGCACAGCGATAGTTTGAGACACTGGGAAGGACATAGGCTACCTTTTGTCGCGATATAAAATCATAAGGGGGGTGAAATGGGGGATGAAAATTTGTATGGAAAATCCGACTTTTGGTGCGGGCGAAGTCGCGGGGAACTGCTAGTTTTCTATATTGTCCCGGGTCTAGGTGTTGTGGTACCACCATTGTTTCAGATTTCCATAATACAAATGCATTAGCTACTTAGGTACATTGGAATCTGAGCAACGTATGTGATGTATGTACAATATTTATTAATTTAATATTTAATATATTTATTATCTGTGCGCTAGACAGAACCGGTGGAGGTGAATAAGAGTGTTGTACCTCATAGTATTTAGGGAAAGAGTCCTTCACTTTATCGGGTCATCTTGATTGGTGATTATCGATAATATTAATGCGTATAAGAAAATATAATACTTATCTTACATCCAATGCCCAACCATGACCACGAGAAATAATAAAATAAATACTCACAGGGTAAAATCAGAGCACAGTTAATGACTACGTAGCAATGCCATCTTCGGATTTCCATTTTCACACATTTTTGTATCCAGCCCTTGTTAAGTCGCCGAATAGGCTGTTAATTATGCAAATCGCGACTGTCGTTTTAATTTGTATTTATAACCTTCGTCGGTAAATGCTGCATTAGCAAATTGAGTTGTGTGTTTCCATTACACTTTCGGTGACTCATTTATTTTGCATACTTTCTGAAATTTTGTCACGTACTTAGGGAGAAGTTCTCCAATTTGAGCCAGTAAACATCGATTGACGGTTGATTTGACAGATTCCCATACAAAATATGTCAAATAATGATGTTAGTGAACTCCGGGCTTAATTTGATTTCATATTGCTTACAGTTAGTAGAAGTTCAGATTTATTTAACTAGATAAGTATACACTGTAAAATGTACGGCAATGATAACACTGAATGTATTACGATTATTATGTACGAAGCCTACTTCTGATATCTTATATCAGATAGTGCATCATGCATGGTTTATTCAACGTTACATCTGCAACCTTTGAAGGTCGTAAGTACTATTTTTTATCTGTTTTATTAGGTACCTACCTACCTGCGAATAATACCTACCTTTCTAATGTTTCAAACGTAGGATATGACAATTATCAAAACAAACTATCTACTAAATAATAAAATATTGCTAGGAAATACCTAAATAAGACTCCAAAGATGAGTTGATATGTTATTGCATCACGTCAGCACTTCTAATAAATATATTTCCTTTGTTACAATGGACACTTTTGACGGGTTTATTATTGGAAGAAAAGTTAACATTGTATTTGTTGAGTCGTAATACACGTAGTAGCTTCCTCTTTCACGCTAGATTTGATTCTAGTAGAAACACGTTCGTTTGACGTTTGCTATCTCGTTGTTTCCTTCTTTCACATCGTTAAAATTGAAATAAGTTTCCTAATAAAAGCAACAGTAGAAATTGTAGCGAACCCGAGAAGCCGTGACTCTAATTTAATAAAGGAGGTTTTCTACGAATACTTAATAAATAAGTATACAATATTTCCTGTTTCAGCCTACGTTTTCAATTGGTATTTCTTTACGTTATTTGTTCCGTTGAGGTTTGTCCTTTTTATCTAGGTAAAAGTTTATCAAAAATGACTCTTTAATTTTTAAAAAAATAGTAACCATCGAACCTAAATAATTTAACGGTAGACTAAAAGCTAGAACTGAAGCATCGTCTGACGCCAATAAAGTGTTGTTATTTTAATTAAAATAGTTTCAGGGTTTCAGAAAGATTCGAAACGGGGATATTTTCCGTAGGTACATTGGTTTACCCGCCCTCGTCTCAGTGAGGCGAAGTTTAGTTTTAGTCATTTTTTACCTAAGGAAAAGTGAATTTTAAAGTAAATATTGCATGTCCACCTGGTATTGCATCGTTACATTGATACATTTGGAGCGAGCAATAAATTATCACATAAAATTGCAGATAATGGCACTTTTATATCAAATGTTTCGATAAATAATAAAATGAGAGCAGTAAAACAAAGGAGTCGCTGTAGGGTCGGGCGTCGTTAAAATATTACGATCGTCCGATATCGCAGGATGAAATCTTTAATCGCGGGGCGGGTTTACGTGGAACTAAAGAGGGCTGCGGCTCCGCGGCCCGGCGAATAGTCAGATAAGCCGAACGACTTATGGACGAGTAAATCATAAGAATAATGCCAATTGAGCTCGCCTAATAATGTAGAATAACTCACGATTGGGTGCCTCGAAATGCCTCTTATTTATTGACTTTATTCGCTCGTGAGGGTTATAAAAATTGATCATAGTCATTGCTGAATTATTATTATGTTGCAAAGTATTAAAGAAAATAAATTGTCTGCATACCGCTCCGACATCGAGACAAATATTTCAGCCCGTTCAATATAAACTCCGTCTTACATACACGGCATTACTTAATACAGATCTTTTTTTGGGTTGGGTTAATGTGCGTTCGCATTTCTACTTATAGGTAGATTTCGTGGCTTGTTTCCACTACGTTAGCATTTTATTTTCCGGTTGATAAAGTGGTCTTTTTATTTGTACGCAAATCCGAAGGCCCGCCGGCCGCGGCTGAACGCTGGTGGTCCGTTGCTTCCCCAATTTACGACCACCCATAGTCGGGAGTTAGTATCGCTGTCGTCACGCTTCGTGTAGTCTGGATTTATATTTCGCCAATATACGATATTCGGTTCGATTTCAAATTCGACAGAAGTATTCGGTATAGGAAATACCTAGAACTGAAATAAAGATTGCTAAAGACCCAAGGGTAGTAAATGCCTAGATTTGAAAAACAATAACTCGATACGTGTCTCTAGAGATATTGATCGACCCTAGGTTGTACTTATATTATAATAAAAAAATATTTCAATTTCAACATATTTTTCGAGTTATACCAAAGCGAGTTCCCAAGAAATTTTGTTGCGCAGACTTATTTGGATTTTATGTTGTTTGAACGTCCCAGCAAAATCGTACAAAGGGAGGCGAAATTCGCCATTTGAGCGAAGTATATCGAGTGCAATGTATCTAAACAGGCCGAAACGCCTCCCAGAGAGTCTTACCACTGTTGCGATAAACGGATTTGGGAGGGACGGTATTATGCCTCCGTAATAGAGTGATACTTCTTTAGGACCATTCGGGAAACTGATGACACTATTTGGTTTTCCCATAAAAAGTTATGATATTATATACCAGGCTACTGGCTTTAATCAAAGGTAATTGGATTTTTCTTACAGTTTATTCATCGTTCACTTATACGTTTGATACTTCTCAATACAAATTGAAATTCGTATACAATAACAACCCAGTTAACAAAGGTCATTTGTCATTGTGCTGTATTTGTCATGTTGGTGTTATGCAAGCAAGCCAAGCAAAAATATTGTGTGAATAAGCATTACCTTGACATTATTTTGTGCTTCCATTAGGAAAAGAGGTACCTACTCTATATTTAACAAAACTTATTTACTTAACCTAAATCTAAACCTGCATGTATGGCAGGCCAGCCTGCACCAAACTGATGTACTTACCTGTTTATTTTTATTTTTATCATTTTTGTGGCAGCTAGTGGTGACTGACTTTGTTCCAGCGTTTCTTCTCAGCACTTGCCAGATTGTCTTTGTCTTGTTTCGAAGCGCTAGTAGGGCCCAAAAGATAAGGAGTCATGTCCTGGCCCCATATGGGCCATAATTTATTGATATTAAATATTGACGTTCTAAATTCTAAAGTTCTAAATTGAATTAATTAATTTTGACTTTGACTAGACTTTGCATATTTGTAAATGTGACACGCATACTCCTCGTAAGTATAACTGATTGATTGAAAACGGCAATTTAAAAAACTAAAAAACCCGACTGCGTTTCTCTGTAATTGGAAATATAAAAACCCTAAAACAAGAAAGAGGTCATACCCGGGTTAAATTGGTACCCATATTAAAAATGTAACAGTCGGGACCCATTCTAGAAATTGACCTACCTCTATATTACATTGCAGATTACTCCAATCTACTGACGAGACGGCTGACTTTCTAACATGGGTCCCGACTGCTACAATTTTTAATATGGGTACCAATTTAACCCGGGTATGACCTCTTTCTTGTTTTAGGGTTTTTATATTTCCAATTACATAGAAACGCAGTCGGGTTTTTTAGTTTTTTAAATTGCCGTTTTTATTCTATTATTTTTAGTTTTATTATTTAAAACAAAACACCAGACTGCAAAAAAATATTATATTTTTAAAACGGTCTCTTTATTAGCTTTTATTTGATACCCATATTGCTATGCTGAGGAAAAATTCAATCCCCCTTCCCCCTTTATTTCCGTTTGCGAGCGCCATTTTTAAAATTTATGTAGCCTATGTCATTCTCACAATTTTGACAAATTCAACGACACCTCATATGTCAAAAACTGTCCAGCCGTTTGGGCTGTAGGGCGTGCCAAACAATTATACATACATACATACTCTCGAAAAACATAACCCTCCTTTCGCAGTCGGGTAATAAAGATGAGAGTTTTACTATTCAGTTTATTCAATGTAAAAAAATCTAATCCGTATCCATCCGAAAAAAAATATCGAATCGCTTTGTTCGAGTTCGTTGATAGTCTCGACGATTTGTTCGGAACCAAATTGTCGTTCGTCCTCTATATTGTGGTTGTAGACATTGTTACCCTCCTAGCCGGTTTAAAAACAAAGCAGGACCGGCAATAGAGAGCTGGCATATTGCCTCAGTTCCGAGTTTTACTGCCGCTATCTGTCGGGTTTATGCCTTATAAAATCTCCTGCTTCGGCCACGCAGAACCGGGGGATAAAAGTAGGTATGCCCGCGAATAGATATAATCTCTATCGCCCAAAATGTTCTCCCATGAGACTCACTCTGCGCTCTGGTTGAACGAAATTACTCATTTAGCTAATCGCTTTTGCTTACATTCAAAAAACATAACTCGTCTAAATAGGTAAGTAAAGAACTTAGGTATGCCTGTATAAAGTTAAGTGAGAAAAAGTTTATAATTGAATAAAACTGAGGCCTATAATGTTCTTTGTCCTAAAATTGTTTCTGCCTGCGGAAAACTTGGGAATGTAGACATGTATCAATATTTGCTTTTCGTTCGTATCGACACAGCTTCCGCAGGAGATGAGTTGGGCGAATCCTCACATTTATCCACCCCACTTTACGTAGTCTCTTGGGGTGCGGAGTTTGCGTTTGGACAAACAGCAGCCAATTTTATTTGTAGGCAAATTCGAACGGTCGTAACGTGGTCGCTCTGATGGGCGGGCGGCGAGGCGTCCGCGCGGACTTATGGCTTTCATTTCCTTCGGCTCGGTACATCAGCACTTCCCGCCGTAAACAACCGGGTGCAATACGCTTTTTTGCTGGTTTTGACACGCTTATCTTCCTCTGATGGAACTCTCTTCAGTGTAGGTTACTATGTAACACCTTATAGACTGTCGCCCGTGGACATTTTAATTACGAAAAAGGTTACAGTTTGCCTTTATAAAGTTGTTATAGATCTTGCAAATTTATATACGAAAACCTAAATCTTAAAGATTCTATCTTACCCGCTTCAACCATATAGAGCGATAAATCTAAAATCTCTACATGTGTTACTTATTTACTTTTCTATGTTACCGCATCGTTTCGCTATTGTCATGTTAAACAGCTTTTTTTCAATTACCCTTTGGGTATGGGACCCTAAAAGCTGTTTTCTTAGTTCGAACGAACCTGACCTTGCTGCCGACTGTACATACGTGTGTGGATTGATCCTATCGTATCCTATGTGGATTCACCGTGTCTCATCCTATTTCCTTTAAGCACTTTTCGAGTGCTTTCAGAATCTCAATTACTTACTACTATAGTATCGGAGCTGGCGAGGTCACTCCCTTGTGAGTTATCATTGTTTTGTAACAAATAAACGAATATTATATGTGGGCACCTCCATTATGCGTGAAGCACAGTCAAACGTATTAAGGGAGGCGATAGGATTCATAGATAGGTGGTAAGAACAAAGACGACGAACTACAATGGGGGTTTCCAGTATTGTCTCTGTTTTTGTGGCTCTACACGTGATAGGTAGACACCTACTCGTTAATGTGCATGATATTGTAAATGTTTGCAATAAAATCTTATTAGTTAGAGTTAGTACGAATAATTATAATTTCAATTTGTTCTTGCATTTGTAAGACTATTATTGTTACGCTGTAATGCCGCGTTGCTTTCATCAATGTTATCGGGATTATACTCTCAACACTCGAAAGAAATACTATTGCAAGTATTTTAACAATCGAAAGATTACAGCGTTAAGAAGCACTTGAAAATTTCGACAGGCTCTGCCAACGCCAGGGTGGCCGAGAGGTTAGGCAATCGCCAGGTATGCGAGGAACGCGGGTTCGATTCCCGCCTCTGGTGGTCGTTTTTTCAAGTGCAATAATATATTTGTAAGACTACAAAGAAAGATCAAAGAAAACATGTTAACTTTCAATAAAAAGAAGAGTCCCAAGTTAATAACGTTATTTTCATCTTTATTTTAATTCGTCATCCATCAATTCATCAACGGTATTAAATAGATCAAACTCAGATAAAAGCGATATTCAAGCGAGAAGTAGAATTGGGTGGGTCCCTTTCATTTTGATTGAGCACGTTATTTATACCGTTATACCCAGAAATTCTCGTGTCGCCGATAGAATTTCTTTGCAGATTGACACACGTAAAAGTTGTTGTGATTTATGTAAATATCACGTCCGTGAAACGATTCGGTGGATTATTTTAAATGCGCTTCACACAATCTGAAAATAAACAGCTAAGCACTTTAGAAAATGTAACGAAAATAGTTATGAAGTTCGTTGTAGCGTTGTAGCAATACCAACTCGTAGCATCGACATCGAGGCGTTATCTTTTTATGGCCCTCGCCATCCGCTTGCGAGCGAACCAACATTCAACACCTATTTAAATGTTCGCAGATACCAAAATCACCTTATCTTTATTTCTCGCTTCTATCATAACGCCAGCTAATACTTTAAAAGTTGTATCTTGCACTATTTCTACACGTTTCTTTCTTATTATTCGTAGCAGCTGTAGCATGGGCAGGGCAGAACAGTTGTAGGACGTCAACTTACCGTCTTCACGTAGGAATGTTTAGGAACTCGTATACCAAATACAAATAGATTGTGGTTCATTTATATGATATAACCTAGAACCTCTGAGATCGTGCTACTCCCAAATTACGAGATTAAAGCAGCGTAAATTTTGGAAATAATAAAGAATTCGCTTTATTCGCCACATTTCTTACAACTCCTACCTGTTTCTTCACAATAGCCGATTCAATAGACAGTACGCGTTTTCCTCTATCCGTTTATTTGTTGTTTCTGAAAGCGGTAAATTTTGTACAAAAGAATTTCCTCAAAAATCAAAAGGATGTAAGGAAGTCGTCGAGCGTAAAAGGGCAATTTTATTTGGTTCGGTCCAATCAGGCAGGCTATTGCGGAGCCGACGTCGGCGTCGGTGAGTATTTAGCGCGTTTATTGCTGCGGAGCGGCCAGGCCCAGGCGCGCCGGCCACCGCTCCGGTATACGTAGGTGCTTAATATTTCATGTGCGAGTGGGGCCGGAATGCGAACGGAACAATTTGCCAATAATCCTATCCCGAGGCAATAACTGAGGTGGCGCCCACCAGAAATGGGTGTTATTGCCCATGAATGATTTCTGCACAACTCATAAGACCGACTTGAATTCTCTTTGTATTGAAATTGCCTATTCTGTTTGTTGTTTTACTTGCTTAGTAAGCTGGTCTATGTTTGCTTTTATTAGTGTTAAATAGACTGAACACAATTTCGCTGCGATTGTTTGTAACTGAACTTTGTAGGCGACTGCATTAGGAATTTGATTGATAGTAGGTACGCGTGTATATTTTTGTTTGGATGCATTGACTGAGCGCGGCTATAGATTCGCAATGGGGTCGTATCGTGTCGTACGTACCTACGTGACGTGTTCAGTATATATTCTTAGAGAGTATTCCGATCGGTGATGTGTTTCGGCTTGGAAGACAGTGATCACGCACTGTTTATGTTTCCTACGTGATATGGAAAACATCGCGGTAGTATTGATTTCACCGAATTTTCGTAAGTGACTTAAATAAAATACAAACGTTTTTTTATGATCGCAATTTCACTACTCGCATATTGATAAAATATGAATGATAATCTGAAAAATAACTTCAGTAGGCTTTAATTGAATAATGCTGTAGATTTTTATTATATCAAATTCGACGCTGTCTACTTCAATTTAGTCTAACCTTATTCTTGTTGGCCACAATTTTATAAAATTCCGATTTTTCGTGAGCGATTTCAGTCAGGTTAATAAATCAATTTGTCGAGCACAAACTCTCTCTGAGTGAAGTCCTGCTGAGGACAATATGCTCGCCCCATTGTGCCGCAAATTCAATTTATATTCAGATCCACACTGAAATAGAATTGAAACTTAGATTGCTCGTAGATTGCTAGCAGATTTATAAAGCAAATTGTACGATGCTTGTTTAATTCTAATAATTTTATGCGGTTAGTCAAAACTGCTAGCGTGTTTGTCTGTACTGAAGTTGCCGATTGGATGGACTCTATTAACAATACCCGTTATGACCCTATTATGACTGACTTATTGGTCTAGTTGTCGGCACGCTGGGTACTGCCCACGAGGTCACGGGTTCGAAACCCCGGGTCAGGCCAAAAAGTGTTGGGTTATTTCTGTCTTGAAATAATTCAGACACAGCTCCGGAGTCAGGAAGTTGGTGGTGTTAACACCCCCGTGCCTCCACCTCGGAAAGCACGTTAAGCCGTTTGTCCTGCGCCTGATCTCTCTACGGTCATGTCGAACTGCCGTTTCACCGAACTATGAGAGTGAAGGAACAGAGAGTGCACCTGTGTATTGCGCACACACTTTTGCACTATTATATCTCCCGCGCAGTCGGCTAATCACTGTTAGATTGGACACTGTAGTCGAAATTCAGACATTATTATCAATGGATAGTAACCCAACTAGGTGATTTTTAACTATTTTAGATAACAATTGCCTAGCGAAGTGTTAAAATTAAAAAAAAAATTCTCATTACCTTACGGAATTAAAAATAAGTACGTAACCAGCTTTTGAAGAAGGCAAGAAATAATAGCAAGATATTTTTTACAATATCATTTTATACGAATTCATCGAAAGAAGAGCCGAAGAGGCCGTCCTCATCGCCCTAATAAAATGTGAGAGGAGCTGAGGCAATACCGAATTCGTAACCGAGAGTCCTCATTTGACAGCTTCTGTCAGCGAATGAAATAAATGAAGCGCGCGATCTCGTCTGCCCTGAGAACTGTCAGCTGTATCGTCGTGTGGGATCGCATCGCAAGTGGAAAAATAATGCCGCCGGAGTGCCGATCAATACGCGCTGAGACAAAACAAATAAACTTGAGTATTTCAATGTGATCTTAGTAGATAGTGAGTAACTGTGTCGGTCGATAGGTATATAAATAGTTTACTTGATGTTATATTACACTTCAATCCATCCAGGTCCATTTACGGCCGAATACTGAAACGCTATTCAAATCCATCACTCACTTGAAGGCCTCCTAAAATTGAGTGTCTCTCACATTTAAATGGTATACACAAACGCTACTCAGGCAATTCAAACCGTAAATGTTTACATAATGGCAACATTCATTTTTAAAAGTATGTCCTCGTTTACAATTTTCATATTCTTAAGGAGCGTATTCGTTTTACGCAGCATTGTTTGTATAGATTCTTTGTTTTTTTTTGGATAGAAACTTTTACGACGCCATTGTTGTGAAATGAAACGTTGAGTATCAAAGAAAAAAAAATTTTTGGCAAACTTTTTGACATTTGTCACAGCGCGGTTCTAATCAAATTAATTTTAATTCACATTATTAAAATAAATTTATACAAGGTTGAAGTGCAGTGCAGTATTTAATAACTAATTAATTAACAAAAAATAAATGGAAATGAACAAGTCAGTAGTAGTCATACAATTTTTTAAATGAAGACAAAACAAATTGGTATGCCAAGTGTTCTACACAGAATAATGTTCTACATTGGTGGATCAAACCCACCAGCCAGATTGTCGGATGCCGATGACCTAAAAGATCCTGCCGGGACAACTTGATCTAGAATTACCGGTGACAGAGCGTTGTGGAAAAGTTTGGAGAGGCCGAGTATGCCCTGCAGTGAGCAGATAGATACCAGCTGAAGAAGAAGAACAACACATCAAATACTACTCGACTTATTAAGACTTTCTACTTATTTTTATACTTATGTTTTATGATGTAATTGTAATTATATGATGACTACTGAAAAAAATGTGTACATATTTATTAGCATAGTGCTGGCAACAAAGTTTTGATTAGTTTCAAGACCGATAGGCTGAACTATTAGCTCTTCCTCAACAATCTCCTCCTCCTCCTTCCTCAATAAGGAGTTTTTATCCATAATTAGGCTATCTTTTGAGAGTGCAACGATGTGCAAAATATGCATGCTACAATAACTAGAAGGATTTGTAATTTCCGTTGAGACACTGAAAACACCTTTGTAAGAAAACAAAAAGCCTCTTAATAAGATTTCTAGTGCATATCTGAGTCCTGATTGTGTTCTAGTATTTAAAAGTAGGGTTAAAATAGGGCGACATGGGTACCCACAGAAAAAATAAGTATTTTATAGACATTATTTTTATACCATGATATCACTATCAACTGACCTCAAGACCACTCTCAGATTTAGCGGCTACTCAAATCGGTATGACAGTCATTTGACAGCTAAATAGCGTTGAGTTGCGTTTCAGTATACCATTTTTTATCTGAGTGGCGTTCGTGAGAGCACGATTTATTTTTAGATGGTCTTAAGTTTAACAGATGCTTACATTTTGGCTTTGAGTATGCGAATTCTGAGTTTAGGAGCTGGTCAATTGTTTGAGAAGCCATCAAATATTTGAGTAGCCTTTCAGTATTCGGCCGTTAGTTAGACACAATAAGGGGAGGTCAGCTCAAAGCGGCCACCTTTACTTCGAGGTGTAAAAAACCTATTGAATAAAATTATTTTCGAAAAGATTTTTATACTAATAGGTAGAAAAAATATTTGTTCTTCATTGTGCGCAATCCAAATTTACAAAAAATTAAAATACATATATGACACGTAAATTACGAAAAGGTGGCAAAAAGCCGCTTTGCCCAAGGTGCCGCCCAAAGCGGCCATGGGGGTAAGAGCATAGCGGCCAGACCAATAGTGTATGAGAAATGTACATTTTTTTTTACAAAAGATATAGGTAGTGTTCGAAAAAAAAAGATTGCGAATAGTCATATAATAGTTTAAAATCGACATGTACTTTTTATAAAACCTTTGGTGTCAATTACACATTTAAACTCTTAACATTAATTGCAATTTTAATCAACTGTGTTCTAAATAACTAAAATATGTTTTCAAACGTTATGAAAAAAAATGCTAAAAATTTAATTGGTATAGATTTAATTGAGCCTTGTTTTTCCTTCACGTCTTTGATTACTTGCACCATTGTACCTCCGCCCCATGATCCTTGGGTAGTTTTTCCTTTATAATTGTTGACCATCTAAACAAAATAATCAAGTATTATAATTCGAAGTATTACAGATTTATTTAAGGGCAAAGCGGTCAGCTTGCCGCTTTGCCCTTTTAATGCACTTTATTTTAAAAATTTACTGCTGTCATATTTTACATTAACTTTGTAAGCAAATAATACACAAACATAATCTAATAAATGAGTTATAAGGCACATTAGATAAAAGTTGAGTTATGCATGGTTTACATCAAAACAGGCAGGACTCACCTCGCATTTTTTTAAGGAAACCACCAAATATTTAAAAATCGTCACTGCAAGCACGCCCATGCCGCGATCGCTGCCGAATGACTGATCGGGGCGGGACGGGAGGTTGGCTGTAAGACGAACCGGTAAAGTTCGTTATGACATTTAATAGAACCGTATTCGGAGCCATGGCCGCTTTGCCTTCTGTGGCCGCTTTGAGCTGACCTTTACAATATGTAACAATCAAACATACCTGATGCTTTTAAATACAGCTATGTGCGAGTTGGACTCGCGCACGAAGGGTTATTTACATTAGATATACACGTTATTAAAATATTAGGACCCTTTTTTAGTTTTAAAAACGGTAAAAATCACGTTTGTAGGGGACCTTAGTTATATTTAATTCATACTTATTTTAAAGCGAATATACAAATTGATATTCTGTGAATATTTCAAGCGTTTACCTTTTGCCGTAAATAATATAGAGCCAAACCCACCGTTTGTTGTATGGGAGCCCCCGTTTAATATTTCTTTTTTGGTATTTTTTGTTATAGCGGCAACAGAAATACTCATCTGTGAAAATTTCAACTGTCGTATACGGTCGTATACGGTTCATGAGATACAGCTGGTGACAGACAGACAGACAGACAGACGGAAAGCGGAGGCTAAGTAATAGGGTCCCGTTTTTACCCTTTGGGTACCCTAAAAAACCCGACTTCAAAAATTATAATATTATTAAAATAGGCTTTTACTAGCTTTCATTTGATATCCGTATTCCTATGGTATGAAAAAAATAACCCCTTCCCCCTTTTAAGGGTTCCGTAGTCCGACAAGGAACCCTTATAAGATCGTCCAGTCCGTCCGTCCTAGTCTGTCACAGCAGAATATCTTCTACGTTTATGGACTGATTTGCATGTAACTTGGTTCGAGGATACTTCATAATTTTTGATCTCATTTTTAAAAATACAAAAAAATTAAAATTACCCCTTTTTAAGGGTAGGTACCCGTAGGCTTGGGGAGGTCCCCATACATGTAAAGGCGGAAGTGAATTATTTTTTTGAGTGCACCCCTATGGGTGGGGTTTCGTTGAAAAGGACTATAAAAATAAGGTCGGGTTTCCATACAACACTTTTTTATCAGCTTTACCATTTCCGAGATAAAGCCCGCCAAAGTCGTTTACACGGTGT
This sequence comes from Pyrausta nigrata, assembly GCA_949316185.1. Lineage (NCBI taxonomy): Eukaryota > Metazoa > Arthropoda > Insecta > Lepidoptera > Crambidae > Pyrausta > Pyrausta nigrata. Next base: position 7,675,610 of record OX438945.1, on the reverse strand, counting down.
TCCCCCCTGTAATTTCTAAAGTCTTGGACTTATAAACTTCAAATCACTCACGTAAAGAAACAGGCGCGGAAACTCTTATTTAAAATTGTTTCGGGTATCCTGTGATGAATACTTTTGTAATTATAAATAAAATAAAAATATATACTTTTTTTGCCTATACTGTCTAATGTTTTAAGTTAATGGTACGGAACCGTTCGCGTGTTTCACGTGGCCGGTTTTTTCATTTGCGGACGCCATTTTCAAAATGTATACTCGTATATAGATATATATTCATTTCGCCTACTAGTAGGTAGGTCACTATAACAATTCTGAAAAATTCTACAACATCTAATGTGTCAAAATTGTCCAGCCGTTTGGGCTGTAAGGCGTGTCAAAAATGGACATACATACGCTCGAAAAACATTACCCTCCTTCTGGCACAGTCGGGTAATCCATTTGAACTTTCATCTACCTTCATAGCAAACTTCTCTCTGAAGGATTTGTAAAAGTTGGTTTATTTATTCGAGACAGTACAACTGGCGTATAAAATCATACGAAACAATTCACTTCGATTTGTTTTTGAGAGGATCGAGATAGTTTTGTCCGTATGTAGGTACGGATTTTAATTAAACCTTCGAAAAGGTAATCTAAACATTGCTGTAGCTGCTACATCTACGTGAGGGTACATGTCCTGATAGTTTCAAAAGGAATGAGTTTACGTAGAAATTTACATAAATTATAACGTTTCGGTATTCGAAGAATTTTAGGATTTGGGCTTCAGAGCAATCTGTGTTTAATTTTTATACTTGCCAGCATAACATCCGACCGTAAGGTTGGTCACTTGTCATACAGACATCCCTCTACCAATCCGCATTGAGCCCGCGTGGTGGAGTGTGGCTCCTACCTCCTCATAGTTGAGTTGAGGCCTTTGCCCATCAGTGGGATCTATGTAGGCTAACTTTACTTGTACTAACCAGCATTGACACAAACTAACTTTCACCAGATTCCCCATCAATCTCCGGCTGTGTAGTAAATGCGTTTTTTCCTCTAATCCGGCGAGGTGGAGTTGTGTTCATTAGGTGTGTAGGTAGCTAATAGGCAGGTCCCTATCCTACATAATGTTTGTGGGCCATTAACCAATATTGCCCAGAAGAAAGATCGAGCCCATTATCTCAGTTCGGCAAATAAGAATTCTTGTTTATTTGGTTGCTCAATTCTCTGCAGCGCTCGCTCTCATTTACAAACTTTGTGCGTTGGCCTGATGATTAAATGGGTGGAATACGGAGTAATAACGTAACGGGAAATCAGAGCCTGAATAATGCTTTAAATATGCTGTTTCCGAATCCGTTTAATGTTTTGTCGAGCCACAGTTAAATATACCCATTAGTGAAATGACGTGAAAATAGATTTATGTCGCTAAGTTATCTGCGGGATAAACATTAGATAGATTAGAAGGGACAGGCGGGAGGCGAGCTGGTCGCTCATAAGTGCTCACTAAACTTTATTGTACTGTTTACGAGCGAGCGAAACTACTTTTGTAGACGTTTTCCACGCGTGTGTACACGCAGCTTGTTTGAGTTGACTTTCTGTCACGAGGAAATACGATCGGAACACTTATTCGCCAAGAAATATTACTTAGTTATTGCGATTTGGTCTCGTTTGGGACTCTCGTATTGTTTCATTTGTAATATTTGAGCAATTCTGTCGCTCTTTTGGTTTGCTTCTGTAATTTAACTATCAGATTTATGCTTTTGTGATTGTGACGATTTTCTATGAGCTTGGTTCAAGATTCGTTCGTTGAAAAACGATTAGTACTTATTTGACGTTATTTTTGGCAGGACCCCGTGAAAATATTTGATATGCTTAATGTATTTGGAATCAGCTTTATGACTAAGATACAACGTCTGGCTTAGTCTATAGCAATGGTAGTGAAATTCGAATCGCCGCGCAATAACGAGATGACACGTCTACCTCTTTTTAAAATAAATACACTGTCAGTGGTCAAAATCAAACTCTGTTTCAATAAATAGTAACATTAGGTATTTGGTAAAGGACGCTTTTATTATTTTTGAGATTTATCAAAGACGTGGTCAAGTACCATTAATTATGACTTGACCTTAGTAACTTCACAGAATAAATAATAGAACAAGTTACATACTATAAAATAAATTACGTGTCATCTCCCAAAAGATAACCCTCTATCAATCTCGTTAAAATTCTTGCTTACTGACTTGGAACGGCGGCAATAGTTGGTTCATAATAGAAGCGCTTACGTCTCAAGTCCTGAAGTTTGCAGTAGCGGACCATTATTCAGGGGAATGTCTTTGATATGCGTCTGGGTTATTACATGACGTGGCCCCTGCCAGCCCGACTTTCGTGTGGGCAAATGTAAATTTAAAAACGTCGCTTGGTACTCGTGTCCTGTCGACTAAGGTGCAAAATGACTCGTCTGTTTCCGTCGTACATAATTCATGTCTTTAAACTCTATTGCTCTGTATTTGCAAGAGGAATGCGGTGAATTATTTGTGGTGTTTGTTTGGAGTGGTGGCTGTGTTGACTTTTTAAAAAGCCAGCCAGACACTAGAGGAGCATCCTCACATAGCCATGAACTGAATCATAAAATGCGGTAGGTATTAAATAAAAGGTGCTATATACTTTTAGATAAAAGAGTTACTAAACTACTACATAACGAATGCCCTTTTTAAAGAATTTATAAATAAAGCAACCTTCCATAACTTACCTTTATTATGTGGCTAATTAAAGGGTGATCCTTAAGCCCTTTATGCCTTTAGGTACTTACTCTCGTAAGCTACTATGAAACGGATTACTTCCTTTTTATAACAATTGAACAAACATCCCGTTTTACTGAGTTTCAAAGGTAAGTTACCTACCTAGGTACTTACCTACTTATGAGGTTAAAGTTTATTACAGCGTCTGCCGAACGTACAAAATATCTTTCCTATAGAAATATTTTCTTTATAACCCCACTGGTCCGAGAGTCCGGATCTGTTTGTGTTACGAAAGTCAGAAGGCATCAAGCCGGTATTCGATAAAGAAAAACGTACTGGCTAAAGTGTACGAGATAAAGATAGAGGGCCTAGATTTTGTGCTGACGCTGTCGGAGCGTCCCGCGAAGCCACCGTTTTGTATATTATCTCATGCTACAAATCACACCGGATGTCCCACGGAGGGGAAATGAAAATTGAGATACCGGGGACGCATTGTTCCGTGAAAATATATCTTCTTGATATTCTCAGGGCGCGGGACAGCGACGACGCACGGATATTGCGATAATGTTACGTCATCTCGCGAGATAAAAGCGCTTTTGATATCTCCGGATAAATTTTCACTTTCGTATAACGACCGCCGCTCCCGCCTCGGATGCCGGCGTGGCCCGTGATTGTCTCAGACGATTTACTCCCGCGGCTTATACAGAGTGTCCGGGTTCGGACTAGCGACAATTTAAAAGGGCCTTTAATTTATCAAATTTTCGAGACATCCTAAAAAATTTTATTGCTTGTCAAAAAAAAGTTATTTAAAAAAAATTTTTTTTCGGTTTAGTTTTGTAATAGGTTTAAAAATTTAAAAAACTATTAAACTGTTTTCAATTTCAAGCAAGATTTCTTATAAATTATTTTTTCTCTATGGAGGTTAATATTTTTGAAATGATCTTTATTTCACTTGATAGGCGATAGCGTTATCTTCCAAATGAATCATTTTCATATCTTGTGGTGGAGTTAGTTCTTGTTCAGCTGTTAAAACCAACTTAGTAGACCAACACCGCCTGAATTATTTATCTAATCTGTGCTGATAGTAATCTTATTTAAATATTAATTAACCACTTGGAACGCCGTCGCCTCTGTTGTGACAGCAAAATTAATTTGGTTTCATTCAATTACCCAGCGATTGTAATGTAACGATCTGACTTACTTATTTCACTCAGTAAATAGGATGGTAGTACCAGCGCAAAAGTCGATAATTATTATTGAAGATTAATAAATATTAATTTTAATTTAATGAATAGCTAAAGCCTATCAGTAGTTATATGCACACATTACCTACATAACCGCTTTGTTTTTAATCGTTTGATTAATTTGTCTGTAATAAAACATTTCACAAAATTCTATACCTATAAGTACCTGTAGTAAGTACTGATAACAACACTTATAGACAACTCACAACAGTCTAGGTTGTCTCTTTTTTTAAATACATTAGTAGTTGGTACCTACATAATACACACATCAACACTGTCTAGGGATCTAGACAGTGATGATTAGTACCTATATATCTCTAATTCATTTGCTGTCCCTATTCATGTCTCACTAAAAGTACAAGATAGACAGATCATGGTACTGATTCCAAAGCAATCGAAACTCTAGATCAATAGACAGATTCGTTAACCCGGTTGTACAGGAATTGATGGACCACAGGCTTATAGGTACTTCTTGAATTGTGTTTCCTATTTATTATCCTTAATCTAGAGGATATTGAACTCTCGATCGCAACCCGTGGTGACTGATAACCCTTTCATTTTGATTCGTAGGTCTAATGTAACGGGAATAACGTTTGTGATTTGATTTCGGTCGACCAGGGTTGAGAATTCAGCAACAAACGCTGAATAATTTCAAAGGTTTGCTCAAGACAAATCAGTTGAGCTTAATTTTCAATTTGTTCATTATCTAAATATAGTTTTCTCACTTCGTTAGACTTTGAAAGGATAGTTGCTTCGTCAAACAAGGGACAGTCGGAGTTTTGTATTGGAAAAAAATATATTTTATTAGGTACTTACGTACACTTGTTTTATTATATTAACTTCCAATGTAATATCATCCTCTTAAAGGATAAATGATATACACCTAAAAAGTACCTACGTAATGCAAAGTGCAACGCCGCATGTACGTAGGTAATAATTAACAAAGTGCTTATTGCGCCGGCATTTATATAAAGCCGATTCTGGGCCCTTAGACAAGATGCAATCTTTCTATTGCTAATTTCGCTATCGCCAACAAAATGTATGCAAAAGTCACGTGATATTTCGATGGCTTATGTTTCATACATTTTGTTAGCGATTACGAACTTCGCATTAAATAAATTGTTTTGACTACGGACTCAGAAGTGAGCAATCGACTATGCATCTTAAAACACAGTTACCTGTAACGTAAATTGTATTGTAAATAAATAAATTAAATTAAATTGTAAATTGAATTTTGCATTCTTGACTAGAATTGGTGTTCCTCAAATCATTCCCTTGTTGCGACTGAAGCTAAGTACTTACTAGAAACAAAACGGAACTACGAAATTGTGGAACTTAAACAGCGAAGTCTCCCAAGAGAGCTCAAGCCTATCTGACGACATTAGCATATTGAAATTGGCTGAAGTATAGAATTTGTTCGCTTTGCACTATACACTGCTGGGAGCTTCGTCTCCCATTGTTATGTTGGGAACAAATTGAAAACACTATTTAAAACTTGTAGACAAGGCAAGTTTGTTGTTGGCGACTAAAATGTAATTTTTGAACTCCTGAAAATTTAATATAATTAATATGTATTCATTCACTGCATACTTTTGTATACTCAAATATCAATATAAAAATCTTTCAAAAAGTCAGAGAACCTACCTTAATATAAAAGTTTTCACATAGGTAGTCATGTTCGGTGTGCACGCTTGTGAAAACTTTGCTAATGCATGTCAACTACGCGTCGTTACGAATTTTAGTGTTAGATGCAGTATGACGATAAAACAACTTTAGTAGAAATTAGCAAAACTTAATAACTAGGTACTTACATATGCCGAGGCATGGTTCGAGACTTACAAGTAAGACGGAGCTTTAATGACTTGAGAGCATCATTTGAGAGTGACATATTAATGTGAGTGCTGATGCACTTTGGATTTAGGAGTAATAGTAATTATCATAACAGATTTATGGAGAAACACTTACATTTTATTACTTAAATACCTTAAATATAATTTGTAAAGAATATTAGGTGAGACTCACTTGATCCTACAGACAAACTGTGTAACAGTTTTGTAGAACTCTGTTTATAAAAAAATGTAATAGTGTTATATGCTCAATAATAAATAAATAAATTTGGTTGAAAGGCAAACTCAAGAAGTAATACGTCTACGAGTGTCTAGTAAGAAATACTCGACATTGATCCTACGTTCTTATTTATTTTTAACGTACTTACGTAGCTTTATAAAATATATTTCATGTACTCTCAAACAGGTCAAGCAATACAAAAATTCTTTACCAGGAAAAGTATATGAAGTATCCTCAAGTTTCTTTTACCGGCAATGTAATGAATTAATAATTTATTCAATTTTATGTGAAAAAAATAATCTATATTATTACCTCCTATATAATATGTGAATTCGCTGTGGCGGGTTCAGTACCAGTCACCCTGTATAAGCACAACGTGTAACGTACACACAGCCGCACGACAGACTTTGACCTTGAGACCGCCTCTGTTTCCTACGTAATAAAAGCTGTTTTCGTAGTTGAAATGGGTAACCTAACGTGCTAATGATGACCGTACTCATAGTGTACTTACCTAATTAAAAAAAGTAGTCTCCCCCCACTATACAATGTAAGTATGTCATGTCATGTCATGTCATGATCACGCACTAGGTACCATCATAATCATACCGCCTGATAGATCTCTCTACGGTCATGTCGGACTGCCGTCTCACCGAAATTATGAGAGTGAAGGAATAAAGAGTGCACCTGTGTATTGCGCACACACTTGTGCACTATAATATGTCCCGCGCAGTTGGCTAATGTCTGTTGAGATAGGCCGCCGTAGTCGAAATTCGGCTAGGAGGACATTATTATTACCATCATCATCCTCGTAGCGTTATCCCGGTTGTCCACACGCACGCGAGGGCCCAGGGTCCGCTGACCATGATCCAGGATGTGGCAGTTCAGGTAATTCCTAGGTACCTTATTTTTTAAAACTACGTAGGTAAGTATTCAAATTAATAGTTGATTTCCTAAATAATCACAAGCCCACGCATAAATTTCATTTTCATTATTTATGCAGCAACTATTTCCATACTTAATTGTTTGCATCCCGCCGGAATTATAATTAACCTTACCGGCAAATTTTCGAAATTTCTAATAATGAAATATAATATAGATTTACTGGATACCGGTTTCCTGATTTTCATTTCAAATAGAATGATCAAAAATCGGATTTAGCTATACATTATCATCATTATAAGTACTTATTTCATTAAGTACACGAGTAATTATGTATAAATAAGCGTTTGTTAACACTCAGACCTAGGTCTATCATCGGTTACTGAAATTCAGGAGGGGTCTGAATATTTTGTTAAAATAAGAAATAAAACACTGGTCAGTACTTACGTTTTGTATTGCGGTAATTCCAAATAACTTACATACACAGTTAATTACACAATAGACACTTAGTAGTACACTTAGTCGTCTTAGGAACCTTCTCCTTTCACAAGTTGCACAGAACTGCCGTTGTATTCGTTGCCCGCCATAAGGACAGTTTTTACCACCACCAGTAACCTCCCTACTACTTCAATTTGATTGGTCAGGCGGGCAACCAATCAAAAGCCGTTCTGTCAATGACCGATAACTACATTAGTCAAATAATTACTTTTAATACTAAAATATAAATATAATGCGTAAATTATTATTGTTTGTTGGATATTCAACCAATACTAAATTATTAATTGACAACAGTCGGCCATCCAGTTACAAAGTACGACCTCGTACGTAAAACAATAATTATATATATATATATATATATTTTAATTTTATTTATAGAACATTCAAATGTAAGCACCGTGATACAGATTAATATCGTATGTACCTATTTATGAAATGACATATTTAACAATATCATAAACAAAAATACGAAATTATTGGTTCCTCCAGTAATTTGACTCACATATTTACAAGACAATTATTTTATATGAAGAAAAGGCATCAGAGCCAAGTTTACAGTAACGTCATGAACCATTATGGTCTAAAGTAATATTGATAATTTTAGGCATCAAGGCCTTAATAGATTTACTTTACCAACGCCAGGCTTCAAGGCCCAGAGGGTATAGTAACATAAATACCAGCGCCAGGTATCAAGACCCAGAGGGTATAACATAGCTAATGACGTTGTCAGGCATCAAGGCCCGGACAACGTAAAGAACTTATTTATGTTCGCGAAATAGCGATATTTACAATCAATAAACCAATAATAATCAAACGCAATAATCAATTACTACTCAAATAAATACAATTATAAAATATAACTTAGGTCAGTTGATTTATTTGGGCGCTATTCTTCATCGCTAAAGGAATCGACATGAGGTTTGCTAAAATTAAGCCATGGCCTGATCTTATCCACTGCTACAATCGTAGAGTAAGATCGATTGCATTTACGCGTCAGTGGAGTGTCCTCAATTTGGTACCTATCGTAATCAAGGACCTTAACAATTCTATAGGGGCCCTGAAACTTTGGCACAAGTTTCTTGCTAGTTCCTGATGCAGGTATCTGGCGTTCGACACGCACTAGATCACCTACGTTGTACTTAGGTGCAGGACAACGCTTTTCATCATAGGCTTTCTTTTGGGCTTCCTGATAAGCTTTAATATGAGTATTTATTTCATCCCTAATCTCAGACAAGTTTTGATTGTCGGAAGAATTGGACACGTCATCAGCCAACTCTGACATAATCCTGCTGTCATTTGTACCAGATGGTCGAATGCCAAATAAAGCTTCGGATGGTGTACGATTTATACCCTTGTTAAAAGTATTGTTCAGCCCCCACTGAACATCGGGTAAGTAATCATCCCATTTGTTTTCGGCAGAGCCAACACATTTTGCAGTAAGAGACTCAACAAGCGTCCTATTATATCGCTCTACCTGTCCATTGGCTCGAGGGGTAGCCACAGCGTTCAATACGTGTTTAATATTGCGATCCTGAACGAAATTTTTGAAAGACCTACTAGTAAAGCAGGCCCCTCTATCAGTAATAATCCTCCGAGGTACACCAAAAATACCAAAATACTCTCTAAATACTCTAATTGTCGTGAAAGCTTTGGTATTTCTTACTGGTTTTAAATAGATGTAACGAGTGAACGAATCTATTAGAGCTAATATAAACATATTACCCCGTGCACTCCTGACGAATGGACCGACATGATCGGCATGGATTGTATCGAAGGGGGTATCTACCTTCTTGATGGGATGCAATTCACCCGGTCTTTTACCCCCAGGAAATTTCGAATACGCGCATTCAAGGCAAGAATTAATATATTTTTTTACAAAATTCCGCATCTTAGCAAACCAATATGTTGCTTGTATGCGTTCTAAGGTTTTGTCTAAGGAAAAGTGACCAATATCATCGTGATTCTGCTTTAAGATTTGCCAGCGTACGCCCTTCGGTACAACCCACCTATCTCCATTTGGGGTAATTCTGAACAACCTATTATTTTTCAATTTAAAGTTGGTTTTTATATCAACCACATTATCCATTTCGGAGTCTTTTAAAATACCGATAATCCTTTGAACTTCAGAGTCAGAGCTCTGAACTGTGGTTAACCAATCCGTATCCTCTACAGACAAGACTTTACGAGACTCTTGTATTGGATTTCGGCTCAGGGCATCCACATGTGCCATGAGCTGCCCAGGTCTGTATTCGATACTGAAATTAAATTCCTGCATCTGCTCCCACCACCTTGCAACACGAGGAATCATATCTCTCTTTTGAAAGGTGGCGCGCAAAGAATTGCAGTCTGTTATAATTCTAAACGAGAGGCCAATTAAATATACACGAAATTTTTGCAAGGACGAAACGACAGCAAGAGTCTCTAAATCGTATGAGGAGTAATTTTGCTCCTCTGGCGTAGTCTGTCTGCTGAAATACGCTATTGGTTTAAGTTTCTCATGTTCATCGCGTTGAAGCAGAATGCCGGCGATACCAATTTTGCACGCATCAGTATGTAGCTCTGTGGTTGCATTGGGATTATACACAGCCAGGATTGGTCTCTGCAGAAGGACGCTCTGAAGTTTGCGGAACGCTTCCTCTTGTTCTGGACCCCACAACCATTTAGCGTCTTTCTTTAAAAGGGAAGTAAGTGGCTTTGCTATAACTGAAAAACGAGGGACAAACCTTCGAAAGAAGCTGGCAAGGCCAAGGAATTGGCGGACATTGTGTTGATTTAGAGGTACAGGAAAATGCTCAACAGCCTCAACCTTTCTCGATCCAGGGCGAATACCTTCGGACGTCACTTCAAAGCCTAAATAATCAACTGAACTGCTAAAGAATGTACATTTAGAGAGCTTCAAAGTCAGTCCAGCTTTTGAAAACAAATCTAAAACAGCTGCAAGCTTTTTAATGCCAATATCAATACTCTCCGAGGGTATAATAATATCGTCAAGGTAGGCTAATGCTTCCTTATGCCGCATTGGACCAAGTACTTGGTTCATAATTCTTTGAAATGTTGCAGGTGCGTTTGCAAGGCCGAATGGCATTCGATTAAATTCGTAATGACCATCCGGCGTTACGAACCCAGTCTTATGTTTGTCAGACTCCTTGATAGGGATTTGATAATACCCTGATGCCAAATCAAGGGTACTATAGTATTTGTTACCCGATAGAACATCCAATTGATCGTCGATCAGCGGCATAGGATAATTTTCTTTTACAGTCTTTTTGTTCAAAGCACGATAATCTATGCAAAGCCTGAGTTCACCCGTTTTCTTTCTAACTACTACGATGGGACTGGCATAGGAGGACGTCGACGGTCGTATTACACCGTTTTCCAACAACTCTGATATCATATCCCTAACTTTTTCCTTCTCATTAATGGATAAGCGGTACGGCCTATACACAACAGGTTCATTATCATGTAGGTCAATACACATTTCACCTACAGTAGAAGTTCCAAGTTCAGTTAAGTCAAAAGCAAAGCAGTTGCGATAATCATTTAATAAGTTGAGCAGTTGAGTTTTGTGACGAAAGGTAAGATCTGGACCTACGTTAACATCGGACTCTGTGATTGCTGCTAAATTCTTAACAGTGGCGACGCTTTTAACATTTTCTATAGTATCTTCATGAGCTATGCGACCGCGAGCAATCAGTAATCCTTGTGGCAGCTCTAATGCTGTAGAAGAAATGTTGTTGATGACAATATAGCCCTTCCCATTTTCATCTATTTTGAATAAACCCGAGGGTACATAGTATCGGACACCTTCATAAACTCTCAGACCTCCCTCGACAAAAATCTCCCCTTTATGGGATGAATTAGAATGAACTTCAATGATTGAAATACCTACACTTTGACAACCTTCACTACAATACAAGTTAATTTTGTTGCTAGTGGTAATACTATGACTTAATTGAGATATCTCAAGAGTATCACCAGTCTTTGTGACCACAACGTGTGGTTGTTCAGTGAAAGTCTGTCCGATCATTACCGGAGTACTCATTACATCATCGGGAACAATAAACAAATCTAAGTTTGCCTCGACCCCATCTATTTCTATTCTAACTTGCTGCTTACCAATACAGTTAACAATGGAATTGCCAAAACCTCGAAGGGTAGGAAGACCGTCAACTCTATATTCTCTATCAATATTTTGGAAACATGATAATTTTATCATTGAACATTCACTGCCGAAGTCAATAAATGCTTTCAAGGGATGACCATTAATTTTAGCGGTTTTAAAATACTTTTCACTGGGACTTACTTTAACCAAGGAAGGGTTAGGAGTCTTATTCAGAATATTCGAACTGGTAAAATTGTCTAGCCTCATCACAGCCTTATCTTCAGGCTGGATTTTTGCGTAACACTGCTCGACCTCATGTCCTATTCTCCCACACCTAGTGCATTTTTTAATGGGTTGTGTGCACTGAGATGTGAAGTGGCCATCTTTTTTACAATTGCCACAGCGCGGGAGTTTAGACGATGATACAGTGCCTGGTTGCCTAGAGGGTAAGCCCTTAGTAGATTTCCGATCAAAATTTTGTTTAACATTTCGAACGTTTCGCAAATATGAAAGTAATCTATTTGGGTCATCAAACTGAGCCGCTTCGGCACCAAGTCTAACTGAACGATCGTCAATTCCGTGAAGGATGCATTCAACAGCCCGTTTTCCTGTTATTGCACATCTATTAATAAGGGATAGTTTTTCGTAATAATATTCCTCCAACGAATCATTAAAGCGCGCTCTCTTTGCTAACATATCGCTCAGCATCTGACCATAGTTTTCTTCCGACGGGAATGCCGCCAGAAGTTTCTCCTGCCATTCGGACCATTTAAATAAGACAGACGGTAGACCCTCATACCATCGCTGGGCAACCCCTTTCAATTTAGGTAAAGCGAAATGGACTATTTGCTGTTCTGACCACCCATAAATCGTAGCACATTCGTTAACTTTATGAATCCACATAGTCATCGTCTGTTCTCGTTTACATGGATCGAACTCAGGTACAGTATTATTCATAGACCCTAATTTATTCAAACTATTACTAGCCATTGCCTTCAACACACTAACAAAATCGGTAATAGAAGTAGCATTAAGAGAATCAACGGTTGACTCACCGATCTTCATCAAGGGGTCTGGCTGAGCGGTGGAGTTGCTGGGATGCGAGCGCCTGTCAGGGCTGCGCTGCGATAGCCTGCTGTGTCGACCAGGCGAGCGGCGCCGCGAGCGCCTGCTGTGATGACCAGGCGAGCGGCACTGCGAGCGCCAGCTGTCGTGACCAGGCGAGTTGTGGCTTCGCTGACCACGGCTGCGCGAGCGCGCACTTCCTTTGGCGCGCTGAGAGCTCCTCCTCAGCCGGCTTCTAGAGCGCCGTTCATCCGGGCGAGCACCTACAGAAAGGCACCCGCGGTCTTGCACTTCAGGGGCTGACGCTTCTACTTGGCTGCGTGATGCTCGCTGCTGGAGATCACGTTCCAGGTCCGCAGCCCGGTTACTGCTGCGACGACTGCGAACGGTACAGGGACGCTCTGGCTGATTCGGCGAGCAGCGGCTGACACGTCCTCTTGAATTGCGGCTGGAACGGCTACGTGGGCGGCGTAGCGCTTTGATGCTCGATCGGCGCCTAGTCTGGCTCCGAGACCGGCTTCTAGATGCTCGACTCACGGTAGGGCTCGTCGGTGTGTACAGAACACGTTCACGTGATTTATTCATCCTGAAACATACGCAAAGAGTACGCAAAGTAAATGTTTAACAAAATAAACCAAAGGAAACTGGTACAAAAAGCAATCACAACGTTAAAAATGATAAATACTAAAGCATTAATTTATTAACAAACCATTTTTAATAATATTATTATTATTTTTTTGTGGAATATGGCGTTATAATAAAATGGATGTAATAATTAAGATATAAAAGAAAACGCTTTTATCACGCACACAATAAATTAATCCTGCTAGCATAGTCTGTATTGTAATGATTAGAATCGTTAAAAAAAATAACAAGTTACTTTTCAGTTAGCAAAATGTTAACTAATCATTCTACAGTGTTAATTATACGTTAAAAAAAAATACCCTGCATATTTGGTAGTCTTAGTGAACTTACGGCCAGGATGTGTAACTAATATTCATTACGAAGAAGTGTAAAAAGCATTAAAAAAAATAACATTATTACAAAATGTATTGATTATCTAACGACATAGTAAGGTAAAAGGTTTTTTGTAATAAAGACTTTTATTTGTATTTATTTATTTTCATCTTTTTAGAAGCAGAAAAAGGGAGAAAAATTATATATATTTCAGGCACTTGTAAGTATCGATCCCACTTCTGAGATGTTAACACTCAGACCTAGGTCTATCATCGGTTACTGAAATTCAGGAGGGGTCTGAATATTTTGTTAAAATAAGAAATAAAACACTGGTCAGTACTTACGTTTTGTATTGCGGTAATTCCAAATAACTTACATACACAGTTAATTACACAATAGACACTTAGTAGTACACTTAGTCGTCTTAGGAACCTTCTCCTTTCACAAGTTGCACAGAACTGCCGTTGTATTCGTTGCCCGCCATAAGGACAGTTTTTACCACCACCAGTAACCTCCCTACTACTTCAATTTGATTGGTCAGGCGGGCAACCAATCAAAAGCCGTTCTGTCAATGACCGATAACTACATTAGTCAAATAATTACTTTTAATACTAAAATATAAATATAATGCGTAAATTATTATTGTTTGTTGGATATTCAACCAATACTAAATTATTAATTGACAACACGTTTATTTTAAATGTCAATTTATTACCTACATCTTGGTATTTGCCTTGTAGGAAGATCAATAGATTAGGGAACTATTACCTATTATACCTACCTTACTTCGTATGTACCTTTTTGTTACTATTTATCACTAGTTAGCGATTTAACGCGACTTTGCAAGCACAATTTCCTATAAAAACTTCCACCCCCTTTTCACTCCCTATTGATTTGATTGATTTGTGATAGAGCTTTCCTTTTTGCTTGCCTGGAAGGGACAATTACTATCTCAATACCAAAAAGAGGTAACATACAGACAAACACTTTCGTATTTGTAAAATAGTATGTATGTAATTAGTTGACATCATTGGCGACCCAAGAGCTGGCAGCAACCTTGTTCAGCGTATAAGCATCCAGCTATCCAGCGCGGTAATGCTGCTAGGATACTGGGAACCTTTTTATGGTTTTTGTTCCTCTATTGTATCAAATATTTTTTCTTAATTTTTATTGATAAGTTGTATATCCATACTAATATTATAAATGCGAAAGTGTATCTGTCTGTCTGTCTGTTACCTCTTGACGATTAAACCACTGAACCGATTGAGATGGATTTGATATGGAGACAGTTCGAGACCCTGGAAAGGACATAGGTTACATTTTGTCGCGATATAAAAACATTAAGGGGGTGAAATGGGGGATCAGAGTTTATATGGAAAATCTAACTCTTGCGCGCGAAGTCACGGGAAACCACTAGTATGTAAATAAACCAGTTCTAAAAAGTTAAAAAAATAGTATGGATAAATTTAATGTTAAGTTTACTGTCATTGGTACTTTCTCATATAATAGCATTTGCTTAATGTCACTGAAAATAGCAATTAATAAAATATCTTCTAGGGTACCCAGCTATTTATTAAAAAAGTTGTGTAACTTCGACAAGTTGTACGAGTTGGGTCTTCGCTTTTAAATTGTTCTCTCAAAGGAAAGAAAGGAGTTATTAAGCAAGTTCAAAAGTAAGCTGTGTTTTCAGGTACCTCTATACACGACTGTTAATAAAATAACAGGTTCTGTTGCGTTAAGGAAGAGGTGCTTACTTGCTGAGTAGTACTTAAGGGAATTATCTTGTTTGATAAAGTCTTATTAGTAGAGTAGCAAGTAGAAGAGTAGTAATGATTTTTTACAACCTTACACGGTTTTAAACGAACTTTATGTCGGAGGCATATAATATATTTTTAAGGTACCGACGTCCATGATTATGCCAGAATAAAAGATATTTAAAAAGTTGCAACCTAATTTTAATGCAGACTGTCAGTTACATACCACCACCCTACATTCCATATCCTCATCTCAATAGATAGACATATGCTACGCTACGTTAGGTAAAGTTTGAAAAACACGTAGGAGCCCATTTAAGTTGCTAGGGTTACTACATTCATCCTAAATTTATCAGGTCCGTCATAATATTACCTAACATCGATATTTTGGTTTGACATTCGTGGTTGACAAAAAGGAAGGCTTCTTTGTCGCAAAATGAAAAATTCTAGGCTTCTATTTTACTTAGACGGAAAACTCAAAACGGACTATTGAAATTTACATATTTTCTCGTACGTTAGAGATTTTTTCGCTGCTTCTTCTCAGTACTAGCCCACAGTTTGTCCTGAAGCAGTGGTGGACTTGTAAGTAATTATGTAAGAACATGCTATAAGTGACCTCTGTTGATCTACACATTAATAAATTACAGTCAAAGGGCGTGGGTTCAAATCCTACCTTTGTGCGATTTTTCGGTTTCTTATTTAAACTAAGAAAGAACACTGTGAGTGTTAAAAAATATTAAAAACTATTAATACATGACTTTTATGTCTTTTTCATTACCAAATCTAAAATCAAGATTCTAGGATGCCTCTCACCGGTCAAAACTATTGACCGATTTTTTGTTTGTAAAAACACGAATGGCAACCCTAGCAGGGGTGAATCTCGGCGGACGATCGGTTCGTTCACTAACGGCCCAATTTGCATGCAGGTAACCCGCGGACAACTGTGCAAAATGTCTTGTTTAAGCTCGTTCCAATCTAAGAGCTCGTTAACGACGCGTTAGAGGATGACGTACAACGCTAATTATGATAAAAGCAACGAAACTGTCAAGTGTTACCACCGACACATCATTTTGTGGACCAAGGGGACCTTGTAATATCAGTTCACTCGAGTTTCGATGTCGTTGTAGGTAATTAGTTTATTAAGTTCTGTCTTTGTCAATTTGAAAACAAGAGAATGCGCGCGCAATAATATCTTTATGTTATAAATAACGATAGTGACTTTACGACACTGATTTGATTATCAAGAGAATAGGCTCCTTCACTTCAGGTTAGTAAGTGTAAGTGGAGATAGTCCTGTAGGAATTATATTTATAAATGCGTATTTCTACCTAAGTGTTAGGGATGATAAACCGGACCTTAGCTGAGTAGGTATTATTTTTCCATTTCTTCCAGCACGACAAGTGGTGTTGGAGCAGTTAATAAAATTGATTCCTGTGCTAAGGTTCTAGTAGTAGATAGAACCTATAACAAATTGGTTATAGGCTTAATAAGATTTTTTTGAGGGTTAACACCATATACTGTAAAGGGAATTAACAGAAAGAGGTTCTCAAGTCTTGTTTTTTTTTAACAAGTACATAAGTAAATGAATACCCATATCTAATATTTGTAATATGAACCACAAACATTAATAGGTACAAAAGTATCTAAGCTAACTTTAATATTCAATAAGCAATTCTGCAACAGATTAGTTAATTAATTACTTAATCAACAAGGAATATGATGCTAATTAATTACTACCTATTAGGAGGCAAGTAATTGTATATGAGAAGTCGTTAATATGAGTATTGGTTGTCGCGAAAATTAACGAAAGATAGAGGTAACCTACTAAAACAGTTGATTTCTCTAAAGTTCTTCGGTCTAAAAGTTTTTGTTTTTTTGGAGCCAGGTCTGCATGCCGCCTAACTTGAAAGTGATCGCGATTGCTATTCCAAAGCAATAAAATACTTATGACACTAAAATTTCTTTAACATGTACTTTGAAACCTATTGTTACTTTTATGAAAGCTATAACTATTGCAGTTTAAAAGCCATCGGATTAGGTAAAAGGTCGGCAGGGTACTACTAGGCATGCGGTGAATCACACACAGTGGTTATGTACTAACTTAATTAGATTAAGGTATGAAATCCCAAGTTTTACGATTCTATTATGGATTCGGTAAAGGGGAAACACGTGAGTGAGTTATGCACAACTTAAAATTAACGAGGTTGAAAAAAATACCTAGGTAAGTAGTTTTTCATTTCGATTTAATTTAAAACATCAATAAAAATGCCAATATTTGTTCGTAATTAATTAAATAACTAGATAAAATTTTATTACGAGAAGGTATGATGACTTCAATAGCTATAAGTACCTGAAATAAAAATAGTAAATTACTTATTATTAGGTTTTGCGAAAATATCCTAAGTAATATTCGTATTATTTTATTTTGCAACTACGCAAGTAGTACTGAGTTATGAAGACTAAGATGTAAACTAAAAGTTTACTGCTCTAAATGAGCTATTTCTGTAATATGATGAGCTTTACCTTCACAGTTAAAGTTCTCTAATATCCTTCAGTGCCCTGCCATAAGTTTTACACAAGAATATCACGTTGTTTTATCTCAAGCATACTTCAGTTTCTTCTTATGGTACCTATCTTCTTCTTTTTCTTCTTCTAGAGCGTCTATATCATAATGTGCTCCATGCTGTATCTGGTAACGACGATTTCTGCGTGCAGCTGTTTTTTTTTCTGGGCTCTAAGGTAGGCCCTAGCCTGTTTTACAGCTGCGGTTACACGGCACACATTAAAGTTGCCTAGTAGATTGTAGGTGAAGTAGAACAAGGTCTTTGCCCGAGTCTTCCGCAATTGACGTTTTGCTACAAGGTTTTCGTTTTTACTCATAGTTGTCAGCACTTTTATCAATAAGTAATGTGACTCCATTGGTCTGACTCACTCATTTAGGTAAGTCGAATGGGTTTGATGATGTAACAGTACGTGCGCGTATCCTTCACAATAGCTAAGATCGGTGACCACTGGAACACCAATGCGAGTTCTGAAAGAATGGAAAAAAATGAAAAATGTACTTTAACAATACATACTTAGGACTTACAAGTGAAAGAGGTAAAAATGCTTACATTTCACCCTTTTTTCGGCCATGATGGTTAGCTGTTAGAGCATCTACTCCCCAAGCCCTTGCAAGTAGCCTCTAACCTGCTGGAAGATGTGTAGATCCCGTTGCGGTAGAAGTCTGATTCTCCTGAAAATATAAATAAAAAAAACTTTATTATCTTATAATCTTTCGTGGATACATGGAGTTACTAGCTGTTCCTTCGGAATCATTACTATGTTTTATGGAGAATTTGCTAGTGGTTTCTTAAAAACATGGTATGCATACGCCACGATGGTGCTGGAAAACATTTTTTAAATCATTATACATACACTACTATCGCAAATGTATGTAACTATAATATCGCCAAATCGCATCCAGTTTAAGAACTTACTACACTATCCGATTTTTAGGAAATCTAATGAGGAAATCGAAAGATATATATTCTTTATTGCACACCACACAGAGTAGACAGTTACATAAATATTCATACAAGATGTACTCGCAGTTAGCAACAAGTTGGATCCGCTTTAGGTAGCATTTTTGTTCCCGGCCGCACTTCTTCCTAAATTGTTTCCGATTTAGGTTTCCTACAAATCGGATAGTGTAATATCGCTTTATCGCTTTGATACCTTGTTAAAATAGACGTATGTATTAAAATTACCTCAATTCCTTCCAATTTGGTGCACATTGGGCACAACCATTCACCATCAGGTGGAACAACAATGCCTACGCAAGAGTAGTGATACCACTGGTAGGTGCACCCTTTCGCATCACAACCGATCATATCTGACTCGGCGATATACTTCCCACAAACACAGAATTCGCTTTCCCTTACATCTTCCTCTGGAGAAGTAATGGAGGCCTCATCGTCTGCTATGTATTCCTCATCATCAAAGGGTAATACGTGGCAGATGTGTGCAGCGAACTGCCACCTTTTTAGACAGCACCTATTGCACCAGAAGCTTTCAGTGCCGTGTCGCCAAAACAAATGGTGAAGGAGGACTTTGTAGTCCCTGTACAGCATCTTGCACAACCCACACGGATACACGATGTCGGTGGCTGCGACTGCGTCACTTAAAGCTATCTTCATTTTAAAGGAGAAGTTGCACTGCTACTTTGGAACAATGAAACGTATGTGAACGTATGTGTCGACGAAATTTAAATACAGAATAACTGGGAAACTTCAGAACATACTCCCTTATAGGTGCGAATCCTAGGGCATGTAAGTAATTAAACTCAATTAGCAAATTGTAAGGATTAGTTAATGCACTCATTAATGTCATAAAAATAACTGACTTTCTAAGTACATATTGTAAGTTCTTATGTTTCTTTAAGTATTGCTGTCTGTTTTTAAAAACAATTAATTAACGATGCGTTGTAAATTAATGAATGGGTAAATATATCAAAATTCGATTTAATTGCTAACAAATAAATACTTCTCTGAGATAATTAATATAAGAGTCTATTTTAAAGTGGTAATAGTAAGGCATTCATTAAAGACATATGTATCACAAAGTTTTATCATGAATTACTACTGAAAAGCACGCAAATGTAAAGATGAATCGATCCCTAGATGATATCATATAGTTAGGTATATTCACTGTCCCGTCTTAGAGCTCCTAAGTAGCTCCTGCTTTGAATAGTCGAGCTCTTGTTATCTTTTTAAGTTAAGCGACACAAAGAATACAATACAAAGGGCGGTTCGTTTGAGCGCCTCACTCAGATTGGTCTTGGGTTGAATTGAAAGTAAGCTTCAGTCGCAGAAGGTGCTGTAAAGATTCCTATTCATACCCATGCTTACCTTTGAATGTATCGTTCATAGAAATTCTACACGTGACTATAAAAATTCTTTATGGATATTTTTTTAGGTACCTACAGAAATATTAAGAGTAATCAAGATATTATGTCTATGACTGGTAGAGAATATTGCAATAATTTCGCAAATTCATTTTAAATAAATAAACAGTACACGTAATCATAGTATGAATTCGAATCCGGAATACCTACTAGGTATTGTAACAAAAGCAAGCCTTCGACGCCATTTACTGAAAAAATCTAACAATAGGTACAAAACATTTTTTAAACTTTTTTTGTTTAAACACAAAGTTCCATAACTCTGTTATAGGCAAATTAATATCGGCCATTCATTCCGCATTCGATTCCGCATCGACGATTTATCAACACGAATCGAATAGGTTGCAATTAAGTTAAGCGTTATTCATATTTTTGAAAGAATCACCTGCATGGATTCAATTTATGGCGATTACGTCAGCCAGTCAATGGAATGTTCGATTAGCCATGATAAAAATATATGTATTTGCTCGTAAATATCATACCTTAGTGCGTCAGTGCTCTGTTTTTGCCCATGCCCGCTGCAGATGTGGATATTACCAGGTTACGTGGGACTCCTTTGATGTGTGGTACCTATGCCGACGTAAAACTCTGCAAGACGGCCATTCCTAAGCGGTAGGCCTTGGTAATTCTGAAAATACAGATTTTTAAATACATTATTTACTCAGAAATATATTTCTGTGTCAGCAGGTTATGTGGGACTCCCTTGATATGTGGTAATATGCCCACATAAACATTTTAAAATTAATTTTAAATTAGTTTTAAAATTGCTAACAGGGTTTTGTACAACTAGTTTTATAAGCTGTGTACAATATTGCAATAAATGAATTAATAAAATAGGTAAGTAAAGCACCGCAAGACGGCCACTCCTAAGCGGTAGGCCTTGGCACAGAATAAGTACTATACTCCGGCCTTGGTAATTCTGATAATACAGATTTTTTAATACATTATACTCAGAAATATATTTCTGTGTCAGCAGGTTATGTGGAAATCCCTTGATATGTGGTACTATGCCCACATAAGCATTTTGAAATTAAGTTTAAATTAGTTTTAAAATTGCTTACAGGGTTTTGTGGAACTAGTTTTATAAGCTGTGTACCATATTGAAATAAATGAATTAATAAAATAGGTAAGTAAACCTCTGCAAGACGGCCACTCCTAAGCGGTAGGCCTTCATAATTCTGAAAATACGAATTTTTTAATACATTATACTTAGAAATATATTTCTGTGTCCGTAGGTTATGTGGGACTCCCTTAATATGTGGTACTATGCCCACATAAACATTTTAAAATTAAGTTTAAATTAGTTTTAAAATTGCTAACAGGGTTTTGTACAACTAGTTTTATAAACTGTGTACAATATTGCAATAAATGAATTAATAAAATAGGTAAGTAAAGCACCGCAAGACGGCCACTCCCAAGCGGTAGGCCTTGGTAATTCCGAAAATACAGATTTTGTAATACATTTTTCTTAATTATTTCATGTATTTCTACTTGTATGTATCTATTTAAGTAAAGTAAGTACTATGGTAATATTATAATCGTTATTGTAAAAAGGTTGTACAAATACCTTCCTACAAGAAGTTGAATAACTTGCCAAAAGTAAGTATTTTTGCACTTGAAAAACCCGCCTCTTGTGGTCATTTTTTCAAGTGCAAAAATATGTTTAGATTGCATGGTGAATGCTTATCACTTTAAAAAAAAACTTTTTAATACCCTAAATCAAACGTTATGTATGAGGTACCAACTCGTTAGAAATGATAAAGAAGAAGTTTAGTGATTGTAGCATCTTTACGCAATAAATATAAAATACTAAAATTACAATTTCTTCAAAATATTGAAAAGATACACTCCTCACACAGGTGTTGTAAATTTTAAGCGGTCTTAGTGCTAAAAGCAATTTCTTCTTTCGAGTAGAGGACGGGTTAAAAAAATTGATGTATCGTTAAACAAACAACATGCTTCTGCTAAAACTTGAACTACTCTGTCGAAGTTATTTTTGTAAAATCGTTGTCAGTCCGCAAGCATCTACAAATATTGGTAATTTATCAAATCTGTGATCATCTTTAATCTGAGGCGTCATCACAAATTTTCCGTAGAACATCGCTGCGTCCACACGATACAAGATCGCGGTGGCTTTGAGCGTCTCTTACAAGAGGGCCGCTCTTGAGCTTTAGTGTAAAAGTTAGGCGGAAATATTTAAAGTTACTCGGCGACGTCGCAACGAAAACTTTAACTAACCCGACAGACTTAACAATGGGTGGAACGATGGTGTGTCGACTACACTTGGCGGATTAAAATTGCGCTGTAACACTACTCTTGCAGATTATAAAATCAAGAAATCTAAGTTCTTCACCAGTTGAAGATTATAAAATCTTAAAAAAGTGATAAAATCTTAAAGATTATAACATCAAGAAATCTAAGTTCCGTACCAAGGTTAAGTACCTACTTACATAAAACTATTTATCGTACTAATCATATTATATGTTGGAGTCCATTCAGATTTATCGCAATAGACTCAATAAGTTAACGGACAGTTAATCACATTCTTAACTTAGACATTAAATTATTATTTAAAATAGACGAAATAAAATATGTAGCTGCTAAAGTATCAGACACAAAGCCTACATAAACCATTACGTTTAGTAAATCGGACGTGCCGAAACTCGCAAGTCGCAACTGATCCTTATAAAAAGACAACGAAAACATGTGATTCAGCGACGACGTAAAAAAAAACTGCGCAAACGGCTGTCCCCAACACCCCGACATTTGCCTCTCGTTCGAATATATCTGCGTCTGACCTCATTCAATATCCTTTTTCCAAGCGAACAGTTTTATCGTCTTTGTTATTTCCACCCAATGAACACTAACCCCTTGAAGGGAATGATTGTGACGTGCACACAAAAATCTTTCTACTTCTTAAGCTCGTAAATCCAAAGAAATATTTCACTTTGGAGGATCAGACGGTGCGGATAACAGGTGCCTTCTAACAATGTCATATTAAAATTAATTTTATTAAAATATTTGAAGCGTAAACATTTCTACAACTGCATATGAAAATGTTTAATATCGGTATTCGCGCTTTGAATGATCTCAATAACAATTGATAGACAAAAGAGTATACAAAGCTCCCTGTCTAAAATATTTAGACAGCATCGAAGTATCATTTGAAAATCATAAATTAATGTAATTTTTACGTCATACATAAATGTTGCTTGAGAATTTCATATATATTGAACATAAATTTAACTTATGATTGCTGCAAGCTTTTTGAGAGGTATCTACAAAAATCGGTTGTAAAAATACTCTTTTTAACTAAACGTAATTTGTTTAATAGGTTTTCTCGTGCACCAATATTATGCAAATTTTGAGTTGACACATCATTTGAAAAGCCAACAATTTGACACAATCGAAAACAGAAAATATATCTATCACAAGATAATACAGGCTGTTGTTTTGGTCAACACCCCCGACTCAGGGGTGGTGGTACAAACGATACTGATATAAATACCAACCAAAATACCAACTAAACTACCAACCTATCGATACGGCGTAGCTTACTAGCTACGGTGTAGCGTTTCGTAGCTACGTGCGAGGGCGCGAGTGTCCCCATTCGTTATATTTTTTTAGACATATTGTGAAAAGGTTTTCTTTTAAAAAACTTAAATATTATTTGAAGAAAATATATTTTTTGGAATATGCATAACTCCCTGAGCCGGGATCTGACCAAAACGACACCCTGTATATTTTAAAATATTTTATGCTCTAAATATTTATGTAACCTATGTGAAATGATAATATAGAGTGAGACACCCTAATACGTTACTTAATTACGAGATTGCGTACCTATTGTTCCTAACTGATATAATGTGTATCACATATTGTATGTACAATGAAATTCTGCAAAACAAACACTAATGTTTCTGTAAGTACTTAATTAAAATTCAGATTACAATACAAAAATTGGTAAGTAGGATGGCACTAGAAATTTTCTACTTCTTACCTGTCTGTGTACCTAAAAGTATAAGTCACTTAGATGCTAACTCAACATCTGCAGTAGCAAATAGCGACAAATGCGCTTTGCATCCATCGAAGTGATAAGAAGTCCTGCTTGTTATTCGCACCATCGCGCCGAATCGAGACGAGTAGCCTGTTAGAGAAGTTAGAAACAATTTATGTTATCTAAATAGGAAAGAAGTTGTCGGGACGTCCCTGAAGACTCCTATAAGTACATTTGTTGTATTTGAGTTATTTTACAGTCGACTGCTCACTCTTAGGTATAAAATCCGGACATTCTTCGGAGTTGTCAGAAAGTTGGGCGAGTACACAATTCATCGACATCACATCGCCTTACTTGGATTAAGTTTACTAAAATTTCGCTCACGCTCCGATGGGTCTGCCCGCGTCGATGCCATTTATGGCGTTGTGTTTTTGAATGGAGTTGAATGTTCGACAGCCGACGGCCGGAGACAGCTTGTGTTCATACAGTTTGCCAACTCTGGTGGAACTAACAACTCGCCGACATTCTTTCTAGTTCGCACACATGATTTATGCAACATTCTTGATAGCAGCCCACTGTGCAACGGTTAGGAATAAACACATTCAATCAACATTAATTAAATAATTGTTTCAACAAACACCAATTATCTAGCCCCAAACTAAGGAAGCGTGAGCTCGTGATAGCGACTAGGATAACTTATAAACATCCATGGCTTAGGTATGTACAATTGCTTGTGCTCATGCTCATCAAACAAACATTTGCCCCATACGGGATTTAAGCCCGCAACTTCTGATTTTGTAGTTCGGAGCGCGAACTAAGTATACTCGTACCTACTAAGATGGTCGACAAACGTCAGATACATTTGTAAAACGTTGTGTCCTAAAACCTTTTCTAAAGCTATCCGATCTCTTAAGGTATTTCTTAAGAAATTAATGAATCTAACTAAAGAAGCAGGCACCAAAAGGGAAGTGTTGGTTTTATTATACTTTTTATGTGTTTGTTGAAACAATTTATTTATATATACAAGTATACAATATAAAAATTCATAAGTTCTAAAGGTACTGGATAATCCCAAAAAAACATTTTTGGTGGAGTCGAAGATAAATCTTTGAACGAACCAAATGGCAGAAGACGAAATCTCTCGGAAGGGCGCGGTTGAGCGCGTAAACGTCGAATAAATAACATTTTTATGACATATTAAATTCCTTTAAACCTTAAATATGCCATTACCATGTTTGAAGAGATATCACTGGGGAAATATTAATCTCCAAACGTTTGCTGAATATAGGAATCCATGTATTCCATCAGACGTAGCCTAATAAAATTGATGGATCGCTTTTTTCTAGTTCGTAAGAAGGCAAAAAAATTGATGCATTATACAGTTTAAAATAACCTGTCGTGAAATGAATTACGAAAATAAACGGCACAATACTAAAAAACGGTTATGACTGTTTGCTGATTTAGTTAAAGCAAAAATGCGTTGTTATATTATAGAGCGTATATGGTACGTTAAAGTGGCAATTGTTTTGCAATACTTACTTGATTGATTGATTTAAAAATCGCTTGATAGGCATAGAGGCTAAACAAGTACGCAGCAAACGTTACATAGTTTAAGTAGGTGTGCTACTATTTATTTTCAAAGTCGGAAACAATAAAAATTCATGCATGGTGTGGTGAATCATAAAAACTTACGCAAACACACGCAAGCAATAGGTAAGATTTGTGAATTAAAACTAGGCTTCTAAAGAAGAACGAACTTAGCGGATCTGCAAACGACCAAGCCAAGGTATGGCGATATGAACATTATGCTGAAATCATCATTTCCATAAGCTATCATGCAAATTTGATTGTGGCACACGCGTGCGTTCACCCGAGGCTCATTAAGGCGTCATCAGAGCCCAGCATATTCCCGACAACATAATCAAATAGGTGCTTCTCTTTTGCGGAGGTTGCCAAATCCCTTTTTTCGTACGTCGTAAACGGGATTTTCCCCGCTAAAACCACTCACGGCGAACTTAGAATCAAAAATTCCTCGAGACATACCCACCCACGGTAAGATTTTATAACGGTGCACTTTTATTATCTACATACTTACATACTTTACTGCAAATTGCTTTCTGTATCGTACAGCATTTTTAGATCTCATATTGATTTAGCGTTCTATGAAATTTATGGCATTATTAAGATCATGTTTTACTTGAAGCAACTCAAATTTTAAGTTATTGGATGGTTACGCACAAATACAAATTGTTTTGTGTCTACGTGTAATTTTCATAAAGTTAGCATATATAGGTCCCACTGCTGTCTTCCACTTTAATGGTCGTAATGGTCACCCATCCAAACACCGCCGCCGTGGGTTGCTAAACTTTGGTATCACTGCCAAAGCGCTGCCGCCACTGTGCCACAAGTACCTCGTGATTTTCATAGTTATTGAAATTGTGTTGAAAAACCTAAAAAACAAAATAAAATTTAAGTGGGGTGTAACGTACAGTCAGCCAACAACAAACTGGGTAACTTATGCTCGGTTTCTAAGACATCTACCTGCTGCGACAGAAGGTTTATCTAAACAATAGCAATCGAATTTTGAAACCGCTGTTAGTGTATCCTACCTCAGCAACAGGGTATTGGTCCTAGCACGCTTCCCGTTTTCAAGACGAATTAACTATATTTACCCGCACTAAAACACTAATCTGTGTTATCTTCTTTGGAAATCAGGTATTCACCGGTAGTCACCTACTAGGTAGGTCATATTTCAAGATCTCGTTGCTAGCAGTTTTATTTTCGCCCACGTCATCGGTGTAGGGAAGATGAAAATCCGAGTAAATCCTTCAGGGATGCCAACATTAGCATATTTATTAGTATCATCCGAGCCAAGTCCGCCCCGCCACGGATCTGTTATCAATAATGACTTACGAGGTACTATAAGTACAATATATTTTGTATCAACCTCCACCGCGTGCACGTGAGGTTTTGTTGCGATCAAGACTGTAACTTAGAGATAGACCAAAACTAATCTATCTATATCCTAACTCGACTGCTTTCAAATTGCAATAGTTTTAACTTCCGGGAAAGCAATAACAGCTTTCAAACAAATAGGTACCTACACGATGATAGCTATCAAACTAATGAATTGCTTTGAAATAACAATTGCGATGGCTTTCAAGTTAGGCCGTGGGCCGCATCGAAGGTCTTCCTTCGATACGAGTAGGTATTTGCCACCAAGTGAACACTATCAGAGGATATAAAAGGTGGGAAAAGAGTAACCCGACAGATTTTAACAACAGGTTTCTTATTATATTATGTGTAAATAATGTTATATCAACATAGGTCCACCAATACTGTCATATTAATTCTTCTTCTTTATAACCGTTATACCTCATAACTGAGGGTCGTAATCATTATGTGGCATGAAACACACACAACGACTTTTTGGCAAATTTTGATGGAGTGGTTTGCCATTGCCTTCTCCATTTCACACACTAGCCAACTAGTGTGCAGGTTTCCTCACGATGTTTTCCTTTACCGTTAGGCAGCGATCT
Source organism: Pyrausta nigrata (assembly GCA_949316185.1). NCBI lineage: Eukaryota > Metazoa > Arthropoda > Insecta > Lepidoptera > Crambidae > Pyrausta > Pyrausta nigrata. Next base: position 7,647,858 of record OX438945.1, on the reverse strand, counting down.
TTGGAAAAGACTGTACTTAAGTTTTTAATAAAACTCAGAGGTACAGGCTGGGATCGAACTCACGACCTCACGGATGAGAAGTGAAGTTTTCTCAGCTCGGCTATCCCGCCATTTTAAGTTCTAAGGAGTGGAAAGAAAACGTCATGAAACCCTCCAAAGAGATACGACAAAAGACCAGCAATGTTTGTATTACTTACTTTTTTTTGTCCAAATAGGCACTGGAATTGTTGTTTAAATCTGTCAGGTTACTTTTTTCCCACTGTGTAATAAAAAAATATGTTTTTTTAAAATTAATAATTACATAAAACATTATTACAATTAATTTACTATTTCAATTTCAATGCTAATTAGTTTTTTCATTTTTGATCTTAAAAGTCCGCTATGCGTTTTACTAAGAAACTGAGTAACGTTTCAAGGTCTATGAATCCACGTGGAAGAATCCGTTTATCTGTATCACTAGATTTAAACCGAAGTAATTAGTTGACGGCACAGTAGAACATAATCCTTATTTATTTGTAAAATAATTTTCATTTCTTAGGAATGGTTGTTGTCAAGGAATCGTTTCCTAATTACTATTGTTTTCGTGTTTATATTTGTTGGCATTTATATTGTTTTTATCACGCTAAGAAAACACAGTAATCGAATCGACCAGCGAAAGTCTGAATGAAAGAATTTGACAGGGCAGCAATCATGTTTCTGTATTGTATCGTGTAGGTACTAAAGCAATTTGTGTTCTACACAATTATATGTTTAAGAGCGAATATTCAGTAAAGTCAACAATGCAACTGAAACAAAAATAAACGGAGGCGCGACTTTAGTTTCTGCCGAATCTACTTCAGTCAGTAGATATGTCTACCTATACCTAATGGTTCACTTTTCAAGTAGTTACGTGTACAGTCACTGGACCACGCATCAACTTACCGAAATCTGACAAAATATCTAAAATGATATTGAACTCTATGTGATCAATTATAAGTTTGAAATATGGTACCTAACGTATAAACCTAACAGGTTTGTACGTCAGGTAATAATGAATAATAAATGATTATAAGCATATAGATCATCGCACAATATTTTTACGAAATAAAAAATTTGATTTTGTGTAACAAAATCCCATTTACGAAAACAATATCCACTATTAGCATTTCAATTCATTACCTACATGGTACATGTGTATACATATTGCTAAATTTTTTGACATTCTGTGCTTGTAGTCGCATTAGGGATGTGAACTCGAGACACCTCGGTAGTCGGCTCACGTAGACTCTCGGAAACAGCTGTAGGTATTACTTTACATTGGCCCTTGTGACATGTTTATAAAACAAATGATAATACTATTACCGTTCAGGCTTTACGAACTCTCTTAACATTTATGAACCCAATTTCAGTATCCTGTTACGGATCTGTTATATAAGTAGTATTATGTGAACACGGTTGTATTATTGGAGCTTTTTCCAGTTTGACATTTAATCTTTTATGGGTAAGGTAAAAAAACCGGACAAGTGCGAGTCGAACTGGCACATTGAGGGTTCTGTTGAAACAAAAGTTTTTTCTACGACCATAAAGGAGATTGCCCATTGCACTATGAAGCTTACGGCCGAATACTGAAAGGCTACTCAAATATTTGACGGCGTCTCAAGCAATTGAGCAGCTCCTTCAGAATTCGCATACTCGAAGCCAGAATGTAAGCATCTGTTAAAATTAAGACTATCTCAAAATAAATCGTGCTCAAACGCCACTCAGATGAAAAATGGTATACTGAAACGCAACTCAACGCTATTTAGCTGTCAAATGACTGTCATACCGATTTGAGTAGCCGCTAAATCTGAGAGTGTTCTTGAGGTCTCTCAAATCAGTTGATGGTAATATCATAGTATAAAAATAATGTCTATAAAATCCTTATTTTCTCTGTGGGTACCCATGTCGCCCTATTTTAACCCTACTTTTAAATACTAGAACACAATCAGGACTCAGATATGCACTAGAAATCTCATAAAGAAGCTTTTTGTTGTCTTACAAAGGTGTTTTCTTTGCCTACAACGGAAATTACAATTCCTTCTAGTTATTGTAGTATGCATATTTTGCACATCGTTGCACTCTCAAAAGATAACCTAATTATAGATAAGAACTCCTTATTGAGGAAGGAGGAGGAGGAGATTGTTGAGGAAGAGCTAATAGTTCAGCCTATCGGTCTTAAAATTAATCAAAACTTTGTTGTCGGCACTATGCTAATAAATATGTACACATTTTTTTAGTAGTCATCATATAATCACAATTACATCATAAAACATAAATATAAAAATAAGTAGAAAGTCGAAATATGCGAGTAGTATTTGATGTGTTCTTCTTCTTCTTCAGCATGTATCTGCCCACTGCAGGGCATACTCGGCCTTTCCAAACTTTTCCACAACGCTCTGTCACCGGTAATTCTAGATCAAGTTGTCCCAGCAGGATCTTTTAGGTCATCGGCATCCGACAATCTGGCTGGTGGGTTTGATCCACCAATGTAGAACATTATTCTGTGTAGAACACTTGGCATAGGTACCAATTTGTTTTGTCTTCATTTAAAAAAAATTATGACTATTATATACTTGTTCATTTCCATTTTATTTTTGTTAATTAATTAATAGTATTTAAAAAAAAATATAGTTATTAAATACTGCACTGCACTTCAACCTTGTATAAATTTATTTTAATAATGTGAATTAAAATTATTTTGATTAGAACCGCGCTGTGACAAATGTCAAAAAGATTGACAAATATTTTTTTTCGTTGTCACTCGAACGTTTCATTTCACAACAATGGCGTCGTTAAAGTTTCTATCCCAAAAAAAAAACAAAGAATCTATACAAACAATGCTGCGTAAAACGAACAAGCTTGTTAAAAATATGAAAATTGTAAACGAGAACATACTTTTCAAAATAAATGTTGCCATGATGTAAACATTTAACGACTGCTCAGCTAATCATGGTTTAAATTGCCTGAGTAGCGTTTGTGTATACTATTTAAATGTGAGAGACACTCAATTTTAGGAGGCCTTCAAGTGAATGATGGATTTGAGTAGCGTTTCAGTATTCGGCCGTTAGTCTCTCAAAAAACTACCTATTTAGTATGGTTACCAAAATTTAAGATAAAACAAGCGTGATGTTATAAAATAAAATAAACCAAAAACTATCCCGACATTTTGTGGGGTTTTCTTGATAAAGAGAACTTAAGATCAGTTTTGAGGTTAGTAGACATAGGATAGTAAGTGTAGAAAAATTAAACTAAAACCCTACAACATTTTCGTTTGTAATTAACACACATTATTTATAAAAATATAACTTAAATATTGCTTTTTATTTCATGCGTATACCCGGCATAAAAACAGTGGGCAAGAAACGGGCAATCACCTTTGCGGATATCGGATTTTTCATTTATTTATGCTCTAAGACCTGTTGTATTTCTTCTTCATCCTTGTGTCTTCTATAGTCTTCAGTTTCTATGTAAGTATATGTAAAGTAGCCTATAGGTTTTGATTCCCCTCTGAAATAGAAAATATGACTAAAATGGCAGTACCTACCTTTGGATCGCGTTAATTTAGAAGCTTTATTTTTTCACAGCTTCAAGGGATCGCACCCATTAGTACCTACCTACTTGATATTAATTTCAACCTGATACCTCCACATGTTCCTTACAAAAAGGGTCTTGACAGACAGACGGATAACAACGTGATCCTTATTTTTTTCTTTATGAGGGACGGAACCCTAAAAATAGTTGATGCTCTTATCAGCGCCTAAGTTATTTTTTATGTACTAGTACATAAAATATAATTACGTGGTAAATAAGTCAATACAAGGTAACATTTTAGCAAGTGACAATATTTTAACAGAGCCTCTTACTATATCAGAGAAATACGACCCGAACATTATTTTCCAAAAACCGGCCAATTTTTTTATTTTTCCTAACAAAAAAAAAAATTTTTGAGATCATTTTGTTTGGTCTTCAAAACTACGTTTTTGCTTCTGTCTCTCTCACTTTGAATGTATGCAAGAGAGTAATCACAACACTTTTTACTAAGAAATCAACATATTTTTGGTGTTTTTCTCGAAACCTAGCGTATAAAAATAAAGTTTTTTTTACAAACATTACTTATTAATACCTTTGCTCCCAAAGTTTTATCCGTTACTAAATGTAACCTTATATAAATAAATGTTGGAAAGCAACACTTAGGCACATAATTCTGGCTGTTGGTAAGACTGAAAGTATGTTACTACAGAAATTAGTTTTGTAGATCTAATAATAAATTATTTTCAGACTTATATGTACGTCGTACGTCAATCAGTTATTATGAAATATATTGTATACGATATATTTAATCTAATATAATTTTTAACTTCATTCCATACTACAATTTATGTTACGCGGCTGTAAACTCAGCTTATTGTTTAAAATGTGTAACCGCACGCTCCAAGTTGAGGCAACTTCTCAAGATATAGTCTGATTAAGCCGCAGCGAAACTCACAAGATAAAAAGTTCCGCCGGCCAGCAACAATGATGGCGAACTTTGCTCTTCATCAGATCTTTCGTTTCTTTTTACGACTAAACAGTCACAAGAGCTTGTTTCCTTCTCGCATTGTTAACTTTAACAATTACCGGCACAATACAAGTTTTGTTACGGCTAGTTCGTGTTAATTTCAAAACTTGTGAAGTGGTATTTAAAACAGAATCGTGTTTTGCTGAGAAGCATGCAGTCGGAACGACGAATCATAGCTACAGTAAATTCAGATGATATTTAAAGTTTCAATAAATTGTTTTAAAATCACACTTGCACACGCTAACGCTCACGCACACGGGATTGAGATTTTGAGATACATAATCTGTGATGCGTGGTAGAGGGGGCCCGCATCAACCTACTCAAATCTGTTAAAATATCTCAAATGATATGAAACTCTAGCGGCGTTATTACAAAAAACTTGGTACCAGTTTTAAGCCAAGACTTAATATTAGCAGACCAATTGGAAATGAATGACACATTCTTGGCATTGCCTAATAGAGAAACGCTTTTCTGATTGGTCGACTAATATTTGGTCCTGGTTAAAACCTGGTACTAAGTTTTTTGTAATAAGGCCGAGTGTGATCAACATAAGAGGCCTTAATCAGGTTGACGATGGCCGCATTTTCGAATGTAGCCGTCTCTGTCACCCACGCAAGAATGTCAACGCAAACGAGCGCAATGGCTAGACTCGAATATACGGACATCGTCAACCGGAGTAGGGCCTAAGGTTAAAATATTTTTGCAGAAATTTGACAGAAAAGGGTAGATGATGTGGGGCCCCACATGTGAAATGTTCAGCGACAGCGCAGTGACATGTAAAATGTTCTTTGGCACCACTGATTATAGATCTCAATTTTGCATGCGTGACCAAACCCGCACCATTCTATAAAACACCCTTATTTAACAAATTACCGTGGCTGTAAACATAATTAAGTAAACCAATGAGATAACTTAATTTGATGAGATTATGTATATACTCTTAGATTTCCACATATAATTAAGGACTCAATTAAGGTTTCATTTTGATTAAATAAAATTAAAGTGTTGTTTCTATAAACACAGCAAAGTATGCTGCATACCTAATCCTGACCAAATTACGTGTTGACAAACCAAATCTGATTTCCATCGTGGCATTATCGATGGAAGCAGCAGAGTATGTGTTTATTACGAAAGCATCTTCCCGGCAAAGACGGCCACACGACGCATTATGCAAATGTGATGAGCAGGAATGCAGGCGCTGTTCTTATATCGCCATCACGGCTAGGGTTTTCAGCTAGATAAGGAAAAAATAAGAAAATCATTATCTTAAGAAAAATGGTATCTATGACGGGGAAATGATAGCCCTATAACTATATGTTATTTTCTTTGTAGGTACGTATTTGTTAATATCGACCTATTTATTTAACAAGAACAAAATAAAATATGACTACATATTAAAAGCTTAGAAAACTATGTTTTTTTTATATTACGTAAGGTAGGGAAGGTATGCACGAGAAGGTGTGGATATCATCTAAGAAATTCAAAGAGGCTGTGGCGTGTCTGTGTCTTAAGAAATTGAGTTTCGTGCAAGCTCGCCGGCATGGGTCACAACACAATCATGCTTATTTGTACTTCAAAGCATTACTGTAATCCTGATGTGGCAAAATTTCAACATCGTTGTATATCTTTTACTATTTAGATGACATTGAAGTCAAGCCTAATTCCATCGAAGGTATAAAACTTTGCTTAATTAAATCAACCAATGTTTCAACTTGCGAAACCAGAAACCGATGATACTTATTATTCTCGTAAAAAAATCGCTTTTTTGGAAGAACCATTAGTGCAATGCGAATATTTATAACATACGATTAATTCATGTCATATCTACACTTTGACCATTTCAGTCACAAAATATAAAAATTGGAATGCCCCGCTGCGCCGGAAATATCCAAACGGCTATAAAATGCCGGATTCAATAGTTTTGATAAATATTGTTATAACATTTTGTAGTGCTCTACAAAATGTTCAAAATAAATTTTATAGGTAAGTAGATACGATATATCCTTTGTTGCACGTAAAACTTGTAGTACAAGCACCGGCTGAAAAAAGTAGGCTACTCATCAACTTACCCAAATATGTCAAAATGTCGTTTGAGATAAACGGTATGGAACTCTATGTGATTACTGTCAATATCAAAAAGTATTTTATAATAAACAAATTTTTTAAACTTTGTTAATTATAAACTACTTTAAATATTCGTCGAATGTTCTTGATTGCAGTCATGGAAAATTCTTGAATGTTGTTTGAACTACTTTTTGATTGCTATAAAAAGCAGATTGGTATCGTCCAGGCAAAAAACTATTTCAATCGCAAGAAATGCAAGTCCGCTAAAACAATTTTTGTCATCTATAATTTCATATGAAAAGGTAACAAAATAAAACGTGGACCTACTAACCGTATTTGTAGTTGACAAATAAGGTTAGAAGTTTCACGGATTCTTTAATGCCTTCTTCTGCACAAACATTTTAAAACGTTTACTTTTATAAAATTAACAAAACATCTGTTTGAATTCTATGAGAAATGAGTGGATGCGAGCGTTTAAACTTCTCTTCAAATTCGAATTTCAGGAAAACGCTCCGCTTCGCACAATTTTGTGCTTGGTGCTGCTGGCTAGATGTCGGCAGAGTTCCGCCGAGATTCCGGCGGCCATTGATTGCGCCGGTTTCCACTCCAAACGCAATTGACTTCACCTTTCGTCCGTTTGCCCGCGTCATTGTGTGCGTGGGGTAGGTGGTCGTATGCAAATATAATTGCGGGCCTGTGCAGCGGACGGCGCATTAGCGGGCGCTTTGTGCGGAATGACTCGGTCCATTTCACACCGCTCAGCAAATTAGCCGGTTCCCCTGCTGTTACTCGCCTAGATCTCGCAAAGGATTTGGGTGCTGTGATGAATGAAGGATATTACACGGAACAAAGAGCAGCAAGACTCCGAAGCAGCTTAAATTTTCTCACTGCTTACATTTACTGAGATAAAATTTGAACATAATTTCGTAAACTTTTCATTAAAACACAATTTTACGGATTAGTTCGCGATTTATTTACATTTTATTCAAAACCTGACTATTTGTGTAAACGTATAACACATATTTTTGTAGTTAATCTTTTATTTTGTATAGATACTGCTTTAAAATACTGTTCAATCAATCTACCAATTAAATTAGACGGGATTTAAGAGTCTTAGACCGTTAGTCTAAGACTGTAACACCTCAACATAGTGCTCCAAACAGCTTACTGTATGTAGGTAAGATATACCCGTTAATATCACTTTATACAGTACAATTATAGGGTATTAAATAAAATTTCACTTACAAAAATTAATCGACTGTGTCATCCGGTGGGACTTGAACCCACGTCCCTTCGCTATCCGGGCGAGTGCTCTTACCAACTAAGCTACGGAGGACGTTAGTCAGTCGACGAATTTTTGCAAGTGCTTGCTACGCCAGTGAGCCGGCGTTCGATTTCAGCAATACTTGGGGAATGTACCCGCATGTATCCAATGGAAATATTTTTACAAATATTTAACCATCAGTTAAGATGAAATCAGCTTAACCTTTTATATTTTTATAACTTAAGCAATTATTTTGCAAGTTTTTACGAAATTAAATCAAATTTCACTTACAAAAATTAATCGACTGTGCCATCCGGTGGGACTCGAACCCACGTCCCTTCGCTATCCGAACGAGTGCTCTTACCAACTAAGCTACGGAGGACGTTAGTCAGTCGATAATTATAGGGTAATTTTAATTGCTCAAGAAAACTGAAATTAATTTGTTACTTGCTGATAATCTAGTTGTCAGTTTAGTATTAGTCATAGTTTCAGTACACGGGAGGCTGAGCAAATAATTTATGCCACTTAAAAGACGCAACTCAGAATGGCGGCTACGTCAATCACCTAACTAAAAACATCACCTGTGGGTTATGCTTGCTAAATAGTTGTAGCAGATAGCAAAAGATTAAGAGCTTGAATCATGGCAAATGACGGTCAGTTTCAAATTTTTTTACTATTTTTTAAGGTTTCTTAATTCGAAGGAAAAATTGAATCATTATAAGAAAACTTTTATGTCCGTCCGTCCATCTATCCGTCTGTCTGTCTGAAATTTAGCAATAAGCAATATCCGATAATACAAATTCAAGAATTAATCTGAAAACCGCAAATTTGTGGTTGCATCATAGAAAAAAACCATTTTTTTATGATTGCAAAAGTTTGTACGGAACCCACAGGGCGTGAGGCCAACTCGCACTTATCCGTTTTTACAAAAGTATATTTTTTTCTTCATTTCGTATTTTATTTACTTCACCATAGAAACCGGAAAAACAGTTTTGCTTGAATAACTTTTATTTTATTTAGCTCAAAATACGTACCTTTGTGCACTAAAATTAAAATAACTATTAATTTTGAAATAGTTGTTTAACTGTTTTTACTATAATAAAATTGGCAATAATTGAACAATTTTTTGAAACAATTGGCACGATCCGCTTGTTATTTTTTACACCACGGGCAAAGTCAATAGTTCGAATTAGGTTTTTTTCTCAAAAAAGCTTTTTTCTAAGTTTTACACATTTCAATTTTGAAAAATAACATTGGTTTAAGGTGGCTCAGGTATCCATGAGATAGTCCAAAAAAACAGAACACAAAAAAGTCTTCATTTGTAGAAATGGCATAAATTTATATACGACAAGGAAAAAATTTCACAAAAAATTTAAAAAAGAAACAATATCTCGAAACTGGTAACACTTTTACTTGATTTTTTTTTGCATAATATAATAGATCATACTGCGAGTCTGTGACCTATTCGCAGTTAAAGGATTATCCTTCATTTTTTGGACATCTGTATAGTAAACGTAGGTATTTCAGTTTCCTCTTAGCATCTGATTAAAGTCGAAGCATACTTACCTACCAGTTTGTGCAGGATGAGCCTGAAAATGTAGCGCCGTCTTAAACGAAAGATATAAATATGACTCATCAACTAGGTCATTTGTAGTTATTTGTAAACATTTATTTGGGTAAACATTGCAGGAAATATACCCACTGAATTCATCACATCACATTGTTACCTGCGTGCAAAAGCGCTTGTTATACAAGCCTTCCAAACAAATACGAGCGCACTCGTGCGATTTCCGAACGGAGATTAGGTATTCCACATTTTAGAAAAGTTAAAACAGTGCGCTTTGTTGGGCGTCCTGTTTTACAGGCGGAATTTTTAAATTTTTTATTTTTCCACTATAGGTACATACACAGCACAATAAACGACAAACTGGTCACTTATTTCTCCAATTCTCGTTTCTCGTTTGTTTTAAAGAGGTTTTCGATAGAAACATGTTTATTCCGATACCAATACGAAATGAAGCAAGAACACTCAATGTTAAATATTTATTTATTAAGAAATAAGGAACAACATGATAATATCATTATTGGTATATCATTCTTATAATTTGTAAATTGTTTCTTTTGTTCACCGATTACCCATCTCCGAATAAATGCTTTTTCTTTCTTTCTTTTCTTTATATTTTTTAACAGTTAGGGGATTGCAGTTTGAATCAACTAAAAAAATAATAATTTCGGTCTTCATTGGCTCCGATAGAATCATGTCATATCACCAGACAGTCGACATGAAAGTCTGACAGCAACAAAGCAAAAAACATTGTGTTGCATTTTCCACGCGACTGTACAATCCAGTCTAATGTGTTTATTTGTTCCGTTTTCGAACCGAACTATCCCACCGATCTGTATTAAATTGTGCATGCTATTAGCCTTTGTTATAGGAATTAGAGAAGGTATACGTGGTACGTTTACACGTTGGCACAATAGGATCAATTTAAGCTAGTAATTAATTGGGTATTACATGTATACCGTTTGCTCATAGGTAATATTCTTACGATTATAAGCATTTTTTTCTGTAATATCTATTACAGAGACAAAACATGTGTCAGAAGTGATACATACAAGTATACAAAACGTTATCTCACTTGTAATCTGATCTACCATATTACTCGCGAGCCATTACGTAAATATAAAAGCAATGGTGGTGTACAAAAAACAGGTAAACTGCCGAAGGAACGGTGATCCCGCTTTAATTAACACTTAACAAAATTCGCCCGCTTAATAAATATAATCCTTGAAAGCGTTAAATTACCCAGGACGCTTGGAATATTTCTTTTAGGGGCTTACTCATTTTTGTCTGACGCGGGCGAGTGTTGGCTGAATGTTTGGCGGGCCGTAATCCCGGGGTGGTGCTGCTGGCATCCTTTTGTCCGGGACTCTTGGGGCATGTTTACGTAGACGTGGGCCTCGATTAACGCAGCATTTATCGAATTTACAAGGTGAAAGGATTGGGGGTAGGTGTATAATTAAGTCTAATAATATTTTTTTCAGGCAGACATGAAAGATTAAATCAAATCATTTATTGTTCATAGTCACATTACATTTTAAGTTGGTACAAGATACACAAAGATTGTTACGAATTATGTCTATTCTGTGTACTTTAGTGGTTTGATGATCTTCAGCAACTATACCTAAACCGTGCGCTACGAATAATATCTAGTTTTTTTCAGTATTGTCTTATTGTTTTATTGTTCTTATATCTTGAATATTAACAAATTTAATCACGTTAAAACTTCACGTATCATGTTTCGGGACATAATAGAAAATTTATTGTTATCAACCCGCTCGCGGCTTTTATGGGGTTTGACAGGTTAAGAAATAGCAAATTCCGTTGATTGCATAGTACCTATTCTTCTAAAGTTTAAGATACTAACTCACATTATTAATAGATTTTACGAATAATGTTTACTGCTGAATACAAGATAAAATACTTACTCCTTTACTTGACACTACGTAATAACCACCTCCAACACGTTTAGTACATGACATTGTAATGTTAATTTTTCAACGTCACCTGCTTCCTATGTTAAAGAGAGCGTTAGTCGTCTCGTGTCGGGACTTGTAATCCCGGGCAAGCCTCTAGCGGCACTACCTTTGTCCCGTGGCTCTCTTATAAATCGCTTTTCCTAATGATAAATTATGCCGTCGCCTCGCACCTTAGCATGAAACTATGAAGCCAGTCTCGCGGTTATGCTTAAATGAATATTTCTGACGACTGGCGTCTGATTCCCGTATTTTATTTCTCTTAAATCTTGATATCATTGTACGTAGAATGAAAAACTTAAGTTTTTGATGTTTTCCCTTTCGACGTCGCTAACGAGAAAATAATAGCGGCGAGAATAAACCCCTCTATATTTTTAGTGCAAATTGCGTTTATCGTTTATGCAAGTGGTTCCGGTTGCGTCCTTTCGGAGCCCGGAGTCCGCTTTCCTACTCTTATGCCTCCACTTCGGACGGTCTTTTGCATCCTTAATGATGAGCCCATTAGCTCGCATGTCATCCGCTACGACGTCAAGCCATCATTTTTTGGGTCTTCCCCTTCTGCCAGGACCCGGCGGGGGCGGCATAGCCAGACATTTGTTCCAAACGTAACTTCGTAGTTTTCGCAGGACATGTCCGTACCATCGTAGGTGACACTCCTGCAATTTGTCTGCTATGTCACGGACATAAAGGCTGTCACGAATTCGCGAGTTCCTAACACGGTCCTTTCACGTAACTCCGTACATCCAGCGCAGCATTTTCATCTCCGTGACCCAAGTTCTTTTCAAGTATTGTATTGACCCCAACTACTCCTTGTCGCAGCATTTGTCTACTTTTTTTCCGTAATTTTTAACGTCAACATTAAAGAAAACAAAAATGACGCTCGGAAACACTAAACTGAAGCTATGCATTTCATTGTCACCTATGTGGAAAACTTAAGACGAGCGTCTCGCGAGGATGGTAATCCCGCAGGTGTCAACGGCGTACTTTTGTCTCGTGCTCAACGACACTAGAAATACTGGAATAAACTACAAAGTGAGCTTTTTGTATCCCTTAATTCTGGGCACATACCTTTTTGCATAAGCAGAAAAGGCGCACGCTATATGGTGTCATTATTTTAAAGTGTTTTTTTTTTAACTTTGGTATTTGCAATTTGGTTTTTTGAAATAAGATCAGAGCTTCAGCTCTGATCTTATTTCAAAAAACTTTTCAATACGAATGTACACTACTCTCAGGTTGAGCCTCATACAGTATGTTTTTTACCAGAAGCGTACACAGTTCTCCGGCCTGGATGCGTGATTATTTATTTTCCTGTTTTTAAAAACAGAATTCAATGCAGGGTTAGTCTGAAAAGGACTAATTTCAGCACGTTAGTATAAACGGGTAGAATTTATTACGGCGTCGTTGAACCACTTTATTTGACTTTTATAGCAACAAAAGAAACACATTTTTGAAGTTTGGTTATAGAAGGCAATATAACTTGCTGCAACGGGCCAGCGTCGAAAAATCTTTTTGCTATTTAGCGACAAATAATTTAAATTTTTGTCGTTGTTTGGTGGCGCTTCTAATCCCGGGCTGTACCACGACATCCTTTTATCTTGCGCTCCCGGCCACCCTTATCATCGCTTTGAGCTAATGATAAATTATCACGGTGCCGTAGCGTAAAATTGTTAAGCCAATACTGCAACTGGAACTTAAAGATATTTCGCGTCATGTAACTGTTGTTCACGTAACGTTTACAAATGATTCTTTATTTAATTTCCCCTTCAGTGTTCTTGTTTATGGGTATTGTTCTCATTTACCTAGAAAACTATATGAATGTTAAACGACAAACGACGTAGAATACAACGAAAATATCGATAAAAAGAAGTGTTGTAACAATTTTAATGTCATGCTTGATTTTTAACTGCTATCGGCATTTTCGCTATATACGTCGTCGTTTGAAATTCGTCTAGTTAACTTAAGTCGGGTAGTACCTTAGGTACGTCTATGAAACGTAGACCAAAAAATTAGCAATTTGTCTGAGTGTGGTCTGCAATGTCGAGTCAAAGCGGGACGGGTTGTATCAATTTAGTTCAACTTTCAACTTTGTTTCCCGTCCACAGCATCGGTGCATTGAAACGAGAGCATAACAACAAGTTTGCTTTTCGAATCAGGAACAATATTCACAAACGTTCAGTTTAGCGCATACCCATATAAGTTTTCAATAAATAGCATATAATTAACCATTATGTTGCACTTTACGTATGTCATTTGACTGTACCTATCATCGTATTATTATAATAGATAGATAGCTAGATACTCTTTATTGCACACTACACACAGTATCAATTTACATAAATGTTCATAGAGAATGGTACAATTTAATATGTATACCCTCGGAATCGTTGTGTCAAGTTTTAAGTATTTTGTACCTTTGTGATAGTATAGTAATGAATAGGGCTCGGTGTGTTTTAACCAACCAACTCAAAGATGTTATTGAAGTACTACCTATAATATAAAAACTACTTTTATTAAAATAACTCAAACTACTTTCCCTTAAAAAATCACCACTACAAATAAAAATGGATGACTATTTTGTATTTTTAAATATATTTACGTATATAACTTCTACGTCATTTAATTTCGTCTCTGGAGTGTCGTTTCTGTCGCCTTGTAGTAAATGGGTTGGATATCTTCCAAATACGCCATCTAGATAAGATGCGACTCCTTTTACTGTTATTATTGAGGATTTTTAGTATTGGAACTTTTTATTTCTAGCCGGAGATATGATCGGTTTCAATATACGAATATTTAGCTTCGGAACGAGTTCAACCAAATGGCGTGTGAATAATAAGAATCCAAACAATTTAGAATAATACTGTTTTCAGGGTAGAGCTTTTACATTTCTTTAAAAATTTTTAGGGTATGTCTCACTAAACTCCTAGAATTTTACATATAACTTTTAAATAAAATTGGTTTGCGAAGTAAAATAATTTTTAAATTGAATATTCATAAGAACAATAATAAATAGATAAAGTGGCTGTAATCATAATCGATCATTTATTTGCTAGAAATCAATTATACCTATCATGCAAGTTCATAGCGGATCTTAAAGCTAGAATTTAGAAAGAAAAAGGCTAAAAGAAGAATCAAATATTAAAAATGAAAATTCATGTTATGTGCTACTTATTACGGGTTGTATAAGATGGATTTAAATAATAATTACATATATATTAGCTCAGCGAGCTCTAATTTATTAACAAAGCCTTTGCTTTAATTTTTAATAAGAAAATACAGTATGAGTTAGTATTGAGTATGCTTTATTTCAACGAACTGTAACACTAGCGACCTGCCCTGGCTTTGCACGGGTCCAACTGCTATTAATAATATTACAAAACTAAACACGAAAATCTAATATTGCTGAAAATGAATATAAAAAAAATGTCAATAACATTTTTTTCATTAGGATTATGTCTCTAAAATTAGATAAATAAAAGGCCCTTAAAATATCGCTAGTCAAAACCCAGACAGCCAGAAATACGCTCGCTGTATCATACAGCTTTGGTTAGTATTCGGGAGCACACGCGCCTACGAAGTGCACAGAAGCAAAACGTGTCCCCAGCGGTTTTCTTTTTCTGGATTTTCGAATGCACTCTGCTCCTGTTTCCCTTTTCCTCCACTTTACGTACATTCCCGGCTCCTATTTGTAGTTGAGCACGGCTGAGTGGGTTTGTTATTGGAACAACCGAACTAGCGATACAAATGTTTAATGAACCTGATATTTTACAGGCAATTCGTGGTAAGTAGCTAAAACGTTTTAACGTCAAATGCTTATCATTGGAACAAACCATGGCATTGTTTAACCACGTCTACCTATGTCTGTACCGCGGTCACAAAGATCCTTAGTATTTAACGTAGAAAGAAAGAAACAAAAATATTTATTTAACCTCTTCTCTCTCTCTTTAGTCGCTCCTTCATGTCTGAGAATCGTGGTCACAATCAAGGTTGCATCTCGTGCTCATGATTTGCCTCCACCGGTTTCTGTCCAGCGTGCTTTTTACAACCTCGTAAAATTCTACGAAGGAGGAGGAAGAAGTTTTCTTTACTTGATCTTGTCGGTGACCGACCGCGCGATCTTTGCGTCCCGTGTTTCTTACCACAATTAGTTTTTTCAGGCTATCACCACCTCCGCGCATTGTGTGGCCCTTAGAATATGTAATAACATTCTAAGGTGTGGCCGAAATATGAGAGAATGCGTTGTTGGCATATAAATAATGGTTGACAAGCGAGTTTTTACTTGAATTAATAATTTGAAAATTATAAAAACTGTCAACTATTACAATTTTGCTAGCGAAAATCAGACTTGGGCCCCTGTTATGTGCATGTGATTGTTTGCTGTTTAAATCAAGAAGTAATAGCTATGGTGCAGGTATTTTTAAAGAGCGTGGAAAAATACTAGCAAATATAAATTCTTTTACGGCTCCAATAGCTGCTTTCCCCCTTTGGTTTACGAAGCGAAACCATGTTTATGTAGCGGAAAAAGTACAGTTGTTTGGATTTGTGTTGTTGGTCAGATAATTAAACATTTCCAACTCGTTCAAAACGTTTAATTATCTGACCCAATTATCAATTTCATCGTCTGTAGATTGCAACACACTGCGTTTTTGCCGATTTTGACAAATATTAGAAACATTTGATGATTACTTACGATTGTTAGTTTAGTTTGGACGGACATTTTTTTTGCTTTGCCGCTTGATTTTTGCATTCTTGCACATGAAACAGTCGTCAAATTAGTTTTTGTGCTTAAACCTTGAATTTACAATTGTTTAGTTTCCTTGAGTATGTTGCTTTGTTGTAAAGTGGGTAGCACATATAGTCGTCTATGTATTTGGTGCTAAACCACCCTATTACAACTGTATCTTATTATGAGGCCACATTGCTTACCTTGACCGCAGATTATACAGTGTGTTGGACGACCGTCTTGGTGTAGTGGTACGCGTCACGGACTTCTAAACCAGGCGGTTGCGGGTTCGAATCCCGCAAGGGGCAAATGTTTGTGTGATGAGCACGAGCATTTGTACCTAAGTCATGGATGTTTATAAATGTATATAAGTATGTCTATCCGTTATCGTAGTCACCATAGCACAAGCTCACGCTTAGTTTGGGGCTAGGTAATTGGTGTGTTTGTTGAAACAATTTATTATTATTATTTAGTGTGTCCGGGTTTCAAACGGCGATAATTGAAGAGCTTATCAATTTTTATTTGCATAATCCTAATGATTGAATTGATCTTTATTTCATTTCATAGGCGATATCCTATACCTTCAAAACGAGTATTACATAACTTTAAGGACCTCATCCATGAATATTTTTTTTTTAAAATAATTAAAATGGCTGTCATTACAAGAGGGAGAAGTTAAAACTCTACAAGGGGGTTATTGTCGATAACATTTGATGAATTAAAGGCCTAAATTATCGCCGGTCAAAATCCGGACACATTGTAAGTATAGTAGTTACTACGTCTTGACGTACTGTCGTTCGTACCTGTCTTTGGACCTGCAATTCCACCTTCTGTTTAAAGCTGATCGCTTCAGTAATCTATCGATTGCCTAATCGAGGCGTCTGTGTATCGAACCCACAAGCTTGCTAATTAGCTAGATACTAATTGTACCATACCAAGTGATGATGACGGAGCTTTTGATTAAGTCTGACGTCATTTAGTTGGAAGCAAATAAATAAATTGGCACATAACCTATGATTTTTAATTTCACTTGAGCCAATAGAGGGGTTGTAAAAAGTTAAAAACATGTTTCTGTGCATCTAAATAATTTTGTATATGAGTAGGTAAATACTCATTAAAACACAATTTTACGGATTACTTCGCGATTTATTTACGTTTTATTAAAAACCTGACGTTTCGAACACTTTACAGCGTTCGTGGTCACAGGGAGACTAAGGTATTATTTGTCAATTACAAAGTTTTGAAAAATTAAGCTACCGTCACTCATTAAAATTAATTTACGTTCCTATTTACGCAGAAAGAGCTAACTGTGTCTTGAGATCTTGCACTGCGAGGTGTTGTTTTGGTTTTTGCTAGAATAGGATCCCATGCCGGTGAAACTTTTCAACCATCTTCCCTATTGAAATTTGGATGTTTTCTAATTTCAATGGCTTCACGTAGCATTCGAGGAATAAAACGCCGTTCTTTAGCAAGTATTTTTGGTTGGTCGAAACGAATGAAGTGGTTGGGTTTGTCTAAGGCATGTTCACACACTGCAGATTTCGTGTTCCGTCTATGTTTAACGTCAGCTATATGTTCTTTTATCCGCACGTAGAAGTATAGGCATACTTCGCTTTGTTTGCCCGATGTAGGAGAGGCCACAGTCACACTCCAGTCTGTACACCCCTGCATCTTGAAGAGGTAGGTTGCACTTGACAGGTGGTAGGAATGGGTTAATCTTCTTTTGCGGCTTGAAGTAAGTTTTGATTGAAGCACGCTTCAAGATATTCCCAATCTTGTCAGTGACTCCCTTTATGTATGGTAGTACTGCAGGTTGGCGTTCAATTGTCGTAGGCTTGGCACGGGGTCTGCAACGACGTGGTACTGGAAGCTGGTTGTCCCGTAGTACCCTCTTACATGCTGAAGCTCAGCAGCTATGTGTCAGTCGTCACAGATGCCCCTCGCTCTCTGAAACAAAGTTTTGCCCTCGGTAGCTAACTGTGAAGGATGATGGTGAGACGCACCATTGAGATATTTATCGGTATGGGTGGCTTTTCTAAAGACTGTGTGGCTAAGGGTATGATCCGAATTCCTAGTTAGTAAAATATCTAAGAAAGCTAGTTTACTGTCTGCCTCAATTTCCATAGTGAATTTGATTTTTGGATGTATTGAATTAAGATGATTAAGAAAAGCAGAAACACTATTGGTGGGTAGAATTGTAAAAGTGTCATCTACGTACCGCTTATAAAATCTTGGTAATATAGGTGATGTGCTCAGAGCTCGATTCTCATAATCCTCCATGAATATATCAGCAACAACTGGGGATACCGGAGAGCCCATTGCTACACCATCGGTTTGCAGATAGAACTCATTATCCCATAGTAAATAGCCAGATGTAAGGCAATGTTCCAATAGTTCTGCATATTCTATTGGCATATCGAGTTCAACCAGCTTCCAATTTAATTCAATTAATATTAATGAGTGACGGTAGTTTAATTTTTCAAAACTTTGTAGTTGACAAATAATACCTTAGTCTCCCTTTGACCACGAACGCTGTAAAGTGTTCGAAACGTCAGGTTTTAAATAAAATGTAAATAAATCGCGAAGTAATCCGTAAAATTGTGTTTTAATGAGTTCAACAATTCGCGTAAGCGTAAGAAACAAAGTAGGTAAATAGGTAAAATTTAGATATATTTTTTAAGTAATCATACCTACACAACTTAAAGAGTTTGAAGTATTTTTTGTGACGTTCTTTAGTCAATATAAATAAAGTTTCGGTCAGTACACGAATAGGTAAATAACTTACAATACTTACGGCAGCTATTATCTGTTTCCATTACCTCAGCAATAATATGAGTCACCTGATTATATCACGAAAACAAAATACTATCAACAATACCAAACAAAGACCCTTCGTACCCAAACTTCCTTCCCGTTGAAGATTTATTGTTATACGTTTGTGTCCTATGTAATTCTTATATTGAACATAAATAAGTATATCATAAATATCTACTTTAACTGATATAAACATGGTGTTAATAAGGCGGTGGCGGGTATAATCAGATACATATTAGATTCTTATCTAATATCTTTTGATGATGATGTATTGAGTTTGAGGCTGCAGATTCAGTGGAACACCATTAACAAAATGGTTTTTAATGAACGTATAGTGAACATTTAAGTTTGGACAAGCAATATTTTAATCAAAATTTTGTGGCTTATAATTTGAAAATTACAATGATTTACAATGATGAATTATTTGAGGTAAGCTGGCTCAAGACTGAATTAGTAATTAAAGGTGATTGAATTAACAATTATGTTTATCTAGTGTGTTTTCTTCTACTTCTTTCGTTGTGAAAATTGATAGAACATTCTGTCTTAACAAAGCTTTTATTTACTATGTGCGTCAGTCAATAATGTCAAAGAACGTAGTAGATCCAGCTTTGATTGTAGGCACTAAGCGAGCAGCGCGCACTCGTCAGACAGATATGTGCGAACGATCGTGAGTTCACAGAACATGCAGTTACGCGTAAATTTGATAACTATAGCTACCAATCACTAAATTGATATTTAAAACAACTGCTAAACAAAACAATACATAAATTCAATAGCAATTATTTTTTTATAGCAATATTACTAGTGTCACGGTTACAGTTGACTTTAAGCGTATGAATATAATTCCTTTGCCTCATTCATTCACTGGTGTATTAAAAATCGCCATGTAGCGAATGAACAAAAACCTACAAAAAACGTGTTTTCAGACACAATAGAAAATCAATTGTTATCGGCCCGCGGTCTTATGATCCTCAAGGCGTTAAAACTCCTTATTGCAAACAAAGTATTTTTTTATATATTTCAGTGACGCAAAAAATATTGCGGCCCAATTCTGATATAGCCATTGAAGGTAAATTAGATTACTGTGGTACACATACATTGCCATGGTTTAGTCAGATTCGTTGGAGCACGTACAGCCGTTCCTACCGCAACGTGGCTCGCCATTCTGCGATTCAAGCGGACTCTGACGTATCGCGATTGAGAAAACTCCGATCCAATTTAGGACCCAAAGCCGATGACTGTCCCTCGAGACGCTCAGCTTTATTCATGGAACAAATTTTAACGGGAAAAGGAAAATTCGATTTTATCCTAAATACATTATCAACATACATATTAGAATGAGAATACCTAGCGGCGAACGAAATTCAAAATCTCTTTTTCGCTGTGAAATTTCTATTCTGTACTCCGGAAGAACTTACACTTACAGCTGGTTATAAATTTAAATGTGCGCTTCTGAATACCACACCTGTACAGTTGATTTTTCACTACATGATTTTCTGAAATGGATTTATATCGGTCGGTGATTCATGACGTGAAATTTAAAGTAGATTTTGCTTACATTTTTGATGAACTACGTCACTGATTTTCTGTTTTATTATTTCATTCACGCAAACTTCCATACTACCTACCAAGAACGGGTAATTATGAGTAGCATTTTATTTATCTCTGTGTCAATTCAGTTGCAATGGTTAATTTATTTATGTAGGAACGCAAATGAAAAGCAGTGGCTTTTAATTATGCGATTTTGGATGCTCAAAGAGCAATGAATGCGAGTGTTTATTTGCAAATGATGAATATGCATGCGTGGTGATTCCGGTGTGATCGATCGAGTAGAGTAATAATGAGGAGTGACCAGTGGGGCGAGAGTGAATGATAAGACTCGGGCACTGTAAAAATATATAAGGCCAAAAATGTGGTTATCTTTATTCGGTTCGAAAGCGAAGGCGCTAGTGATATACAATAACAGTATTTTACAGAATCAAGAATCGTAGATTTTGCTGGAAAGGCTGATGCTCCTGCATTTTCAAATTCTTGTGAATTGCAACGCTATTCTTAGTATGCTTATTAAGTACCTACGGTTACTATTGTAAAAATAAATATAGGTACTTACGTGTAAGTACTGTTGTAATCAGTAATATAATGATCGATATACAATATATCCGAGTATACATACTAAGATTCCAAACTAAACCTTCTCAAAATGTATATTATACATACGAAATGATTGAAAGGCAAAAATTTTATTGATGGCATAGTGTTCTGCTTATTTATGTCTAGCAGTATTTACTAATCCGCCCTATGTTAGGAGCTTCAGATTCAAACTGACAGCAGTTAATAATGTTTGGGTTCGGGTATTACTGCAGTCGATATTCTGGCGGCCAATGCAGGAATTTCTCGATCGTCATCACTGCAGCGAAGTACAGTGAATATTCTCAGTCCATCTATCCTGCCATAACAGGATGTTCTAGAAAGCAATACCGCAATCAGTGCGCAAATGTTTTATCCAATCGCCAGGTAGAGCTAGCAATTTGTATCGTTGGAGTATCTGAACATGTTATTATCTTTAAAACGTAGTGTTTCGGTAAGTAGGTTATCCGTGGCCTCTTATGTCGACGCGACTAGTCAAGGTGAGCAAAACGCATCGGTCAGCAATATTGAGTCGCAGCCGACTCTTGCTGACCGCGATGCGCTGCCGTCCCCCGCCACCCGCCCCGCTCCCGCGGAGCCGATGAATAGCGGTGACACAAGCCCCCCGACCCGTGCCTACGCCGCCGCCGCTGCCATGCCACCTCGGCAGCCTAACACATCGGGGAAACTGGTGTCCCGCCTGCACTGGTCTCCAAAAGTCGAGAACGTCGTAGACCATGTACGAAAGAAGTCCAACTTAACCCTGAGGGTCGAACGGTTGGAATCTCGCCACAAAGTGAATTTAAGTTCGTTTGTGGTGAGAGTACCGACTCACCATCTTGCGTCTTTCATGAAGGAGGACTTTTGGCCGCAGGGACTCGTTTTTCGGAAGTTCCGAGGACGGCTGCCAGCCGACACCGCGCGTATCGCTACATGACGCTGACGCGTGTAGTTTAGTGTTTTGTTTATATTTTAAAATGTGTTCATATTTTGTATGTATGTTAGTCTATAAGGTATTTATTATATGGGCCAAAATTTTGTGTTAAAATTTGTTGCCTGAAACAAAAGATATTATTATTATTATAATGTCCTCCTAGCCGAATTTTGACTACGGCGGCCTATCTCAACAGAGATTAGCCAACAGCGCAGGACATATTATAGTGCACAAGTGTGTGCAATTCGCAATACACAGGTGCACTCGCTATTCCATTACTCTCATAATTCGGTGAGACGGCAGTCCGACACGACCGTAGAGAGATCAGGCGCAGGACCAACGGCTTAAAGTGCTTTTCGAGGCACGGGGGTTTCAACACCACCAACTTCCTGACTCCGGAGCCGTGTTGAGTTTTTTCAAGACAGAAAAACCCTACACTCTCGATCTGACCCGGAATTTGAACCCGGGACCTCGTGGATAGTACCCAGTGTGCTGACCACTAGACCAACGAGGCAGGCAGAGTATGTTAATGAGGGAACAAAGAGTAGGTACCTAATAAGATAGTATTACTTTGTTCCATACATGCACCCAAGTAAAATTCAACTCAACATGCACATCTGAAGCTTAAACACACGTAGCGTAGTTAATTGGGATACAGAATAAACGGTACACAGGAGCCAATTAACTTAGTATAGTATTGCAGCATTAATGAATAGTACTGAGCTAGATCCTATTACCTAGTGAGACTAAACATGGAATAACCCGGTCAAAGTTCACGGAGCTCATCGCTCCTCAGTATGTAAGTTCGACTAAATGTTGTGTAAGTTTAATTAGAATTCCTACAGTGAAGCGCTGCGTCCCTATCTGACAAATGAGTCTATCTAACATCTTACCGAACTAACCCGCCAGCGGCTAATGAGAAAGTAATGTTTGTCTCCAATAATGCAAAAATAATGTCGCCCGCAATCGACTTCCTCTAAATAGCCAGCGAAGAAGTCATTCACTTGTTACGACCGTCCGTTAAACAAGAGAAAAGGACATAAAGCGAGTCCATTTTTAGCTTACTTTTTTATTTATTTTACGAAATAGAGTTGCCACTCGTATCTGTATAAAATTCACCTTCACTTTTAATTGTACTATTTACTTCAAAAAAAAGACAAAAGACAGAGAAGTAATAGGTAGAGTCTTAGCTTTGGACTTTTATCCGAAGTCACAGACAGACACAGCCCATTACCTAATCAATTACGTGGTAACAACTTGGGAATATTTCTTTGACTTGGGACTCGTTGGCATTTTTTCCACTTCAACAATGAATAAAATTTTGGAAGCATTTTCCTTTATAGCTATTCGTAGTTTGGTGTCCAATATTACGTGGTTCTTTTTGCCGGAGATGTCATGATCAGGAAACACATATTTGGCTATGTGCCATGCGTTTGTGGGGTTTATGGAACTAATCTAATGATTTTGTGAAATGTATTTTATCTTTACGCAGCATAGCCACCACGATTAACGACAAAACCAGTTAAATGTAATAAAGCGCTATAATGACTATACACATTTTGAGCCTCACCAATGATATTTTTACTGTATTTAAAAGTTATGTCAATCTGTTATGACATCGCGTGACTTGTGTTCTTCATAACACAAATCATTAAAACATAAGTTTGCATGTGTACTAGTTCTCAAGAGTTTCGTAGTAGTATGACAACCGACAATACATCTCGGGGTGAGGGCAAAAGTTAATCCAAGTGTAGCTGCCTTAAAATTCTCTGTGAATTCTTAGCTAGCCGCTTGTCTGAAAAATATAAAAGCTACTTTTCTTATGCACCGTACTGCAGCGGGAAGCGTGTACATTTTGCCCGGGTTGCAATTCTAATGTCACACGCAGTGCAGCCACTTTTTATACGCCGCTCTTTGAATATGAGAATAAATGCGCCACTTGAAAATATACGTTTATTAATCATGATATTTTTCCTTACTAACGCAATATGCTTATTATAACCTCATTTAGGGGAAATTAAAATAAAATTATAAAAAGAGATACCTACCTTATTAAAGCTAAATTTTTTGTACTTTATAAACTACTTGTTATAATAAGGCCATAGAGTGGAATTCGTTGGCGAGTCAATTGTTTCCCAAACACTATGATTTGGATTCCTTTCATAGTATTTGGGGGATCGTCGTTTACTTTCAGGTGACATTGCGGTAAAATGTCTGCTTATTATTTAAATAAAATAGAATTTTTTTAATTGTAATTTTATAAAAAATGTTTCATATTCCACTTACCAACTTCATATTCTACTTATAATCTACAATCTCCAAGTTATTGGCCGTTAAAACAAATTTAATTTTTAAGGAACTCTCTTAAAATGAAGAACTTCTAAGCTCCTTCGCCGGAATGTTTTAATTTCATTCATCCAATCAAATTACTGAACAAAACCAATAGGAAAGTTTTCTCCCAGGCGCACAATTTGGTAATGAACGATTTCACTTGTGGGACTTCACACAATCCTAGTTCGCGATGAAGCATTCATAATTCCAGAGCAATCACGATTTAACCCGGACTTAATTAAACTCAATAATCATTGGAAAAGTACTATTATCAGTTAGTATTGTTGTGAGAGATTTGAGGCAAGTATCCTTGAAATCGAACGTAAAGAAAAAATGAATTCGTTCTAGTTTAATAATAATGGTTGAGGTGCTTGTGGCGCAGTGGCGGCAGCGCTTTGGTAGTGATACCAAAAGTTAAGCAACCCACGGCGCGGTCACGATTGGATGGGTTACCATTCCGACCATTAAAGTGACGACCATGACAAGCATCTCCGTGCTTCGGAAGGCACGTTAAGCAGTTGGTCCCGGCTAATATCTGTTGGTATTAGTCGTTAAGCCTAGTCAGAGGCCCTAGGGCGGCTTGATAACATCTGACAGTAAAGTTTGTCACTTGCCTTACAGACACCCCTCCACCAATCCGCACTGAGCCCGCGTGGTGGAGTATGGCTCGTTCCTCCTCATAGTTGAGGTGAGGCCTTTTCCCAGCAGTGGGATCTAATAGGCTGACTTTACTTACTACTAATAATAATAAATAATATCTTGGGTAGATTATCCCACATAAATACTAATAATATAGTGTAATCAAGTTTCTAAACAACAAGTACCATTAGTACTTATATACTCTTGGAAATACGTTGAAAACAAAAGTTTAAGTTTTTTCAACTACTTCTACTAATTAGAACAATCAACACGCTTAATAACTTTAAATACCTACCATATGCAAATCTAGTCCGATACATTACCCAAAAGATTAATAAAAACTGGATGGCTCATTTGATGCAACATACAACAAACTAATTACGGCATCAGACATGTTACAAGCATTAAGTACTAGACATAAGAATTTTAAATAGGAGTATGTATTTGATACTCAGGGCTCCGTCATTGACGATTCATAAAAATACAGGATACGTCATGTCATGACGGATGGACGTTCACATTGCATATGGAATCGTGTTTTTTGACGATTCGTCAAAATATTCGAATTGGTGGCATCAGCGGATCCGTCACAATAAATTGATGATTCGTGATTTTTAAAAACACGATTCGTGATTTAAGACGTATCGTCATTTTTCATGATTCGTGATCCGTGTGAACAGGGACATTCAAAAAGCATTGTCGCCGTCAAAAAAAGAACGAATCGTGAAAAAAGACGAATCGTCAAAAATCACGAATCGTCCTCGTGTGAACGAGCTCTCACTGCTCGACGTTTCGGCTGGATTGCACCGGCCGTGGTCATGATGAGCGTGGTCAGTTCGCTCGTGACCACGGATGGTGCAGTCCATAATTTTCAGTTTAATAAACATCATTTCATTTCATAATAATTTATTTTATGGAACGCGAAAGTTTAGTCTCAAGTGCAAGCAAGTTGCAGACACTTGTTTTTAATAATTAATGCCGGCAAATGCAACGATAAACCCCGACCTAAGTCAGTCTCTCATCTAATACCCTAGTTACGCTAATGAGTCGAGGTCAAAGCGAGTTAAAGCACGGTAGCGCAGTTACTAACTAGGCGCCTTCAATACCCATATTTTGAGGAAGCTCCATCCTTCTCTGACGAATCTTTTTGATCTGATGAGAGAACGAGACGGCCTCTCCTCGAAATTGATGTTGAGACTCTAATTAAAGTTGATGGCAGGGGTGCTGCAATTAAACTGATTTTATGAATCGCGCACGTGAATGATTTTAGATAGTGGTTCAAGTATCTGCATTCTGAAAGTATTGAAGAATGACGGTGCTTTATTTTACGAGTAAATACGTAATATTTATATCATATATAAGTTTTTATCTACTTAATGATAACATATAGAAAATAAAGCTATCAAGCCTTTATTATAACATCAATCCATTCTTTTTAGAGTTCCGAAACCCTGACAAGGAACTCTTATAGTTAGGCTTATAGGTATGATTTCTCAGGTCAGCTGTTAAGCTTTTAGAGTTGGAGGGATCCCACTCTAAAAGCTTAACAGCTGGCCTAAAAAATCTGAAAAAAAAATCATGATGATAATGCATTTGATAAGGTTGAAAGCAAAACTATAGTGGCTTCTTAGCCACTTAGTCACAAAGTTATCTTTAACTTTAGAAGTTTAGCAGTAATATTCGTAGTAGTTAGGGTTTGGGTAATTTTGTACCAAATACAAAGTCCTTAGAATTAATTCTGTAAAGTGACTAAGATCAATCCCTGCCATTACCTATGTAATGGCAGGGAAAAATTCGTGCGCGAGTCCGACTCGCACTTGGCCAGTTTTCAAACTTTGTTTTTTTTTTGGTAAGATAAGGCACATCATGCCCACCCTATGCCCAGTTTTTTCAAGTAAGGTTTTACCGTTTTTGTATATTTATTTTTGTACAACTTGAACTATAGGTCTTATTGGTCAAGAGCCACCCGACAACTGTCGATGAATTTTTGAGTGCAAAATTTCCTAATGATGTACATAAGTAATCTATACTTAAGGGATGACCCTTTAGATAATGAACCTCAATCTTCATATAATATTACGTAGAACTCATTAATGCACAGTGCATTTGCTTTTGAACATGTTATGTTTGCGATATCAATGGCCGTTTCATACTAATGCTAACAACAAAAGGAAACAACCGACATGAGCTGCAGGAGCGGGGATTATCCTGATATTACTGAAGCTCGGAAATAAAACGCTCTGCAGCGATATACGTTCCGTTTGTACTGAAACGTGTCTTACCAAACGCAGGCGAGGCTTCCGCGTCGCGTTTGTGCAAAACCCAGTCCCGTCTACCGATTGGTTTTCTATAGTCTAGGATTTCAATTCTATCACGGGTGTAATGCAGAATGCGTTTTCGTTGCAGGCTCAGTGCTGAACCATGGTTGCGTCTTTTAAGTGCACTACGCATGAGAGCTTGCTATATTTATTAACTGAAACAACAAATACAATTTACATATTTAGTAAAAAGTGTTAGAAATTGTAATAAAGGAGCATGTCGAGTCTTGATGAAATCATGGTATATTATGATACAAGTGAGTAAAGTTGCTCATTTTTCACGCGGCTGTGGGAGGGCGTAAATCAGCCGAGTATCTAGTAAGCAAGTTGCTCACGAGTTCCATACGAACCTTTTCAACACACTTGCAAGGAAAAAACAAACATGTATTATATAAATCGTTTAATTATTAAAACAATTGGTGAATGTAACATTTTTCAAAACTTTATTAGGTTGTTGGTTTTCACTAGATTAGGCTTTCGTTTGCGTTTTGTGCTGCATTCTGTGTATTTCTGGCGGGGTCAAATCTACCAATTGTTCGTCTTCTGTACTAAAACTTGTCATTTTCACAATTATATGACACATAAGACTACACAGCAACAAATGCGATACAAACAAAACATGAAAATTATGGCAAATGGCGCGCAATTTTTAATCTTTTAATTATTAAAACAATTGGTAAATGTACCATTTTTCAAAACGTTATT
Source organism: Pyrausta nigrata (assembly GCA_949316185.1). Lineage (NCBI taxonomy): Eukaryota > Metazoa > Arthropoda > Insecta > Lepidoptera > Crambidae > Pyrausta > Pyrausta nigrata. Next base: position 7,619,829 of record OX438945.1, on the reverse strand, counting down.
GGGGTGCTGGTTTTCACTAGATTAGGCTTTCGTTTGGGTTTTGTGCTGCATTCTGTGTATTTCTGGCGGGGTTAAATATATCAATTGTTCGTCTTCTGTACTACAACTTGTCATTTTTACAATTATATGACACACAAGACTACAAATGCGATACAAACAAAATATGAAAATTATGGCAAATGGCGCGCAATTTTTTTTTCACGTTTTGGCACGGGAAAAAAAAATTGCGCGCAATGTAGCATTCATTTGGTACGTGAAAAAAAAATGTTACTTAAGTTGTTACGAATAATAATAATTTGATAAAAATGATTTTTTTAATGAGGGACACAATTATTTATTCCAAAAATGTCAATGGATTTTCGGCGGCATTACCCGGATATATTGAAAATGCTCTAGTCACTCACATATAAATTGCAGTTAGGTACTAACTTAACTTTCTAGGGATAATTCTAGGGATATTATTATGCACGCGTGTGTTTTAGTTCGTTTTATGGCCCTACGAACGACGACTAAGGCTCACTTTACGAGCAAGTGTGTTGAAAAATAATTTTATTATATTGGCTGAACTTGGAAACTTGAAATTAATAATTTAATGTATAGCTTACGACTTTACGCAACCCTGTACGCCCGATAGATTGTAATAAAACATCTCAAGCAACCGAAGCCGAGAGTCTTAGGTAATAATAAATCTATTACTTTTCCCGTAATATCCAGGGATGCTCACTTTGCGATCTATTTTGGAAGAAGAAACATGGATTTAGATGTTATTGCCACTGTTATTAAATTGTATATTGCATTCGTCAATTATATTCGCTTCTCTGAGGCGTTTGTTTTCAGATTTCATCTTCTCTTTTGAATTAAGAATGAAAGGAAATTATATTTAAACGATGCGCGATTTAATGATTTACTTGTAAACATTAATCGTAATATCTATTATTTTAATAATAATAGGTATTACTCGTATTTTAAAATGTGTTGATATTGACGACCGCGATACATTATTATTATTATTATTATTATAAACTGTGGTGGTAGTCTGCTCATTTACCATGTTAATGATATACTCGTTTGTTCCAACAATCACATTTATTTATTAGTGCCTGTATAGTTTATTTACGGGTGACTTTTAATTATAAAAAAGTAAATATTTACAAAAATAAAATACTGTTCTATACAATTTATTGCATGAAATCTTCCTATAATGTTACCATACCTTCTGAAACCACCATAAAACATCTTCAACAGAAAAACTAGTTGCAATTTTTTTTTATATCTCTACTTAATACAATTCATTGACTAATTCTGTGAATTTTAAATGTGAAACTGAACTTGAACTCGTCAAAAAAATATAATTTTCGAAGGGGCTCTAAATAAATTGCCCGAGGATATAAAAAATACGAAATCGTTCCATTCAATTAAAACTAAATAAAAATGGTACTTTTTGTACCACTATTCGGTGTTTACATGATTTTATACAACTTTTAATGTCGGTCGTAAAATATGTTGAAGGGTTCTTCTTTCTTCGAATATAATAAATTGATACATAGTCTTTGAAAATCGAGTAAAATTGATAAATAAAACTACATACATAAATATAAGTGTAGGTAAATTGCATGTCTGGTAGGAGAGCCCAGTTTTATACTAAAGGTAGTACCACTATAAAAATGCAGTTGTACAGACCTTAAGTGTTGTTGAAGCGGCTATTCAGCCGACGGTAACGCTGCACGTCCGAAGTAGCTAAGTGGTCCCATAAATCGCCCATGTGAGGTGCTTTTTCATTAGCAACTGTTGGTTAGGGCAGGGGTGCTGCTCAACTTTTTCCATTGGAACAAGCGTTATAAATTGACTAGTTTTAGCACCAAGAGTGTTCAACCACCGGGATGGGCGCTGTCTTGAAATGTAAAGAAGAAAGAAGAAGTATTTATTTAGCACCAAAAATACAAAACAACGGGGCAACTTAGTGCTGAAAAAAACTAATATTTTAGTACTAAAAAGGCCTCCGCTCAGTATATATCAGTGACGGCAAAAAAGCACGTCACGACGACTGGTATTCTGCGGAGGCCGTTTTGGAGATGGCTCTGGGTGAACATCCAGCTCCCAAAAATGTATGAATTTCCCTACAGTTACTGGTGCGTTACGTTACGGGTCTCAGGAGTGCACTGAGAAATAAGTTTTGGTCGTGATTAAGATTTTTACAAAGACAATAAGGACTCGTAAGTAACACCAATGGGATTTTTAAATATAATATGGATTTTAATATCCAAAGGCTATTTTAATGAAGTTCCTCTGTGCCAGACAGTCCGTCCACGTTAAGTAATTTATGTATTGCTGACTTGTAAGAGCAACCAACTTATTAGGAACCACTGGGCCAATTGCATTTCAGCAGCCTTCTATTTTACTTAGAAGTCTAAAAGCATTGTTAAAGTTGGCAAACTAATAAGACCTCGAAACTCCTAGCAAAACACAAATATGTCGGTTTCACTTTGTTCTCTTATTGTGAACTACACTTTAATAAGATGCAATTCACATTCGGTTTCATACATTCATAATTTTAAGTTTGAAATTCTTGTTGGAAATCGTCCTTTTCAGCCGGTTACTGAAAAAGTGCCATTAGAACCATAGTTTTATACCAAGCAATTTGCAAAAATATACACCGTGCCTAAAGGTCTGTGCCGCCTACAGCGTACCATACCCTGACCGTGCTAGGACCGTATAAAAATACACATTTGATTTTCAACCCTAAACAGAGGAGGTAAAGTTCAAAATATTCAAGCGCGGTGATTGTTTTCGCAGTGCCAGAACGGTGCATCGACGAACACCGAGCTTAAAAATTTTGAACTTTTACTTTTGACGCTAAGGTCGAAATTCAAATAGGTACTTTTTATGCGGTCCTGGCACGGTCATGGTATGGTACGGTGTAGTGGGCAGAGACCTTAATATGTACTTATACCTGTACCTATTGCAGATAATTTGTACTCAGTGTAATTAAAATAACTATTGTGATTTTAATAACTTTGGGTGTGTGTGCATTGTAAGATCAATCATTAATAAGAAAATGTAGGCAATCGCCCGGTATGCGAGGAACGCGGGTTCGATTCCCGCCTCTGGTGGTCATTTTTTCAAGTGCAAAAATATCTAATTAGATTGCAAAGTGAATGCTTATCACTTAAAAACAATAATTAATTGTAAGATTCATTTTATATAATTGTTTTTTTAAAGTCTGTGGTAAAATATCTCACAATATTAAAGAGCATAGAGAAATGTTCACTTTGCCCTGATACTTGAAGAGACTTTACTTCTGGCGTACTCTATTTTCGCCATCAAATGCAATATACTTAATAATCTTTCCATTTCGTTAATATTTGCTTGCCGTATTTTGTACCTTGTGCCTGCGAAGGACAGATTCATTTTGATATTTCCTTGCTATACCACCACCAGTAAGTAATATTGGGCGTAGTGATCTTAACGTTTGACAGATGTAGAATATTTGTCAGTGTACGAAATGCGAGAGATTTTAAAAGCAAACTTCAATAGCTCGGGACGCGGAATGAATGTTAATTCGTTTGAGTCGCTTGGGGCTTGTAGAACTACGAGTTTTAATGAGTTGTTCGTAATAGGCTAAAACGCGACTACCTTATTTGAGATCGTTAAGTGCTTTAGCTAATTTATTTCCACGGCTTCGGCAATGTTAATATTAGTTGAGACTATCGATTTGGAAAATACTCGCGGATTCCGAATCCTAGAACGTATCGTGTTTATCTTCTATGTGTTAAAGCTTGGCTTAGTTTGCTATGGGATATTTGAGCACAGTTTTAAGTCTTAAAGCTCCAGTCTGCTTACGATTGTATATTTCCTAATATTTTTTGCGTCTTTGTAGGACGAGACAAGAACAAGGTAAAAATGTTTATTTATTTTATTTAACAGCCGTTTATCTCTGAGTTGTTTTGGCTGCTAAGGCGTTTGGGATTGAACGGGTCGAGAAAAGCAAACACAACCGAAGTGAATGTCAAATTTATTCAATTTATGCCATTTTGAAGCGCTCTTATGAGTCCCTTGGCATTTGTAATGCCATTACGGCCTTGTGTTTGGTGTGGAAAATATACCAAAATTGCTGTACAAATTCAACATATTGCTCAATTTGTAAAACAAAAATGTGTATTACGAACAAAGAAAACCTAAAAAAAGTGTCAGTGACTACTTATACACAGAAACGGTTTTGGAGATTTTGATAAATAATAAAACTTTGACTGAAAATTAATTAAAATTCTCTATTTTAAAAATATTTTGCTTGACGTAGTTGAAAGCGAAACAGTACAAAGAACCTTCTGTTGTGCCCAAAGGATTTGTAAATAATTAAGTGTATAAAAACTTGTTAAAACAGACATTACTGACATCATTACTGAGATTGAAAGCAATTTCTGAAAGGTCTTACAAACTGGGTATTTATTTAGAAATAGTAAACAAGCCTTGGATAAGGAGTTACGGAGATCAATATTTCAATAGCTCGGCGTATTATGTAGAGCGCGGCGAGTGTGGGATGCCGTGGCCAAAAGAGAATGTTCGCGAGTCAGATATTAGAATAGGAACGTGGAAATTATTTCACGCCTTTATTCTTCACCATATCTACGATTAAGTGATAAATATGAGACAAAAGTAGCAGGGACAAATCATATTTGTGAATTCCATTGACGAAGATGAACTTGGAATAATAAGTATAGTTATAATAAAACAGATGATGGAGATCTACACGAAGATTGTGAGTAGACCCCAGCTACAAGAACAGTTTCTAAAATGAAATGGGGATTTGTTATAGCTTTTTTACTGCGTCATTTCATTCGAAAAGTTTTTCAGTTTCTAAATTGTTCGAATAATAGCCTATAACTCTATAATGTGCAGTTTTCTCTGACGAAAATGTGTGTAAAAAATATTAAGTTAAATTTTATATTAATGGTTTAGTATTCCTTGTTATAAAAAAAAGTGATATTCATTCGTATAACACAAGAAATAAAAACAAACTTGTCATTCCAAACTTCAGATTAGCCAAAACAATAATCATTCTTGGGAAATTGTGTCAAATTTTTCAATAAAATACCTCATAGTGTTACCTATTAATAAATTTAAGTTACATGTCAAAACTACCCTAATGTCGAAGGGGTATTATAAAATTCAAGACTATCTTAATGACGAGAATGTATGGACAGTCCAACCTGCACCAAACTGATGTACCTACCTGTTTATTTTGATTTGTTTTATTTTTGTGGCAGCTAGTGGTGACTGAGTTTGTTCCGGCGTTTCTTCTCAGCACTTGCCAGATTGTCTGTGTCTTGTCTCGAAGCGCTAGTAGGGCCCAAAAGATAAGGAGACATGTTCTGCCCCATATGGGCCATAATTGATTGATATTTTGACGTTCATAAGTGGCATTTTGTGTCCTAAATTGAATAAAGAATTTTTGACTTTGACTTTGACTTTGTTAGGTCACAAAAATTTATCGACTATGTCATCCGGTGGGACTCGAACCCACGTCCCTTCGCTATCCGGGCGAGTGCTCTTACCAACTGAGATACATACATGCGGGTACATTCCCCAAGTATTGATAAAATCGAACGCCGGCTCACTGGCGTAGCAAGCACTTACAAAAATTCGTCGGCTGACTAACGTCCTCCGTAGCTCACTTGGTAAGAGCACTCGCCCGGATAGCGAAGGGAAGTGGGTTCGAGTCCCACCGGATGACACAGTCGATTAATTTTTGTGAGCGAAATTCAATTTAATTTCGTGAAAACTTGCAAAATAATTGCTTAAGTTATAAAAAACATATTATTCCTTGTAAGGTATTACGAGTATCTTAAAAACTAGGACTTATTATGATATAAGGCAGTAATTGACCAAGTTTATCTTAAAATTGACTTAAAAATAATTTAATATAGTTATGGTTACGGTTCAGTGATGTTATGGTTGACTGGGATCTTGTTATTGTGAATGTTTATAGCTACAATTGGTTTACGGAAATTCACTCAGAAACTTTGAACGGTGTTATCGCGACCTGATCGGCGGTCAACCTAATGTTAGTCTGGGTGTCCACTGCCCTATTGATATTGTTGAATTAAAAAACTTGATTGCTTTTTTATTCCAAATAAGTTGTTTAAATAAATTGTGATTTTTGAAAACAACATAATTAGCTTTAAGTAAATAAAACTAAAACTAAACTAAACTTGGCGCAGTCTTGGAGAGGCCTATGTCCAACAGTGGACTGTAATGAAAAACCAACTACCCCATTACTATTAGCACTATTTATTATTTTATTACCTTATGATGACATGATGTCTTAACTTTGACTTTTATATATTTTGGGATGTATAATAGCTTAAATACGAGAAGTCCTAACATTTGACACGTCTGTAGGCTTGTTCTTAAAACAAAAACTTGGAATATCATCTGTTTTAACTTCAAATGTGAAGTTCGGTTACCTATGTATGTCTCGGGCAGAAAGGAACACATAGTATACATTATGTGTATCTAGTTGTAGGTATGACATACTATTTGAGTAGTTTAAATAACATTTTTTTTATTATACAGGGTGTTAGTGTAACTGGTCTAATCTTTTAAGGGGATGAATATGACAATAATTTGCTATAAAGACAAATATGGAAATCATGAAAAAACTTGGCTCTCCATATAAAGTCATCGAGGTAGCAGAATCAAATCACGAAGCGCCTATTTTTTAAGTTACTAATTGTCAAGGCTGTATTCACCCTCTTAAAGGAAAATACTGTTAACACTACGACTCTGAAAAATTGGCTCTCCATTGCGATGACAATGCGAGGTAGGAGAATTATTTGTATAAAGGTATATAATATTTTTTTAGATTTCAATCATGACCCCATAGTAAAAGTTGAAGGTATTGGTGGCCATATTCACACGCCCAATAAGAGATCAAGTTTACAGACACAATAGATAATCAATTGTTATGCGACCGCCGGTGGTCTAATGATCCTCAAGGGGTTAAAGGATAAGACTGTTATATAAGAGATAAGCCCCCAAATTTAGAGCTGTGTGCACACGCCCTTACCACCCGGGTCGGATAATTAATGGCGACTGTTTCCGCCAACTCACGCGCACTGGACGGAGCGACTGCCCGAACCTTCGGCCTCTCTATTAGTGACTATTAACGCTATAATGTTCTCCAACCCTTTGTCTAATTGATAAAGACCCAATGCACGTTACAAATGGGTTTCCGTTACACTGGCTTGACGAATAGTTGACTCGTATTGTTTCTAATGTGATGGATTGTGTGCTCTAGCTACTTGGTATCACGGATCATCTAGCTGCTGATAAATCTGTACTTTATTTTCTTAGGCGTTTGTCACAGGCTTTTTTCCATTGGAGAAACGCTGTGAAATTTTAAGACTCATATTATATAAACTTCCCCCAAAATAGGGTGTAATTTTTTTAAGACACATAATATTAATATATGAACTTTGGATTTTGGAAGTAAGGACGAAATGGTGCAACTACCACATCAAAGCAAAGTTTGGAAAAACCGACCAAGTGTGATCCGACTTGCGCACGAAAGGTTCCATACCATTATCTATAGGTACCTAAAACATCAAACTCTAGATTATACTTATAACCTTTTTTAGTTTCAAAAACGAGAAAAAATAACTTTTATTGTATAGGAAATCTTAAATATTTATTTTATTCTATTTTTAGTATTTGTTGTTATAGCAGCAACAGAAATACATCATCTGTTAAAATTGCTATCTGTCTAGCTACCACGGTTCATGAGATACAACCTGGTTACAGACAAATACGGACAGTGGAGTCTTAGTAAACGGGGCCCGTTTTTAACCTTTAGATAAACCCTAAAAACGAGAATCCTAATTTTTCATTAAATAGATTTTATCGAGAAATATGACGGAAACCTTAGGAATTTTTATTAAGGGTCTGTAGAAGACGGAAATTCTAATTAAATTACTTGTCCATGAACCCCGACCAGGTTCGTCGCTTCTATACAATTTTGAATTTCCTCAAGCGGAAAATACTTTGAGCAAAAAAATCTGTCTGTTGATAATAATGGGCAGTCAACAATATCTGTGAAAAAAATATCGGCTCGTTTATTATTCAGCACAAAGTGAAACCTGTCTAGAAAATAATAACAGATCATTTTAATCTGAGCGGCCGGGCCCCGGGCGGCTAGCATTAAGACGTGATCAATTATCCACATGCGTCCTTTTCCATCGCTTATACCCTTAGGGTTGTCGAAATTGGTTTTTGTAACTCTAAAACGTTGAAATACTTAATAAAAAGTTGGGTATCATAAGATTCTTAAAAAAAGCGAACAGAAGGCCCTGTCATCAGTATGCCGAGAGGGTTTGGCGAGATTTTGCGGTATTTGCTGATTTGGTGCTAGTTTTGGTATGTTATTACAGCACCAAAACTAAATATATAGGTACTCATATTTACTACTCTTCTTAGATATTGTGCGACAACAGAAGAAGATGAAGATCGTCATCAACAGATCTATAAGACGGGCGCAGCGCCCTTTTCGGGAATCTACATCCACAGTGCGTGCGGGAAATCATGTCGCTACCGCATAGGCTTACACACTTACACAGCCTCCAAAGGAGGTGTCTAACTGCACCCACTTTAAAAATCGTCTGTAATAGAGTGAATGACTACTCTTTATTAAGCTTGTATTTTTTCTCTGAAAATTAAGTTACCTAAGTTTTGATATTTTCAGACATATTTATTGTACGCAGCCCTAAGTCAAGATTACCTACTACGAGTCTCTATAAGCTCCCGATTGTTACCTACTTCAAAATTTTAATTTTATTTACAACATCAAGTGCAAGATTATATCGATTATATCTGCCGAGTAATGTCAGAAGAACTGTTACTATGTCATTAAAGTCTACCTAAGTTCTTTTTATATTTTGTGGAAATCCTTGAATACCGTACGTTAACCCTAAATCTGTTTTAGGAATACCCTATTCGTCTTTGGATTGTAGACCGGTATAAGTCTAATGGACTCCATCAATATTTCCATTGTTGTGAAGGGCTATTAAGGATGAAAGAAAAGTCGAAGTTTACGGGTTTTTTTATAGCACATTGACAGTTGGAGTTTTTACAACACTTTTTTTAGTAGAATGACATAAAAATTGATGTAGGATATCGCTAAAGACGCGAGTTTATAGGTGAAAAGGAACTTCTATATTTCTTTATGATGAACATCCGTTTTCAAAATAAGTTACTAGGTTTTCATCACGAGCAAAGGCTTTTATGTAATTTTAATAAGGTCTCAAATCGAATGCTCTTTTATAACATATCATTGCTTGAGATTGTACATAAAAAGACCTTGTTTAAGATAGCGACATGTTCAGTAATTGTTATGTTATGAAAATTCCGGTTATTAAACGAGATGGAAAGAACATAATAGAAACAAAAATCATCGCAATTCATTTTGTTTGATGATTTGTGATTTCTAGCTTTATTAATTTTGTTATACCTTACACTATTTTTTTTGTGTTCACCTATACTATAAAAGGAAGTATGTTGCAAAATTTCAAGTTTCTACTCCTAGTATTTTGAGCTGTGCGTTAATTTATCAGTCAATCAGTCATTATTAAGTCAGTTTTCCTTTTTAGAGATCGGGACCCTATAACCTACCCCTGGCCTTAACTGTACGTCTGTCACCAGCCTGATTCTCATGAACCGTGATAGCTAGGCAGAAATTTTCTCAGATGATGTATTTTTGCTGCCATTATAACAAAAAATACTAAAAAACAGAATGAAATCAATAGTATAGAGCACCTCTTGGGATACCCGAATCACCCTATGGATGTTCCGCGACTTTTCATAGTTTAGAGTTATGATTTTTAATAGAATTTTCGACCTTAACATTAGATATCCCCCATAGATTTGAAGCGAGACTTTATTAAAATATGCAGATGTTACCTACCCCTGGCCTTAACTGTACGTCTGTCACCAGCCTGTATCTCATGAACCGTGATAGCTAGGCAGAAATTTTCTCAGATGATATATTTTTGCTGCCATTATAACAAAAAATACTAAAAAACAGAATGAAATCAATAGTATAGAGCACCTCTTGGGATACCCGAATCACCCTATGGATGTTCCGCGACTTTTCATAGTTTAGAGTTATGATTTTTAATAGAATTTTCGACCTTAACATTAGATATCCCCCATAGATTTGAAGCGAGACTTTATTAAAATATGCAGATGTTCCCATACAGCGTTTGGTTTAAAAATGAAGGCAATTTTGTGAAATAACACCCTCGCGGCCGGCGGTTGACGCGCTCTTGATGTTGCTCGAGTGCCCATGTTAATTAATACGAACGGATTTTATTTAGCAAAAAACTCAATTCCCTCCACAAACAAACATACTTGACGAACAAAATGTTGACCAATGTCTAGTAATTAATTGAGGTGATTTGGTTGCTCAATGTGAGAAATAAAGAAGGTAAAATACTATCACTCACTTTGAGCGGCCCTTAGTCATCCATCAGTAGAATATCTCTGTAAGTATAAATATCTAAAAGAACAGTCGAAAATTCAAACTACATGAAAGCTTCTGGTTATAAATGGTCTTTAAAAGCTCTTGCTCTATAGTCCGACTGCTTAGGTGAAACCTAGTCTGCGGGGTACAGAGGTGCGGGGGTAGTCGAGAACGGGGGTCCTGGGCTGTGTCGGCGGCGGGTGCTTGTGATTTGAATGGATGATATTAATTTTGAAATTTGCATTCTTATCAAAATTCAAAACACCCAATAAAATCCCCATTTTCTACCCCTGCACCCCTGCAAACCGCAGGCGAGGTCTTAGATAAGCGGTCGGACTAAAGTATTCGCACTGAAACAAGGTGGGCGATGTGATCCATTATCGCGTAGGTACATGTTAAGCCATATCGATGGGTCGGACTCGTCGCTACCGTTGATAAATTGTGCACACTCGAAGTGTCACATTGTCACACAACGTCTTTAAAGCGGCATATACATGCTCAATAAAACCGGTTACTAGATTGTCTGACTAATCAACATTTTTTTCAGGTGATATCAGTCAGTAACTCACTAAATATATTTTATAATAATCCGTCGTGGAAGGCATTAATAAATGAAGTGCAAGTGCAGATACTTCCAAATATTATAATATTTCGTGGATATTTTTGATTTCGAATAATATCGAAATTAATTTTGTTAGAGCATTTTCTAACAAAACATTACCACTTGAATTGAAGAGAATTATTCTAGGTGTAAAAAGTTGGTATAGTTATCTATAGTTTGTTTAAAGGCAAAATGGAGCAGGAAGAAATCGTGTTCCATAAAACTTGGTGAAAATGTACAAATCTAAAAATCAATTACTGTAAATTGGAGAAACTTCACTGAAAAACTAGTTACGAAATCGAATCCCGACTTAATACAAGTTCATTGTATTTTTCTCTACTGAATGTCTATATGAAAAACTAAAGACAGAGATCCGTTCAGTTCTGGAAAGGATTCCATTACAACTAACATTATTTCAAACGATTATAACACAATATAGGTCTATCCAGCTAACAGAGGCGGACTTTCAAAAAGTTTATTTATTTAAGCTTTACTGCATAACTGAAATTACTAATTTTGTACAAAAGGGGGACTTAATACCAAGTGACATTCTCTACCATTCATACCTTTGGGCTAAGCAGAGATGAATGGTGGGCGTGCGAATAGAAAAGAAAAAGAAGAAAGAAGCTAAAATGCAAATGTTTAAATTTACAGCTAAAAACACTCTTATCTAAACGCATAATACATAATATATATTAGGTACATACCCTAATTTAAAGTTGATGTCAAACAAAATAACAACATTTTATTTTCAGCAAATTGTCGACATGAACTGATGCGTAACTTTCATGACAATCGCCCGTGTTCAAACTTCAAAGTTACAGTTTGTTACCCTATTTCAGATACTCGTGGCGTATGGTGCATAATCATATTATAGACGAATGCACGCGCGGGTTAGGAGTTAGAGCTAGCCACTGCAGAATTAAAGCCCTGTTACATCATGGCGGACATTGACGGTAAGGGACTGTGCCGCAGATTAAATAATGTGCAACTCTTTGATCTTACGAAGTCATCTCTTTGATTTGTGCTCGACTCGATGATGATCTGCAAAAACATTTTGTGCATGGCGACGAGCAGGGTGAGTGCCAGCGATGGTCATTATTATGATGATGATTAAAGCCCTGTTCTATCGTGGTGGGCATTGACGGTAAGGGACTATGCCGCAGATTGAATAATGTGAAATTCTTCGATCTTACGAAATGATATCTGTAATCTGTACTCGATTTGATGATGCATAAAATCTTCATGTAAGGCGACGAGCAGGATGATTACGAGCTATAGTCATAGCAACTTACATCACGCCCCTTCCTTGATTTGTTTCAAGGATAGACACTAGTGTACGTACCTATTTTACTAAATACTTATATGTATGTCTACATAATATATGTCTCGAAGAGCGATATTCGGTTTATTTTCACGCATCTATTAAGTCTTAGTGACCCAGTTTCATTTTTAATCAAGCCTACAAGCTACAGGCTTGATTAAAAATTAATAGTCGCTTCCAGGATGATATCTTTGATTTGATATTCGGACTGGAAATCCGGGCGCGAGTGGAGCGTTTGTATGGACTATTTACTACATCCCCGGTCGTAGGGGTAGCCTCGCTTTGATTAAACCCTTTCGGCACCCCAGCGCTAGACGCTCGTTTTACTTTTATCTACTTTACTACTCCACTCGTAAAAGACCCAGCGAAATATTTTCTTGGTGGACAAAATTGCAGACTATTGGGTAAGAATTTTTGATGCAAGCAGAAGATGGATCCTAAATTGCGCACACTAGTCTGAAATAACGCAAAATAACTCATCGTCGATAATATAATAAAAGCGTTACCGGGTATTGGAATGTAGGTAACACCAACTCAGTCGTGTTAAAAAGTATGAGATAGTAAAAAAGTTTTGCTGGCGTGTTGTGAAACACTTGACTTAACTTTTTGTTGACTTCCGTACATTGGCTGACACGAGTGAGTTTATTATATTGAGACTTTTATATCGACACCGTTGTTGCGAAAAATATTCCGATAAAATAGGTATTTTTAATTCCTGTTTTTGTATCTGACAAATTCTAGCATCATATGGCCGCTGTACCAGATTAAGTGTATCGATTTTACCTGATTCTGTTTGCGTTCCGATTTACATCGAATCCTCATCTTTTAGGGCAGTCGGAATTAAATTTAGCCGATTTTTGTGTGTACCAAGGCGAGGCGCCCGAAGTGTACGTAACTTTTTAGCTCCCGCGAGTAACCAGCCGTTGTGGATCGCCAAGACTTTTTCGGGATTCCCTTTTCTTCCCACAAAGAAAGTCAGATTCATTTAATAAACAGCCTTTTAAGGGAGAAAGTTCTTTGAAGCTTATTAAAGAATCGTTTGGAGGATTAGAACCCTTAGGCTAAAGCAAGCGGTGCATAATACATGCTTATTTTTATATTCACTGTGATGATTCAAGAGGTTTTCTTATTCACAGAAAAAAAATCTTTTTAGTGTACATGAAAGCATAGGAAGCACAAAGAGTATTATAATTATTTCAAGACGATAATAATGTACCCAATTATGTAGTAGCCGTGTAAACCAAGATAAAGAAAAGAAGATTTTATGAAGAAATAATGTTAGGTTTTTAGCCTAAATACACTGGACTAAGATCAACCATACCTGTACTTTAATTAACTACCGGATATTCCAAGTCACCTTTTGAGTTCGATAACATTACTTTATTCATTATGTACTGTTATTGTTAACCAGTAATAGAGAACTAACTGTCGCTTAAAGTGTCCGTCGAAAGATGTGCTTTGTTAAGTTTATTTTGTAAGACGTAAGTTATGTAAGACACTAGCATATAAATACAAATTCTAAAAGTTTATAGCAAAATAGATGTCATTATCCTCACTTAACGTCAACCTCTTAAGGTTGAGATAAATTGAATGAAGGAGTTTGGTATACGAATAGGCGAAGTGAAAATTGGATTTAACTCGTTTCTACCTTGCCACAATCGCCAGGATTCGATTCTCAATACCATGAATGGAAATTGATTTTGCAGTACCACAGAGTTGCATTGTGGTGTCACACCAGCAATTGGGATAAGTAAATAACCAACACAGTTTCGTATTCAGTACTCGGAGTGAACAACGTCCGCTCCCCGCGGCTGCGTCACGAGTAATGCCGACGCTCCCCACTCCGGCTGGTTTATTGCTTACTCAAACATTACATCATTTTCCTTTTAAAACAAAAATTTAAATACAGTTAAATTATAAACAAGTTTTTTCTAAAAATTATTAAATAACCAAGTAAATAATCCCAACGATCTAAATGACTTAATACTAGACCACTAATTCATAAGAGTCTTTATCGATATGTTGTTCACTTTTAAACTTGATAATATTTCGTCTAAACTGAACTCAGGTAGAATTGTACGTTGCGCCAGGTCATAATCTGGAAACAACTTGTCGTCCTTTACAAACTTCTTTACCAAACTTCTTTTTGTCTCTGAAAATTTGAATAATCTTCCCTATCTTCAATATCGATGCCAGTTTTTTTCATTCTTCGTCAGATTTATTGGATTTTTCTTATTGTAAGTTACATTACACATTAACATTAAACATTTTAGCATAAAATGATTTTGATTTGTTAATGAGGGAAAATGCAAAGTATTGACTTTAAGGTAATGTAATTTTAATTTAAATTAAAACATGCTTTTCTAACGTCATAAAAAGTGACTTTACATTTTTCTTAATTTTAGTGTTACAGTTTTAAGTCACGTAGGTACAGATTTAACATTCCTTGGCAATGACAGTGCATTAAAACATACAGACATGTCATTAGCACGCCGAAATTGCTTACCCCGCAATTATGTAATTTGCTCAATTTTGCATTCAACTACTACAGCTTACAAATATGACATTTGCTACGCAAGCGAACGCATTTCATGTTCGGCGCATCAAATTCGAATCGTAGGAGATGGATGGAGACATACTAATCTACCTGACCTTCAATGCACTATCATTGTTTTCTGGTATTAATTGTACAAATTAAGCGTCATTAAAACTATATCAAGTAATTTATCATCAGATATTTAGTAATAAAGTAACGATGTTATCATTAGCAAAATTGACATTTCATGTAATTATTTTATTATTATTATTATTAGGTTTTTTACAGCTACGGACAAAGTCCATACAACCTATTTCAACAGTAAATATTGTATTTCTTTTTTTCATAATAGTAATATACATCGTAACTAACACTAATAAATAATCAAATAATTTATGATAGAAATACATTCAAGACCATTTCAAATGCAATTTGGTTTTACTATGTACATATTTCCTTTCTTACTTATTCTGGTTTCCTTCCTAAATGTAATTATTTAACCATTCAAAGATCAATTTTCTAGATACATTTGACAATCAATTGTCAAATGTGACCGCCGGTGGTCTTATGATCCTTAAGGGGAAATAAGTAAGTAATTATTTATTGACATAAAAGCAACACAATATATTACAGAATTATTAGAAAAGTTGGGGGTAGGAACGAAATTCCAATAACCATACAAGGTTCGACCACTATAACTAAGAACTTAGTTAATGTTTTTGTTTACATTTTTTATTACAATATTTGGTTAGTGCGTAGGGCACGTACTCGTTTTTATACAAGATATACAATTTATTGTATAAGTACATTAAGGTTACGTATTGTTGGTACCTAAACTAGGCCTTGCCTGTATTTTAAGTACCACGCTAGCTTGATGGCTTCATAATCAGTAGTTAAGTTGACTGCAATAAAAGAATTCTATTTTATAAATAATTAATTAATTATTAATTTTACTGCAAATAATATGTTCTTGTACAATTTTATTGCATTTATCTAGTATCTAAGTAATTCATAAGCGTAAGTACCTAACCCACTATAAACACTGGTTTTGTGAGAGCCAATTATTAATTAGGGACAGCTTACGAATATTAACTTCATTTGTGATCCACGGAACATAACTACCTACTGAAAATGACAAATAGTCTTTAAAATTATTATTACACATGAAACTAGGAAGAAAGCTGGCGCTTATAGAAAAGGGTCTGTCTCATTTGTGCCAGCTGCACACTCCTAAGATTTTTATGCAATTTATTTAATTCAAATAATTGTTATACCGAATGTTGTATTATTTGGCTATGAATAAAAATATAAGAAAGAGAAGAAAAATATTATTATATTTTCCTACCAAATTTTGGCTACAGAGCCTAATCCCAACAGAGATCACCCAGGTGCGCAGGCGATTTTACAGTGCACAAGTGTGCGTGCGCAATGCACAGGTGCACTCTCTGTTCATTCACTCTCACAGTTCGGTGAGACTGCAATCTGACCTGACCGGAGAGACATCGGGCGCAGGCAGGGCCAACGGCTTAATTTACTTTTGGAGGCATAGAGGTGTTAACACCACCTACTTCTGGAATCCGGAGCTATTAAAACACGGAAACAAATTTCGGCCTGGCCCGTGATTCAAACCCGAGACATCGTGGATAGAAGCTAGATTTCTTATTACACAACCAACGAGATAGTCCATACTTATTGCTTTAATAAAGCATTTAGTATAAATTAGTCACTAACTAAAGTAAAATAATAGTACTTATTCAAATCCGATTTAATATGTTTTGTAACGATCGTAAACAGTTTAGTTATTTATTTATTTAGGAAGATTTACAGTTTCAATTATTCACTAAACAACAACAGTATTCTGTGGTTCTATACTAATAACAAATCTTCACATATAGGTAATCAGATAAATAAGGATAAATCGAACTGTGGTAACTACGAGTACAAACAACATAATCTGAGGTAAAACAATAGGTTGTTTAATAGGCTATCGTCAAAGTTCAAGAATCTCAAAATATGATTTAGTCATTTGTCGTTATCTGAATAGATTATTCCACCATTCGTAAACATCCTATATATTAACATCTGTCGAATTTAACTCTTTAAGAACCGAGTTCTCCAATCCTTAAACAGCTGGTGAACTACGATTGACAGTTATTATTCCCATACAAAATTTGTCAAAAAACTAAACCGCCTGATAAAAAAACATGTGTTGGTGAACTCCCGGTTTAATTATATAGATCCCTTTTTGAACGGGACCACCTCAAGAGTGGAACCATTGCGGAACCCAAAGTAAAGGTTTATTGATCGGTTCAATAATTCGAAAGTTTTAGCATCAATTGACTTTCGTTGCAAGGGGTGTAAATTAATGAATTCTTTCCAACAACCACATTAATTACCTAGCCCCAAAATAAGCGTAAGCTTACTGTGCTATGGTGACTAGGATAACGGATAGACATACGAGTATTTATGTTTATGAACAAAAGACGAATGATTCATGAGTAGGTCAATGTTTGAAAGAACCTTCTTGTACCAAAGCACTATATTTACTAAGTAGTAAATTATTAACCATTTCCCCCCCCCCCCCTTTTTTTTCAACTTTTATAATTGCAGGGCACATCGTGCTTTAGCAGTGGTCTGCTTTGGGTTACCACACCTGGTGCATGCAGGCGGTAATCTTGTAGTCGGTTTAACTCGACTATAATTATTGCTTGTAGTCGGTGTAATTCGACTATAGTTATTGCTTGTAGTCGGTTTAACTCGACTATAGTTATTGCTTGTAGTCGGTTTAACTCGACTATAAGTATTTAGCGAAAGCATTGCTTCCGAAATTTCTCGTAACGCTAATATCTCTTTCTCAGTTCTGAAAAACAATTTTAATATTTGATTGACGAATCTTACTAAAATTCATCACTCAATACCAAAACCTTTGGTTTGTGCTGATTAATTAATCGAAAGAAGTGTCTTTCGTGATGCCGATTTTGCTTTGGACATTTTATTTTTTATTTTATTTTTACCAATTGTATCAGCAGTTGCAGAGTAGGCCTTTGCTTAACCGGTTTGACTATATAAGCGCTAAAAATATTTCTAGGCTCATCCTTATTTATTTATTTTTGAAAAGCCAGGGTTTACATATCGATAATAATAATGTGGTGTATAAACTATTTATAGGTCTTCGCAAAACTAATAGTTTAAGGAAAACAAGAACTTCGTATTGAGCACAAACTGAGTACTAAGAAACTAAGTAGGTATGTGTAATTGATTTAAATATTCAATTCGGCTCTTATATTTATGGCGTCCGAAACAAAATCACCTTTACAGTCAAAAGATTCTAAGATGATCAGCTTTGGCAATTTGGAGCGCATTGATATAGAAGTACTAGTATAAAATAATAAAAGGAATAACCCTAAGCATTGTAGTTATCATTTTAAGTATCAACTATTTATAATAATTTTTTTATTTACTTTTTTAAGTACTTTATTTATATCCTATGTAAATAGATAAATATAATTATTAATAGACTATTATTTAAAAACCCTTGAACGTTTGTATATATTATTTTAGATATCCTGTTTTAGCCTGTGAGATTTACTTTTAATTTACCCTTAGTACAACCAGCCAAACCGTACTTAAGCCGCTTTGAACGCATATAGTTTAACTGAGAAAGAATAATAACGTAAATTTATTAGCACCGGGTGATAGTTATACATTTGTGCACATCGGTTTTTATCGCACCCCTGCTACTAGGTGGTTATCAGTTACATTCTAAAGTTTGCACTAAAGAAGAACTGCCAATTTTCCGATCACGATATACATCGCATTTGTCGGGTATGTTCGTTAGTTGTGTTGTGTTATTTTACTTCTTCTGATCACATAGACAAGTAGGTGCTTTTATTTATATAGTGTAGGCAAATAATATTGCAGTTATAATAGTAAGTATCGATAATAACACTTGCAGTGTATGCAGAGACTGCATTACAGATTCTAAATGCTCATTGTTACGGAATTTTGACATACATCCAAGTATTATGTTACTTTTTTATGTAGGTATGTTTCATTAAAATACCAAATGTAAACAAACCAAATTATTGCATTGAAAACCAACCCAAATAATAAAATTATGCTCTTTGTGGGTTGCATGTTATTAAAAATAATGTTTGGAAACCACTAGGCACTTATTTTAGCTCCGTAAGTATTTTTTTTCTATGCACCTACCGCCCCTGTTTTTCTTATTGTGAATATTAGAATTTGTTTATTGTTTTTGGTGTATTTACTCACATTTCACCTCGTCGCCATTTTGTGGTGTCTCACCAGCAATTGGGATAAGTAAATAACCAACACAGTTTCGTATTCAGTACTCGGAGTGAACAACGTCCGCTCCCCGCGGCTGCGTCACGAGTAATGCCGACGCTCCCCACTCCGGCTGGTTTATTGCTTACTCAGACATCACATGCATTATCACTAGATATTCAAAAAATTACCCGCACTTTCTCTGATAGATCTGCAGCCAGCCTTTCTACAGATTTAAGTAATTTGATAGCTAGTTTTTTATTTCTTTTTTTGGGCTTTTATTGAAATGGATATGCCAGCCCTCTTGTAGGTATCTTCGCAATTACAGCTTATATTAGATTTTACAAAGCAATTTAGAATTTTGTTCATAAGTGGCATTTTGAAATATGTGTGTGCGCATAATTGGTTGGGGTACGGAACTCTAAAAACGTCATCCAAGATACGCCGGGCACAGAAAAGTAATTAACGTAAATATAAAACATTAACAATCCCACGAAGTAAATATGCTTATTTACGGCCACGCAATACACAGTACCTACATTTCCGATAAGGCTTGTATTCCGCTCCATGTTTCATTGGACGCCAATCATGCGCCGCATGTGAGTGACATTCTCAAAATGTGGCTCGCAGATCACTGGGAAATATTAAATAACACATTTCAATACACATCACACCCTCCAAGGGCGCCTACTGTGAAACCCCGCGCGAATACGCTCCAAAATGAATCGCGCGTCAGACGAGTTGCATAAATAATAAATAAGAATCAATTAGTGAACGTTGCATAATTAATGAATGACCAAAAGTTTTCGCCTTAATTTCATAGCACTCTTTGCTGTTGTCATTTCGCTAAAGCTTAAATTAAGTTTTGATTAATTGAAACGTTGCATTGCGATGGTTTTCATGATCTGTCATGATGGAAAAATATTATAATATTGCTTATCAGTTAATTGTCTAGACTCTAGTGCTACTATGCACTTAATTTCGTATCAACACTTTTAACTACAAGGGTCGTCAACAATCTGTCTATTCTACTGGCACGTAAAACACTAGCAACACACAAAAGATAATACCTACTCACTTGGTAGTTGTTTGTTGGATTCCTATAAATCCTGGGAAAGATTCTTAACTTTTGATCAAATAAAACCCTCGGATACGGGCATTTGAAAGGACTTACGAGTGTTTTCTGAAGTTATAGCCGTGTGAGACACGCTCATAACAGCAATAGGCTTAGGAATTTCAATTCGATAAATAAACAAATATTGTCTTTCGAAGTAATTCAGGATTCTTTACGCTATCCACACGAAGTCACTTTTTTGGCACTATGCCAATCCATAGATTAGATTTCGAAGGGGTGCGATTAGGGACGATACAGTGATATATTTTATTTTTGTTTACATAAGTTATATAGATCGGTAATCGATTTCCCGCGACTTAGTCCGCGCAACTCAATGTCGAATTTCTCATACAAACTTCCACCTTTAATTCTGGGACAAAAACTATTTTTTGTCCTTTCACTCAAACTGTTTCAATTTTCATCTAAATCAGTTCAGCGGATTAAGCGTGAAAAGGTAACACACAGACAGACACAGTTCCGCATTTATTTTAAAAATATTTAGGGACACATATTAAAACAGATTGTACATAGTTATATGTTTAAAACTAATATATACTCTGCTCTCTGACATGCACAAAAATAGTACGTAATCTTCTGCAAAAGTCTTTTAAACTTAGCCCCTTTTGAATCTATCTTTATAATAATTTTTACTAGGTCCCGTTTTTGCTTAGTTCAAAAGTTATTGGCATTAATGACGTGAAAATTCAAGATGTAATTTGAAAACAGCACACAGATAATATTGCCGTTTCACATCATCACCACTGCTGGACATATGAACTCTATGATGATATATATGTGTATATATGACTCTATGTAGAACTCTATGATCTCGAATATTGACAATAGTATGCCGCATGCAGTATCAATGCATTTGAGCATGTTAGTATCAAACTATCATATCGAAGACATTTCTCAAATATTTTTTTATTTTCTTTACTAGACGATTTTGTGTATTACCTTATAGTTTTGAGAGCCACTTTACGTTGTTACATCATAAAAACATATAATTGTATTCACTGTTGGTAACACAATATTTTTAATAATTTGCTGACTATCGAATAATATTAGTTGTACAATTACGTACTTACATATTTGTTTGGCTTTGTGATTTCTCGCTCTCAAACCTTTCACCCCTTTCTGTTTTGTCCGTTTCTAAAAAAACAAACGTTCCGGCTAAACGACTCTCATTACTTTGCCATTAACGGAGTTCAAATTAGGCCAAAGTACTCGCTGGGGCTATTAATGTATCGTCTTAATAGGCCTTAATGCTCTGTTTAGTTGGTGACAACATTTCCAAAAGAAATATGGCCTCGAGTATTACGCTTTTGGTTTTAGACACAGTTCATGAATTAATTAAATAGAACAAGTCAGGTGTAATATAATTTTATAAATCAACTTAGTAAATTATCAATTCGTCATAAAATATCTAAATGAATATAAATATCTAAATGTTACTAGATTCTACGAACAGTGATGTATATGAAAGCGAATCACCGAGTAAGCCTGCAACTCAATAACTCAACGTGGCTTACACAAAAGCCCAAAACTATGATGTCTGTAACACAATCACTACCCGAAACAAAAATACTTCCATAATTCGGTTGCGTTTACGAGTTCCGTTTTATCGATAATGTTATTGCTCTTGACAGAACAATTTTAATGATGGCGGAGGCGACTGAAAATTCGTTTGGGACACCAAAACGTATAAAGCTTTTAACCAAATGAAAGCCATATATTACCCAATAACGCACTCGTAACTCCATGATATAAGCGGGCCAGAAAATTGCCTGGCACAATGTTACTGTGATAAGCATCAGTAATAACTTGTTTTATGCAATCTCAAGTAAGTTTCGGCTAATTCATTTCGCCTGAAAACACTGTTACCACTCAATTATCTTAATGCCCCGACGACAGTCCAAGCGTTATTGCGCTGCCAAAACAGTTTAACTACTAGTTTCTGTCTGGATTAATATTATGAATGAGAGCGTAGATTTTATTTATTTTGACGTAATACGAGTAGTGTTACCGGTATTGGGTTGCGAATGCGATTTACATGATCGACTTTTCGATTGGCGCCAAAAAAATAGTGAAAATAATAGTATGGAAATATTTAACACATAAATTCACTCTATATATTATACTCTCAATACTCGTAGCAGTACTCCATTACATGATCGAGCCTTAGTTTGGTAGAGTTATAGAATATGCATCAGTGAGAAGTACCGACTGATCTTAGAGAGGTCTAGCTGCAGTTTGGGCTATGGACTGTCCGAAATTCAAATTAGATGACAATATACTTAGAAGCTGCAAGTTATCGGTGACGGAGACAGGCACACCTCGGAAAGCCGGAGCTAGCCAAATTGAAATAGCTTCGTTAAGCATCTAGAGAAATTATTCTCAGTATAAGCCTTTTACTAAACATAAGTAAAGACCTTTTTCTTTGTATATATTTGGAGGAGGAAGGGGGAGTATTAAATAAATACAGGATTCGTCACCAGTCGTTAGGCGGGTGAATTCAACAAAATATCGTGATCACATCCATCAAGCTGTCTTATTGTATCGACAGGGGATCGCTTCGCAGAATAAAGTGGAGGCGGATTTTTATTATGCGAATACCCTTAAATCTTTTTGCTTGTAAAGGATTACTGAAACTTTCATTTCATTCACTAACGAAATTTGGGCTGAGTTCACGTTTATATTTAGGATTGAAAAGACACTTAAGGGTATTGCTTTGTCGACACCCTAAAAATATAAAAGTTTGGTCTGATAGAAGGGTCTTAATGTACGAGTGTACACAATATTGATACCTGATTTAGATAGGTAATGCTGTTGGGGTTTCATGCTCACTTCCGCGTGAGACTGGACTGTTGGTAATACATGGAGTTTGAGCTCCGGGAATTGACAGCAGTCTGTTCTAGTAGTAGTAGTAGTAACCCTATACAACGCGAGTCGGTAACCGCCCTAATGGACCATTGCTGGCTGCCGGCAAAAGGTTTGTGTGGAGATCGGGATTGTCGCCACACAGCTACGCCCCTCCCATAAGGAGTTGACCTTAGTGACTTGAGGGAGGATGTGGAATGTTCGCCCGAAAGGCCCGAGTCTGGCGCCAACACCCCAATAACGGGGCAAAGATGGCGCAGAGCTCAGCAGAAGGAGTATGTTGCTCCATATTGCAGCCGTCGCCGCAAGTGTTTTGGAAGAATCCTTACGGGTACCCATGACATCCGCAAATAGCGTGAGAAGGGAAGGTGGATATATTGAGTGGGTATGGTCCCTATCAGATGAGTCACACACAACCACCGGCTGCCCTACGCGGCTGGTGAAGGTGCGTTACTACATTCCGAGCACCTAAAAATGTACGAATGCTGGTAAACAAAAATGTCGTGATTTTTTATACCTGGATTTAATTCATCATCATCAGTTATCCCGGTTGAGCATTCGCACGCGGTATACTTCATTATGGGATAATATTTTATCTGTGATGTATTGACTCTAAACGGGACACTTGTACTCTGAGTGTATCAGGTCCACGAATTCGTATGGATCAATTTTATCCACAAAATTCATTACTGTGTAACATCCATAAAGTCCATAATATCAGTTGGACAAGATTTTACTCGGTTATGTTAAAAACAAGGAAGGTTAAAGTTTTCTCCGAAAATTCACACCCAAAGGGAGATAAAAAGGAAATTCACTATGAGCTCTAGTTAGCTTTAGATAACAATTTAAAAAATGTTTTTTTATATTTTAATTCATGAAAATTCCGCCGTCAATACATTTTCACAGCAATTTTACGATATTACTAAGAATTCTGTTGAGTTGTTGGTTTGTCTGATAAGAAAGTTTAGTTCGTTAAGTAGGCACATTAGGGGGAAACAGGAAAACATTAGGGGTGGTGTCGTCGCAATGGCTCGACGCCAAATGCTATTAAAATATGCCATCCAATCGGACGCTGTGACTTCATTTAAATCATATCTCTTACTCGAGCAACTATGTTTCAACTTATTTTAAACTTCATGCTGAATAATAGAAGTGCCCTGATAAGTCAACGCAACCAAACCCAGAGTTTTTCTGTAGCGAATATATACGAAGATGTCTTTTAGTTACTTATTTTTGTAATCATCAAATACAATATCTAGTTTTACTTAGTATCCATAGGACAATGATACCGTACCAAAAAATTGCTCCAAACAAAATGTTTCTTACAAATACAAATGAAACTTTGAAACGACAACACAAGAGTGTCATTTTGGAAAGATCATATTTTAAATACAAGCCTGAGACCGGGCCTAAATACTTTGTTGTTAGAACAATATAAATGTACGAAACAATGAGAAAGTCGTTTCGTAGGGCGTTTGAGGACGAAGACTTAACTCCAGAGGCCGAAAATCTTGGGGCAATTGTGTAATTTGCACAGAATATTGAATGTGAAGCAGCTATTTGCACTTGTTTCTTTCGCTATCGCTACGAACTCGTGTCCATTTCGTTCCATCTCATTGAATACTAAGTCGACTCGGTTCTTTTAGGCCAAATTAGGTACCCGTTTTGTTTTCTTAATATCGCGACTGATTCTACTGAAATATACATAGAGCAAAACACTGTTTAAATGGAAAGAAATATAAAATCCACTATGTTGTCTGATTACAAAAAAACAACTTCTTGACATAATCATATCTCGTAGTTAAAACTCGATAATTCAAAAATCTATAAGCATAGCTACGTTTAAACTAAATATAGTGAAAGTTGCCTAAGAATTTCTAAATTAAAATAAACAAACGGACATGACGAAACTATGAATAATATAGCGAAGATTTGTCAGCAACATGTTGAATAAAACTTAGTTTAGTTGTTTTATATGCTAAAATGTAAACATAGAAGTTTTTTTAAATAAAATTTTCAACGGAGAAAAAACAATGGGAAATTATTCGAGTATATCAAATAGGAATATAAGAAGCATAAAACTATCCTTCTATCCTTTTGGGACTGAGTAACAAGTTCCTATTTGATGGCAATCCGAAGCCAATTAAACTTTTAATTCCCAAACAGGAAAGTTCCTGGGCCACTCGTTCCACTAGACCCATTTTGGAATTCGTTAGGCATACCTACCTAAATTAGAACAGGAACATGGTATTGTTGGTCTACGACACTGTGTTTCAAACTTTACTTTCAAAAGAAAGGGAAAGCGGTGAGCCTAGATCACTGTTAAAAATAGAAGTTTTTTTTAATCGAATTTGAGATACCTAGTTAAGATAGCTGTGGAACCTTTTAAATATACTTTAATTTAGGACTAGCTGAATGACGCATAGAGCTGGTTCACTGTTTGGCTTTCGTATGTCAATCTCTGACACTCAATGTATGCACTTTGGCCTTTGATTAACTCTGGCCTACACGGGGAAATACGTTATAATGTCCTCCTACCCGACTTTCGAGTACGACGACCAATCTGAACCGAGATTTGCTATCTGCCTAGGAGATAATATACATAGTTTATGTATGTGCGCTATACACATGTGGACTCTATACAAGGTGTTACAAAACAACCCGTCAGTAGTGAAGGGAGCTACTCAGAATCAGTAAGTAAACAACTTTCTCTTAGGAACATTGGTCGGAAAACGCCAAAAAATGTTTGACTTCCCATACTAAATCGATCACGTGACCCATCTGATTTCTAGGAAAGTTGTTTAGTTGCTGCTACTGAGTAGCTCCCTTCAGTTCTAATGGGTTGTTTTCTAAGACCTTGTATAAAGGTAGATACACTGTTCCTTCACTTTCAAAACAAAAGTGGAACGGCAGAGAGAATGGGGATCAGACGCAGGATCAACGGGTTAATGTGCTTAAGAGCCACGAGTGTTAACGCCGCCAACTATCTGCTTCCGAGCTGTTATTACAAAAAGAAAAACTAAGAGACAAATTTGGACCAGACCCGGGATTCGAACCCTCGGGATATCTAGATCAGATAAGCTTCCTGACTACTAGACCAAGAAGGCAGACCTACTAACAATAGCGGAGCAACCTAAAACGATATGAATAGATAGATCGTAATCATTTGTACCCTACTACTTACCGCCTTATTATAATATTAGTGGTTGCCCGCGACTTTGTCTGCGTGGAGTCCATGATGCAAATCATACTCCTATCGCCGTCCAGTAATACGGTGGAGGGAGTTCAAGATCCATGCATACATACCTACATAAATAAACTCTAACATACAAACAAAATTTTCAAAAACTAAATTTTTTACTCTGCTGACCCAAAATATCATGTGTATAATTTATACCACTGTTTAATACGAATTTGGAATTAATGACAGATTGGTGACATGATTTCATGGACAATTTATGCGTCTCACATTTATTGAAATGTTAAACAGTGGTAAGTACTATACTATATTATGAATAAGGCGCTTTGACTTCTTCGTCACAGTCGTATACATCAACGACTGAGGGTATGACGAAGTGGAGTTTTCTCCGCTCGTCTATCGCACCTTGTTGTCTGACTACTTACTATACCCACTGAAACAATAGCAATAGTATCACACAGTAAATGTTTTTGGTTTGAATAACAAAATCGAGGCCGAGTCAAAACCACCGACCACGCCGATAAACATCCGCAAATAGCGGCGATAGAGTCGCGAATTTTAATCGTTTCCTGGCAGCGGATGCAAAAAGTTTGAAAAACACTGGCCCACATAAATTCCATTTGCTCGTAGCGAGCGTTACGTGATATTGCATTATTTATTGTGTTGTGTTACATATTACAGAGTCGAGTTTTACGTTTCTGTTTGTATTGAATTAAGCTACGCGCTCAGCCTAACTAGCGAATTGGGAGCGCAAATTAGCCACGCAGACAACAGCATCTGAATAACAATCAACTCAATTAGTCGAACGGTTGGCGAGTTGTGTGCACCTGGTTGCTCCACATGAAGGGCAAAATAAGTCGGGCACACACGCTCGGACACCGTCTTTTGTTTATAATTTTGACTCCATTCAGGAGACTAGTGAGTAAGAAGAGTAGTGTAGTGTAAAGTCAAATTTTTATTGCTTGTCTAACATTGTAAACAATCTTTACATTCCTTTTTAACGAAATTATTTATTTAAAAATAAGATAGACACAAACAACATCCTAATATGATAGTTTATCGTTTAATATATGCAGCTTTTTAGAGCGATTAGTATATTTTTTTCACCAGTATTAGTTTTAAAAGTCATAAAAAGATTGTTTACAATGTTTGACACGCAAAGAAAAAAGGATTTTAGTTGCTCTATAGTACAATGAGGCCAAATTGCAATTGTCATAGCTTTCAGAAACGCAGATAGCTTTTAAGTTAGGCGGTAAGTCTGTGCAAGTGTGGACTTATATTTGTATGGCGGATTTTTACGCATCACAACCCAACCATATTATGTCAGTGTATATTTTGTTTAGACCCTAATTATTTAAATATAACTTTAAATACAATTGATTATTTGGAACGAAGCAACAAAGTTTACCTCTTTATAATACCTGTTGATAAACATTGACGCTCTTTTTTGTCGAAATTAAACGATACGTAAACAATTTTAGCCAGGTTCCCATACAGCACGCGTTGTTGACTGTTCCCTCGAGCTGTATATCAATTTAGTTGCTGCTATTAACCAATTTAACCAATTGACAATATAAACTGCACGTATTAGGATACTGTCCTGTTCGAACCACTCTGGAATTAGGTTGATATAGATAGCCGGGTCAACCTATCGGCTACTGTAGCAAATGTGTAATTTGCACTAAACCAATATCATCGTTTCTTTATTATTTAACGGTCTAATTTTCAGAAACTGAACGTGATAGTTAGCGCTGATATAGCCAAAGAATCATTGCAAGTTATAAGCAAAATCAATTCACAGAGTTGTTGCTGTATATTTTTTTCCAAATTTCAACATCGTGGCTTGGGGAAGCTTTTGTACATTTTACTTGCTGGCTTGAGGTATTTACAATCAACTTCAGGCTATAGAGCTGAAGGTAGTTAAGGTCTCACCAAAGCACGAGATTCCGTTTGGATAAGAGCTGGCTGTTAATTGCTGTTAATTGCATTCTGATCACAATGTAGATTCAAGTGAGCAAACTAAGAGAGAGGTATGGTGCAGATTAAATTGTGCTAACAATTGTTTCTCCGAACGATCATCCTACAAAAAAAAACCTCCAAATGTTCAAAGTAGGTAAATACAAAAACAAACAATATATTGGTTCAGTCTCTAGGTGAGAGCGAGCTCCATTCGCATCGGTGTCTGATTGTGCTGTTTTGTAATGGCGGATTAAGAAAGTTTGTTGCGAAGTCAGGTGAGCCGAAGATTGGCGAAACAAGATAGTTGCTTTGTCAACTTTTTCTTAGTAAATTGCTTGTCGTTGTTATTTATTATAGTTTAGAAGTTTACCCAATTGAATGTAGAGATCATGTTTTGCTCTTTAATTCAGGGGTTCTCAAACTCGTGTCAGTTCGTGGCATACCTACAGGTTTAATATGCTGTTGATCCCTAATAGTATTATTTTTGTGGAGAATACTAATTTGGCAGAATGATATTTTACGCGGCGCCCTTGTTTACCCTATACAGTTTGTGTGTAGCACAGTTTGGAAACCCCTGCTAGCTAGCTGAGTAAGAATTCTTGTTTACTGCTTGGTTTTGAGATACACTAACAGCGGTTGGTCATTTTGATAGGAATACGTAAATGCATAGACAAACCGCCGTTAAAATACCCAAAAATACCTAAGAATTTGAGAAATGATTTGCAAATAAAGAATCTGTATTCCATCCTTTAAGTTTAAAATTCTGTTATCGCCCTAAACTTTATGTCAGTTTTTTGTATACTTTTCACAGCCTGTCTTATGCAGATTATATCTTTATCTCGCTATATTCTTATTTGTCTTAAGTATTTAACCCGAGCCCGCGGCCTGTAAGTTGGTATAAAGAGCAGGTACCCGTCAGCGCCGCCCTCCGGCTGCGGCATCACCGGGAACTAATTAAACTTGCTACTCGACTATTATCTGTGGACTCAAACTCCACCGTTCCGCAGATGTGAAACTTTTACTGAAATTAATCCGGAATCTTTGCGGAATCCTTTTAAGAAGTTGGCTATTTGGGAGTCATGAGGATGTTAATATGCTGATTACAACCGAGCTTGACTGCCGGCAAGGGACAGGAATGGTAAGTTCATAATTAGCATCTTAAGAAAATTCAATTTTCATATAAGAGTATCTTGTTCAGCTAAATTTAAGAAGTACTTATCGTTTTAAGACACTTAGAGAATTCTTTTGATAAAAGCTGTCATAATTGCAATTTCGTCCTCCTTTGTAGCCTGTTTGAATACTTTAATTTTTTTAAATCCCAGGCCAGTTTAATTTAAAAAAAAAACTACGCAAAGACGTATGCCGTGGTCCGGTTAGTCAAAGGTCGTGGGTTCAAATCCTGGCCGCGTGTGATGTTTTGGCTTCTTATTTAAACTTATAAAAACAAAACCAAAGAGGTTTGCTTTTCTGTTCGTCTTCAATAGTTTCGTTTGACAGCGATGTGTTTGCGTTTGCGCTTGTGGAATACTTTGTTACGGACCTGTAATTGATTATCTATGTACATGGCCAGCACACCAGATTACCTACAAAATCGTTTCATAACAACAGCATAAGATGCCGCAGTGTTAAGATTTATGTGCTATTGTCCGTACGCAAGCTTTCTTTTGCTACGAGATTCGTAGCGCACTACGAGTGCAAAGTTGTAGCGCTGCGAAAAAAAGTGTATTTAAATATACAGGGTGACTTTTGTATTAGTATCCAATTTGAATATATAAAAATGTCGAGATAAAGCGCTAAGAAACCGTCGATCCACCTTCAAGAAAAATAGCTTTAATGCTGGACACAGCTTAGGACCGTTGCCTCCCGCACAAGGTCATCATAATAGTAGCAACCTCGCGCCAATGCCAACGCAAGGTCTTTATGTAATCCATGCGTAGGTACGGGTAGCCACATTTATTTTGATAATTGGATCGGTAAAAAAATATTTAACTTGTTTTTTTTAACAATAGCATCTATAAACGATACCTAATGTCTGAAAAAAACTGGACACTGATAGAAAAGTCACTCTGTATGTAAGAAAAAACATGTTAGAACTTATTCTAACATGTTTTTTATTACCGGCTTTATACCTATATTATATTTAATAAATAATAAATTGAAATACTTCTCTCCATTACGTCATGTCACATATCTGACATTAATTCCAAAATATCTGTCTCATATATATTGTAGTGCTATAATTATTATAAATAAGGTGGTTAGTACTCGAGTATGAAAAACCAAACAATGGCTTATAATTTGTAATAAATAAGCCACGTAATACGCCTTGATTGATAGTTTTGTTATTGTTAATGACCGGTAATTAGACTCTAGTCATTTGTACCTAAATCTAACTTTTTCTTTTGGTACCTTCTTTCCAGCTAATTGCGATGTCTACTTAATATTAGACATCGAGACTGCGCTCTTTCACAACAAGTTATTTTCCTACGAGAAATTCTCCCTTTGAAGACATGGCAAAGACTTCTATTTATAATTTATACAGAATCAAGACAACGAGACATGAACTCTCCATAAATTATACATTAAACTGCATAATGTACGTAACATTCCCTTTTATTAATAATGTAAACGGGCGAGTTTTGTTATATTACGAAGTCAACACGCTCCTAATTAAGAGATAAATTTTCTAAGCAGTGAACACATGCGGGCCTATTGAAGGGGTAATGGTTTAATATGGTAATAATTTTAGACTTGTCGAATAAAGCGTCAAGTGTACATACACATTTACAAATGATAATTGCTGAATATCCTGTATATTCAGCAATTATCATTTGTAAATTTTCAGTTCCAAAAATTGCACGCCATAGCCTCGAGATACCTTTCAAATGAAAATAACATGACTGTTATTAAGTTAATTCATGTTATTCTTATTTGAAAAATCTATTGCTATTATGCTATATCCAAAGCCATGTCAAGCCATTTTTGGGAAATATAAGATATGTTTTGTAGTACATAGAGAAATAGATCTAAATATTTACACAGTATCTGGTTTTAATGTGATTAACAGATGAAGGGGGATACTTCAAACGTCAACCAATTATATTTCTTTCAAATTACTATAATTAAAGCTATAAGAAAAGCAATAATAGCTTTGAGGTGAAGTGCGGAAAACCTGCGGTTTCTGAGGTACTTTGAAAACCGTTTATCTCGTTTCATTTTGCAAGGCTATGGAATTGACAATTCGCTGTCTTTACCACAAAAAACAAGGCACAAATCACTTTTCCTGGCTACACTACAAATACCGAAATTTACCTTGTGCGTTAAAACACCAAGCTTACTCAGTAAACAATATGCAAAATGTTGTATTATTACGATACTAAAATCTAAAGCTTGTCAGACTAAAGCTACTAGCTAGCAGCTAATTATTTGCAGTACAGAGCATTTAGTAGTTCTTGTTTGTAACGGTTATTCTGTGGCACACTCGTAAAGCTAAGCTGAAATTAATTGTGCCAAAAGGTAGAATGGATGACTGCGATAATAACCCTGAGATGCATTAGTATGTAACTACAGTGTAAGAAAGTTCAGAAAACTCTCTGGGCCTACATCGAAGCAAAAGAAATACCAGTTATAAGAGCCGTATTTAGTGTCAAATGTATTAATCTTTCGTATGCAACCGGAATGCATAAAAACAATTGTCATCCATTGTGTCATCCAAAATGGCGGCATATGATCGGTTAATAAAAAAAAAATATTTAAAGGACTTGTCCTCTTTTTATATGGAGGCTGGTTTTTTATTCCAAGATATCACCA
Source organism: Pyrausta nigrata (assembly GCA_949316185.1). Lineage (NCBI taxonomy): Eukaryota > Metazoa > Arthropoda > Insecta > Lepidoptera > Crambidae > Pyrausta > Pyrausta nigrata. The sequence continues at coordinate 7,587,606 of OX438945.1, read as the reverse complement.
ACCACCAATAACCTATATTTATCTTTAAGCTACAAAAATATGAAACACGTAACCATAGAAATCTGAATTTTAAACGCCTCCATTTTTTAAAGAAAATATGTTTTGTAATGAGGCATCATCCATTGATCGTTACTTGTATTTCCTGGCTGTATGGCTGTGTACCATTGCCGTTCCACTGGTGGATAAATACTACTAGGTACTACTACAGATTATATAATAGGCACTACTGTCAATGGAATGTCAATTTTGCTGTCAATTTTTTTTTAATGCGTTATTGTTATAGGCGAAGGTGCGGTTTATGTACAGACAAAGAAAAAAAATTAATTTCAGTTTTTCTCTAAATCTGAGGCCTTAAAAAAATATATTAATTATGCAGAAAGGCTGGTTTTTGTGAACTCTTTAATATAATATTTAGTTTATTCTGGTTAGAAATATTGACGAATAAAAAACCATTCATGGACAAGTCCTTTGACATACCAACATTGTGTTTGTGAACAAAAATAGCAGTATAGCACAATGGTTCACCATACATACTTATATCATGTTCTAATGAACTTGTATTTAATTCTGTGATGGATAGTCTCTTTTCCTGATGGTTTGCGGATCCATGTCAAGTAGAGTAGCGGTTTCGATATAGGGTGAAAAATACAGATAAACACAATAAAATAATATTATAAATTATTGTTTTTTTTTAAGTGATAAGGATTTACTTTGCAATCTAAAGATTACATTACGTTAAGAAGCTCGTGAAAATTTCGACAGGCTTTGTCTTCACGTTCAGGTTAGGCAATCCGGTGGCAATTTTTGAAGTGCAATATCTATCTTTGAAACGATATTTTTAAATAATAACATGAAAATATACAAGATACCTCGTTTGTTGCTGTGCGGTGCTTGTGGCGAGATGTACTTAGCCTTACATACGTACTTAATAAGCCCACTGCATCGTGTATTAAACTGTAACCTGGACAAAGTGGTGAAGTAAATGCCCCATAAAATAGGCCAAATGCTGCGGTGTGCCTTCAGGAATTTATACGAGCGAGCTTACCTCGTATGCTACCTACTTGTTGCTGAGCAAGTGAGCATACTTGTTAGTTTGTGCCGAACAAGCATATGCTAAACGTCTGCAAAATCTTAATATATTGCGATGCTGTAGACAATGTTATCTACCAATTTATTAATTCTTTTATAGTGATAACCTGTTCGTGTCTCAGTAATCTATGTTGTATTCTCAGAAGTTAGACCCGTGATAACGGGATTACTAACATCAAAAATACCCTAAAAACAGTGTTTTATTTTATTTTTTAGAACAAGTTGTGGTTTTATCAAATAAATCGACAAATATTGTATACTATTAGGTTTTCTCTTGACTCTTGAGATTAAGCCAGATGTGGAGGCGTACTGCGCTAACAATTATCTATCATACTCGTAGAATAGGTATTCAATATCAATAATATCAGTTATCACTGCGAGATTAGATATACAACACAAGCTTACATGACAAGCGTCGTTTTGTTAGTGGGAATTTGAGATTTCGCTTGTTAGTTCGATTCCTAGTATAAGATAGATCTAGCACGCCAGAGTTTCTTATTATTGTTCCTACGTTAAAACTAGAATACCTAAACTGGTTATACTCTTAATTGCTATTTCAGTATAAAATTAACAACTGCTGGTCTGGATAAGGCAGGAGTAAAGCAAATCTAAATAGTGAGAAACCTTATTGATGTTTGTTTCGCATAAACATCAAATTAAATTTCCTTTTAAGTTGTATCAAACCTTAAATCAAGTTCTTGTACTTTTACGTGTAAACGCGCGCTAAGTTGCATGCAAGTTGCAATATTAAGTATATCGTCGTGTATTCTTAGAATCTATGCTCAGATTACTACAGATTTAATATTCATTGCTGCGTTGCATTGACTGCATTCATGCTGCGTTGCATTGATGAATTGTAACTGACAAATTGTTTTTATCGACACTTGTAATATTATTTCTACTTGTTGTCTCGAGAGAGATATTCAACCAGCCGAGGCTTTATTTCACCAAGTCGTTTAAGTTGGTACGATAAAGGAAACTTACTTAATCACTGTGTTAAGTCTGACATCATCTCACCGCTCACATCAAAACACACACTATTTAATTCTATGGCTTAGAATTTAAGCTAATTCATCAAGTTTCAAGTGTGGTTGTATTCCTATATTAGTAACATTCTGTCAAAAAAGGTTGACTCATATCACAATTACTCTTTAATAGTGGCATGTGTGACCCAGAGCCATGCAATGGTATTTTATCCGGTTTATCTAAGCATTCAATATGCACAGCATATTGAAAACAACACGCAGCGCATGACTCGTGAATAGAAACTATGCGGAGAATGTTCCTCGCGAACTATCGAGTGAACAATGGAGTGCAGTGCATGATGGTGTGAGTACCTAGACACTGTCGTTGCAGTAACATATCAACATTGTTGGGATTACATATAGTTCGGAGTAAAATAATACGGAAATACATACTATCGGTACCAAAAACAAAAATGATTTCAAGATATTAATCGTAACTTTTTTCCAATATCAAATTATGCCTTTCAGGTTTTTAGTACTCAGGGACCCGACGCGGCCAATATGAGCTAGGCCGTGGCCTGACAGACAGGTGGCCATGACGAAACTAAGCAAAAGGCTGGATAGACTTTATAAAGCGTAAGCCCGGTTAGCCAAAGCACGTGGGTTCAAATCCTACCTGTGTGCGAATTTTTGGTTTCTTATTTAAACTTATATAAATAAGAAAGAACACTGTGAGTGTTAAAAATATAAAAAAAAACTTTTGAATAGCGAAAGCGTCATCATTCAAGTTGAATTTATTATGTAAAGAATAACTACTTGGCCCACTGCTGTTGTAATACAGCTCGGGTATGACATCACGCAATGACGTATTCAAAAGAGACCAAGAATTTCACACGGTTGGATAGACTGCACAGTAGCTCAGTTGGTAAGAGTGTTAGCCCGGTTAGCCAAAGGACGTGGGTTCAAATCCGAAATTCTGTGTGCGATTTTTTGGTTTCTTATTTTAACTTATATAAATAAGAAAGAACAGTGTGAGTGTTAAAAATATAAAAAAAAACTACTTAGTAAAAGGGTTCCTTGTACTATGGAACTGTACAGTATCTCTTAATATAATAATAATAAATTGAAATATGCTATTAGCAGAGGTCGGAATTAGGTAGAGTTATTCATGTACTTACACTGATTACATACAGCGAAAGAATAAAGTGGATATGCCTCAAATCCTGTGATTAATTTTAAAGAGCAGGGAAAACCCGTGATTTTTTAAATAAAAAGTTATTTACTTTTACACAATTTAAACTACTGCACGTGCGACGTTGCCAAACTTACATCAATTACATCGGATATCCGAAGAGAATCAATAATTTGTATTGTGAATGAATGTAAAGTAATAAAAGTTGTATGTTAATTATCTTTGTTTTATTTGTCTATCTCTGTGGTTTTTATTATTATTAATTTGTAATATTGTTGGCCACACGGGATTGTCCATTAGTAATCCCGGGAAGGTCCACACTAATATCAACATTTCAATGCAAGTACATAAATAACTCTACCTAATTCCGACCTCTGGCTATTAGAGATTACAGAAGCTATAGTTTTCTCTCAGCAGTGCAACTGTTCTATTGCATTCTAAGAAAAGAAGCAGTTTTACATGTCATGTTAAATAACAAGACATGGATTACTTTATTATTTAAGGCCAGGCAAAAAGTGAGGCTAACTAGCGCCACCATTGATAGCGTTATCCTTTATCCATGTTACTGACGAAATCAGACTTATTTTAAAAAAACTTGACAGCTTGGGGTATTAGGAAAATGTTTATAAAATCAAGCAAACTTTAAAAACTACTTACTTATATTTCTTTTGTTAACTTACAAAAGTTGCTACCGCTAATAGTGGCCACTTTTTAGGGTTCCGTAGTCCGACAAGGAACCCTTATAAGATCGTTCAGCCCGTCCGTCCTAGTCCGTCACAGCAGAATCTCTTCTACGTTTATGGACTGATTTGCATGTAACTTGGTTCGAGGATACTTCACATATAGATCTCATTTTTAAAAATACGAAAAATTAAAATTACCCCTTTTTAAGGATACCTCCCCATACATGTAAAGGGGGGGGGGGGGTGAATTATTTTTTTAGTGCACCCCCTTGTGTGGGGTATCGTTGAAAAGGACTATGAAAATAAGGTAGGGTTTCCATACAACACTTTTTTATCAGCTTTACCATTTGCGAGATGGAGCCCGCCAAAGTCGTTTACACGGTGTCCCCCCCCCCCACCCCCTGTAATTTCTAAAGTCTTGGACCTATAAACTTCAAATCACTCACGTAAGGAACAGGCGCAGAAACTCTTATTTAAAATTGTTTCGTGTATCCTGTGATGAATACTTTTGAAATTATAAATAAAATAAAAATATATTTTTTTTTCCAAAAGAACAGTATAAACTTAAAAAGTTTTTTTTGCCTATACTGTCTAATGTTGTAATTTAATGGTACGGTTTTTATTTAGTGCAAGATTTGGGAGTTACCATCAACATGAAAAGTGGTTTAATAAATATTATAGGTAAGTATTTTCCTAATGTCGCAAGTTAGTAGATTATTGAAAATTGATCTGATTTACTAGTAACCTGAAGCATGTCAATGGTAGCTTTACCCTTAACATTAATGGGAAATCTCTCTCTTTAGCAAAGAGAAATTAAAGTAAACCATTCTGTTTTATAATAAGTACTTATCTATCTAAGTTATTGTTTAATCAAGAAACACTCGTAAGCAATTTATAGCAAGAGGAAAAAGCTAGAATACTTATTTATGTAGAATAAGTAATACAACACTGGTCCGTTGTTTGCTCATAGAAGTAACAGTATCAGTGTATATGTATTAGAACTATGCGTAGAATGTTCCTTGCAAAGTTGCAAACTATTCAGCTATCTAGCAATGAACGCGGCGGCCGCGCAAATAACCTAAATGTTACGATACGAGTAGCTATGGCTGAGCTTTTCGTCATACTTAATTTGGTATTTTACATCTAAAACATGAATAAAAAAAACGGTAATTTAAAAAACTAAAAAACCCGACTGCGTTTCAATGTAATTGGAAATTAAAAAACTCTAAAACAAGAAAGAGGTCATACCCGGGTTAAATTGGTAGGTAGGTACCCATATTAAAAATTGTATGGCAGTGGCCTATGTCACTCTCACTATTTTGACAAATTCAACGACACCTCATATGTCAAAAACTGTCAAGCCGTTTGGGCTGTAGGGCGTGCCAAACAATTATACATACCTACATATATACATAAATACTTACATACATACATACTCTCGAAAAACATAACCCTCCTTCCGCAGTCGGGTAAAAACGTTGGCATTGATACCGCCCATTCGAATAAATCGAATAAATAAGCGGTTTTGCGTATTTCAGTAACCAAATATTCGATTTAAAACAAATTTTACAAAAGATTCTTCAGACGAGTAATAAGCGTTGGTTAAAAACAATTTTTACAAAAGATTCTTCAGACGAGTAATTAGCGCAGAACCAAGGGATATGACTTGTAAATTTACAATTAGAAGTATAAATGGCGTAGTTTATATGCACCATGTTTAAGGACATTGGAAATTGTAATAGTAACCGAGTTGTGCTGTATGCCAGCGCTCGCCGCCCGGCTCGAACCCGCAGACAATTACAAGTATTTCGTGGCGTTATCTGAAATTGAAATCCGTATTATAGCCAAATATCCACATGGGATTAGGCGCTTGCTGGCAGCCGCAAAAATAATGGAATGTCGTGTTCGTTTCTCCCTGAGACTTTATAACTTTGACTAGCTATGGTTTTTTTTGTAAAAGGCTTTGTAATTTAACTCTATTTGAATTGTTACAGCTTTAATGTAGTTATGAAATACGTGTTTGTTTTTTCCTCACAAGTGTGTTGAAAAAGTTCGAATGAAACTCTTGAGGAACTTGCTCACTAGGCATTCATAATATACTATCGGTCCGGCGACGCGCGCCGCTATTAGCATACAGATATACTAATTAAGATCCGAGTGACTGACGTCGATCGACAGTGTGCAGTAAAACCAAAGGTCGCGTTTGTTACACTGTCTCTGAATGTAAGTACTTATGTAGGTAGATTAAGCTTCTAATGTACGAGTATGGTTTTAAATAAATAACCAAAATAAGTATTCATTCGAGGTGCTTGTGGCGCAGTGGCAGCAGCGCTTTGGTAGTGATACCAAAGTTAAGCAACCCACGGCGCGGTCGTGATTGGATGGGTGACCATTTCGACCATTGAAGTGACGTCCACGACAAGAATCACCGTGCTCCGGAAGGCACATTAAGCAGTTGGTCCCGGCTAATATCTGTTGGTATTAATCGTTAAGACTAGTCAGAGGCCCTCAGGCGGCTTGAAAAAAGGTGAGGCTTTTTCCCAGCAGTGGGATCTATATGGGCTAACTTAGTATTCATTCTCTCGCAATAAATGTCCTGACTACATACATATACAAATTACTCTTAGGACTAGTTTATCTGCGGCTACGCCTTTGTTGCGATGTTGTTTTGATTAGGATAAAGATGGTTAATCTTTATTTATTTCTTTAGCTTAACCCGGGTCAACGTCAGACGTCAAACAGCTATCCACAGTCATACTCCTGACCGAGTTTCCACTGCATGTTGTTTAGTTTGGACAATGATAAAATGATGTCCAATTTCCATTCACAACTTTTCCATTGTTTACTATAACAATAAAAGTTTTATAAACGAGATTTACGCTATCAAAGCAATAGAAACTTTAAATTCAATCATAACATTGCCCCGTTAAATGCACGCTTGACATAAAAGTTGTGGATCGTACAAGTCCGCTAAATGAATAATTCAAAGGCGTTTTTCATTCGCTCGCGGAGCTCAGAGCACCTAATTTTTTTTTCCTGCAGTTTGGGAATAAAAATAAATATGTAGGAGCCTGAAGCTTATGGTGGATGATGAAGAGTTTCCGCGAGGTCTCTTGTAATTGTCGTGAAACTATATTTTTGCAAATAAACTTGGCTCGAGTTAAATATCCGCCTTACTAATAATAATTATACCACTGCTATAGTCCGTGCCATTTAAACTTGCACAAAAGGTTATTGACCCCACCTGTACCAAAAAATGCCCAAACTTTACGACACGTGTCGCTCATCGTATAAATTGGCGATAATCCCGACCTATCGCTGATTTCATAATACCACGGCCCGTCCGAGAACGAGACAACTCTAAAACATCAAAATTTAAGTAATAGTTTCGCAATTTTGTAAATCAAACACAGATTTAGTTATTAAAATAAATTTTCTTTTAATTTACGTATTGAAAGTCTTTAAGCAGTTACTTGGTTTTAATTTAAAAACTCGGTTAATTGACATTACTTTTACCACAAATAACACCCCCGTGCCTCGGAAAGCACGTTAAGTTAAGAAGTTAACTTCCTGACTACGGAGCTGTGTCTGAGTAATTTCAAGACAGAAAAACCCAACACTCTCGGCCCGACCCAGGATTCGAACCCGGGACCTCGTGAATAGTACCCAAGGTGCTGACCACTAGACCAACGAGGCAGTCAATTGATTTATTAGACAGACAGCGGAGGCTTAGTAATAGGGTCCCGTTTTTACCCTTTGGGTACGGAACCCTAAAAAGTTCTTGGACAGTTTAGGTGATTTTGTGTCACAGAATAAAATTTAATAATAGTACAAGTAAAATGTATCAAATTCTTACCCGCACGAAATACAAAACATTAACTGCGCAATTTTGTTTAGTTCTATCGAAATTCTGTTATTTGGATTAGATGATAAAATCAGTTTGTATTCGAAATAGGCTCCAGCGTTTAGAGAAGATTTAATTTAGTATCACCAAACTCCCACACAACACAATTAGAAATCACCGCCTAAATTGAATTATCTCTGTTAAATCTTGAGCAAGTTGTTTGCACTAACGATTGAAGGTTTCTTGTACAAGTGTGAAAGTTATAATTTTTGAAAGGGCCGGCTGAAAACGCTTTAAAATGGAAATTCGAACTTAGTGAAACAGAACGTCGTTGTATTTATTGCGCAAAATAATCATTTTATTTTTGCTGTAACCTTCACGAGGATAAAACCTGGTTTTTACGTCAAATGACAAACATAGCAAAAGTACCTGTCATAAAGTTGGCCAATTGAATGAGACAGGGATTGATAGAAATATACATAAACAATAAAATAGGACCTTTTAACGCCCGTCTGTCGCCCCAAAACAAAACATTCACAATTATTCGCACAAATTCTAAATTGTAATCAACGACACGTGCCCATTCAAAAGTTTTACCTTTATCGCGTTCAGTTTGTATTATTCGAATACCTATCAGTTGAGGCTTAGAGAAAAGTTTCCTCTCGGTATTGTTGCCTCAACTTTTAACATAAACATGCTGGATGGAGATCGTTTTGAAGTAATTTTGGCAATATGACTATGATAAGTTCAAAGCTGCTTTTTGTTTGTCGACTAATTTGTTTTGTGTTCTGATTTAATTGTATCCATACCTACAGTAATTTATGAATAAATTGTTTTAGCAAACGCACTATAAGCGTGAGTGCTATGTCGACTAGGATAACGGATAGACTACTTATGAACGTTTTATAAACATCCATGAATTAAGTACCAACGAGCTCGTGCACATCACATAAACATTTCTCATTCATTTGAACCCGCAACCCTTGGTTTTGTAGTCCGGAGTGCGAACCACTACATCAAGACGGTTAAAAGCCCAGTATGCACCTATTTTGTTTATTTTCCAGGTGTGTGTACTGCGCTGTAATATATGCAAACCATTAAAGCTACGACACAATTATTGGCTTACATCTGCTTACTCGTAGGTTGGGATACAAGTTTTCTTTATTATGACACTGTTTCCCGAACAGCAACACGTATACATCCAAGTATACGGCATCCAATTAGCTAGTGAAAACAAATGTCCAACTAAGCACCTAGTTGTTTCTTTCAATCGACAAATCCCAGCAGTTTTGCGAGCGCTTCCACCTAATCAGGGGGTTTGATTCCGAACTTTGTGTGTTACTTGCCCATTACGCCTGACATGGGCAATTAGCAGGGCGGCCGCGTCGCCGCCTGCATGTGAATAGGCCCTTATTGTACATTATGCCCTACTCCCAGATTTTTTTACCTTATTGCTGGGATGTGAATGAATTGGGCATTAGTGGTGTTTAAGTCAGTTTTCTGTTTCCACTTGGGTTATGGGTGTAGGCTTCTTTAGGTGTATGCTAAGGTTTATTTGAAGTTGATGTTGTATTTTTAACCTACTCCAAAAAAAGGAGGAGGTTCTCTATTTCGAATGTGTTTTTTTATGGATAGACTTTAATGGAAAGTAGTCCTAACTAGTCATATAAGCCAATAAAAACATATTACAAATAGCGCATATACCTACTTATGTAAAACGAAGTTCTGAAAGATTTTAGTATGTAATTTTATTTTTCGAAGCAATTCATAGAATAGGCATTACGGGTCGGAAATACCTTCTGAAACAATCCAATATAAAGTTCATCCCACAGAACAATACAAACATAAGGTAACTTGTTACTTTGTTTCGTACGAAATAGCTTCGACAAAAGGCAATGAGCAAAAAAAACTCTGGTGTGAACTTTGTCAATTGGCAGGTTCTACCTTTTTGGATCATGCTTTGCTACACCAAATATTATCTATATCTGTAATTATATATATGTATACTTACACACTACATACATACCATGATATCATGTGTAGAAATTTCAGCAAAGAAAAAATATATTGATGAACTGTATCTTTTATCTTATTTAACTGTACAATTATTTTCATATTGGTATTCACTGTAATTGGCGTAACCTGTAACTAACGAATGCCTATAAGGACTTGGTATACAATAGCATAATCAGGCCGGCCCTAACATAATGGCAGCGAAACGTGGGCTGTAACAAAGCGCCAAGTCCACTCCATTCAAGTGGCTGAAATAAAGATGCTCCGGTGGATGTACGGGGTGATGAGACTCGACAAAATTCGCAACAAATACATTCGCCATCATCGCCGATAAGCTCCAAGGGAGTAGGCTGTGCTAGTTTGGACACGTAACAAGAAAACGAGAAGACCTCCTGAGTACGTGGGTAATGGCCGTCAGCCAATCTGAACATCCCAAGGCCCAGACTCAGAGTAGGGCGACCAAAAACAAGATGAGCAGATGATAGTAGTCAAGAAAGACCTATGCCTGTGAATTGTTTGACAAAGTGCAAAAGAAAAATTAAGAGAGCAAACCCAAGAAAAATGTCCAAGAGAGAGAAAGAGATTGGTATCCACTGTAATGTATTTGTGCTAACCACCAGACCAACGAGACTGTTCACTATCCACGAGGTCCCGGGTTTAATATCACATTTTGACGTCATATTTATTTATTTATTTTAAATATTTATTTATTGGTACATTATTTATTTAATTTAATAGTCGACTTTTATTTTATAACTAAGGTCACGACCTTAATCCATATAGGTAATATGGATATATCTCAAAAACTACTAGTTCGTATCTCGTTTAAACCTTGCTTAGTTCAAAAGTTAGATGGGAGGGGGAGGTGACGCCCATTTTATTACTTTGGAAGTGTCTTTGTCTCAAACGTTAGACTTTTAGAGAAAATGGTTTTAGGAACGTCAATGTCATTTAAAAGACCTATCTATAGACACCCCACACGCATAGGTTTGACAAAAATTTTTTTTTGGTTTTAGTTTCATGTATGGGAGCGCCCCCCTTAACCCGTGGAGCGATCGGCCTCGCGGTGAGCAAAAGCGCTGCGCGATCGCGCTGTCTCCAAGATAGAAGTTTTTTTAGGACCACGGAGCTTAAAAACAATAAAGATCTTATTTCCCTAGCAGCGGAGTCATTATACGCATTCAATGTATGGGAACCAATATTTTTCGGATCAAAGGATGAGCCTTGGCATACTTGTTCCTTAGGTAGACTAGTGTGGAAAACGCCCGGGAGTCAGCGGCTCACACCCCGCTGGGGGGCTGGGGGAGGGGGTGAAGTTCTCTTACTTCGCACGCACTGTGACTCGTCATAACTGCTAATTTATACCTACTAGGGCAAGTTTGGTATCGTTTTCAGCTAAATGAAAGATGGCCGATTGATTTTTGAAACAAAAACCAAGCATTGTCATACAAAAAAATGGAATTACGGCCAAAATTTTAAAAAAATAATTCAATATTTTTTTTTGGTAATGGCCATAAACTTTAAACGTGTACCAATATCTGCTTTGAAAAAATATTGGTAAATAGCCGCATTCATACAGATTCTAAAAATATAAGTTTTGTTGAAAAAATTAGTAATTAAAATGTTTTAAAAAAATATTCAACTCCACGCGGCAGACACGAAAATTCATAGAAAAATACAAGACAGCAAAAAACTACTTTTATATGTTGCTAAGGACCTATAACTAGTGAGAATAGAATATGGTGTTTATAGAATACGATGTAATTTTAATGTTATTTTGATAAAAAGATATTGTATGACCCTGTGTATAGGTTTACCGTCGTATTTAAAAACTTATTGCTCAACTAGATTTCGTGACAATGTCGAATGACTTAAAGGTCTTTAATTAATCGATCTACATAGATATGTGCTTAAAACCCACATATATATATATACTGTCTCTTATGTACATTTGCCCTCGGAATCGCTTAACTCTGTGCACTTATGTTGCCGCTGCAAGCACCTGCATTTGTGGCCGCCACACCTCATTTTCCAACTGCACCTGAGAATTTCAATACATACATACAATTATATATTTCGTCCATGATACAATACATGCTTCGGCTGCCACTGGCAAGTCTGTACATGTTAGGTTTCCAGCTGTCACCGACTTCGGTCAATTATTCCCAATTAGATGGATCTTTTTGTTAATAAATGCTTTCATGCATCGCTCACCGTAGAAAATGAACAAGACCTAAAGAAAAAAGTATTTTCGAATACACGAATTGAGTGATTAGTTAATTACGTGATTTCATAGTGTTCATCATCATCTTCGTAGCGCTATCCCGGTTGTGCACTTGCACGCGAGTGCCCAGGGTCCGCTGACCATGATCCAGGATGTAGCAGATTAGGTAATTACATGTTGTGAAAACTATTTTAGGGCATCATTCTAGTTAGATTAGTTATTCGCTTTCTAACTTTTTTGTAATTGTTTTGAATGTTACCTGTATTGTTTTCTAAATAAAATAAAATAAAATTACAGTGGAGTGACTGCCATCTTACCTCCGTGACTCTGTTAGCAGGGGAACCTGACCAGGTTTGGATCATGGTTACACATTCAGGCGCCTGAATGTGCAAGTTTCCTCACGATGTTTTCCCTCACCGTAAGAGCATCGGTTAGTTAAACAACTAATGCACATAACTTAGAAAAAGTCATTGGTACATGGTGGCACGTGGGATCGAACCGGTACCTCCCGCATGAGAGGCAGCCCGTTAGCCACTGCGCCACCGACGCTCCACATGATTTCATAGTGTTAATACTCAATATCTATCTGTCATATAAAACGACCACAATCTTATCGATTATGCGTCGCTGTTCCTGCTCACATAAGCTGTCATAACACCTTCTCTGGCATTGGGGATAGCATTCAGTGTCTACCACAATTTTTCACCTTTACAATTGAAGCTGGAAACAGTATCACACGGTCACACACGCCCATGATGGCATGGAACAGCGAAAGAACTTTTTCGCTTTGTGGTCCTGTAAAAAGCAAATCCATATTGTCTGTCGAGACGTGCTTACTAAGAAGAAAAGTAAATATCCAGGTAATCGTTATAATTTTTACTATTTTTTTTTTCTCATGACATGCTGGTGTTCTACCTATGTGTACCCACCAGTACCCATAGCTCTTCTAGGCACAACAGCGACAGCTAGCACTACGACTTCGGTCGTCGGCGTTTACGGTTCGAACGCTAATTCGTGTACAGCCGTGGTTATTACTGCATCAAACATGTACCATCATTCTTGTCTCCACCACTTCATAGTTACATGGAGCTCATCTTTGCGTATATGGAGTGAGTTTTGATAGTAGGTAAATCGGATTAGTCTATGTCATACGCGTCCTTATTTAGGCCAAAATTGTATGAATAGCAAAAAGTAGAGAGCTAAAGAAATTTCTTCGTTCGAAGTAAGTACCTGGGTATGAGCTATAGGTTACCAACCTTAATATGTGGTAGCAAATACTTTTAAATTTACACGTCCAGTAGTCAACATAGATCTTTTCCTTTTTACAGAACAACAAAAAGTAAGTCCTTCCGCTGGTACATGCCTTAATGGGGCAGATACTGCTTCCATCTTCAATTGTAAAGGTAAAAAATTGCGATGGACAATAAATGCTTTCCCCAATGCCACAGAAGGTAGCAGGAAGCAGGAACAGCGATGCCTTTTCCATAATCGAAAAGATTGTGGTCGTTTTATATGACAGGTAGATATTGTGTATTAACACTATGAAATCACGTAATTAACCAATCACTCAATAGTGTATTCATATCAGCTTATTGCAGTCCACTGCTGGACATAGGCCTCTCCAAGGCTGCGCCAACTTTCACGGTCCTCCGCTTTTCGCATCCTGCCACCACCGGCCACCTTCCTCAGGTCATCGTTCCACCTAGCAGGGAGGCGTCCAACATTAAACTACGTTTTCCGAGTCGTGGTCTCTACCCAGTTGCAACACTTGCCCGAGGTAAATGTATTCCTGGACAACTTTGAGCGTCTCGCCGCTGACTGCTATCGGTTCCGGGAATAATGTATTCGTAAATACTTTTTTCTTTAGGTCTTGTTCATTTTCTACGGTGAACGGTGCATGAAAGCATTTATTTACAGAAAGAACCATCTAATTGGGAATGATGGACCGAAGTCGGTGACAGCTGGAAACCTACATGTACAGACTTGCCAGTGGCAGCCGAAGCATGTATTGTATGTATGTATTGAAATTCTCAGGTGCAGTTGCAAAATAAAGTGTGGCGGCCACAGGTGCAGGTGCTTGCAGCGGCAACATAAGTGCACAGAGTTAAGCGATTCCGAGGGCAAATGTACATAAGAGACAGTATATAAATATGTGTGGGTGTTTTAAGCACATATTTATGTAAATCGATTAATTAAAGACCTTTAAGTCACCCGACATTGTCACTAAATCTAGTTGAGCAATAAGTTTTTAAAACGACGGTAAATCTATACACAGGGTTCATACAATATATTTTTATCAAAATAGCATTAAAACTACGTCCTATTCTGAAAACACCATATTCTATTCTCACTAGTTACATGTCCTTAGCAACATATAAAAGTTGTTTTTTGCGGTCTTGTATTTTTCTAAGAATTTTCGTGTCTGCCGCGTCGAGTTGAATATTTTTTTTAGCATTTTAATTACCTACTAATTTTTATTTTCAATTCAACAAAACTTATATTTTTAGAATCTGTATGAATGCGGCTATTTACCAATATTTTTTCAAAGCAGATATTGGTACACGTTTAAAGTTTATGGCCATTACCAAAAAAAAAATATTGAATAATTTTTTTAAATTTTTGGCCGTAATTCCATTTTTTTGTATGACAATGCTTGGTTTTTGTTTCAAAAATCAATCGGCCATCTTTGATTTAGCTGAAAACGATACCAAACTTGCCCTAGTAGGTATAAATTAGCAGTTATGACGAGTCACAGTGCGTGCGAAGTAAGGGAACTTCACCCCCTCCCCCAGCCCCCCAGCGGGGTGTGAGCCGCTGACTCCCGGGCGTTTTCCACACTAGTCTACCTAAGGAACAAGTATGCCAAGGCCTCCTTTGATCCGAAAAATATTGGTGTTGGCGTATAACAACCCAACTATAGATACATATCATATGTATGATAAATATTTAGAAAGAGGAATAAACAGGCTACACAACAAAAATATTGTAAGCTAGATTTTGGCTTTCTATGATAAGAAATAGATGTTTTTCTTTAAAATTGTGCTCAGAACGCTCAAGGCCATTTTGAGTTACGCACACGGTGTGGCTAGGACGCTGTTAGGGTTTAATTCGAAACTCATACGAAAAATTAAAAATATTGATATATTTTTAATTTTTCGTATGAGTTTCGTCAAGCGGTTAACAGGATACATCTACCTACTAAGTTTCAACTGTGTAATGCTAATAGTTTCAGAATAAAGTGGCTGTGACATACGGACGGACAGACAGACAGACAGACCGACTTGACGAAACTATAGTTTCGTTTTTTGCCATTCGGCTACGGAACCCTCAAACAACTCCGGAGTCAGGAACTTAGTGGTGTTAGGTTAGTCCTGCGTTTGATCTTTCTCCGGTCATATCGAATAGCCGTCTCACCAAACTATGAGAGTGAAGGATCAGAGAGTGCACTTATGTATTGTGCACACACATGTGCACTATAATATCTCCCGCGCAGTTGGCTGATCTCTGTTGGGATTGACCGCCGTAGTCGAAATTCGGCTAGGAGGACATTATTAATGTGTTTGTTCTTTGATGTGGTATGTACTACAGTTATAGTACCTACTATGTAATTACGGCAGCATTTTAAGGTAAATACTGGAATATCTCATACTGTTGTAAGATGTTTAGTCTGATGTGCCTCCTACTGACTCAGTCGGGTAAAAATACATATCTGTCACACGTCTGTTGACTGACAAAATACAAGTATGTATTAGGTTAGTTGTATGTATTGTTTTAGGTTAGTTTAATAGTGTATTTAGTTTAATTGTTTGTAGTGAAAAAAAAAATGTTTTATGTGACCATTTCCATAAAATAGTATCATTTGTGCAACGATGTGGTGGCTCGCGCGTCGTATCTAGCGATCGCATTACTCACTGTCAACGCGCCCGATGATTTCCTTTTCCGCAGCCTGACAACGAAACACGATCTAAATTATCGCCTAGTTTCAGAGTTAACTAATTACCCCCATCCCCCCCTATGCCACTCCCAACGTAATCAAGTTTTTGTCAAGCCGCACGGGGTTTGACCCACATTGTCAGCTTTCAATTGCATTACATGTACTGCTGCAGTTGGCAAGTACAACAAAGACCCTTGTACATTGCTTGCATAAGCGCTAGGATAAGTGTACAAAATAAATAGTAAAATGAAAACAAATCCAATCATAATCCAATATTACATGTTATTCACTAATTTAGTACGAGAGAAATGCCAATAGTTTGCCAACGCTATGTGTTATTTTCGTTAAAGTCAGGATGGTATTTTACAGTAGCAGTCACTTGAGTTGGCATAATAAAGGTATTTACTTCCTGTTTTTTAATAAAATTTAATGCGTGAATGCTCCAGACCGATTCTACGTGTACTTTTTCATAATCTAAACATCATTTCATAAAAAGGGGTATAATTTAGACTGTACAGGGTTAATCATATTTTTCGTTTATTAATAGTATGTGTACTTAAGAATGAGAAATAATCCCACCATACCTTGTTTTGGTGAATTATCTTAAACGTACTAGGTAGCGTTTTCAATTAAAGTTTCCAGGTAACTTGATTTTTCCTAAATACAATTTTTACAAATCCACCCTTTCGGAATGGCGGCATTTTAATTATTTGGTCATGGTCATGGTGTAGGAAAAATATTGTCGGATAACTCAACATGAGTGACAATCCAAGAAATATCACTTAAGTATCGAAAACAATATTGTAGACTGTTAAAAAAATATTTTTACGCAAAAAAAACAGACAAAATTATAGTTGCTCTAATTCATCTCAAAAATCTTAAGTTGATTTTTCACCCCAAATGTATGGGACATTTTATGATTAAAATTTTATGTAGACGGGTCGGTTACCTAACACCTGTATACTCTTAGACCGAAGCCTTCATCAGGGATAAGTATGAGCCATGATACCTATACGCATAACCACACCCTGATGCCGTACGTATAAAGACAGACAAATTGGATGATATACATTTTTTGTTCTCATTTCAGAAAATTCGACAGAGATAGAACATGAACGACTGTAATGATATTGGAAATCGAGTGAAAAAAATAATAGAGCCCCTGTTGATGAAAATCGAATGAAATTCACTCATTCAGTGAGACGCACTCGTGTGATCGCTCTGGCGCTTCTTATACACCAATACCTAACTTGAATTATGTTATCTCATTTAAAAGAATGATGTTCAAATTATGTACATCACTCCATTAAATGAATGAAATACACTATGACAACCAAACACCAATATCCGAAAAGCGCCAGAGCGATCACACGAACACGCCCGTTTTGGAGATTGTCACTTAAATATAAATGTACACACATCAGACTACACCACTTTTGCCTTAAGACCGCCTCTATTTGGTACGTATATAAGCTGATTTCGTAGTTCACATGGGTTATGGGTATGGGTGCTGCCGACTGTACACTAAAATGTTGATAGAAAAGATGCGACCCTCCAAAAATATCTTGACACATACCTATCCAAAAGAGACTCTGGCATTTGAGGGTTGCGAATCAATAGGTAGGTACGATCTCTGTATTTTCAGCCGACCATTTGCTCTACTCTTTAATAGTAACCCCAGAATACGTAATGAAATAACAGTGTTCATGTTAGAAAAACATTCCTCGAGGATAAATTTCAACTGGATTAAAGCCAAACAGATCACGTCGCTTGTTTCCGTAAAAAGGAAACTTACTTCGGGCAAGACAGCACTTTTCCTTTGCTACCTCCCACGGTACATGCCCGCTGTGCAAGCCCCCAAGTGCTGGTAATTTAAACCCTTTTGTCGTTCATAAGTACGTAAATTTTGGCGCAGTATTTAAACTGATTTAAATAATAGGATTTTAAGATATTTTTACCAATGGTAAATGGTTTCTTTCAGTTACGTACATACGTCCTTGTCATTTAAAAATCAAAATATTGTACAGGTTTAGGGGACTTGGTTAGGTTATATAAGATCAACACCTCGAGTGTCGTAAGGCGTCCCGATAACAATTGATTGCCAATTGTGTCTGGAAACACGATACTTGAAGGATTTAACTAAAGGTGCAAGAGATTTCAATTGTTCATGATAAAAAATCCGTTGAATGTGTTAATTAATCAAGCCTAGCTCTACAGCTACGACGTAAAATTAAAATTAATTAATAATTCATTTCCATTCCTTATGCTTAGCGGTGTTCAGCTTCTGAAAATTAACATTTTTACAATTGCGATATAATCTGTTCAAATCTAAATAATTTTCGTTAAAATATGGATGTCACTGTGTCATAGGAAAATATTCATTTGCATTAATTTGCACGTCATTACTTTACGCATTAGTAGACATTTGGGTCAGTTTGTTCAAAACTTTGCGATATAATAATTTATGCCGTGCCGTTCAATATTGTTAGAATGCAAATTATTCTGATAACGATTTTACTTTATATTCGTCTACACGGCGTCTCATGCACAAATCAGTTTATATATAATTTGGAGAAATTGCTGCACATTTGAATTCAATGTTGTGTGAAATCCGACAATTCCCGAACGGAGTGGGAAAAATAGCGTCACAAAGCGTAACTATCTGTGAAATGATAGGAGCATGATAAATTGGTGTTGGTAACCGACACCAATCGCATTGGGCCCCTAAAGAAGTCATAACTTTATCGTGTTTGCATTATTTCGCGGATGACTGATCGCGCGGATCTCCGTGCAAATGTGACATGAATATTTCATCGTTTCGAATCCACAAACAAAATAGCACGAAATGTTACCGCATAGAATGTGAGCGATGGTATAAATCTTCTCGTTTCAATCAACGTTCTTTATAAACTTCCTTTTTGAGCGCATAAATTCTTATCAAAAACATCAATGAAGTCGTTGCGTGATTATTTTACATTTTAATCAAATACATAATGTATTTTATTTTAATATATTTAAAGTAGATAACTGTCTACTTACAACAGGTGTTTACAAAGGATAATGTTGCGATACGGTTTCGCCCGAAGTCGTAATATTTTTTTAAACGTCACATTAAGTATAAACGCCAATCAAATTCTCGCAAACAACGTTATTGTGGGTCATTCTTCCCTAAATGGGAATCTTAGTAGGTTTTAATTTCAAGTCCTATTGTTTACTACGTCGAAGTTTTATTTCGCCACATATATTTGACATTTTTAGATCTAAGATTTCTCAAAAAAGGCTCTATCGAAATAAGAGTAATCAAAGTTACCGTGTGTAGGTAGGTACCAAATCCTTATATTTTTAACCAGTTTATAATATGAAAACCAGTGTCTGTCGTCAGCCCTAGTACGAATAAGTACATACGAGATAAGCTATGAGAGAGCATAAGTGCACACGTGGAAAATGTGAATGATTAAACTGAATGAGACTATGCAAGCAAAGTCGCGGGGAAACACTCGCACACAATTTAAATAACTATAAGAGCCAAAGGGCGAGACCGTTGCGATAGAAAAGCAATTTCTTTTCGATGACTGATAGAGTTCATGATCCGAAAGTGATTGATTATCGGACACGACTTATTTCACGGCCCAATAACTGATGTCTTATATTAGTTATTAGCTCAACAACGAGCTTATCTAAGAAAATTGTTTTTTAGAATGTGACATTTTCACATTTACTATATCCAAATGCGGCCTTATAATTTCTGTTGCCGACATCACAATTATTTATATATACATATATCACGCGATGACAGACGTCTTTAGGATTTGTCGTTTAACCATAAAGCTTTTGTCGGAAATCGTATCATACGATGACATCAATCTAGCGCCATCTATTGAGTTTAGTCGGAAAAAAGTAGTTTACTTAGCATGATCGATACAACGATGGCAGCACTTGTTTCCGTCGTTATAACGTTTCCTTTGACGAGAAAGTGAAAACACTGGGCAGTCTTGTACTGAGCGCCGACACGAACAGTTGTGTCTTGGCTATTGCGTTGCTGTATCGAACTTGCTGCGTTTCTCGATTGTAATCAGAAGCCATCCATGTAATCTTAAGTTATTTTGTGTCGATTTGTTTGTGCTACTGAAAAAAGGCGTCTGTATTAACTAACCGGATTATTATTTCGAGTACCTATGCCGCTTTGTATGAACCACCTGACAACGATTCCTCACAACCCACCGACGACATATATAAAAAAATAAATATACAAGTATTGCTCGTTTACAGGTATAATATTTATGTTACTAATGCGTGAAAATACAGCTCTTATGGTGTTGAAGTGACTTTAAGTGGTTTAAAAACTAGAAATGGTAAGTGAACTTACGATAGCAGATTATTCACCAAGGGGGTAAAGTGATGTCTTACGTCACGGGCGTCATCTTGAATCTCGAGCGTAACGAAAGATTCGAGAGTTAACTCCCGAGCGCAGCGAGGGAGTTTAGTGTTTACTCCCGAGCATAAGGAGGGAGTTAAAAGTATAATCCTGAGTGTAGCGAGGGATTTAAGCTCGCCCATGACGAAGACATCTTTATCCCCGAGGAAAATACTCTGCTTTTCACACTTCTTAGGAAGCAATAAAAAAAAAGAACTACAAAAAACTTATTTCATCTATATAATATATCCTTTGACTTTTCTGGCCGTAAATTGTTATTATTAACAATACCAGCGGCTTTACATCTAATGGACTCCGGTGTCAAATAAATTTCGTAACAGTTTTACGAAAACATTGTTTTTAATTTCTTGAAATACATAGACTTTTTTTTCTTTATTTATTTCTTTTTTTAGAAGCGCGCGCCTTTTTTTCATTCCATTCGTGCTAAAATTCTTGGCTGCGGTGCGGGACGGGCTAGTGTGATCATGCCTACGAACTCTTATTCGGAATTTAAATCACTATACCTCCCTAGGGGCGTAATGAAATTTCATACAACATTACGTCCCTTGAAATGCAAAGACTCACTTTAAGTCAGGTTTGCATGACGTGTAATTGAACATTGCCGAGTAGGTAGTGGGAAAAATATATATGCTGATAGCTATTACAATTTGATCAAAAACGGTATATAATCACAAATTTGTGCACATGAGTAGTGCTCACATAATTGTGCACTATAATATCCTGCGTATTTGGTTAATCTCGGCTAAGTTTCATCAAAAGGCTATGAAGACATTATTTATTTTATTATTAAAAAGTTAATTTGGAGATTACGTAATAACTCAGGATGATAAAGAATTTACGCATATTGTGAAATGTGCGATAGTTGCTTCCTCATTTGGTAATTTGCAATAATCCTTTGTGGTTCTACCTCTGGATGTTGTATTTGCCATTACAAGTTCAGTTTATAATGGAAAACTAATCAAATCGGCGCGAATGCTAGTTTCGCTTCAGATAGAGTTTAAAGGTCTGCGCCCACCACGCCGTACTATATCATGCTATGACCGTGCTATGGACGTACCAGGCATGGTAAATACATATAAATTGAGTTTTAACCTCATCGACGAACACTGCTCTGCAACTACGTGCGAGGTAGCTCAGCAGTGCGCGGTTGCGGAACGAAGCTGTAAAACGATGTGAAGGCAGAAATGTGCTAGGCGGCTAAGCGGAGAAATAATATGTAGCGGGCTCTTTTACGATGTCACAAAGTAATGTCATATGACGACCTAATTCATTGTAATATAGCAGATTTTCGAACGGATCGATCCTTACGTAGCACACATCTCATATAGGTAGCACAGATCCTTAGCACGGGAATCCGTCATTTTATCGCAATTAAATTCATCGATTTTTATCTCTCCGAAAACTATTTGCAGCCATTTTAATTCGGTAAAAAACAATTCCTCAAAACTCATTACATCGCAATATCTTTATGAAATGTTCGATCGATGAATCGTTGTTCTAGCAAATAAACTGGTTGCGAAAAGTTTTTGCGATGAATTGTTGATCGATAGAATGAGACTAAATTAATTCGTTATTATGTGAATTCAAAAAAATGTGTATTGTAAATCGTTGAATAGTTTTCTGCGAAATGGAATTCGTTGTTGTTAAATTCGGTGTATTGATAGACACCTTAGCACACATCTCTCGTTCGCTTGTTTCGTACGTACTAAAATCTCGCTCCGCTAAGCCACTCCCACCGAAACCGCGGAGCTGCGCTAAGCGAGGCTATGTAAATGAAGCGATTCTATTGGTTCTTAATAAACCCACTCCTTGCTACATATCTTCGCACATGGTGGATACGCAGCCTTACATTTTGAACTTTTTAACTTTGTCTTTAAGGTGTATGACCTTTCCGTGTGTGTATTTTGTTTTATTGCCTGATACGTTTATACCACGGCCATGGCATGGTACAGCGTAGGCGCGGATGTGAGTTTTGCTTTCAACGTAAAATAATAAGAATCGAATAATTAATTATGTGTTAAATTGGTTGATACATTCACTGTCTATGAGACTGACTACTATACCTAATAAATAATTTTTTTATGTCATTATTACGATGCCAGATGATTTATTTGTCAATATTAAGATAAATAGTGTTCTGTTATTTACTATGGCAGCCACTTATTTTGTTTACGTTTTGTCTGGATAAATAGTAGACATGTAATAATACATTATAATACTCAAGAACACTGTTAATTCACATTCTCGTATTTACTATGTTAGTCTAACATAGGTAAATCTTACGTATTATTACGAAATTCTATGTTAGTAGGATAGTAGGTAAGCTAGGTCTAGACATTATTGGCTACCAAACGACCGTCTTGGTGTAGTGGTTCGCGCCACGGACTACTAAACCAGGCGGTTGCGTGTTCGAATCCTGCATCAACTGTTTGTGTGTTGAGCACGAGTATTTGTACCTAAGTCATGGATGTTTATAAATGTATATAAGTATGTCTATCCGTTATCCTAGTCACCATAGCACAAGCTCACGCTTAGTTTGGGGCTAGGTAATTGGTGTGTTTGTTGAAACAATTTATTATTATTACTACTATCAAAGATTTCTAGAGCGCTTTCGCGAAAGAATCAGAAGCAGTTTTCTATCAAGAAAGGAATAGTATAATATAATGAAACTAATAGTAAACGGGTTGTTTGGTGCATCGTTTGCATTTAAATTCATTTTTTTTTTAAAAGTTAGGTTTTAAAATTTTTTTTAATTAAATTGAATTTAATACTGAATTCTGGGATTAAAAAAGAAAAAAATAATAATTTTAAAAATCTGTAAGGTAGCAAAATACCCCTCTTATCCGCCATTTCAATTTGGCAAACGATGCACCAAACATCCTGTATAATGAAAGTACTAGTATTTATTAGGATTACCTAGGAAATACTACTACTTTCATTAAATTCGTGAGCTAAGCAAAGGGCTCTATTAATTGCGTTAAATCAAAGATGAGCAGCGAAACAAGTAATTATGTAACTCGAAGTGGCTTGTAGAGTGGGAGTTCATAACACTAGTAACGTTAATGACATTGCAGGCTGTGAGCCCATTGCGCAATATAGCCAGGATTAGGGATGGCAAGTCAGACAGCAAAATTATATTAAATTTCGCTCACAAACATTATTGACTGTGTCATCCGGTGGGACTCGAACCTACGTCAGTAAAAAATGATTGCTTAAGTTACAAAAATAATTATAAGACAGCAAAATATTTAACAGGACTTGTGGTAAATCAAGTATTTTTTCTCTATTTATTATCATATAAAATATCTTTAAAAAATTAAGCCGGTTTTGACTAAAAAACCACTGAGCTTTATAAATATACTAAGCATTGAGTTTACGTCAGTCTATATAATAATAACATCATCATCATCCTCCTAGCGTTATCCCGGTTTGTGCACTCGCACACGAGGGCCCAAGGTCCGCTGACCATGATCCAGGATATGGCAGATCAGGTAATTACAGTGGAGCAATAATAAAATAAACAATTAAACTACCCAATCCTTGTTATACTTTTAAATATAAACGCATCTAGTTGCTGACAATTATGTCCTTTATTTTTTTAATATAATTTATTCGTTTTCTAAGTCTTAATAACAATACTCGTATGTATAGAATAAATAAAGGCAAAACATACTAATGAACTATTCCGTAGTACCCACTCAATGTCTTCTCACAGATTA
The DNA here is from genome assembly GCA_949316185.1 of Pyrausta nigrata. Classification (NCBI taxonomy): domain Eukaryota; kingdom Metazoa; phylum Arthropoda; class Insecta; order Lepidoptera; family Crambidae; genus Pyrausta; species Pyrausta nigrata. Next base: position 7,563,508 of record OX438945.1, on the reverse strand, counting down.
TAATAAAAAATGGTCTAGCGAATATCAGACGGTAATTCCGAAATAGACAAGGAATAACTGAAACTAGGTATGACTCGTTGGATTGACGTCACCCAATATTATCTGTGCTAGAATCTGCGGCGGAGTTGGCAACCCTATTCGAGATGGGCGTCCGTGAGAGGACACAGAAACGGCAATGTTTATAACTCCTTTATTGCGTGGCCGCATGTTGTAAATATTACTATTGTCTGTCTGCCACTATTTATAGTACCTAATATTTGCTGACGCTATAGGCTACACGTATATTTTGGTATTAGGAGTCAGTATGAAGTAATATTTTTTATCAAAATAAGATTTATTATATTTTTATAACTTAAGCAATTATTTTGCAACTTTTTACGAAATTAAATCATATTTAACTTACAAAAATAATCGACTGTGTCATCCGGTGGGGAACCCACGTCCCTTCGCTATCCGGGCGGGTGCTCTTACCAACTAAGCTACGGAGGACGTTAGTCAGTCGACGAATTTTTGCAAGTGCTTGCTACGCCAAATTCGTCGACTGACTAACGTCCTCCGTAGCTTAGTTGGTAAGAGCACTCGCTCGGAAAGCAAAGGGCCGTGGGTTCGAGTCCCACCGGATGACACAGTCGATTAATTTTTGTAAGTGAAATATGATTAAATTTCGTAAAAATAAGATTTATACCGGCACAGTCGCAGGTACCAATTTCAATGCTTCAAACATATGTAATTTAAGCTGGTTCACGCAGTATCAATCAAATTGATATAGATACACCATTTTTATTTTTCGGCTGCTTTTAATTTGAGAAAAGTGATATTTTCTTTATTCTATTTGGTAGGTATACAAACACACAAACTTTTTCATAATCGTTCACTATTGAGTACCTACAGTATATAAATCCTAGATTATGCGATTGATATAGCGGCAAATATTCGTGTGTCATAATAACAACGAGGATAAGTCGCAAGAAGTAGAAACGAAGAGCGGAATAAACGAAACGGTGAGCAGACAACAAAACTAATGAAAGGTACTTGATTAGATTAGACAGTACTTCGAAGAAATTCCGCAGTAAAGGAACAATTGGAAGGAACAAACTCGTAGTACATTGTTACTAAGATCACGAACTTGGCTTGGCTTAGTTTACGTGGCACAGTGGTTTACGTCGTCGTAAAATAATGGAGCACTCCCACTGTACTAAATTGGTAGGGCAGGTAAGAAAAAGTAAATAAATACGGATAGTGAACCAGTAACAAATGTTAATGAACCATAGAGCCAAGATACTGGCGCAGATAAAAGCTTTTTTTCGTTACTAGTCGTACACAGTTTTCATAGACTAACATACACTAAAAACAAATATTGGTTAACAGTAACCAAAATTTGGCTACTAGTAGGTCGTAATCTAGTGACTTGGGAACTTCTGGTTATCAGATACCAGAAGATTTTTTATATTAAACAAAAATTGTCTTCCCTACAACAAAACCTTCAACTAACAAAACTAGTTTGGTTGATCCTTTTTTTCAGTGTAAAGTCAACACAAGAAACAATTTACTTATGATATCAAATGAGCTCTTCCATGTAGTTTAAGACTTATTGTCCGACCCAGAGTAAGTACAGAGTTTGATTTCCAATTGATACTTAGCTACTTGCATATAAAAACAGTTTAAATACTAATTTGTAGCGGTCGAGTCGATTTCAATAAAGGCTGTTATCTAAAATCCCGAAAAACGAGCGTAAAGTTTACATTTGAAAATAACTTTTTTCAGCTAGACGTGACTTATTATTGGTATAATAACTTTTATACACCTGTCTATCGAGTTTGATACCAGAATAAAGGAGGTAAAATGGTTTTGTTAATGCCAGCCTGTTTAAGCTCTATGTGACGTACTTATGTCTGTGGTTAAAGTAACAGTGCAACGGAGGTTAAGTACTATTACTAAGTATTCTTAACCAAAGTGAATGTATTCGGTTGATACACCAGCAAATAAAACTTGAGTTACCCGCATGAACGTCAATCTAAATGAAGCAGCGGGCTCAAATTTACAAGTGAGACGTAATTTGCACTACAGTTTAAATAGAATATAGTCGTCTGGTTAAACCTTATTTTTATGTGACTCTGTTACTAAGATTCACGCAAAACGACTGAAACAAAGCATTTTCAGTTCTCATGGACTGAAAAAGAGCGATTTGTTAAGGTACAAAAAAATAAGCTCTAATAATTCATGCAGGTGCTTGGGTTAAGACCTTACTTCAGAACCAGTTGGTATTCAGATCTATACTATAGTAGCTTAAAAAGTTGTCATACTGTTGTTCAAATACTTTGCTTATTTCTTATCCAGGTTACGACGTCCACAGTATGTTTTGTGCTTCATATACCAACTTACATTGCGGTATTCGATTTTAATTGGTTACGTTGCCGTGACGTCATTAATCACAGCAGAAATGCCGTCTTAGCTATATTATAGACGCCGTTTTACGAAAAAATCCAGTAACGATTTATTGACACAAACATTATGTTGACTGTATTAAAAAAACGTTATCAATGGAAATGCGTTTATTTATTTTCATTGCGCAGTAAGGTTTTACAAAGGACACGGAATACATTGTTATTTCAAATGAATGATACACATTTTCGTATTCCCTGTACGTTCGATGCGTAAGATAATATTGATTGTGGATATTTTCATTCTTCAATTTAAAAAAAACTGAGACGCAAAAATATGATACCTTGATCTAAAGAGTTTCTTAAGAAAAGGTGATGTGAAAAACGTTGAGCGAAAATTTAATGAAAGTATCTCGAACGGATCAAAGAGTTGCCGTCCATTCAGTTTTTACTTTTGAACGACAGATAGTTAGGAAGAGTAGAGGAGCTATTGTTGTTCACACAATCAAATACAAGTCACATTTTTGATCTTCCTAAGAAGTTGAACCTGTAGTTGAATATTGTGCATTAGCTTGATTACTTTTTGAACTAGCTACTGGAAATATTAGATTTTTTAATCACAAGTAATATTATCCTTCCCGGTCCTCATAAGGTTGTTCTTTTCACTTCAGCTAGTTTTAGTTTAGATTCACGGTGCAATGGGTAGTTTACACTATACAGGCTGGAAAAAATCTATGGGCCCTGAAGGGGACACAAACATTATCTAATACTACCTTTAATCCTTTAGTTAGCTCATATTACTGAAAGGAAACATTCTTTTAATTAAAAAAAAAAAACTTCATTCAAGACTTATTTTTTAGACTATTCTGAACAATAATCCTAACGATTCTTATTAGAAAACGAACCTTTATTTTTTAAAATTTTAGTTATGTATTTCAATTCCCTGGCAAGATTAGCTAATTTCGGAAATCTTTGGATACGAGTCGGACTCGCGCACGTTGGGTTCCGTACCATTAGCTTACAACATTAGACAGTATAGGCAAAAAAAAACATGTTTGTATGGCCCCCCTTAAATATATTTATTTTATTTTTATTTAATTATTTATTTCCAAAATGAAATACAACATAATATTCTGTGAATATTTTAAGCGTCTGCCTGGTGCAATTATAAATATCGAGCAAAAAATAGCAAAAAAAAAAACGTTTGTTGTATACGCCCACTTTAATATTATTATTTTAATTTGATTATTTATTTTAATAGATCAATTTAAAATTCTGTGAATATTTCAAGCGTCTACGTGTTGCCATTATTGATAGAGAGCAAAAAACGCAAAAAAAATAATTGTTCTATGGGAGTCCCCCTTAAATATTTATTTTATTCTGTTTTTGCCGTAAAAAATAAGAGATGTTTCCTTTCAGTAAAATCCCATAGATTTTTCCACCCTGTATATTAGAGTATATACCGGTGCGTAGTTGTCGTTGCAGAAATCTACAATGCAGTTTTCTGGTATCGGTCAGGCCTGCCTAACTTGAAAGGTTTCATATTTGCGATACCAATTTCCAATTAGCATTAGCATGTGAAAACTAGTAATACCTAAATAAAATACATGTAGTGCTAAACGCGCGATAAATGCTTGTCATGTGAACTTAGCCTCTAAACAAAGAAAATAATTTAAATGCCCTTTGCAATCAAAAACGATTCCTTATTACTCATTCGTATATTTACAAATATAAACGATAGCAAATATCCACACGAAAATACACGCGTGATATTTCGTTAAAAACTGTGTCAAAGCAAAATTGGCCCATTCCACTCGTATCGGCGTGTAACCGATGTACAGTCACTAGCAGATCAGACTGTACATTTTCAATGCAAAATCGTCTCTATTACAACTACATAAGCTACCCAGTGTTAAGCTTGATGTGCTTATAAATGCCGTAAAGAGGGTTGAAAAATGTGAACTGTGCAGCTGAACGAATGCCAACTGGACACGCTTGGTCAAAACATGTTCGAAAATCCGATGCTGTGGCTAAACAAACCGCTTTTTAATGAATGAGTTAATTAATGGACCCCACAAAGGAATGTGGTTTATTAAAAATATAAGTTGATAAAAAATCTGGTCGAGACAAGTTGGTAATAAAATATATAAAAAACATTTCGAGTACTTTTCCCACTACCAACGCAAATCATGCATTATCTACGAATTCGTTGCCCTTTTGACTACTTACTTACTGTGGGCCCGTAGACAAGTCTAAAAGGAAGTTAGCTATCGCTAACAAATGTATGAAACTGACATAAGCCTTTGAAATATCATGTAACTTGTGCATATATTACATTGGCGATAGCGAAGTCCGCTGTAGGAAGATTACATCTTGACTTGATGGATGGGTACACGACTGAGAATCATCGTCGTGAAAGGTTGTAGTATATAAAAAAAACAAAAACCGACTTCACGCGTGTATTTTCGTGTGTTTTGTTAGCATTCTATACAGTACCTGACAAAACATCTGGTGTTTTAATTACTAAACTCCTAATTTTTAAGGAGTTTTACCATCAGCTCAGCTCCACATAATGTTGACTATCAGACGTAACAACATGTCCACATTAAGATACTAGTACGAAAACAATACACGTGCCTTTAAAATTTGAGGGTTTCCCTCGATTACACCAAGATCCCATCATCAGATCTCGACTGTGCCACAATGGTACCAACTAGAAGGTATAACGTCTAGGTAAACCCTTTTTATTTTAAATCGGTCCACAACTGACTGAGATATGCGGTAACATAGCCACAAAAAAAAACATACAGTCGAAATGATAACCTCCTCCTTTTTTGAAGTCGGTTAAAAATAAGGATCCGTAGGTTTATGCTGGTCAATAGATTAATTTAGTCGTTATTGTAAGCATCAGTATCAAATTGTATTGAGTATCTGAAGAATACGTTCTACCCCTGAAGTATGGGTTTTAATTACAGAATTTAAACCAAACGTGCCTATAGCTTTGGAAATAAGATGTCCCATTTTTAACAGCAGCAGCGTTACGAAAAACAACTGCTTAGACACTGCTAAACCTATATTGAGAGTTACAGTCCTTGCAACGAACCATTAGCCCCACAATATGGCTGACGGGCACAGTTCCTTAATACATCATCCTCCCGCAATGACGTCACGTTGCCAACGATCTCCGCGGCGAGTGGAGTCGTTAAAACAATAGTAATTAACTCCCTAATTTATGACTCGTTACGAGTCGACGTTAATTCTATCTTACAAGACAATGACAAGCGATTCCATTGTGCGATTATATTAGTGACTATTTGAAAAGCATTGGTTTGCTCTGATTTGGTTTTATTTATCTTTTCATGGCAATTGATAAGTGTTAATTAAAAACTTGCCTTGGCACTAATGCCTTCCCGTACGAAGAGTTATGTTTTGTGATAGTATCACTAAGCTTTTAAAACATTTTACTTATTTTTTAAGGTCATTCCTATGCATAACTTGTCGAAACTGTCGAAGTTATGATTGACTGACAACAACTTAGAATCAAGCTGTTTAAATACACTTTGGATACAACTCTGTTTATAATATAGTTTAAAACACAACAAGTGCATTAGGAGGGATGAAGCAGCTAATGAATAAATTTATAATTTCAGCTTAAAAGCCGTTCTATACTCTGCCTAACATATTAACGTAACAAAGCCAGACAAACGTCAACAGTCTGCAATAGTCTTATCGTGCACCCGATCGGCATAACACAAAGATAAATAAAGACAAATCGTCGAACAAGTTTATGTTAATCCCGTAAAGGGTCGACTGAGATAAACTCCTCAGGGATTACAGTGTCGTAACTCGGCTTAGAACGGACACTCTTGACACTATCTGCCACAGTACTCCACGGATTACCACTAGATTAGTATTACTGTATGTGAGAATGGAACTAATTGATACTTCGTTGGTCTACGAGGCCACTTCGCTAAGTGAATAATGACCCAGAGTGAGAGATTAGATTAGCTAATAATAATGAAAACTGTTTGAATTATACACTTCTGGACACATCTATTGGCCCACCTTGTATTTTCAGTTTCGTTTGGTCCTAGCTAAAATTTTATATTAGGTCGAGCAAAAAGTTTTTATGCAGTTTTGAACCTGGCACATTCCCAATTTTATTCAATAGTCTTTTTTTGAATTTCGAACACAGAATTTAAAGAAACAAAAGACAATTTGGAGCCTGTTTGTTGATATCAAATAATCGAATACTAAAAAAACTTGGTTTTATTGGTTTACTTGGATTTAATTCTTGAAAAAGTGATTGATATCTTTGGTTTAGCAACAAACATTACTTATTCTTAACATTAAGGTGAGGTTCTATCAATAATCTATGGATACTTCACCTGAAGTCGCCGCCCAAGCTGTGGCACTTATTCAGGCCGGACACAGCCAAAGAAACGTGAGTGCTCAACTTAATTTAAGTCGATCTGCGGTCCGAAATGTTTATCGGAGGTACCTAGAGACTGGCGGCTTTGTTCGTCGCCAAGGAAGGCCACGATCTCGGGTCACAACTGAAAGGCAGGATCGATTCATCGTGACGACCAGCTTGAGAAATTGTCACCTTACTTCCATTGAGATACAAAACCAACTTCGCGACTTCCACGGAGTATCTGTGAGCGCTCGAACTGTTCGGAGAAGGTTAAAAAAATGCGATATGGTACCACACAAGCCAGCTAATGGGCCCAAACTAACGCGAGCCCACCGAACAGCGCGCCGTCATTTCGCACGCAGTCATTTAAATTGGACACAGCAAGATTGGAGCCGTGTACTCTTTTCTGATGAGTCTAAAATTGTGTTTCATGGCAATAATGGAAGGAAGAAGGTCTACCGACGTAAGGGAGAGCGTTTCGCACAATGCTGCTTTGAAGAGAGGGTTGCTTATGGCGGTGGCTCATGGGCTGTCTGGGGCGGTATATCCGCGAGCGGCAAAACTCAACTTGAGGTTATTACAGGACCACGGCTGCCAACATTAAATGCTAAAAGGTACATTCGTGAGTGCTTAGAACCTCACGTAATACCATTCGCGGACTATGTGGGCCCAAATTTCATTTTTATGCATGATAATGCAAGAGCCCATGCGGCCGGCATCGTCAGGGAATATCTTCGGGATGTGAACATCACAGTTATGGACTGGCCAGCCGAAAGCCTAGACATGAACCCCATTGAGCACATGTGGAACGAGCTAAAAAGACGTGTTAGGGCTCGTCAGCCAGTTACCCAGACGATGCAGGAGTTGAAAACTGCCATAGAAGAGGAATGGGAGATGATCCCTCAAAATTTCATAGAGCGGTTGATAAACTTTATGCCTAATCGTATGAGAGCTGTGGTAGATGCCCATGGAGGCAACACGCGTTATTAAATTAAACCTTTATTTGATAAAACATGTTTTTTATTCAAAAATCAATTGCCTTTAACAAGGCGCATATCCGACTTGTTAGGCGTAGCTCCATGTCGTATGGTATTCTGAATTCAAATTTAAAACAATACGATCGAAAAAGATGGTATTAAAAATTAAAAAACCCCCGACACAAAATAATAGATGCACATAAAAATCCTAAAACAAGGTTTTATAACTATGGAATTATAGCTAGATCAATACAGTTGGTTTAAATGGAAACCCTATAAAAAGCAAAAAAAAAACTTAAATTTTGACCCGACGTAAGTACACAATTTTTAATACTAATGTTGTCGCGACGGGGGACCGCATTAATATTAGACTAACTTTGTGTTAAAGTATATAGTTACGCAACATATTATTATAAAGTTTTTGTATAAGCCCTCTATCCATTTATTTAAATAGCTTTGCTTCCCGATCGCGACTCGCGCGAATTTTGGTGGACGCGCGCAAGGTCTAATAAGGGAGTTTAAAAAAATATGTAATCCGCCATTTAGTTACGGCGGCCATCTTGTATTTGAAATTTGTCATAGTGTATAGTATTTTACTAGTCAAGCCCTTTCATTTGATACTCATATTGAAGGAGTTTAAAAAAAAATATGTAATCCACCATTTTGTTACGGCGGCCATCTTGGATTTGAAATTTGTCATAGTGTATAGCATTCTACTAGTCAGGCCCTTTTATTTGATACCCTTATTGAAGGAGTTTAAAAAAATATGTTATCCGCCATTTTGTTACGGCGGCCATCTTGGATTTGAAATTTATTATAGTGTATAGTATTCTACTAGTCAAGCCCTTTTATTTGATACCCATATTGAAGGAGTTTAAAAAATATTATGTTATACGCCATTTTGTTACGGCGGCCATCTTGGACCGATTTTCATCAAACATAGCTAAGAACACTCCCGACTAATTAACCAATCAAACAAAAAAAAAACTAAATCAAAATCGGTTTATCCGTTTGGGAGCTACGATGCCACAGACAGACACACACACAGACACGTCAAACTTATAACACCCCGTCGTTTTTGCGTCGGGGGTTAAAAATGTATTAGGTTTAAAACTGCATCAACAGTTTTTGTTCAATCTAGCAATCATATTTCGGTAGGGGCCATCGAAACCTAAACTCTAAGGTGGGCCTGGGCTATCGAGCTTTGCATGGTTACTACTATTTAACTAAAAAAACTTAGCTTTGTAATTCATAAGTCTTTTTAAAAAAATAAAAAAGGTATAAACTTGAATAAATACAAAAAAAAACAAAAGGAAAAAAAAAATCGCTACCGAGCGAGATCCGAACCCATGTCTTTAACATTTCTTCAGTCCGACGTCTTACTCTTACGCACTCCGCCACGGCGCTCATGGGCACAGCAACGAAATTAGCGACCTTAACCTGCGTCGAACAATGAGGTAGAAAAACGCACGAAAACTTGAAAACACGCGTTTTCCCAGATATAAGACTAATCTACATAGATTTTTCACCCCTGATAATCCCCACATAGTAAATTTCAGAGAAATCCTTAGAGCCGTTTCCGTGATCACAAATATATATAAATAAATAAATATACAAGAATTGCTCGTTTATATGGGAAATCTTTTGAACTTTACCATCAACGTTACAAATCCAGCTTGAAATGTAATCCAAACACATTTTACAAACTTTACATTTAAGATTAGATAGATAGATTATAGATAGATTCAATTCTTCCGTAGAATTAAATGCGGAATTCTCTCATTATTTCATTATCAATTTGTTTTGCACGTTAAGCTGCTGCTAGCCGGATTATGTTCCGCCTCCCCGCTTGCACTGCTATTATGCGGAGTGTAAAAAATAAATAAAATATGTGCATTTTAAGGTTACTCTGACAGAAAGCCGGCAGGAATGAGGCGAGCCAAAGAGCGAGCTCGCGACTTTTGCCGTTGAATAATTCATATAATCCTTTCTATATCGCCGTCTTAAAGTAAGGTGTTTTTGTCATTATGCTTGTATTGGTCATGTGGTGCGAGATTACCGGGACATTCAAGTACCGTGCTAAGTGTTACGAAAGAAGCTGAAATTGATACTTATTGGCTAGGTGACCCTAAATTGTGACAAATGAACAAGAGTAAAAATAAATAAATAACGTTAAATTGCTTTAACATAAGTAATTGACTTAAGCCCCAAACTATGCTTGTGATATGGCGACTTGGATAACACGGAAATACATAATTATAAACGGTTATACACATCCATAACTTAGGTACAAATGCTCGTGCTCATCACAGAAATATTTTCAAAAATACAAGCAGGCATGCAGCATGCAAGTAAACTCGTAATATCCAAACTGGCACGCAACATACAAGTAGGCATGCAGCAGGCAAGCAGGCATGCAGCATGCAAGCAGGTATTTAGTATGCTTACGAGCCGCTCTTCTCCAGCGCTGCGGTAAGTCCAGTCGTTCCGCCATACTGTAACAAATATTTACCACCCATACTCGCTTGCGCAGCTTCGGCTTGCTGACCACCCTTTGCTTTACAGGTGCCAGATCTTTGTTACAGGGACGAGGATGCACTCCCTGCGCGCCTCCGGCTTTTTAATTACACTCTAATAATGTCCTCCTAGCTGAATTTCGGCTACAGTGGCCTGTCTCAATAGAGATTAGCCAACTGCGCGGGACATATTATACTACACAAGTGTGTGCGCAATACACAGATTCACATTCTGTTCCTTCACTCTCATAATTCGGTGAGACGGCAGCCCGGCATGACCATAGAGAGATCAGGCGCAGGACCAACGGCTTAACGTGCTTTCCGAGGCACAGGGATGTTAACACCACCGACTTGACTCCGGAGCTGTTTCTGAGTTATTTTAAGACAGAAAAACCCACTCTTGGCCCGACCTGGGATTCGAACCCGGGACCTCGTGGATAGTACCCAAGGTGCTGACCACTTTTTTTTTTTACCGTCAGGAAAATGCGGTGCATCCGCCAGCGGAGATGGTGGAGGGGTTATGTGGGGCTCCAACCCACTAAAAAAACCTGACGGTGTCCTCCGGTGCTGTTGTCGGTGCGAGTGCATGGGTTTCAGCCGACGCTATGCCACCACGCACTCGTTCCCAGCTGCGGCCCACGAATATGACAGGGCCCCGCCCGGCTTCGAGGAGGGGAGAGCAGCCCCCTCCTCGGTACAAGCAACGACGCGCGGGAACACACACGCGCCGCTGCGACCCCGTGTGGGCGTATCGGTACCCCGCACCGAGTACACCCGGGGTCCTTCAGGAGGTGCTGACCACTAGACCAACGAGGCAGTCAATTACACTCTAGCATTGGGGAGAATAGTACCACGGCGAGTTGGGTTTCCCAAAATTGAGTAGATTAAAAGACCGGATCATTTAAACTGTCTGATATTGATGTTATGATATACAAAACATCAATGAAAAGCAAATGGAAAAGCAATGATTTTGATAATCAGATAAATGATTTTCTGGAAAATGAAAAATCGGTACAACTAATTAGCTAACTATTAATTTAGACTTTACAGCTAATTTATAGTCTTATAATATCATAAAATAAATCAATAATCAAATAAATACTTTGTGATTACAAACAATACCTTAGTATCCCTGCCCTGTGACCACGAACGCTGTAAAGTGTTCGAAACGTCAGGTTTTAAACAAAATGTAAATAAATCGCAAAGTAATCCGTAAATGTGTTTCAATAAAAATAACTCGATCTATTTATTTAAAACTTTGACTTTGCCGTTATCGACCAATTAGTAGAATTCAAACAGCAAGATAGGATAAGTTTCGAAAGTAAGAAGGTTACCATACTTATTCCAGGAATAGAAGTAAAAAGACTAGTAAAATTTTATGATTTGCGTTGTGTGTAGGTGGTTCAATTGAAATGGCTGACGGAATATATTCAAAAGTAGAAACTGAAATAGCAGTGACTATAAAGTGGAATAAATAAGTAATTCCTTAGAAGAGGATTGTTAAAAATATTCTTCAACGCACGTACTGTAAAAATTTAGACTACATGTTTGCCAATTTGACTTGCCGATACGCTTGCGACAAGCTGTGTACATTATTTTCAATACGTCGTCGCACACGTGAAGCGAGTGGAGGCCACTCGCGACTCGGTGTTCGCGACACGCCACCGGTGGCGGCTACTCGCCATTTTGACAAAACATCTGTCGAAGGAGCTAGCAGACGAATATCAATTGTAGCGGCCAGCGACCACATTCGTCTGCACGGGACCAAAGAACGTGGCGCGTGACAGCCACTGGTGCCGCTGTGGCGTTGGTCGGTGGCCTATCTGTGCGGAGCCTAAATGTAAATGCAATATTACTACAGCAATAACGAGGTTCTGAACAAAATAAACACGATACTCCGGATTTACCGTTTATGTTTCCGAGTAAATACGATATATTAAATAACAATATTACCGACCAGTTAAACATGATAAATAGGCATTGGAATTTATCCATACGGTAGGTACATCCAAGTAATACTGCGGCGTTAACAATCCATTGATTGTTATCCTAGTATCATCAGTACAATACATTACCTACTTAGGCTGGAGTTCACCAACACATGTTTAGTTATTAATCAGCCGATAAAGTAATATTTGACATATTTTGTATGCAAATTCTGTAAAATTAACCATCAATCGATGTTCACCGGGAGGGAAAACAACGTGAGGAAACCTGCACATTCAGGCGACTGAATGCGTAACTATGATCCAAACTGGTCAGGTTCCCCTGTTGACAGGGTCACGGAGGTCCGATGGCAGTCGCTCCACTGTAATTACCTGATCTGCCAAATCCTGGATCATGGTCAAAAGTGGACCGTGGGCCTTCGCGTGCGAGTGCTTAACCGGGATAACGATAGGAGGATGATGAATTCATGTTCACCAGCTGTTTTTCAGTTTTTGAACTCGGGTCTTACAATTGCAAGGTGATATTGTGACAACTAATAGGTCCTATTAACTATTAAATTTTTCAAGTTAAGGTCGGCACAATCTTTTTTTTAACTATAATCAAAGGCATAAACTGGCAAATTATATACGAGAATTTGTCGGTTATAGTTACGATTAAAGAATAGTGGTGTAAACCTGACTGAGGTGACCCCTATAACTGAGAGTTACAAACCACCATATTGTGTGGATTTTCTAACCTTAGATTACGTGAATTTTCTTGCATTACAACTTTAAAAACAACATGTTTGCCATGGTTTTGCGCATAACTTTTTCTGATGCAATAAGGGAAAGTCGTTATAAAAAGCATGGATAGAACATACCGGTTCAATGCTAAAATATGGCGAATGTAGAGCAATTCCACTTGGTTGTACATGATAGCACAGTTTTGCGGTCAGCCACTGTATTAAAAGGAAATTAGAGAAATGCAGGGACGTATAATTATGTGCCACGGAAAATTAAAGACGACACAGACTTTCGATTTCAAAACGAGTGGCAAAAATGCCCTGTTTCAAAAAATAACATAGTTTAAAGTATCATTAAGTGATCAAATTTAATTATACAAACAATATTTAGGTACTAACTTAAATATTGTTAGTGTTATTATTTTTTATTTTGATGCCAACTACCTAAGCAATATCATTCTGATTCTGTTCTTGGTATATCAAGTTTGTGTGTGTGCTAACTAAGTTTATAGGTTTTGAGAAAAGAAAATGAAGTCATCATAAACCAAGCGTGGTCCCGGTTGCGTCTTTTGGAGCCCGGGGTCCGCTTTTCTATTCTTATGCCTCCAATTCGGACGGTCTTCTAATACGTACCATATTAGGTTGATTTTGAAAGTTTCAAAATCAACCTACGGGTTTCAAATTGAAACCCCATGAAATCTCTGGTGTTTAGTACTGGTGAACTTTAAACTAAAATTTTTGACGTTTGGTTTAAAATTCCCAATTTAAATTAGTGTTTAAAGCTTGAAGAATGTGGGAGAATGTTGTTTCTCAATCCTTCTTTTGTTTTTACATTTTTGGTTTTGGCGGGAAAACTCTAGTCATTCAGCCATGGAAAACTTAAATTGCGTGTCGATTTCCATTAAGCCCATCACGGCACCGATTCTGCATAAACTGCTCGATGAAATAACGATGTGTACAGGACAGACACATCGTCCCGGAAATTTTGATTTAAAAAACGAGGCACGCGGCTTACTGAAGGAAGAAGTAAGTAAATAACGAAGAATTGAATGCGATTCTAGAAGCAGATTCATCTCAAACATACTTCCGAGGCAGGACCCGCCTTCAAGTACCAATAATTGTATATTTGCATCAAATAGGTTAAGTGAAAAAAACAGACAGTGGGTACCGTACGAATTGTGGATAAATATTCTAAGTACCTAATATGTACAAAGACTTTAGGTCACACGGCCGCAATTCAAACTATACATGTTGACTTTAAGACCGCTTCTATGCCCTAAAAAAAGCGGTTTTCCTAGTTCAAATGTATGACTTGAAGTGAACAACTAAACTATCACCAATGCTGCGCCTCTATTCTCTTAGACCCGAGTTCACCAATTTTGAAACAGCCGGCAAACCTAAGTTGACTGTTCATTTGACACAATTCCCATACAAAAAATGTGAAATGAAATTATAACCGTTTAAAAATTAAACAGGTGGTAGTAAAATAATTTCACTTAATTCTCGATATCATTGCAGACAAGACAAGATGCAATCTATTTTGCAGCAAACTTTTGCCAATGAAATGACAAAACATGTACACGTAATGTAAAAGTCACACACACGTTTCGATGGCATATGTCAGTTTCATAATTTTGTTAGCAACAGCGAACATCACTGTAGAATAGATTGCATCTTGTCGTAGGGCCCAGGTTTATTTGATTTGTTTTTTTTTAGCTAGTGCTTGACATAAGTAAGTCTACTACGAGATTACTTTATTTTAATTGCAGAGAGTTCAAAATTTAATAAAAACTATGCCTTAGACTGGATGAGTTTTTGCGCTTCTAAACCATTAGTTCTTCCTTAATCATAGCGCTCGCGTCACTAGTTTATTACAAAGAAAGAGTTTTGAACGGGAAAAGGTCTTCCTAGAACTTTTGCCAAAGTGCCAATCAGCAAGCTTTCTAGATGTTGGTATCATTGTTTGTTTGAATTTATCCCGAGGTAGATGGATACCTCGGAAATGACCCAGTATTATTAGAGATTACGACGTATAATTTTTAACAGTGTAACACTTTGAGTTAAGTTATTTGATCTAATATTTTGGCACTCGGCTGCTTCAGTTTGTAGGTGGCAATTACTTCAATAGAAACGGAAGTTGCTTCTGACGTGAATTTATTTTACACTGAAATCTCAAGACATTTAAATCTAGCCTAAGTTTTTTCTTTGTCTTCGAACAATTCTTAACTCGTTCTTCCTGACTAACCGCAAAAAGTGGATAGTAGAATTTAACTTCCTTTATGTTTTTTTTTAAATGGCCACTTACTTTGATTAGTTTGAAGATTTTTGTGTTTATTTTTGGGGCATCATAACAAATATGTAGAGCAAAACTTAAGTAAATGTAATGTAATGTCCTCCTATCCGTATTTCGACTACAGCGGCCAATCTCAACAGAGATAAGCCAACTACGCAAGAGATATTATAGTGCACAAGTGTTTACGCAATAAACAGGTGCACTCTCTGTTCCTTAGCTCTCATAATTCGGTAAGACGGCAGTCCGATATGACCGTAGAGAGATCAGGCGCAGGACCAACGGCTTAACGTGCTTTCCGAGGCACGGGGGCGTTAACACCACCAACTTCCTGACTCCGGAGCTCTGTCTGAGTTATTTTAAGACAGAAAAACCCAAACACTTTCGGCCCGACCCAGGATTCGAACCCGGGACCTCGTGGATAGTACCCAGCGTGCTGACCACTAGACCAACGTGGCAGTCAAAGTCAAAACTTAAGTAAGGTGAGATTGAAAACAAACAAATGCTTGCAAATCTATCCATGGATCTGCGCAATCTATTCTGAACTCAAAATAAATCCGTCATATGTAAATAAGCACTCTCGACGCGTAATTCTTCAATCATCAACAACAACAGTACACGTATCGAAAACAAAACAAGCGAGATGAATTACATGGCGCAAAATATATTCCTTAGGACAACTCCGCAAACAAAACTGTGGAAATCGCTCCGATATCTTTGAGGCAAAAACAAACGGAGCATGGGGCGGGAGTTGTCACGGAGCCGCGTAGTCAGCGAGAAATGGAGTAACCCATTTTAAACTAGAATGAATTGCACGTCGTGGACTGCAGGTTCGCTGGAATGCTGCCCACTGACAGCGCGGGACACACTGCCAGGAGCAAGAGTTAGCGGGAACCGTGGAGGCGTTAAAGAATTCATGATTTTGAGGCCATGTTCATAGTTTTTTACAGAAACAATTCGGGAAGTTCTATTTATTTGAATTGGGTTTGCTCTTGAATCTAGACTAAGCCAGACGTGTTATAAACAGAGTCAACGGTGGAGTGAGCTCATCCAAAAGGTTCTTCCGGCACTTTAAGTCGCCGACGGAACACAGCAAGCCGCTTGGCACCGGGCTCCGTTAGGAGGGTGGTAGCTGTCCCTAATGGAGCGTACCACCGTCAATAGTGCAAAATTTTCACCAGTTCTTTTTAGCCTAAACAGTGCTTCAACTTATCTTATCTGTGGCTATCTCTATCTTCTGAGCTTAGAGCTCCTGGACACAAAACATAAACTGTTAGCTAGCCGTGGCGGCAGTGTATCCTCAGAAGCGCCAGCGGACACGCCCCGGTAACTGGGCACAAACTACCACACCAATATTGACTTTTACTCCTTAAAACTTCCTCATTCCGCCTCTAATTAATATTTTTTACATCGCCGTTTGTCTTTTAAATTGGAATATACGCAAACCGATTGCGATATGGAAACTTTTAATAGCTTTCCGGTTACAAATGACACCATTCGGGAAATTGTGATCCAATATTTTTTTACATTGTTGAAATAACAGATGGAATGTTCGGACTTAAATCAATTGAAGAAGCAATAGCAAAATATTTAGTCATGTTGGTTTAATAACTTGTATTTACCCCTAAAATTAAAGCACACTATCTTAGTGTAGGTTCCTCAATTCCTCAAATGCTTTTGGCATGGCTTTTATATCAGATCGACGTTAAAGTTTCAAAAATTTGCGTGATTTTTGCAGCATTTTGTATATTGCTATAATGCACCTCAAAATGCCTAATCTGCCATTGAATTCCTCGTAAACCCCTGATTATTTTTCAAAAATATTTTTTGTGTGTATTCTTTCAAATATTTATATACTAGTAAACACAAAATAAGGGCCACTTATTTATTTCGACATCTGGAGCGATTTTAATAATTTCTAACTGATGTTAAGTACTTACATTTTTTGTGGTGTTACCTTAAGTGTTAACGAACATCGTGAGAGTTTACAGCTTGCATAGTTTTTGAAGTGGGTGACAGTTTGTAAATTTTTTTGTAACCACTTGAATTTACCCAACTTTTTAAACGAAGTTTTAGGTCATTCCAACTGTGAATTTGTGCGCGAGCAGTTAAATTTTGCTAAGTTTGAGTGTCAATAAACATTTTTAAAGAGCAATGCCGAAAAATCGTAGACATATGGACGTGCAAACCGCAACTAGAGCCATAACATTGATACAAGAAGGGCATTCGCAGCGTTCTGTAGCTCTGCAGCTGGGATTTTCACAAAGAGTTATCCAGAATGCTTGGAATCGATTCCAAGAGACTGGAAGTGTAACCAGAAGACGGGGATCTGAAAGAATTCGAGCAACCACAACACAAGAAGATCGCTACATACGCTTAACTGCGCGCAGAGAGCGATTCGTCACCGCTCGCTCCATACAAAATCGCTTGCGCCAGGCGACGGGTACTCGTGTTAGCGACCAAACGATTAGGAATCGGTTACACGAGGACCAACAATTTTCTAGGAGACGTGTAGTGCGAATTCCGTTGACAAGTGCGCATCGTGCGAACCGTTTATCTTTCGCAAGACAACACCAGGACTGGGTCACAAATGATTGGAGCACAGTATTGTTCACTGATGAGTGCAAAGTAATTTTTTTTAGTGACGATCGTCGCATTAGAGTTTGGAGACGAGAGGGTGAGTGATTTTCGAATGCCTGCATCCATGAAAGTGACAGATTTGGGGGTCCCAATGTAATGGTGTGGGGCGGAATCTCGATGTCCGGTCGAACCCAGCTCGCAGTTCTCAATGAAGGTACGGTAACGGCTCAACGATACATTGAACAGGTCATAAGACCCCATGTGGTGCCATTTGCACAAAGATTTGGTGCAGGATTTAAATTAATGCACGACAATGCTCGCGCTCATACAGCAAGAGCCACCCGAGAAGCCCTAGAGGAATCTGGTAAACAGGTTTTGCCGTGGCCCGCCAACAGTCCGGACCTTAACCCAATCGAGCACATGTGGGATTTATTAAAACGAAGAGTCCGGAACACAAACCAACCTGTGCATAACGAAAGACAGCTCATTAATGTGCTGAAAACAAGCTGGAAACAAATTGCACAAGAAACAGTTCGCCACTTGGTAGAGAGTATGCCCTCTAGGCTTCGAGAATGCATTCACAAAAGAGGTACTAAAAAAGTGAAAAAATGAAAAAAAAAGATTGTTTCAAATTTTTTTTTTTTCATGTAGTGTATTTTTAGCCAAAATTCCTTTTTTTCACAAAAATCTAACATTTGAAAATTTTCAAATTTATCTTATATCAATAAATTAAGTCGAGTAATTTATCAACCCCTAAATATATTACATTTATTGGAAAACTAAAAAAACGTGGTGGCCCCTATTTTGTTTCGACTAGTATATATTTCATCCGAACATTTTGTAAAGACGCATGACTGACGCAAAGTGGGCCGAGTTTCTATGGAGTTTTGGTCAAGATCCTTTAAGGTGCAATAAAGAGTTATCTGTTCTATTCTTCGACGATTCAGTAAACAAAAACTTGTGCGTTTTTGTATAAAATATCATCGACCCATTACAGTTCTCATCGGGCACTCTGACTTAATTTTAATTCCATCTCAACCGTGTCTGATTATCTCGAGACGAATCAATACAGTCAATTACTCGAACGAGCTTCAGTTAACACCGGCCCGACACCTTTGCTAACGACCACCTCTTTCTTGGCACCAAACCGGCAATTTGCTGAACACCACATTTTTTCTTTTCATTAATTACAACGGACAAACTTAGATAACTGCTTTAATCCGGCTAGTTGGAATCACACGATTATTCAGTGGAATTAGACTGATAGTTGAACGTGGAAAATGTATTAATTTTCTTTGGGAATTTAACACATAAACGATTAGTTTATATGTATAGTAATTTATGCGGTCACAATGCGTTATGTCGTTATTTAATCGAAAATCCTAAGTGGGAACTAACTTTATCACATGTCGCAAACCCAAGACTAGGCTCTTACTCACGTATCAAATCTTGTAATCACAGTGTCCGGCAGTGAGTAACAATCAAGCCAGCGGTCCGGCCGATTGATCCCGGAATAGCTTCCCGGCTTCAGCCAATAAAGATCTTTTTGCCAATTGGATGGGATCAGGATTGCGAGACGCAACGAGGATTACCACAAGTACATGCGGCTGAGTTATGTGCGTTATTGCCGAACGGGGTTAGGCGGATCGAGCGTGCACTGCCGAAGTGGCTTATAATGCGGCAGATAACTTTGTCTTTGCGCAGTTCCCTCGAAATATTTAAGCAGGAGAATATATCACGGAGGATATTGGTTGTCCGGTATGCACTGCGGTCAAACTTGTATTGCTAGCTACTTTGTACTAAACTTTAATACAAGCAGGATGTTATCTGTGAAACTCGATTTCAGCTTTCCAATATAAAAAGACAAAAAGGTTTTATAGAATACTGTTCAAATCAGAATCAGAAAGCTTTTCCCTATAACTGTATAATTTCGAGTGTAGGTAAGTATTTGTTAAATAAATATACCCCGACACATTTTTGCTGTGTTGCATACCTACTATCGATCAGATCCAAAAGACCATAACCCCGAAAGACGGCTTAGTAACACACCGACCACTTTAAAGTTGAAATGTCACTAATCCAACGGAATAATTAAAACCGGCTTGGAATTGATACATCTTCTCGACAACCCTTAGACTGTGTTTCCACTAGAGATGTGCGAGGCAGCTAAGCGTTGCGATGATGCGTACCTAACGAAGCTGTCAAATTATATGAGCAAATATATCAGAGAAGTCCTAGGCCGCTAAGCGGTGCGAGGATGCGTAGCTAATGCTGCGATTTCTTGGAAATTTGTGGGTTCTTTTCAGATGCTCTTTTTTTCGCTCGCATCCATGCCATGTGCCTGGCACTAACCTCTTGTTCACTTGTTTTGTACGTATATCTCCAAAAATTTCGCTCCGCTAAGCCATTTCCAACGGAGTTGCGCTTAACGGGGCTAGCTAGCTAACGATTCTGTTGGTTCTTAACTTACACTCTTAGCTGAGCACATCCTCGCACGTCTCTGGTGGAAATGCAGGCTAAAGCTGTTATCAATCACATATAATTAAATTTCGAACTCCCCTCACCGCAGAAACCGAAATATGCGTTGTACATCCGATAAAACATGAACACTTCTAAATGGAAATTCCGGAGTTAGCTTCGTTAACAACCCAACTTTATTCATTAGCGTGTATTGTCTACTGAATTTATTCGTCAGGTCGAACACGGCCAAACTCGAGCAACATTTTGTGCTCCTTGAGACTTCACTAAATATTTCCATCGTATTTTGTTTATCTTACGGACACATAATGCCAACTTTTCACGTAATTTAACAGGAGTTTACAACTCGAGCAACTTTCTTACAATCGTTCGTATGTATCCACTCATACTCGGGATGTAGCGCGAATTGTTTTGGATGGCTTAATTACGGAACGCGCAATTTAACGTCAAAAGAATTGTTCATGTTTATTAAGTTTCCTCCAGTTACACGCAATTCTTGTTCCGAAACAGCAGCTTCGAGTATGTAATATACGAACAGATTGCGCTCAAATATATGTAAATTCAGAAGTGCGGTGTTTATATTTGCTTGTTCTTTGTTCTCTCAAAGCTAAAGATCGCGACCGCGCAAAATTAGTTCCCTCCCTTAATACCGCGGGTTTTATACGCGCACTTTGCGTACTAGTTCCTCTCTCGTAGTATTAGTATTTTATACATCTTGGGTAGCCACAATATTTTAATAATTCTTTTTGTTCTATTTTTCTTTTGCTTGAGCTACATAACCTCATTATTAAGTCGCCCTAGGCTCTCAAAGTTCAATCGGAACAATAATTTTAGCTGCTCCCAATTGTCTCAAAAAATATGGTTTTGGGAAAATTATAGGTAACAAGAAATGTTTAGCATTTACCTTAATTATGAATGGAAGCGTAAATTTTCACGATATTGGCTATTCTTTATACTTTTATAGGCGGGTGATGTTCTGTGATACAGCGAATTACAAGGCAATAACTCTTCAACTTTACAAATTAGGAGCCACAATTTTGTATCAGGTTTCTGGCTGCAGGAAATATAGGCAAAGTTACGTGAGAGGGAAGCTAGCACGTGGGCTCTAGTCACAAACTTTCAAAATCTGTGGGGAAACTTTTGTACGTAAAAAAGATTACAACAGAAAGAGAAGAAAAAAGCAAGTCTCTTCAAGTTTCCTTACCTTTATTACGGGAAATAAAGTCTTTTGAAAGTTGTAGCTCTTTAAAAATATTTAATAGGGACTTTCTTTTTATTTAAAATTTTTGTTTGATAAGATAATCATATTGTCCAATTGATTGCATAGTTGTTTATTTATGACATTGAAAAAAATATTGTTATGTTCTGTGGATATACCATCTTTTTTAACTTCCCTTAAAAGGTGTTCCGAAAAAAATTGGTTCCGTAACAAACCATAAAACAAATGTGAGGTGGCCATTATAAGTAAATGAGGTCGCCCCAGTCTCATTGCAGACCCTCGCAACTCTTCATTTTGAAGGAGTTCTTTTCAACTCTATTAAGCTCAAGTAATTTGTTTTACTTTTCTCGAGAACACCATCGGCGCTCACAAAATTCAACTTTTTATTTAAGTGCCTAACAGATGTACCGGGGTGGAACTTTGCTGAAATATAACGACAAGTTTCAATAAAAAAAGTTAAAAGTTGTCACAAGCGTCTTTCATACTCTGCCATGAAAAACGTCGTAAGTATCACAAAAAATGTGATGGGAAAAGTCCTCGTGAACTTTTCCTATAGCTAAAATGAGTACAGAATGAAAGGTTTCACCTTGGTGCTATTGTTATTAAGCCTGGTTTTTGACGTACACAATAAATTAAGTAGGTTTCTACGTGTAGTACAGTGTTGACTAGAATTTTCTTTTTAATACATCAAATCAAATCAAATCAAATCAATTTATTGCAAATTAAGTGTAACATTGGTCTTAAATAATAACAGAGAACTTTAAAATTGTTTATTTCATCAACTTGGAATACATACATCACAAGGTTTAGGAACTCCATTTAAGCAATATAATGCTTGTGTTAAGAGGATCTTTTCCATAACAAGAAATTACAGTAGTTAATTAGAAGAATATAAATGTACATTAGTAATATACAGGGTGTGGCGTAAATAGTGGTCCAAAGCAAAGGTGTGGATACACTGTACACTGAAGCACCACATACCAGTATTTAAAAAAAAATTATGTACAGGGTTTTAAAAAAAAAAAAAATTTTTAAATTTTTTTAGAAATCGTTACCTTGCCTTACAAATTTGGTTATAATTTCCAAAAATGACGGTTTTTTTTTATTATTATTGCTGATCACTTGTACTTAGTACTCCATTCGTTTTTTTTTTTAAAAACTGAATTTAATAAAAAAAATTAAGTTTCTTTCAAAATTCAATACTCACTGCTAGCAAATCGTTTGACTTTCAATGCTTTTGGTGCAAAAAAAATGTACCACACTGTCAGTGCCCATTGTTTAAAAAAAATGCCCATCTTTTGCAGATTCTAAAATGGTGCAACAATAAGTGTTACGACTTACAGGAAAAAAGTTATTGCTTTTCGAAACAAAAAGGAGCCCAATTCAGAAAAACAATTTATTTGAAGTTCAAGGGTTTACAAGGGTTGTAATTTTTTTCTGTGTGGTCCAAAGCAAAGGTGTGGATACACTGTACACTGAAGCACCACATACCAGTATTTAAAAAAAAATTATGTACAGGGTTTTCAGGGTTTTCAGGGTTTTTTTTATTAAATTCAGTTTGTAAAAAAAAAAAACGAATGAATACTAAGTACAAGTGATCAGCAATAATAATAAAAAAAATGGATAAAGAAAACCGTCATTTTTGGAAATTATAACTAAATTTGTAAGGCAAGGTAACGATTTCTAAAAAAATTAAAAAAAAATTTTTTTTTTTGAAAACCCTGTACATAATTTTTTTTTAAATACGGGTATGTGGTGCTTCAGTGTACAGTGTATCCACACCTTTGCTTTGGACCACACAGAAAAAAATTACAACCCTTGTAAACCCTTGAACTTCAAATAAATTGTTTTTCTGAATTGGGCTCCTTTTTGTTTCGAAAAGCAATTACTTTTTTCCTGTAAGTCGTAACACTTATTGTTGCACCATTTTAGAATCTGCAAAAGATGGGCATTTTTTTTAAACAATGGGCACTGACAGTGTGGTACATTTTTTTTGCACCAAAAGCATTGAAAGTCAAACGATTTGCTTGCAGTGAGTATTGAATTTTGAAAGAAACTTAATTTTTTTTATTAAATTCAGTTTGCAAAAAAAAAAAACCAATGGAGTACTAAGTACAAGTGATCAGCAATAATAATAAAAAAAATGGATAAAAAAAAACCGTCATTTTTGGAAATTATAACCAAATTTGTAAGGCAAGGTAACGATTTCTAAAAAAAATAAAAAAAAATTTTTTTTTTGAAAACCCTGTACATATTTTTTTTTTAAATACTGGTATGTGGTGCTTCAGTGTACAGTGTATCCACACCTTTGCTTTGGACCACTATTTACGCCACACCCTGTATATACAACTTATTAATAAAAATTAAGATAAATTATTTAATACAATACAAAAACAAAAAATTATAAAAAGGGTCCTTGTGGTAAGGTTCCTAGGATGCTGGCAGCATTACTGCGCTGGATAGCGATGCTTATACGCTGAGCAAGGTAGCTGCCAGCTCTTAAGTCACCACTGATATCAACTAGCCTCTTGGAAATCTCTTTGAAAAAAGAGATAGCGTTGGGACCCCACGAACCCAGTGTTTCGACTCCAAACGGTACAAAGTGGTACCGGGAGTTGATCTGCCTGTACTTGTTTTTTTTTAAAGTTTTCGGCACTTGTCGCAGCCAAACCAGCCAAACCGCCAAGGAACAAGTGACATCCCGTCTGGTCTCTTGCCATCAGTACGCGCGATACCGTTCGGCTCGAGTAAAGCCGGCACGTTGATAGAGACAAGAGACCGACGGATGATGTCTGTTTACTACAATATTTTGATTTGTTTGTGTACCCTATTGATACTACGCCGCGCACACTCACACGCCTACCTGCCTTATTTTTATTTGTTTAAAACGTACCGTAAGAACCCCGACGACCAGTCGACATCGAGACGTTCCCTATGACACATGTACTAGACCGACCAGAGCGCTTTCGCCGCGTGTGTATCCTGTGAAGCTCCTTACAGACATTTCGAGTGATTGTGGCCTGTGAAGTGATACCTAAACCCTGAAAGCGAGATGTGGCGAGTACCTAGCTATAAGTGCTCAGACCTGACTAATTTTCCACCTATCATTGTCGCCCTCCACGTGTAATCCACTGCCTAAACTCTCAAACATTTTGGTAGCAGAGCGTAGTTTTTTATTAGGACCCCTTATTAGTAACGTAATTTGTTTAATTGAGAGTTATTTATTTGCTACTTTCCTTTGTAATTTGAACAAAACGTCTCGTCATATACCTAACCTATTTACAGTAAATTCCTTAATAACATTCGAGTACAACCCCTTTTACATAAGTGTCAAATAAATCGATTAGCGCGTTAATTACCTACCCTTTGAGTGCAAGTGAGGTGCGCGAGCGCTTTGTTTCCCTATTGATCACGCCATTACCGCGTGACCGCGTGCGAGTTGTTTACGAGTTACGTTTGCCATACCCGGTGCATCTGCCTGCGCCGTCCCTTACTATTTGTTCCTTTACGTATCCTATTGGAATATTTTGTGAGTTTAATTTACCTACCTTGTTTCTTGCGATTTAAAGTAAATAAAATGTCGGATACCGAAACCGGCAACGAGACCGTAAGGGCCGTACTTTACACGGATACAGCTGAATACCGTGAAGCTATAGGTGAACTCCGTTATATTAGTGACTGGGTTGATGATTCCCACCGAGTTCTTGAGACCTTTTCCTCCAATCATATGCGAGCGCGTCTTTCCGACCTGCCACTTATGTGCGATAAGTTTTCTGCCGCTTGTTCCAAGCTGTTAGGTAATCTCGATCCTGCGATTTATGAACAAGAATATGTGCAAGTCAAGAACGAGATGCGCGTAGTGGGGGACAAAGTAGACGACTTAAAAATTAAGTTAGACGAAATACGACCTCACCAATTTGAGACGTCACGTACTAGCACCCCCTTCAAGGAGAATAAATCCCTGGCTATTGATAACCCGGCTAGTAAATTACCTGACCTACCTATACCTAAGTTTGATGGCCGTCCCGATAGTTGGATCAGTTTTATAGACCAGTTTGATAGCGTGGTGGACAACCAGCCTACCCTTACCCCGACTTTGAAGCTACACTATTTAGTAGGAGCCTTATCGGATGAACCTCGTCGATTGATACAACACCTCAAGATTGAGGCGGGCAATTACACCGTGGCCCGTGACCTCCTAAAACGTAGGTACCATAACCTTCGTGTTTTAGCGGATACCCACATAGCTCAAATAATGATGCTCCCTATTATAACGCCTAAACTTTCCGGGTTACGTGTGTCGTTCCTGAACCCGCTGCTTTCGACTTATCGATGCTTAGAGAGATTGGAACTTCCTGTTAAACATTGGTCATACCTTATTGGTTCACTTATGCCTTGCTAAACTGCCTTCAGAGTTAAAATCGAGATTTGAACGTCGTTATGGCGATAATCCTAATCAACTCCCTACTTTTGATCATCTTATTACCTTTCTTGAGGATGAATGTAGGCACCACGACAATGTAGGTAGTGCTTCTGTCGTTGACACTACTACCCCCCCTACTGTGAGCTCCTCTCGTTTGCCTAAACCTAACGCGCGTTCCCCACCTCCTGCGAGAGCCTTGTTACCTTTGCGACGACATCTAAATGTCACCTTTGTAATAGTACTTCGCATTACTTACGCGAGTGTCTCGATTTTATTCGCCTTCCTACACGTCAACGTGTTACCTTTGTAAAAGAAGCCCGACTGTGCTATCAATGCCTGGATAAACACTCCATATCCCAATGCACGCGAAATTATCGCTGTCGCACGTGCCGTCGTTCCAGTCATCACACGTCACTGTGTTATGATGACTCCTCTCCTGTGAATTACGACCGCGAGCGCTCATACCGAGACGTCGCGGCCTTAGCTTCTAACCAACCGCGGCAATCTCCACAAAGTCACCTAACGGACCGTGTGTCACCCCCACGTACTGAATGGCACCGTGTTCGTACCCCGCCCCCTCGTGATTCCCGTAGAGCATCACCTCCCCGTTCGGGCGGGCGATCCCCACCTGCACCCAACGGTAACCGTACTTATAATGCCCCTCTAGGTCAAAGAACCCAGGCTGAATGTGCATTTCATCATAAGTACAATGAGGCCCCACAATTCTGACTAGATAGCCCATACCCGCTTTTACATCTTTACCTCGCAATTCTCTCGTTCTTTTACCTACGGCCTTGATTCATGTTAAAACCTCGTCTGGATATTATGTGGAAGCGCGTGCCTTATGTGACACTGGTGCTCAGGGCTGCCTTCTTACTACTGAGCTTGTTGTTGACCACATGAACTTACCTATCATTCCTTCTCCAGTTCCTGTTTGTGGAATAGGTAATGTTCAAGCAATTAATTCCCCGGGCATTGTATCCTTTTCATTTAAGCCAGTTAATTCTGCCTTTCCAGAAATCTCTACCAGTGCAATAGTTGTTGATGTGATTGCTGGTACCCTCCCAGAGGTAGACTTACCTAAAAGTGTAATTACCTGTACTAAGCACCTTCCTCTTGCTGACCCTTTATTTTACAAACCTGGTACTATAAGTGTACTTCTTGGAGCTGACGTCATTGGTCGCCTTTTAAGGTCCGAGTTGTTTGTGTCCCCTGATGGCCTTACTGCTATCTCGACGATATTTGGTTATGTCCTGTGTGGTCCTGTTTATGGAGGATTTACTGATTTGGAACCCCCCATGACTGGAGTCTCGCTGTCCCAAATAGTTGAAAAATTCTGGAAAATCGAAGAGGCCCCCCAATCTCCAGTTGCGAACCCCTTGGATATAGAGTGTGAAACCTTTTTTAAAGCAACTACCACTCGTGAAAGCGATGGTCGATTTATGGTTAGACTCCCTTTTCTTCATGATCGTCCACCTCTCGGTGATTCTAAAACCAATGCCTTACGGCGATTCCATAATCTTGAGAAGCGTTTGCAAGCCAATCCTAATTTTCGAGAGAAATATATTTCCTTTATGCGCGAGTACCTTGACCTAAACCATATGTCCCTTTCTTCATATGATTCGACCCGGGAACATTATTTTATCCCTCATCATGGATTTTTTAAGTCCGGATAGTAAAATCGTGTTGTGTTGGTTAAAAACCACTCCTCACCTCCTTCAGACTTTTGAGGCTAATCGTGTCTCCCAGATTAATAATAGTCCTACATCTAGTGAATGGAGGCACGTCCCAGGCTGCATGAACCCTAGTGGCTGTGCATCGAGAGGTGTGTCAGTCGCCCGACTGATCGACCACTCCCTTTGGTTTTCACCTTTGCGGTTGACGCAGTCTCCCGACAATTGGCCCGATATTTCGGAACCTAACCCAAGTAGTGATCTTCCTGGACTACGTTGTTTAGTAGTCTCTGCCGATGTTCCTAACCCGGATCCCTCATTCTTATTAGAGCGGTATAGGTCTTTCAACAAGCTAATAAACGTGACTTGTTACCTAAGGCGGTTTTTATTTCCTAAATCTTACTTGTCCTACCTGAGCCCTGAGGAACGGAGAGATTCCCTTTCGTTTTGAGTGAAAATCGTTCAATTTACCTCCTTTTCTGATGAACTTGATCGCTTACGGCGTGGCGATCCTATCACTAACTCCCTTAGAAAGTTGAATTTATTTCTAGATGACAGAGGCCTAATTCGAGTTGGAGGTCGATTACGACACTCCGATCTATCCTTTGATGCGCGACATCCCCTTCTTCTGCCTAAGAATGGTAATTTCGTGAACATCCTTATTTCACATTACCATCGCGAGAATGCTCATGCTGGTGTTAATGCAATTCTTGCCATGTTAAATAGAGAGTTTTGGATCTTGTCTGCACGCAGAGCTATTCAGCATGTGATTTTTAAATGCCTTCCCTGTTATCGTCTCAAAGCGGCTGTATCTCAACCCTTCATGGGTGACCTACCTAAAGACCGCGTCACGGCTGCTAGACCGTTTGACGGTGTAGGTACCGATTTTGCAGGACCCTTTTTTACCAAAGTCCAGGCCTATAGGAACAAAAGGTTAGTGAAAAGTTACCTGTATGTATTTGTCTGCCTTTCTACTAAAGCCGTTCACCTTGAGGTTGTGTCGGACCTAACTTCTGAAGCCTTTATTGCGGCCTTTTCCCGATTCGTGTCGCGTCGTGGTGTACCTCGCCTAATCCGATCCGATTGCGGTCGAAATTACATCGGTGCCAACAATTACCTTAAAGAGTTAGAGTGTTGCCTGTCTCAAAACCAGGCTATTGGTTCTGAGCTATCAAAGCGGAACATATCCTGGGTTTTCGATCCTCCTGTTTGCCCTCATTGGGGAGGTCTTTTTGAAGCTGCGGTTAAATCGGCG
This sequence comes from Pyrausta nigrata, assembly GCA_949316185.1. Lineage (NCBI taxonomy): Eukaryota > Metazoa > Arthropoda > Insecta > Lepidoptera > Crambidae > Pyrausta > Pyrausta nigrata. The sequence continues at coordinate 7,534,634 of OX438945.1, read as the reverse complement.
AAATCGCACCTAAAACGAGTAGTAGGCGATGCCCCCCTTACGTTTTAAGAGCTGACCACTGTTTTTGCTAAAATTGAAGCAGTTTTAAATTCACGCCCATTGTGCCCACTTTCTCCGGACCCTAATGATGTCGAAGTGTTAACTCCTGGCCATTTCTTAATTGGACAACCCTTAACTAAACTTCCAGAGTACCCTTATAAAGACGTAAAATTGCATCGCCTTACACGGTTTCAGCTAATCCAACAAATTACCCAGCACTTTTGGTCTCGCTGGCATTTAGAATACCTAAATACATCACAAATTAGAAATAAATGGACCTCCCCTTGTGATCCTCCTAAAGTAGGTGAGCTAGTACTCATAAAAGATGACAACCTTCCCCCTTTGCAGTGGCGTCGTGGACGCATTATTAATTTATACCCTGGCCAAGACAAAGTTGTTCGTGTGGTAGATGTTAAAACTCCTACCGGTAGCCTAAAGAGATCTTTGACGAAATTAGTTCGTCTTCCTGTCCAGTGAACTTCCTTTCCCTTGGCTTCCTAACCTTCTCGTAAACACTTGACGTGTTTAGGGCGGGCGATATGTTTACTACAATATTTTGATTTGTTTGTGTACCCTATTGATACTACGCCGCGCACACTCACACGCCTACCTGCCTTATTTTTATTTGTTTAAAACGTACCGTGAGAACCCCGACGACCAGTCAACATCGAGACGTTCCCTATGACACATGTACTAGACCGACCAGAGCGCTTTCGCCGCGTGTGTATCCTGTGAAGCTCCTTACAGACATTTCGAGTGATTGTGGCCTGTGAAGTGATACTTAAACCCTGAAAGCGAGATGTGGCAAGTACCAGCTATAAGTGCTCAGACCTGACTAATTTTCCACCTATCATTGTCGCCCTCCACGTGTAATCCACTGCCTAAACTCTCAAACAATGTCGTTGATGCTGACATGACGCGAAAAGCGGTCTGCACTTTTAATACAGGAGAGTCCGTGATGTCCCAACGAGCTGGCATCAGTATCACAAGGACGTGTGTGGAAGGCAAACCTCAGCACCAACACGCAGACCTATCGCGACTCGACGCGACAGTTTCTGAGTCCAAAAGGGTTTCCACGTTGGCCGAAGGATAGGCCTGAAGCCAGTATCCTGCTTCCTTGGTGGTAACTGCTTTTAGTCTGGCTAGATCCGCGTTGTCAGTGCTACTGTCAATAAGACTTTTCAAAAGAGACTCACAAGAAATTTGGTCCCAACTCCTTTGAATTTTAAGATCTGAAGGGAATTTTGTCGGATATGCTTATTTCTAAAGCATCTCTAGCCTCGTCCAGGCACGCCACTTCGAAGTTTGCAGTTGAAGGCTGCAGGATACTTGCAACGAGAGTGGACGTACTGTAAGATGAGGATAGAAAGGCAGGTAAGGAGACACAGGAAATTTTGCGCGTCCCAATCCCACCAAAACGGATAGGAAGGAGGGACGCTTGATCCCAAGACCGTTCCAAAAGACGAATGTTCAGAATCCTTTCCAAATGTGTTTTAACTAGATTGTCTAAATTATTAGTCAAATTTTGAAATTTCCAAATAGGACAGCAACGAATAAGATAACTAAATTTAGGAACTAAGAGACAGGATTTTAGTATAACGAGAGCCAAATGAGCGTTGATTTCCAAAAGGCGGTCTGAACATTCATCAAATTTAGTTACTAATTTTTGAAAATGAGGGGGTATTGCATTATCGAAGATGGGAGAGCCTAAAATATGGAGGGTTGAGTCTGTTAGAATCTTAATGTTGGGGGCCAAACTATGAAATTTAGAAATTATCTCCGATCTTCTTGAAAGAGAAAGATATTCTGAAATAAAAATTTCGCCTTTGTCAAAATTTAAAGAAAGGCCTATTGTATGAAATTTTTGAATTATTCTAGAAAAGTATAAAAAAACAGTGTCAGCGTCAGCTCCTAGTGTCCCATCGTCTAAGTACCATACATTAAATTTTGAGAATAAATTTTGAATGAAGGGGTTAATAGCCAAACTGAAAATGGCAGGTCCAAGAGGGTCACTTTGTTGACAGCCTATAGCGGAATCTATTTCATTACATTTGTATAATCACTTTGAAGGGTTGTAATAATATTGATTTACGTAATTGAAAATTTCAGGAGAGTTAATTTTAACCTCGTTTAACAAGGATTTCCTGGACACGGAGTTAAAATCATTTTTGACATCCAATTTGAGCAACACCTCTGTCCGATTTTGTGAAAGGAAAGTGTGAAGCGCATGTACAGCTGCCTCGCAACCTCCAACCAACCTTTGGTACAAAATCCTAATTGGTGAGGTTCAACATGATCCCGAAATTTACATTCAATTGTAGTAACACTAGTATGTCCTCATGTAGTTGAACTGAACACTGAACTTTGTTCAGTTCAACGATCAGTTGGCAAGAGCATTCGCCCGGATAGCGAAGAGTCGTGGGTTCGAATTCCACCGGATGACACAGTCGATCAATTTCTGTAAGCGAAATTTAATTTTATTTCGTTAAAGAAACTTGCAAACAAATTGCTTGAGTTATTAAAAATAATTATATTTTATTTAGTATTAAATACTTGTATAAATAAATAATAATTATTAATGTGCTGCATGCACTTTCACGTTGCACAAATATTGTCCACATTTAACGTTTTTTACAAAATATTTTAATTTAAGCTTGTACGTTTCACCGCAAAACAAATGAAATTAAAAGTAAAATGGAATTAAAAGTTCAAAACTATCCGGAAAACTGAATTCAGACCTTAAAAAACAAACCTCATTTTATCTGCTAAAATACGTGAAAGGCGATGCTAATGAAACCGCTTGGAACGTAAAGACCTAATTTAGGAGCGCGGAAGTTGCGTATTTTTAAAGCAAACATGCCTAATTTCTTTTTGAAATAAAACTTGGCAAAGACGAAGCAATTATAGCGGTCCTTTGATGCCAGATTCGTGCGCCTCATCGAGCAGCGAACAATCCAAGCGTGCATGCCTCAATCATTTAGAAAATTCTCATAAAATTTTAACGTATAAAATTCTGGATAAACCATACCTGAAGATGTTGGATAATATTGACAGCCGCTTGACATTTTCATTCTTCTTTTCACAAAATTGGATGGACTTTAAATCTTTGTTTGCCATCATACCTCTCCTGCCTTCGACCCGTCCCCATGTACTCTCCCACTTACTGTAAATATTAAATATTTTTTTATAAACATTATTATATGAATAGATACTACATATCGTGTTGTCTTAACTAGTGGTGTCTGCTGCTTTAAATGGTTAAGTTTTCTTAAAGTTAATTCGATAAAAAAAAATGTAAATATTACTGCCGTGTAAATGTAGCACACGCGTTATTAGTGGAACAAAATATACCCCTTGTGGATCAAACATTAGCTCAGACGCCAAACAAGAAGACGAAGGAGAAGTCTCAAAACTAATAATAATAATCCTCCTAGCCGAATTTCGAATACAGTGGTCTAGCCAACTGCACGGGAAATATTATAGTGCACAAGTGTGTGCGCAATACTTATAGGTGCACTCTCTGTTTCTTCACTCTCTTAATTCGGTAAGACGGCAGTCCGACATGACCGTAAAGAGATCAGGCAATATCAATAATAATTATGTGTATGACCAATGTTATTAATTTATTATAATAATATTATTTATATAAGTATTATTTATTTCACAGTAGAAAATAACAAATAAAACAATGATACATAACAATTTGAAGTATTCAATACAACAACAAGCACAAGGAATAAGTAGTTAACAATTTAATGGATAACCAAATGTCACTTGAAGTGGCAGTTGAAGGTTTGGTTTTGATATCGTATGACGTAGTATATCCTAATGTAATTCATCTAAGGTTTAAGCTAAGAAATTATGACATCGTTCATTTACGTGATATTGCACTAAATTTTAATTAAAGTGAAGTCTACTTATTTTGCTTATACAAAGTTTCTCTAAGTTAACAACATGGTAACTGTGTTTTTTCTGGGTATATTAGTTAAAATATTAGTTTGCAGCTGGTCCCTTGTTTTTGTTTTAATCATTTAATTTACATGCTGAAATGTTGCAGGCAGAAACATGGAATAAATACAGTATAACTTTTTTGTGTTAAGTACTTATATCCTTTTTAAGAAATTCACCAAGAAAGTTTTAACAAAGAAGTCATATTATTCTCAAGCCACTCTACACGGCACGGTTGACCGATTTTTTACTGTTTTCAGTTAAAAGCAAACAGTCCCGACAGTGTTTGTTCAGATCTGCGGCTGACATAAGAAACGGAGCAACTTGCACAAAAACATTTTTTCTTATGGTAATCCCGGCCACACAGATCGTATCATTAATATGAGACGTAAAACTGTCAGGAACAATGATAAACAAACGTAATGTCGCGCGTTTTAGGCGAGATTTTTGACGTGACTAAACGTTAGCATCATAATAAGTGTGTTTATGGAGCTGTTCTGAATGAAATGTTATTTAGCATAAGATCAATGAATCGATAGGAACCATTTTTATCGAAAGATCTTTTTTATCTTGACACTACTCGTCTAGAGTTGTATTGGCAATTATCGATATAAAAATTGAGTGGCTCGTAATCAAACATTCAATGTGTCTTTGAACAGTAAAATTAAAAAGGTAACACATGAAACTGCATTCAAAGAAAAAACGTGCTATGTTGAGTCCCTATTACTAGCAGGCGTCTTATAAACGTATCTTATTAAAAACTTTGATATGCAAAAAGAAGAAGAAATGGAGCTATAATCTTTATAGCTGAACACAATAAAGCAAGTCGTAGTTGACTTTTATTAGGCTATGCGACAAACTGTAAATCTGGCCTTATACGGCCAGGCTTGATCACAAAGCCGGCTTGTGGTCGAACCCAATCTGACTATTAGTCACACGCCAGCACTACCAATTGGACTTGTGACGAATCTCGACGTCCATCGGATTAACAGACTACAGAGCACAGTTTCCGAAAAAGCCCTCTAATGAAAGTCAAACCATAAAACATACATGTTTTAAAACGCACAGGGCATGCCAATAATTTTTCTCCTTTGCCGTTATTCCATCCAGCTACAGACATATAACTTAGTGGCTCAAAGGCAGTAGAAATATAATAATGAATTTGATATGCGCGTAAGCTGCACGTCAGACTCTTCATGTTGACCTTGAAACCGCCTCTATTCCTTACTTGATAAAAGTTGTTTTCGCGAGTTAAACGTCATACGCGTTGCCAACTGTACGGACGACAGCCAATCAAGCTAAATGTGGCGTATAGTACAAAATAGGTATTCTGATGTTCTTGTCACTGTACAAACAACTAAGTGAGGAGAAGTTTAAAATTATAGTATAAGGCATTCTATGCCATGTATATGAGGCAAACGCAGTCTTTCTTATTAGTTGTAGTCACAACTTTTGTGATAAATATACTAAGCACTCGGAACAGTATGTCAGAATTCTTATAAAAGACACAACGTGTATGTATCTGTATATCTCTCAACGAATAACGCACTTTAGGCGCGTACCGTTACTACTCGTAAGGACAAATGACAAAACGTCTCGCATATGTCACTTTATATAATTTGGCAGGCAGATTAAAGACATCACTAACGCTGGCTCGTCTTGGCTCAGAAACTCTGAACCAGCGCAAAGCGGGGTCGTAATCCCTAACGTGTACTGCTCAGCCGTCAGCATGCAGTCAACAACTCGTTAAATTTGGCAGTGGCTCGAACTAAACGGAACCGACAACTCGCCCTCGTTGTAAATTAAAGCATCTGAGTAAATGTTGCAACGGAATGATTTATTCCTGAACGGCGGTAATAGCTTTTTAATTTCTTCGGTTCAACCCCCGAATAATTAAGGGGTGTTTTAACATACTTTACAGCGTAACGGTTTGATGGGATTAACATTTGCAATAACGGATAACGGATTTATTATTAATGTACTGTAGTAGAGCCTTATTTAAAAATCTTTTTTGGTTGGCGTTTGACACACGTTTCAACTGAAATATTAAATGAGTATGCCGTCGGTGGCGTGTGAGGAACAGTTGTCAGGTGGCTCGTACATGGTGGCGTACTCGAAATAATAGCCCGGTTAGTTAATACAGACGTCTATTTTCAGTCTCACAAACAATTCGACATAAATTAAATAAAGATCACATGGATTCGGATTACAATCGAGAAACGCAGCAAGTTCGATACAGCGACGCATTAGCCAAGACACGACCGTTTGTGTCAGCGCTCAGTGATAGACTGCCCAGTGTTTTCACTTTCCTGTCAAAGGAAACGTTAAAACGACGAAAACAAGTGCTGCCATCGTTGTATTGACCATGCTAAGTAAACTACTCGGCGTTTCCGACTAAACTCAATAGATGGCGCTAGATTGACGTAATCGTATGATACGATTTCCGAATGAAGCTCTATGGCTAAACAACAAATCCGAATGACGTCTGTCATCGCGTTCTGACAGCTCGAAACTTTATAATAAACAGCGCCAACAGCCTCATTCTCCGACAAGCAAATTAAAATCCCTTTGATTTCACTGACTTTAAAAAGTGTTTACTAATAAAATAAAATCATATTACATTATTATAATCATTATTTCTGCGCATATAACAAATATATGCTAAATCTATTAAGTATTATAAAATATTTTTGAAATCGCCTAAAAAAATCTTTATTTTGATAACCCACGATGTTTAAACAGGTAATGACTAGTTATTCAAAAAACAAAATATCCGACTGCAAATTGTATTATATTTTTGAAATGGTTTTTTTCACTAGCTTTCATATGATACCCATATTAATATTTACCCAGTTTTACCATACCCTTCCCACCCTCTTTTTTCGTTTACGGGCGCCATTTAAAAAATGTATGTAGCCTGTGTAACTACCACAATTTTGGCAAATTCAACGACACCTCACATGTCGAAATCCGTAGAGCCGTTTGGGCTGTAGGGCGTGCCAAACAATTACACATACATGCATACTCTCCTTCCGCAATCGAGTAAAAATATAACTATTGAAAAAACAAAACACCCGACTGCAAAAAATATTATATTGTTTTTTAATATTTTTAACTCTAAAAATTATTATATTGCTTATTCATATAAGTTTTTTAAATAAGAAACCAAAAATTTGCACACAGGATTTGAACCCACGTCCTTTGGCTAACCGGGCCAACGCTCTTACCAACTGAACTATTGTGCAGTCTAGCCGTGTGAAATTCTAGGTCTCTTTTGACTAGTGATGTATAAAGCTCGAGGCGTCCGAGTCCTTTTGCATAGAGCTCGGTTTCGTTTACAAGGCTCGCCTCGTTTGGTTGGCGCCCGTCGACTCGGGAGTCTTTTTCAGAGCTCGAGCCCTTTTTGAAGCCGCGAGCCCTTTTTGAAGGCTCGATCACTTTTGAAGGCTCGAGCTCTTTTAAAGGCTCAAGATCTTATGAAGGATCAAGTTCTTTTGAAGGCTCAAGGCCTTTGGGCAGTCAATCGATCTCGAAGCATTTCTAGCGCACTATTTTTAAACGATTCAGTTACATGATTTAAAGCTAGCGATTTAATTAAAAAAAAATTAATGAAATAAAAATTGTCAAACATATCCCCAAAAAATCCCCACTGATGCTCATGGACACCGCACTGCCACCGCGCAGTATTGCTTAGTTACTCCGTAACTATATATATATTCATATCATCAACATAATACTCAGGTCATCATATTCAGGTCATCAACATAAACTTGAGCTTTTATTGAAGGCTTGCATTCATTTCAGGACTCGAAGGCTCGAGCTCTTTTGAAGGCTCGAGTTCTTTTGAAGGCTCGAGCTCTTTTGAAGACTCGAACTCTTTTGAAGGCTTGAGGCATGGCTTAAAGAGTTCGCGGCTCGGCTAGGCTCGGGACTTCAAGACTCCCAAGCTCACTGAGTGCCATTCCGCCTCGAGGCTTCAAAAATAAATTGGACGCCTCGAGGCTTGCACATCACTACTTTTGACTACGTCATTGCGTGACGTCAGCGACATCTACCCGAACTGTATTACAACAGCAGTAGCCAAAGGATGTGGGTTTAAATGCTACCTCTGTGCGAATTTTTGGTTTCTTATTTAAAAAACTTATTATTATATTTTAAAAATTGTATTTTTACTGGCTTTCATTTAATACCCATATTGCTATGGTAAGGAAAAAATCTATCCCCCTTCCCTCTTTATTTCCATTTGCGAGCGCCATTTTTTAAATGTATATAACCTATGTCACTCTCACAATTTTGACAAATTGCCGTTTGGGCTGTTTAATGTAGCCTATGCTATGACACTAGAGGTGAAGACGAATCTAACTAGTATAAATTATTAAAACCGGTTTAGCCGTTTAATAGTTGCAAGGGAACATTGAGTCGGACATACATAAACGTTAAGCACATAACCCTCTACGCGTTGCTGCAGTCGGGTATAAAACATCTTATAGTTCATTCCGATAGGGCTATTTATATGCAATACCAATATTTAAAATATAACGAAAGGTATTGCAAAAAGGCAATATCGCTTCGGTTTTCACAAAACGAAATTATATTTGTGGAACAACGTTTTCCATTCCGGATTCTTGGTAATCACTCCAATTTCTAAGCAGTTTTTGCGAGATCTGTTTTATTTTTTTTAAGGAAAATTATTTTCAGTTTGATAAAGAATAAAGCCCCAGGCTTTTGTGTCGCAGGGGAACGGAAATTCGATATAAATTCTGTATCGAGATAGTTGTTTCGCTATGTTTTGCTAAAAGGAATTACAATCGCTTTTTTTGAGAACGTCTTCGTGGTAATTGTACTTAAGTAGTTTTTATTTATGCCAGTTTACCTCATCCGTCGGAGATATCGACCCTTTCTTTGTCGAGTCCTTAAATACTAATGAGCTTCTTAATTTGGCTGCTTGTCGTCAATAACGTTTTTATATACTATCTCAAAATATTTTCAAGGTTTTAATAAACTTTACAGCAAAGTCAGCCTATATATATCCCACTGCTGGGAAAAGGCCTCACCTCAACTATGAGGAGGTACGAGTCATACTCCACCACGCGGGCTCAGTGCGGATTGGTGGAGGGGTGTCTGTAAGGCAAGTGACAAACTTTACTGTCAGATGTTATCAAGCCGCCCTAGGGCCTCTGACTAGGCTTAACGACTAATACCAACAGATATTAGCTGGGAGACCAACTGCTTAACGTGCCTTCCAAAGCACGGAGATACTTGTCATGGACATCAATTAAATGGTGGTAATAACAATGTTTTGCATTACAACAAAACATATATTATGTCGAATAAAACATGCAGCGTTGTGTGAAGAAGCGCTCTATGAAAACCTTGTCTATATAGTCAATAATGTATCGAAACATACCAGATTGTCCATGGATTACCCTCTTTTGACCAATCACCATCCAGCAAGCGCGCGCGTTGTCACTGTCAAATGTGTCAACTTCATAGCGTCTTCACCGGCAAGAGTTATATTGCAACGCTGCATGTTTTATTCGACATAATATATGTTTTGTTGTAATGCAAAACATTGTTATTATGTCTTTCTAAAACATGCAGCGTTGTGTGAAGACGACGTGTTTGTTATCTGCTGGTGATCAATGCAAGCACAAACGCTATTTGAGTATCTGAAATTTAATTTATTTAATTCTGATTATATAATTTTATTATCCTTATTAATAAGTAACATTAGTTAAGTATTTCTTCTGCACATCAATATACATAGATGAGAACTATAGAGTTAGTCTCCAAATGACATACCTAAAGCTTATCAATAAATACCACAGAAATATAGCTTATGTAATAAATACTTAAGTCTCTTAGGACAACAATACATTTGCTGAGTTCATTTTTATGCTTTTAAGTTATTAAAACTGTCCTTGACAAATTAGGCATTGCTAAAATATTTAATAATTAATTAACAGCAAGATAGGCATATCCATTTCAGAAAATTCTTAAGAGTTGGTAAATATTGTAAAAAAATTAATATTGAACTGAATTAACTTTTAGTTATATGCTTTCAAAATAAAATGGCTGAAAGTTAATCAAACGTTACGTAACGACTTGTACTAAGCGAATGCTGGTTAGTTAAAGTCACTTCAAGGTCAATCAACGCCTTGTTGCTAGTACTCGTACCTGCTCAGTAGGAGCGAGGTTAAGTTTACATGACAAAACTCCTCATTTTATTTATGCAAAAATTACTGTCATTTGCATTATATTACTATGTTGCAATGACACTAAACTTTACATAGTAATACTGTAGGTCTGTACCTCTTTTTTAACAAACATTCACAATATACTTGCAAAAATGTTATGTTGCATCTAACCTGAAAACAGTTGATAAAAGGGATAGGTAATTGTAGTGAAAAATATCTCTTTACAGAGGTAAACATATTCACCTGGGCATTGCAGGTATCTAACATCCTCTGAGGAAGTAAATTCAGGATCTGTCTAAGCACCTTGATCTCCTGTTTGGAGGCAGTAAAAAGATGCCCAACCGCCGATCCAATGATATTTTGTATAATCAAGACCCCTCGTGCATTTTGAGGGGGCTCACGGTGGCACTTAATTAGTTTTTTACCACTTATCACATATAAAACTGAAAACTTTGAGAAAATACGACCAGTTGGAAAAGTTTTCACAAACGCTATGAAGTTGACACATTTGACAGTGACAACGCGCGCGCTTGCTGGATGGTGATTGGTCAAAAGAGGGTAATCCATGGACAATCTGGTATGTTTCGATACATTATTGACTATATAGACAAGGTTTTCATAGAGCGCTTCTTCACACAACGCTGCATGTTTTAGAAAGACAATAAACTTTATCTTAGCGTTATTCCGGTTGTGGTGCACTCGCGCGCCGAGGACTCAGAGTGCGCTTTGGACCATGATCCATGATGATATGGCAGATTAGGTAATTATACTCGTAGTGGAGCGACTGCCGTCTGACCTCCACGACCCTGTTAAGAGGGGAACCTGACCAGCTTGGATCACGGTTACACATTCAGTCGCCTGCATGAGCAGGTTTCCTCACGATATTTTTCCTCACAGTAAGAGCACCACTAATGTGTAGTCTTGTAATTAGAAATCCTGTTATATGTATGTGCATTGTGTCAATAACTCAGAAAATGGCATTCGTACATGGGCACATGAGACCGAACCCGGTACCTTCTGCATGAAAGGAAAACTCGCTGGCCACTATGCTACCGAGTTTTATAATACCTAATTAGTGTGTGATTAGACTAAAACTATGACTCTTAGAAAGAAAATGGCATTCGTACATGGGCATATGAGACCGAACCCGGTACCTCCCGCATGAAAGGAAAACCCGCTGGCCACTACGCTACCGAGTTGTAAAATACCTAATTAGTGTGTGATTAGACTAAAACTATGACTCTTAGAAATGTATGCCTTGTTATCTAAGTGCTGAAAATAAGTTCAAATAGAGCTAAAATAACGAACAGTACGTGCAATTTCGCCTTCGTCCAGGGCATAATTTCAGGAGTTAACTTGCGTTGCTTACCGGTTTTTAATTCCAGAACTTTCTCGGATTAAGGAACTTTTTAACCGTTATCATAACAGCTAAGTTTTGTTTCCGATCCGTAGCCAGACAGACCAACGATATTATTTTAGATTTTTCCCAAATTCTGTAATAACGCTATTAAAAGTATTACATTTTGTTTGTATTATAAACCTCTGCACATGTATCAAAAACAATTTTACCAAAAAAAAAAAGAATTCAAAAAAGTAGAGCGAGTTCTTGGAGTTCCTCATGCCAGGAGCATAAAGACACTTGTGCCATTATGTACAGTTGGCAGCACGTCAGGTTACCCATGTGAACTACGAAAACAGCTTTTATTACGTAGGGTATAGAGGCGCTCTAAAGGTTAAAGTGGGGTAGTCTGACGTGCGGCCGTGTGTACTTTAACTAACTTGTCTAGGATTTTGCCTATGATATTTACTTGAAAAAAATATCACTTCGTATTTTGATTTGGTGTCCACTTGTTAAGGACCAATTCCTTCGTAACAAAATAACATGTTTGTATTAAAATAAGCGTAATTATTTTGTCCTGGCAAAAAGGAATTTTCGTGGGAATTTCCAGCGATTGACGTCGAAACGGTTCCTTAGTTATCCCCGCGGGGCAGGCCGACCAGATAAATTTATTTGCATTTTTCGTAAAGACGGCCAGACATTTTTTTAAAACTTAATGAGACATTCTCAAGTAACGAAATATTAGAGGATCTCTTTATAAGGGTCCATAATTGAACGTCCCTAATAAAAAGGTTTTGTCATCTAATTTGGCTGTGATTTCAGTGTTACCTACACGTACATTGAGTTTCTTTGACGTTACTGTTTGGTATGTAAATAAAAATATTTTCCAGGACGACTGTGACAGGTACCTATTTATTTTGTAATGTGCTCGTATTATGCTTCTATTTACATCTTAATTGGACACAAAAAATATCTTTCTTGTGGCATTTTGTGCTGTAACTATTTTCTGAGCAGATTAATCACATTTTATACTTGCGTGCCTTCTCCATCCTCATAACCTTAAATATTAGCCTACCTTTAATGTTCTATTCAAAATTTAATTAAATTAAAAAATCAGTCGGGGCAAACGTTGGTAAATATCCAAAAATAATTTCGCTGCAAATGAATCTAATTAAAATGTAAATTCAGACAGGATGCGGCCGGGACCTTTATCCGTAGAATGCGATGCGTGCTTTTACAGGGCCGTTTCAATATGTATTCAGTTCAACTCCACGTTGATGAAAATCAGCTTTGATACCTGGGTTCTTGAAAATGTATATTTGTATTTTACAGTTTTTGGTAAAAAGTGTTTGCAAATAGGTAGTTGCAGATTTTATTTTATTCCTCGTGAAAGTAATACTGTTGAGCTTATCTTCAAAATATTTTTGAACTAGTTACTCTTAATATTTTCTTGATAAGAATAAGAAGCATGCATAGTTTCGCGAATATTTATTTTGTAGTTATGTGCACATGCCACTAAACAGTTCTGAAAAGGTAAGAGGTATTTTGTGACGAATTTTCAAACTTACTTCAGGTTCTCATAATTCAACACATCGATTTCCTATTCGTGCTCACGGATAAAAATGCAGAATAACGCAAAAAGGTCGGCATCTAGCATCTCGGCTCACATTGTTCCCTTTTTGTGGGCCTAATTTATGACGTGGCCGTAGTGTATAAAGCGGGGACGTACACGAATATGCAGGTTTAATTTCACGGGCTTTTGTATGAGAGAATAAGAGGCCAGTCTTTAATTATGGAAAAAACCACTCGACGGTTTCACAACGTTATAAATTAACTCTTTTAACGTTACTTTTGAAATGCTCTTTTCACGAAATTGTATCGTTGGTATCCAAACGAATTTCTGCTGTGTTGGATACGAATTTTCCTTTTAATTTAACAACAGGAAATTTAGATACCGTATTGAGCATAAAGTGAAAACTAAATGTACGTAGAGATAGTAACGAACAGATTGGTTGAAATGTTTTGTTGCTTCTGTTCAAATTGTTTGCTAATTAGTTTTTGTTTTGAACCATTCGTAAAGTGGTGATGAAAACTATTTCGGTTTAGCAAATAAATGCAATAAAGTAACTAACGTTGAATTGCATGCAACTAAGAACTGGGTTCCAAACATTGTATTGATGTACGTTACTCCCTAAAAGGAGTTTTATAAAGCCCACTTGCGCACGTCCGGATTAGCTAATCTAGACTTGATCAAGGCCTATTTAAGTTAAAAAACTCACTTGCACACGTCTGGACCAGTGAAAGTGGACCTTTCTTATTAGCTACACGGAAAAAAATATTGGTTAACAGTAACCAAAATTTGGCTACTAGAAGGCTGTAATCTAGTGACTTGCGAATATCTGGTTATCAGTAACAAACTAGTTTTGTTACTGGTAACCAGAAGATTGTTTATATTTAACAAAAATTGAATTCCCTACAACGAAACCTTTAACTAACAAAGCTAGTTTGGTTGATTTTTTTTCAGTGTAATCCAGACTTGCGCAAGTGGGCTTTCAACTCAGATAATAGGCTTTGAAAAAGTCCGGATTAGCTAATCCAGACGTGCACAAGTGAGCCTTAAACCGTTAAGTTGGCAAAGTGTATGTCATCATCACTTGAGCTTAAGATAAATCCGAAAAACAAACTTAATATTAGGTTTAATATTCGGTTGGAGTGAAAGGTGTGGGTGTGATTGAGGTCAAGTGCATAGTGACAAGGAAAAACAAAATATAAGTCGACATTTAGACCTGATACGAGTATAAGTAAGCGGTTAATCTCTTTAGTTAACGACGCGGTATACGCTTGATGTTCAAGCATTGACGCTCCTAAAGAAAAGCTTTGAGCGCGTTTCTCTCAAAGGTGTATAAATAAAAATATCTCAGGATTCGAGTGCAAGGAATTCCCGCAAATCCTGTTCTGCACCCGCATTCCATTCAGTTCGTTTTCCCTCAGGTGGCGAATGTTTGGCGGCGGCTTAATCGACTAAACTCCATTGTGGGATACGGACAACAACGGATTACCGTCACAGCTAAGGAAAAATACGTGACACGTCAACACAGACTTTTTCAGTTTTCGAATGCACTTTTGTTATACAATCTACCCTAATTATGTTTTATAATGGGTAGATCGCAACTCGTATCGTAGACTCTTAATTTTTGACAATATCTAAACAAAACAAATACTGCTTTATTACAAAAACTTAGTATCGGGTTTAAGCCAGGACTAAGCTATTAGCTAGCCAATTAGAAAAGCGTTTCTCTATTAGGTTATGTCACGAATGTGTCATTCATTCCTCTGTTGTCGGCTAATATTTAGATCTATTTTAAACCTGGTCTATTTTTTTTTGTAATAACACCGAATACAGTTTTAGAAACAAACTCCGACAGATGTGTAGTGCAAACAATAATAATGTGAGACGGTAAGGAATTCAGCGACTTTTTAGGGTTCTATATTTGTATAGCATCTTTCTATAAAATCATAAAACTGAAAACAGTGTTCAACCTTGAACTGTTGCTATTATTCAATCAAACCATTATTACGCGGCTGTCTAACGATTTAAAATAAAAGAGACGTAAGTGTTCAGGGTTTATGTTACGTACCTACAATTTGTTTCTTTTTGTGCTTGAATTGCGATGTCCGTTCTCATTTACCTGTACCAAAGGCCGTGGACAAGAAGGATTGACTGCATTTCTGCGCTCTACGTTTTTCGCCCCGTTCACACATCGAAACCTAAAAGGAGCCACAAATAAAGTTTAAAAATAAAAGTCCCGTGGGCCGTTAAATCATTTTAATGGCAGCATTTGCGAAATTCCGATTCATCATTTTGCTACTAAGATCAAATATGGTTCTTGGCACTTAAGAGCGCGCTTTAAATGCATGCTGGTAAGTTTTTAGGCTTTGTTACGAAATAAGAGTACATAACGAAGAAATATGCCTAGATACAGTATTTCGTTCTGTCATAGGGTTATGAATTCGTCTTATGGATAACAGAGATGAGGGATTCGCAAGTTTTTTTTAATATTTTTTTATATTGGACAACATCATATATACTTTGCTCTGTTCCAAAGGTAAGTAAGCTATTAAGCACTCGTGTTATGGAAATCAGAAAAAACAGTGATATCATAATATTCAGACCCGTGAAAATATAGAAATATGTATTTCTGTATTGACTCGACCGGGGATCGAACTTGGGACCTCACCTTAAAAACCGGTATGTGAGTCACTCGAACACGGAGGTCATCGATGTTTCAATCCTCATTTATTTAAGTTCTTAAATTTCCTATCGTCCTCATTCATTTTCGAATGCAAACCAAGTGTATCTGAAAGATATGTAATCATTTCCCACCGAGTCCATTCAATACAAACCAACCTAGTAAAAAGCTGCCCAATCTTCTCTTTTGCAGGCATAAAATTTGCTGATGAAAATAACCATGAAAGCACTACGGGAATACCCCTTTGACAATCATACAAAAGTCCATACGTATTTTCTGATTAACATCGGTGCATTGGGATGCAAAAATATGTTTCCACCTCTCTGTAGAAACCACTTTATCTATCAAAGCAACCCAAAATTGTTAAGACTAGTACAGTAGCTGGATTAAGCATAGTTTTTTGTCCACTATAGATAAATAGATAGATAACCCTTTATTGCACACCAACAGAAAATACAGTAAGTACAACGATTTACACAGAAAAATGTACAATGTAGGCGGTCTTATCGCTATAAGCGATCTCTTCCAGACAACCTTTAGGTAAAGGAACATACTCATTCACAAGAAGGGATAGTTTGGTGCAAAAATCATAGAATAGGTGTAATGAACAAATAAATAATAATATATAAATAATCAATAAAATACATGAAAATAAGTAAATATACCTACATACGAGAATAAATCATACATATTCATGCATACATACATATATACCAATATGAGAAGTACTTGACCAACGTCAGTAAATAAAAGTATTTATAATTGGAGAAAATGATCTTTAAGACTATTTTTGAAGATAGCGATGGACTCTGACTGTCTGATAGTCAAAGGTAAGGAGTTCCACAACCGTACTGATTGCGAACACTATCTACGAATCTAGACCTAAATAAGGATATATTCTACACTTGACGACAAAGTTAATCCACCAGAATAATTTTGGCCGCTCAAACCGGCTTTTGCACACATCGCCGCTCGTGGATAATCGTTTCAAAATTGACCCTAATCAAAAGGCCAAATCCCGCTGATTATACCCTTTCCCAGCCACTTAGTCCAGCGTGATAACGAATTTTGCATTTTAAAGCAACTTTTTCGGATTTTTCTCTTCTATCCATGCGGGAAAATTGGATTGCAGCTTATCTGCTTCCACCACGTATTTGAGTATCGATTTAATTAACACCTGAACGCTGTTTGGGATCATAAAATTAAATTAGCCAACTACTGTATGCAGCCTATATTACTTACAAAGCATTCAAACACTCACTGTTAGGTTTTACGTTCAAGATTTGCTTGAGCGGTTTCATTACAAAATTTTCTGAACCAAAGAAGCAAGATACCTTGAGTATAATAGAATTTATTCGCGTAAATATGGGTAGTGGGTATATGGTAAATATGGGTAGCAAAATTTCATGTTTGACCTCATGTTTTGCCACAGGCGGCATGCAAAGTTGAATTAAACTTGAATAAAAGTACTCTACCTACCTTGAAAAGTACTCTAGGGAATGATTAAAGTTCAGTAAATTGGTATTAAATTCAATATTAGTACAGATCAATTGCAAAAAATAAAGGACCGTACTTGCCATACAGGGTGTCCTGTTAATGAAGGATAATCATGCTCAACTATATGCCAAAAATTTCAAGTAAAAGTGTTGTCATTTTTGCGATTATGGTTTTGAGTTTTTATTATATTTTTATAACTTAAGCAATTATTTTGCAAGTTTTTACGAAATTAAATCAAATTTCACTTACAAAAATTAATCGACTGTGTCATCCGGTGGGACTCGAACCCACGTCCCTTCGCTATCCGGGCGAGTGCTCTTACCAACTAAGCTACGGAGGACGTTAGTCAGTCGACGAATTTTTGCAAGTGCTTGCTACGCCAGTGAGCCGGCGTTCTTATTATTTTTGGGAGCCTTACTAAAATTTTAAGAAAAAAGTTACCATTGATTTGGGTGTTTGGAATATTCAACAGTATTAAAATAGAAACAGACAGAAACAGAAATAAAAGTGGCCGTACAACAATTAAATATTCATATCTCGAAATGGTAACACTTTTACTTAAAAAAACTTTTGGCATAAAATAGGGTACGATGCAACTAATCTATGCCTAAAGGATTATACTTCATTATCGGGACACCCGTATAATTACAGGGCGTTCCTATTTAATTAACAATATTGTGATGACTACTGAATTTTGCCGTGGGTGTGGTTACCTAGTAGGTAAGTATATAACATTTGTTGCAGTGTGTATGATGAATTATCCTTCAGAACAACGCGAAGCGTCGGCGTTGAGCAAAAAAGAAATTAATCTTGGGAAAATACCAGAGCTGTATTGTTTATGTATAAAAAGTCTAGGTGCTTTTCAAACCCATCCAGTAGGACCATCGACGATTTCTAGGTATTTTATTTTCTCTTTTTAGGGTTCCGTAACACAAAAGGAAAAAAAAATCATAGGATCACTTCGTTGTCCGTCCGTCTGTCTCAGGTAAACGCAATCAAAAGATAGCTATCAGTCTCACTTGCTCGGTTTCCTTACGCAGAGTATCTACTTTTTACGATTACATAAAGATAATCCTCTAAACCTTAGGATAATAATATGTTTCTACATAAAACTGCATACGGCGGCATTGGTGTCAAAATGTATATTAGATTGTCTTTCTTACCGAAACCTATAATAGCAAAATTGCGTTACATCCGTTTAATGAAATCTCACTGCTACAATTAATTTGAAATACCAATGGGTTGCTTCTCAAAGAATAAGCCTATGATTGGGAAAACTTCACCAAAAGCCTAAATATTCATTCATCTATGTCATGGACCATTACTACGTACCCTTCTACGTGTTGCTTAAATTCTATGAAGACTCCTCTCGTTCATCATCATCATCAGCTGCAAGGCGTCTACTGTCAAACATAGGCCACACCCACAGATTTCCAAAGTGATCTTTTAGAAGCGACCTGCATCCAGTGCGTTATCCTCTCATTAATTAATAATAATAAAAAATTGCCCTAAGTACAGTCCTGTACATACCGCGGGGTTGAGACAACAAATTAGCCAAGCCCGCGGCGGTGACATTTACCAATATTTATTATCGTTGTGTGGCGGCATGCGGTGCAATTAGAACGTCCTGTGATGGATTGATCGTTGCATCCCGTGGTTACATAAAGTATCGCCTGTTAAAACTTCATGCGATTTTTTGGAAATGTTTTTTATTTGGTGTATTTTTTGTAGGCGTGGTACTGGAGGGACCGTCAAGACCTTAATGGGTCAATTAAATGATCTGATTCTTGAGACCTGAAGTTTAACAAAGACCCCGGTCACCCGCGCTGATTATGGGTACATAGGTATGTTATCAGTTTAACCACAGTTTATATAATAGTTACTTTGACGACACAGAATAAATAATAGTACAAGTCTAACGCTAACTTTAAAATACCTAGAAGAATGAGGAAAAGAAAAAAGGTCACGACTTTGATTATGATATTGCCGTGCCATAGTTCCTTTTTTATGTAGAAGTAGGAAATATATTTGCTACTCATATTTGTCAAGCTTGTTTGTCCGACCCGTGAAATCAAGAAAATACTAAATAAGATTATTTGTGTTTGGACACGTTATGGTTCTGTCAATAACAGTTGAAGTACGTATACTCGGCCGTTCGTCTGACTTTGACCTTGAGACCGCCTCTTTTCCCTGTAGGCCTATAGGGAATAGGGAATAAAAGCCATTTTCATAGTTCAAATAGGTCACTGACGTGCTGCCGACTGTACCTCGGAAATTGGGCATTATTAGAACTGGAACGACTAGTTTGAACTTGACTTTTCATTAAAAAATAACACAAAAGAAATAAAAAGCAGCGCATTTAATGTTAATAGCACTTGCTTCCAGACGTTTGTAGACTATTACGTAGAGCCTGTAAGCACCTCTTGACCCTTTTTAACTTGCCTAATTAACTCTTAAAACATCGTTTACAGCTTGCACACTCCTTTTTTATTTACCTTAACGTTTTTGTAACCGATACTTAATCCCTGAAATTGGAAAAGAGTAAATAGTTAATTTATATTCACCTTTGAACAGGAAAATGTTGTTGCTGAATTTACTTAGTTTAATTTGGCCGGAACTTGGCTTTGGCTTTTATACTTTTAGGGTAACTTTTATAAAATATTATTTTTACCTCAAGGTTTTCAAAAACGTTATTATAATAATTAAATGATAGATGAAATGTCTATCTTAATATTATTTCTGAAGACTTATTTATGACTAGCGGAATCCCGTGACATCTTCCTCCTACTCCCTAAGAAGTTGCATTTTGAAAACCTTGAAATATTTAATCTGAATTTATAACAATATACCAAGTAATTTTAACCGATTAAGTTTCAAAACTGACGAAGTTTCATATAAATTTAAATCCTCTTTTTTACCCCCTTAAGGGGCAAATTTACAAAAATCCTTTTATAGTGCGGTCCTACACTACAAAAAGAAGCAATGGTGCAACAAGCAATGCGTACTTTTTACTAAATATGTAAGTCAGTACATAGTCGTATCTTAGTTGTCGTATTTTTCAAACTTAAATAATTAAGTAGCAGCTATAACGAATAAAAAAATCAATTTTGCACTCTGAACTTTTTTATTTGACCACAGTTTGCCAGTTTCGTGCTAAAATATTTTAAGAAAGTGCGTTATTTGTGATAATCCTTGGATTGTCCCTTTTCAGGAAATATACGCAGAAATCCATGACGGCTGACTTTGATTGATTAAAATTGTACTGGAGTTCGGAGTACGAATTTTCTTAAGTACCTACTTACTTACAGCAACCTGAATAATGGCTGAGCGTTCGCATGCTCATTGTATGACTGCGGTGTTAATTTATTTATAACGACACTCGCTTTGTATGTTTTCAAAGTAATTTCAAAACATGGAGAACTGGATATTACGTTTTAATACTTATATCAGCTAATGTTTTGGCGTGGGTATTACAGGATTTTGGTTTCCTTGCAAGTGTGCAAAATGTGCAGCAAAAACGATCGCGAGACGTCTAGTTTTAGGGATCGTTTGTATACAAGGTAACATTTTAGCAAGTGACGATATTTTAACAGAGCCTCCTCTCTTAATATATCAGAGAAATACGACCCGAACATTATTTTCCAAAAAACGGGTTTTTTTTTTATTTTTAGTTTTCCTAACAAAAAATATAAATATTTTTAAGATCATCTTGTTTAGTCTTAAAAACTATGTTTTTGCTTCCGCCTCTCTTATTTTGATTTACAAATACACCGAACTTGTAAACAAAACGTAAGCAAGAAAGTAATTACAACACTTTTTACTTAAAAACTAAAATGTTCTTTGGCGTTTTTCTGGAAACCTAGCGTAAAAAAAAAAGTTATTTTTAGAAACATTATTTACTAATGTTGTTGTCTTTGCCCTCTAAGTTTCATCCGTTACTAAAATGTAACCTTATACAGGGTGCTTATTTCAATCCGAGCAATATTTAGTAAAACGACTTATGATCACTTACAAAACACGCATTAATAACCAATTAATACGAGAAAAATAAAATGAAATTATAAACGATCATTTTTTGTAAAACCCTTACTGTACTGTGACGTAAGATACTGCGATACGTTTGCACTGTACGAGTAGCAGGTGCGACGAGCGATAGGTACTTACCTTCTCAGCTAGTATCTCCTTGCTGACTTTTATCTGACGTCTAGGTTGTTCCTAAATGTGTAAATAGCTATTTGTAAAACAAATTATCTCACGTACTTCGATTAGTTGATACCAAATTTCCCTTCCTACTTTTAACGGGCTTAGGACCGACAAAAACACCTTAAATTTATTTGTACCGTATGACACCTATGAATTCGATACATTGAGTTTGGGCAATCAATTAGAAATTGGTCCCTGCGCTTTCAATATCTTAATCAACACTAACCCAAACCCTATAATTGACTATGATAATGACGTGAAAGTCGTCTGTATCTTATTAAGCACGATTATTACTGGATACGGGAGATCAATCAGGAATCGAACCCCGAACTTCCAATACCTCTTTACATTGCTAACCTAACCTTTTTAAAATTAATTGGTTTTTATTGTTTATTGATGCAAAGTGAAGTCTGTAACTTATTGAACACGATTCCAGTGATCAACCGGGAATCGATCCCGGAACTTTTTGTACTAGGCTAAGCTAACTTTTTTAAATTGAATACCTAGTTTTAGTTGTATTAATGAATGAGAAAAAAGTCATCTTGTAACATCGCTTTAGTGAATTCGGACAATAAATAAACCAGGAACCGAACCCTGAGCTTTTGATAGGTATGTTAATTTTAGCTAGAACTTAACCTTTTCAAAATTAAATACCTTAAAGTACATTATTAAATGTCGTGAACCTTAAGTATTTTTGGCGTAGTTAAAAATGTGGAATCAACTTATTTACAACGATTTATTTTAATACCTACCTAGTTTTATGTACTCTTTTATTTGCACTAACCTTAATAAATGTTTAAAGTGGCCGCCAGACTGAGCAATACACAGACTTGCACGGCGTCTGCTATTCCTTTTTAAACTATTCAACACTAATTGATTATGTTTGACTGTTTGGTACGCACTCACTATTCTTTGTCTCAGGTCCTCAACACTTGTTGATTCTTCCGTATACACTAATCTTTTTACATCACCCCACAAATAAAAGACTAAAGGCGTTAAGTCTGGGGACCGTGGTGGCCAAGGCACAGGTCCACCACGCCCGATCCACTGACTTCCGAATATACGATTCAGGTAGTCACGCACTTGAAGACCGTAATGAGGCGGTGCTTCGTCGTGTTGGTAGAAAAGGATATGAACTTATGATGGAGAGACAATGGTATGTCTTCTTACATCTCTTCAACGACGTTTTCCAGCAGTCCCGGGTATGCAACACTGGTGAAGCGGCCTTCGATGAAGTAAGGTCCCATCAGGTGATTCCCTACTATCCCAGCCCACACATTGAGACTAAAGCGATGTTGAAATGAGTCTCTCTTGGTGACGTGTGGGTTGTGGTCACGGTGGGTCCACCAATGCTCATTGCTCATCAACTAGCTCAACGTTAGAATAGTTTTGCGTCATTTTGAAAAAAACACACGGACGAGTTGAATTCGCGATGTTTTCGTTGCAACTGAGTTGGGCCGGAGTAAGTGTGACAAAGACTCCAATAGTGGCGGCTCCCGATCACAGGCGCCGCCCGGGCGCCCGGCGCGCGCGCTAATCCTTTGTATGTATTGTAGTGAGCGCGTCAAAACATTCGTTCGGCGAGTGTTGGAGTCCGATTCCGGAATCAAATGGGGACTATTATGAAAATCATGATAATTTAATAATTAAATTAATTTTTTTTCGAAGTCTGTTTTTTAGTGATTCGTGATCAGTATAAGGTACATAATCACTTGTGAAAATACCGCTCGGATTGAAATCAGCATCCTGTATAATTAAAAAATCTAACGGCATTATTACAAAAAAAATAGACCAGAACCAAAAAAATACTTTAAAACTAGCTCTAAATATTAACCGACAACAGAGGAATGAATGACACATTCGTGACATAACCTAATAGAGAAACGCGTTTCTAATTGGCTAGCTAAGAGCTTAGTCCTGCTTTAAACCCGGTACTAAGTTTTTGTAATAACGGGGCAAACGTTTTAAAATAATGTTAATGACAGATAACGAATAACGAAACGAAAAAACGTATAAATTATTCCTTTTTTTCATTCGAGGTACTGAATTCGAAAAAAGTGGATTTCATACAGCAGCACCTTAACGATAGCCGTTCCATTTTACGCTGGCGCATGATTCCGTTTCGCATTCCTTGCACTGCCAAACACGATTAATTGGAACTTGACAAGCGTCAGCTCCCTTCCCGATTGCGACTACTCCTCAGTCTCATTCGGTTATCGGAGACAATGGGCCTGTAACGATGTTAACGATAAAAGTCTAGTGCCATAAATGTTGGAACGAGACTGTGACATTTTGTTAGTACAATTTCTAAGGCTGTGTTGGACTATCCTATTTAACCGTAACAATAACAATAACTGGTGTTCTTTATATGTAGTTTGACATATTTTTGACGTTTGTAATAGTTAACGTAAGATGGTGCAACCTAACTAAGAGGCTTGCCGTCAAAGTAATTATGATTTAGCTTGTAGTTAGTTAACAGTATCTAGAGTTAGACGTGTCAAAGGCTAGACACATTGGTATGGTAGCCCGGGTATGACAGTCTTAGTTTATAACTAATAGTAATGTGCCGGAACTTAGGGCTCAATCAAGAATAATCACGTTTACCCGTATCCAATAATAGTAATAATGAGCCATATTAATTAGAGTTTTCATGATCAACGAATCGGAAAGGACGCGAAGAGGCCTTTTCGAGCCTTGGGTCCGCTTTCCTACTCTTATGCCTCCACTTCAAATGGTCTTTTGCCTCCTTTATGGTGAGCCCATTAGCACGCACGTCATCCGCCACGATGTCAAGACAGCACTTTTTGGGCTTTCCCCTACTGAAGAGTATTATTTACCTAAATACATTTATTTATGCACATAGATAGACCCACCCACTGGGGGTACTTAAATTCACGTCCCAAGATGGACCTACTACGGCTTCGGGACAAATTGTGGAATAGCGCTGAGAAGAAGCAGCGAAAGAATCTATGCCACTATTGTTAAAGTCTTTTTTGAAAAGTTGGTTTTTAAGGTAGATTGAGCTGGTGCGAGCTGGTACTTTATTAAAACCTGTTGACATAAAAGTAACGTTAAAATTGCCCGAATTCACCAATTTTCAAACAGCCGGTTAATTTGAAAGAAATTACATACTAAATATGTCAAAATCATATGTTGGTGAAATCCAGGTTAATTGATTTAAATGTATTAATAAGTAAGTCAACAATAAATTGTGGAAGTTTGACAAAAAAATTGATACATTACCCCATGAAAGAATTACCAACCCTTCGAAGCCCAAATTGTGGAACAGCAAGCTTATTTCTACATAGTTAAAGTTCTTGTAAATAAATGCAAGTATCATGATAAACCTACCTTACCTTATTATGATGAGCCGTTTAAAAAAATTAAACACATAATACAACTACTTTGCTACAAGTTGGTACAAAACTTGTCTCGCGACGTCGTAACTGTAAGTTGATTTGGTTATCGGAGAATGGGTCTAACAGTCGTATAACATTGTTACCAATGAAAGTCAAGCGAAATAGAGTTTCCATTCCTAACTTATTTTCCTCTGAGAGATTAAACATTGATTAAGCAAATTAAATACGGAAAGTTTTTTGTAGAGTTGCACATTTTAGGTGGTTAAAAATTTGTGTGTCATAATTTAGGACTAAAGAATGAATCAGATAGGATATAAAGTGTAAGGATGAGATTCCAGGTATGATCGAACAATTGTAATATAATGTATAGTACAGTCATTTAACCTTCTGCAACTGATGTGGTAGTCTCACAAACACCACTAATCAGAAACTATGTAATATTATCGTCGTTGTTTACGTTGCGACTCTCGTGATTTTAGTACCTTCCTGAATTGCCATGCGGATGATGCCAGGCATCTCTCACTCAATGTACTTGCGCGCGTTAATAGCCTACTCTCGAGCGCACCGACGGCGGTGCGTAAATCAGTAGGCTGCCAACAACCGACGGGCGCGCGCGTACGCACTGTTGAATTATTTGTTTTCGTTTGATTCGTTTTATGCAAACTAATTAAGTATTTTGATTTAAAAATCTGTTATTTACTGTGCAAATGAAACCAGAAGCATAATATGTCCTGAATTAGTCTCAGATTTAAATAAAATTCTGGACATGTAAGAGTCTCGAATGTTTGAACATTTTAAATCTTTTAATAAGTCATCATAATTTTACGGCATACTAAAGGTTCCCACAGCTGCTTTTTATAACTATACTGTATGAATACATTTTTGAAAATAATTTAGCACAGAACAACATCTTAGATCTTGTTTTCCACATGACTACTTAATAAAACTGTTTGTCCGAATCCGATTTGTTTTTCGGGACAACCGAAAATTTTGCACAGGTAAACATTTTGTAAAACACTATATCATTGTAAAACATTTCAAACCAAGCTACAAATAAAATAGGCCTTGTATCTAAAGAGGCAACCCTGACTTTATTAGTTTTACTCCAAGGTCGCGTAGCTGCAGAGGAATAATAACGTAATGTTCGAAACTAAAAGCACATTTTCGGGCGCAGCCGTGTGCGACAAAAAATTGTAGGCTATTATAAGAGTAGGTATGGACGATTTTCCTTGGAGTGATTTATCTGTTACTTAGTAACTATTATTTAATCTGTGATGATGCTTGTACAGTGTGGACAGCTTCGGATGTCTAGTCATGTGTGTTATTGAAAAAAAGTGTCTACGAGACTACCATCTCAGCATTACTGTTTGTTATTTTATGTTCTTGTGATTACTATGGAAAAATAAAATTTTATGAAAACTCTAAATTTTATTAATGATAATATTATATGTTCTTTATTGTGCTTATTTAGTAAAAAGTAAAATTATTTCAAAAACTTAGTAACAATATCTTGTATATAATTCGGATCAAGTGAGACCGTGTAAAAATTGATGTTCTGAATGTGCCATTAAAAACATTTGGGTAATTTGCTTATTTAACTGTTATTTCACACTTTTTCCATTTAGATATGTTGTATATAGTACAGTACATATTTAAGAACAAAAATACCAACATTAAAGTCAAAGTGTAATTGGTACAACATCTCAAAAAGTTGTCTACCGGTCTACCACCTCAGTAGAATTAAAACTATAATTCCACCTCAGTTGCAGAAGTTTAAAGTTGTGTTGCTATTGGTCTGCAGATGAAAAAAAATCTGGGATTTTAATAAAATACATGCTCCAAAAATATGATATTGCTCTTGAGAGAATAGGTAGTCATTCTTTCAAGAGCAATATCATATTTTTGCGAGAATCAAACACGGGTCGTTTACTTACAATATACATATTATAATTGTTACATAAGATGCTTGATTAAATACGGGCACGGTGACACACTTCACTAGGCTATGGCTTTGCCGGGGCGAACATCGTCCGCTTTAAACTGAACTAGCTAAAGAATACTAACTCAGGCTTCCCCAGTATATTTATCAGAATTTAATGATGTCCTCAAAAACTAGCAATTATTTTAAAAAAAAGAACGACTAACCATGAGAAATTAATATCCGAAAAAAAGCTAACCAAACATTTTTGTGGCATTACCTATACATTTAAAACCATTGTGAAATGTATTTTAATGGCAAAAGGATAATAAAAAACCGATGATTATTAAACCCCTTGAAGATCGGAAGACTGCCGGCGGTCTCTTAACAATTGTTTTTTTGTTGTGTCTAGAATCATGATCTCTGAAGTATTAAATACTAAAAATGTATGGAATAGTTTTAAGGAACACAAATCTGGTAAAACTTTGAAATAAAGCTATGACACCAAGCTATGACAATATTGACAGAGTTTCTTGCGCTGCTTCTTCTCAGCACTAGCCCACAGTTGTCCCGCAGCAAGGTGGTAGGGTATAGAGTTTTATCTATAATTGGACATGTCTTAAGTGCTCCTTGCGAGTCTATAACAACAAATAAATTATTTTATTTTTAACTGCTGTCAGGGAAGCTTCTAATAGTGTTTTATGTCCTTTTTGCTTTTGGCCATTATATGCAGCGATGCATGACGCAATACAACCCTTTTGGGGGATTGTCACTGTTGCAAAATAGACTACCTGAGGCGGGAATCGAACCCGTGTACCTCGCATACCAGGCGATTGCCTAACCGCTCGTCCTCCCTGGCGTCGGCAGAGCCTGTCGAAATTTTCAAGTTTTTCTTAACGCTGTAATGCCGCTGTTTACCTTCTTTCTTACCTTGCAAATATATATTTTTTGAACTCAATAAATTGAATGTAGGTAGATACGTAACAAAAGGCTAAAATCTGCTCCGGATGGAGCGCGTCGCTTAAAGCGCTGAGAAATTAAACAGCAGTGCCTTCTCAAAAGTGTAAATACTCCAGTTAATTCAACTCGTTGATTTCCCAATGTTGATTCAGTTTCTTATTTTTGCAGGTACTTTAGCAAAACGTTTGGAATTGGATTCAGACGAACGATTGAGATTTAATGTTATTGGAATCTCGTAAGCATACGGTTGTACAATGAATCTTTTAAAATACTGAGCGCTCGAAGGATAGTTGAAAGATTGGCTTGGTTTTAGGTCATTTAGTTTTATCTTCTGAAAAATAGTCTTTAATGGACTAGTCCATTTAAATTTATTAAAGTAGTCAATTTAGTGTCGTTCCGAGGTCACTTTTTACGATACGATACGAGGTGCTACTCAGCCAGGATCAAAGCCTGATCCGGTAAAACCGGCACACCGAGTAGCACAATTTTTGGGGTAAGACACGCTCTGGGATGGGAAAGGAAGACCGACTAGCCGAAGCCCGTCGGCCGCAACCAACTAGATATGCATCTTAAGCTTGGTATAGGAATATAGGTAAAGACGGGTATCAATATTAGAAATGAGCGTTGGTGAGGTGGGCGTCTGGCCTTTGGTGTTCCGTGTTGGAGCTTTCCAGGCTTCTTTTAATGTCGTTTCGAGGTTCCGAGGTCACTTTTTAGAACTAAACCCAACAACAATTGCCAAGTTATTTAATACCCAAAATGGTTTTAAGTAATTTCATTCTTTAGCACAGTAAATGATTTTTTTACGGTTTAAAAGAAAGAGCTAGCACATCCAATATGCTTTCAAAATTATGTGCTCTGCTAAGTTATCAAGCCGCATCAAACTTATTTACGTAATCAACATGGCTTTAGCTGTTATAATGAATACAAAACTATATTTGCGAAACAGGCTTGAGAAGGCTGTTTATT